>JBBDGP010000363.1:0-600000 GCA_037952835.1 Lithobates septentrionalis
ATACCAAACGGTGGCAAGACATTAAAGATTTTGTCACTAAAATCACTAGAGATATCATTTACAAAAAACAAAACAAACTATCGAAAGACCGTTTGGCCTTTATGGATGGCTTTGCGTATCATTGGCAATTGCCTTCTCAGAATAAGGGGTCTAGATTTAGAAATCGTACTTTAAAAAACCAAGCAAATGTACCGTATACCACAGACGATGACACAGAATCTGACTCCTCTCTCCTTTCTTCACAGCCTTCGTCCAGGAAAAACAATTCTATTACTCATCACTCTCAACTTGGAGCACGTAAGCGGGATCTTGGTGGTGGGTCTTACACTCCATACTTTAAGAGACGTCCTCTTTCTGAGAACACTTCTTTTCACACTAAATCTTCACACGGCACTCCTTCAAATACTGACACAAATGGACACCCTCCTGGTAAATATCTGGGAGCTACGGCACTCCAGGCGATCCAGCTCCTCAATTCACAATCACAGGCATACACTTCGTCGATGAATATGACCTCATCCTCGATAGTTAATGACACAGGCAGACCCTCAGCACAGGGAGCCACGGCCCTTGAAACCACACAATCAACACCATTAAATACCTTTGTCAACAACACATCTGGTACACATCTACGACAAAGCACACTAGACCTACATGTCTCTCAAACAAGGAACCCATCACTAAATTTTCAGGTACCAGAACACAAACTACCGCTCACGTAACCACCAATCTAGACATTCTAAATCTAACCCCCTATTCCCTCAATGCCCACCAAGTGGAGGTTCTCCAACTGGGCCTTAGTTTTTGTCCATCTACTATGATTGACAAATATGAAACCATTAAGGACTTATACTTATTTTCCCGTAATCTTACATACAAGTTCTTGTTTGATCAGGATCGGGCTCGATCCATACAGGACAAGCAGATTTCCGAACAAGTCAAAAATTTCACCATTGGAGGACTTCAGAGCCCTCCGAGATTTAATGTTACTACTTGATGAGAACGATCAATCTAGCCAGGAGGAGACTCCCACAACTTCTAACCCCAATCCTGGAGCCAGCATACTTAACAACCCATTTAGAGCTAAATCTCAACGCTTTCCCGATCTGATGACTAATCCAACATTTGGGCCTTCTTGATGGGCAAGATCAACGATGTCAGAAAAATGAATGTAACACAAAAGCATCGAAACCTGACCCCCGCCCAAGCACAAGCAATCATACAATTACAAAACCACCCTGATTTGGTGATTAAACCTGCCGATAAGGCGAAACATCGTCCTCATGACCAAAGCGGATTACAAACAGATGGTCATGGACATCCTTCGTAACAAAGCCTGGTATAGACGCATTGAGTCTACAGAAATTGATCAGTACAGGACTGAGTTTCTGACTATCGTTGGTTCTGCCCACCAGGAAGGCCTCATTGATCAGGACCTCTACAATTTTTTGAATGTACGCCATCCTAGGATGGCTACATTCTATGCACTCCCAAAAGTACACAAAACCAGACCAGGCCCCCGGGTAGACCTATAGTGTCAGGCATTGGGTCTTTAACTGAGAATGCAAGTCGACTAGTCGACTCAATCCTCTTACCACATGTATATCTTTACCTTCATACATAAAGGACACACTGGATCTTTTAAAGCAGATCGAGGGGATGGTCGTGCCTCCTGACGCCCTGCTCGTGACTCTGGATGTCGAGGCTCTTTACTCGAGCATCCCTCACGAGCAGGACAGCGCGTACCTTCCTTCGTGAACAAACGCACCACCGCTGGGACTATTGTGAATTCATTCTGAAATTGCTACATTTTATTCTCGCGCACAACTGCTTTATATTTGACGAGTCCCACTTCCTCCAGGTGCAGGGCGTAGCCATGGGTACCTGTTGCGCACCCACCTACGCTAATCTGTACCTGGGGGGGTGGGAACGTGCAGTATTTTCGGATGACAGTTTATTACACTTCACAAACCAGGTGATGTGTTGGTGGCGCTTCATTGATGACATTTTTATTATATGGTCAGAATCTATGGAGAATCTAAATACCTTCATGGAGAGATTAAACTGTAACAGGTTCAACCTGAGATTCACGGTATGTAGTGATTACTCTACGATTACATTTCTCGATCTTACAATCCGCAAAGACAATGATGGCCGGTTGGCCACCTCTCTGTTCCGTAAACCTACAGCAGGCAATACTCTGCTGCACGCAGGAAGTGCCCACCCACATACCCTCATTCGAAGTATACCGTACGCGCAGTACCTTAGACTCCGTAGGAACTGCACGTTCACAGAGGACTTTAAGCAACAAGCCAATATACTTCATGACCGAATGAAGGCAAGGGGTTACAGTAAATCACTTCTCCGCCGTGCTTACAATAAAGCACTGCGTCAACCACGAAATTCCCTTCTATATCAGAAGAAAAAAACTTCCAAATCCAATTCTATGGTTAGATATATCACCAGTTACTCCGAACACCACTCGGAGTTACGTGATATTCTAACTACACACTGGTCCCTTCTATGTGAAGACCCAATCTTGGCCAAATATGTCACTTCTACCCCAGCCATTACATTTCGGAGATGTAGATCCCTTAGAGACAAACTCACATCTAGTCATTTTTGTAATGATCCTCCATTACAAATTGGTCTTAGAGGGATCACCAGATGCGGGAGATGCTCCTTTTGTCCCTGGATCCGGGTGGGTACCTCCTTTAGACTCCCCAATGGAGAAATGTTCACCCCTCATTTTCACGCCAATTGTGAAACTCAGGGCATAGTTTACCTTATGACATGTGAGTGTCGAGCCTTCTATGTCGGAAAGACTATTAGACAATTTCGCTCACGTATAAAGGACCATATATACTACTCTGGAGGAGGAAAAATGATCACATCAGTGAGCAGGCACCTGGACCTTTATCACAGGTTCGACACCTCGGTGGTCTCTTTCATCGCACTTGCGGTGATCCCCAGAAACCCCCGAGGTGGCGACTGGGACAAACAAATTTTGAGACGAGAGACACTCTGGATAGAACGCCTTAATGCAACTCGATCCCCTGGCATAAATGAATCTCAGTCATACAAACCTTTCCTCTGATAACATTTCTGACATCTGAAATACGACCCCTAACATGCTGTTCGCTTTTTAAGTCCATACTCCCTTTACTCTCTTTATTTCATATGTATGCCTATACACAATAATATTTATACATATGTACCTAGCAAAATGAGGGTTTTACTGCGGCTTGAGCCTATAGCTAGTAACCCTCATACACTACTGCGTTTCCTGAGAATATACGTCTGAGAGATAGGACTCTCTCAGGTGTTTGTCAAAAATTCTTTCTATGTTGAAGCTTTATTTTGTACATGTATTGTATATTGTTGTTGCTGAGTTCGTGCGGTGCATTGATGGGGGCGCCACCTGGTGGTGAGTTCTTGGCTGCTATGCGGCCGCCCAGCATCACATCAGCCTCCGTTGATGCGGCGCTCACACCAGCTGGTACATACTATGTGCCGGAGGGTGTAGCCTGCAGTGGGCGTGCGCTGCTTTCCTCACTGGAGGCGCCGTCCCCGTGTGGACGGCGTTTTTGTTATGGACGGCGCGCATGCGCACTGTAAGCATTCGGCCGGCCCGGATGACGTCACGTCGGCGCCGCCGATTGGTTGACGACGGACGGGACGTGCACACAAATAGGACGGCGTCCTTCTATTGTGTGCACTCCGTTTCAGCCCCAGGAAGACACCACACGCCGGAGATCTTTTTGTCATCACATGCAGGTACCCCTTGTGTTTGCTACAGCATATAGCTGCCATTCTGATTATGGATGAATATTTACCTTCTTAAGGGAGTTACCACTCTATTACCCCCCACCTTTTCTCCTATGTACTTGTTTATATCTCAGGAGAGACCCTTGATAGACTGTATCTGGCTACATTAGGCTTCTGGTACCCCCTGCCTAGAAGTACCTGAGTTTAAATCCAGAGTCACATGAGAAAATACAAACTACACCTGCAATAACTTAACACTGGTGAGTGTTGTGGGAACATGGTGGGGGTTATGTCACGTGACACATACACACCCCCCCTTATACTTATACATCTTTATTGTCACCACATATTCACTATTTTTCCTCTAGGAACGGGCTTATGTAACAAGCCATTACCATTCTACATATATTCCGACGTGTCGTAGATACATCTGTCTGCTGGCCCTTCGGCCCCTGTTCTGGGCTTGCGGATCTTTTACCTTTGTTATGACTGTATACGAGTTCCACAATGTGAGTATTCCCTCCAGCTTCTAAACTCTTCCCTATTCCTCTTCCCCCTCTTCCCCCTCCCTTCCCACTTTCCTTGTCCCCTCATCCTTTCCCTCTCCTTCCCCCCTCTCTTTCCCCCCCCCCTCTCTTTCTCTTTTCTCCCCCCCCATCCCTCCCCTCCAGTACTCCCCTCCCCCCCTGTCTCTTTCCCCCCCCCGTCTTTTTTTTCCCCCTTCCCCCTCCCCCTTCCCCTCCCCTTTTCCCACCCCCTCCGCCATTCTTCTTTCCTCCCCTTTTTAACTTGTTTTTCTTTTTTCTCCCCTCTTTTCTTTCTTCCTTTTTTCTCCCTCTCTCCTTTTCCCCTCTCTTCTCTCTTTTTTCCTCCCCCTCTTCTTCCTCCTTCCCCCATACTTCCCTCCCCCCTTTTTTCTCTCTCCCCCCTTCTTCCCTTTTCCCTTTCCCTCTTCTTTTCCTTTTTACCCCCCTAGGCACTGGGAACTAAATCTGTACCTACCCTATGGACTCTCCTTATGGTGACACACCCTTTTTAACACTATATAATATCATGTTGTGTACGCCCCCATAGCTAGCCTTTCATCGCCCCGTTGGTTGGCGCGCCCGTCTTTTGCTCCGCTTGAACCAGCATCTATCTTTTAAATACTGTTTATGTGGCGTCTTTGGAGACGTCTGTCTTTTGATTATATACAGTGTATTAACTATTATGTTCTCACTATGTTTATATGTTCTGATAGCCACAACATATTCTGTATTGCTCCTGAAGAAGCGTAATCCTACGCGAAACATGTCGAGTATCCAAAATTTTACATGATCTGAACTGACTACAGACCCGCTATCAAGTCACCATTTCGGACTGATCTTGCTGTGGAAAGTATACCCAGACATCCGAACAATATATTATAGATGGTGTTGTATAGCGAGCATTTCTTAATACTATATACACATGTTGTGGTGTGTTTTTAGACATTGTGTTTTGTCTGCTATGTATTTTCTAAGATAATAAAAATATATTTTTGAACCAGTTTGCTAGAATCGTGCCTAAAAAGTCCAAAAGCCCCTTCTGTTTTGTTTTTTACCTACAGGGCTGTGGCACAAGTGGTGTGGTGATGGAGACTTGGGATCGCTGCTAATATTTTCTTCCACGATCGTCTAGTTTATACTCACCTGCCTTTTCTTAACCACTTCAGCCCCGGAACATTTTACCCCCTTCCTGACCAGAGCACTTTTTACAATTCGGCACTGCGTCGCTTTAACTGCTAATTGCGCGGTCATGCAATGCTGTACCCAAATGAAATTTGCGTCCTTTTCTTCCCACAAATAGAGCTTTCTTTTGATGGTATTTGATCACCTCTGCCGGTTTTATTTTTTGCGCTATAAACGGAAAAAGACCGAAAATTTTGAAAAAAAATGATATTTTCTACTTTTTGTTATAAAAAAAATCCAATAAACTAAATTTTAGTCATACATTTAGGCCAAATTGTATTCGGCCACATGTCTTTGGTAAAAAAAATGTCAATAAGCGTATATTTATTGGTTTGCGCAAAAGTTATAGCGTCTACAAACTAGGGTACATTTTCTGTAATTTACACAGCTTTTAGTTTATGACTGCCTATGTCATTTCTTGAGGTGCTAAAATGGCAGGGCAGTACAAAACCCCCCCAAATGACCCCATTTTGGAAAGTAGACACCCCAAGGAAATTGCTGAGAGGCATGTTGAACCCATTGAATATTTATTTTTTTTGTCCCAAGTGATTGAATAATGACAAAAAAAAAAAAAAAAATTTACAAAAAGTTGTCACTAAATGATATATTGCTCACACAGGCCATGGGCATATGTGGAATTGCACCCCAAAATACATTTAGCTGCTTCTCCTGAGTATGGGGATACCACATGTGTGGGACTTTTTGGGAGCCTAGCCGCGTACGGGGCCCCGAAAACCAAGCACCGCCTTCAGGATTTCTAAGGGCATAAATTTTTGATTTCACGCCTCACTACCTATCACAGTTTTGAAGGCCATAAAATGCCCAGGTGGCACAAAACCCCCCCAAATGACCCCATTTTGGAAAGTAGACACCCCAAGCTATTTGCTGAGAGGCATGGTGAGTATTTTGCAGCTCTCATTTGTTTTTGAAAATGAAGAAAGACCAGAAAAAAAAAAAAAAAATCTTTTTTCAATTTTCAAAACTTTGTGACAAAAAGTGAGGTCTGCAAAATACTCACTATACCTCTCAGCAAATAGCTTGGGGTGTCTACTTTCCAAAATGGGGTCATTTTGGGGGGTTTTGTGCCACCTGGGCATTCCATGGCCTCCGAAACTGTGATAGGCAGTGAAGAGTGAAATCAAAAATTTACGCCCTTAGAAAGCCTGAAGGCGGTGCTTGGTTTTCGGGGTCCCGTGCGCAGCTAGGCTCCCAAAAAGTCCCACACATGTGGTATCCCCGTACTCAGGAGAAGCAGCAGAATGTATTTTGGGGTGTAATTTCACATATCCCCATGGCATGTTTGAGCAATATATCATTTAGTGACAACTTTGTGCAAAAAAAAAAAAAAAAAAGAAAAAATTTGTCTCTTTCCCGCAACTTGTGTCGCAATATAAAATATTCCATGGACTCGACATGCCTCTCAGGAAATAGCTTGGGGTGTCTACTTTCCAAAATGGGGTCATTTGGGGGGGTTTTGAACTGTCCTGGCATTTTATGCACAACATTTAGAAGCTTATGTCACACATCACCCACTCTTCTAACCACTTGAAGGCAAAACCCTTTCTGACACTTTTTGATTACGTGAAAAAATTATTTTTTTTTGCAAGAAAATTACTTTGAACCCCCAAACATTATATATTTTTTTAAAGCAAATGCCCTACAGATTAAAATGGTGAGTGTTTCATTTTTTTTTTTCACACAGTATTTGCGCAGCGATTTTTCAAACGCATTTTTTGTGGAAAAAACACACTTTTTTAAATTTTAATGCACTAAAACACACTATATTGCCCAAATGTTTGATGGAATAAAAAAGATGATCTTAAGCCGAGTACATGGATACCAAACATGACATGCTTTAAAATTGCGCACAAACGTGCAGTGGCAATACAATTAATACATTTTTAAAAGCCTTTAAAAGCCTTTACAGGTTACCACTTTAGATTTACAGAGGAGGTCTACTGCTAAAAATACTGCCCTCGATCTGACCTTCGCGGTGATACCTCACATGCATGGTGCAATTGCTGTTTACATTTGACGCCAGACCGACGCTTGCGTTCGCCTTAGCGCGAGAGCAGGGGGGACAGGGGTGCTTTTTTTTTTTTTTTTTTTCTTTATTATTTTTTTGCTTTTTTATCTTATTTTTAAACTGTTCCTTTCATTTTTTTTTTTTTTAAATCATTTTTATTGTTATCTCAGGGAATGTAAATATCCCCTATGATAGCAATAGGTAGTGACAGGTACTCTTTTTTTGAAAAAATTGGGGTCTATTAGACCCTAGATCTCTCCTCTGCCCTCAAAGCATCTGACCACACCAAGATCGGTGTGATAAAATGCTTCCCCAATTTCCCAATGGCGCTGTTTACATCCGGCAAAATCTAAGTCATAAAATGCTCGTAGCTTCCGGTTTCTTAGGCCATAGAGATGTTTGGAGCCACTCTGGTCTCTGATCAGCTCTATGGTCAGCTGGCTGAATCACTGGCTGCATTCTCAGGTTCCCTGTTGAGACAGGAGAGCCAGAGAAAAACACGGAAGACGGTGGGGGGGGGGGCATTCCCTCCCACTGCTTGTAAAAGCAGTCTAGAGGCTAATTAGCCGCTAGGATTGCTTTTACATGAAAGCCGACCGCTGGCTGAAAAGAATGATACCAAGATGATACCTAAACCTGCAGGCATCATTCTGGTATAACCACTCAAAGTCGTGAATGGTGTACCTGAAGACCAAAAAATGGTTAACAATAAAGCACAGTAAACGGTAAAGTATAAAAAATTGCATACCTGAAAAGCAAACATGATAAAACATAATAACAATAAAACATTGCAGAATAGAATACAGTAAAAAAGAGCAGAACAATAGAGAGAGAATAGAGAGAGAGAATAAAACAACAACTATTTTTTTTTATTTTTGTTTGTGTTTTTTTTGCAAACTTGTAACTTTTATAACTGTAACCGGTTCCAGGTTCGGGTCTCTCAAAATGCGATGGCATCTTGGGAGACCCTGTGAAAGTGTGCCTAGTCTGTGGAATGCTGTATCCTACGCTAATACTCAACTAGTGAATGGTAGCGTTCAAAACATTCACCAATGCAAAGACCAGGATTGTCAGGACAGGAGGGACAATAATAGCGGGTGTCATGCCTATATCCGCGCTTGCTGCAGACACAACATCTTTTTGGGGGGGTTTGTTGGGTAGGGGTACTCGGGAGGACATAAAAATGCCTCTCATGCAGCCGACTGCATTTGGTTGGGGATGTGAATGGGGGGTAAGTACGGGCGCTGCAGAAGCGGTGGGTTCCCAATTAGGATTGGTGAATGCAGCAGGAAGGGCATTATGGGCACGACGGGCCTGTGTTTGTCTTTTTGGTGGCAGCGGGACACTACTTGTGCTTGCCACCTCACCAGCTTGAACTGCACTTATGGGACTCGCCACGTCACCAAGTGTTACTGCAGTGCTGGTTTGACTACGACCGGGGTGTACTAGGCCGCTTGCGCTTGCCAGTTCACCAAAACGCTACCAAAAAAACTGTTAGCGATCGCAGGGATCAGGCCTGACTCTGCGAACGCTGCAGTTATGCGTTTAGTGTTCTGCAAGTGACAGTGATCGATCGATACTGCACTTGGGTGGGCTGGGCTGGGCCGGGCGGAGGGGCAAAACGCAGGTGCTAGCAGGTATCTGGGCTGATCCCGCTAACACTGCATTTTTGGGAACCCTGAACTGCTGGGGACGCCAGTATAGATCTGATCGGATCAGGTATTGATCCGTTCAGATACTATACCACTAAGGGAGGTGTACGGTGCGTGCGTGGGTGTTAGCGGTACTGGCGCTAACCTGACGCTGCCTGGGGCTGGTGCTTACCAGTTCACCAAAACGCTACCAAAAAAACTGTTAGCGATCGCAGGGATCAGGCCTGACTCTGTGAACGCTGCAGTTATGCGTTTAGTGTTCTGTAAGTGACAGTGATCGATTGATACTGCACTTGGGTGGGCTGGGCTGGGCCGGGCGGAGGGGAAAAAACGCAGGTGCTAGCAGGTATCTGGGCTGATCCTGCTAACACTGCGTTTTTGGGAACCCTAAACTGCTGGGGACGCTAGTATAGATCTGATCGGATCAGATATTGATCCGTACAGATACTATACCACTAAGGGAGGCGTATGCCACGTGCGTGGGTGTTAGCGGTACTGGCGCTAATCTGACGCTGCCTGGGGCGACGCATATCACCGCCGGGCGATCAGGGGGCTAAACCTTTATTCGGTAATAAACGGCGGGTGCCCTGACACTATAAAAAATAAACGAACTAACCAGCGTCACCCGTAACAGTTATACGGTGATCAGTGGTGAAAGGGTTAACTAGGGGGCAATCAAGGGGTTAAAACATTTATTCGGTAGTATATGGGGGTCCCTGACGCTATAAAACGCTGACGGCGAACCTAAATATTTACCTCCCTAACTAGCGGAACCAGCGACACTAATACAGCGATCAGAAAAATGATCGCTTAGTGACACTGGTGACGGGGGGTGATCAAGGGGTTAAAACTTTATTAGGGGGGGTTAGGGGGGTACCCTAGACCTACAGGGGGCTAACCCTAATTGTCCTAACACTGTAACTGTCACAAACTGACACTATGCAGTAATCAGAAAAAAAAAAAAAAACCTGCTTGGTGTCAGTTTGTGACAGGGGGGGGGGTGATTGGGGGGGGGATCGGGGGGCGATCGGGGGGGGGATCGGGGTGTTTAGTGTGCCTGGCATGTTCTACTGTGTTGTGTGTGTGTTGTGCACTTACTTACATGTCATCTCTCCTCGGGCCGGAACGGAAACTCCCGAGCCGAGGAGAGATGACATCACATCCTCTGCCTCTGTGTACTATACAGAGGCAGAGGATGTTTCTCATTGGCTGGGAGCGATCGCGAGGGGGGGGCCACGATCGGATGGCCTCCCCCTCGTCTCTCACTTCTCCCAGCCAAAAGCCGACCGCCGCTGGCACCGGGGGGGGGTCCGATCGGACCCCCCGCCCGCGGGAAGGCAATCACGTACCAGGTACGTGATTTTGCCTGCCCGTGCCATTCTGCTCACGTATATAGGCGTGAGGCGGTCGGCAAGTGGTTAATGGACTTTCACTGAGTGGATCACCATTTGATACTTTGTTTAAGTGGACTCTTAAGCAATTTCATTGATATTTTTAAATATTTTCTATTTTTGCACTAGCGCTGCTAATGTTTTGGAAATTTTTCTTTGACATATATTTGGTGATTAAATACCACCAAAAGAAAGTTCTATTTGTGTGAAAAAAAGGACAAAAATTTCATATGGGTACAGTGTTGTATGACTGAGTAATTGTCATTCAAAATGTGAGAGCACCAAAAGCTGAAAATTGGTCTGGTTAGGAAGGGGGTTTAAGTGTCCAGTGGTCAAGTGGTTAAATAACTCCAGTGATGTGAAATTACGTGAATACCATGGCATAGCTTACACTGACTTCTGCACTGCTAATCTATTGATTGTGGACTGCATGCCAAGTACATACGGGTTCAAGCATGCTTCCTCATTCCTTATCATTATTATTTATTTTTGGTACTTATATATCACCGTCAATTCACGCAGCGCTTTACATATATTGTACATTCACATCAGTCTCTGCACGCAAGGAGCTTACAATTCAAGGTCCCAAACTCACATTCATACATATTCTAGGGCCAATTTAGACAGGAGCCAATTGACCTACCAGCATGTCTTTGAAGTGTAGGAGGAAACTGGAATATCTGGAGGAAACCCACACATTCTATACAATCTGAAATTTCACCGCATTAACTAAGCTCTGGGGAAAATTTCCTTGCAAAGGGAACCACCTATTTACCTCTAGCAGATCAACCCAACAAACAGAAAAGAAGTATGCAGAAATGACTGGCTTTTCTATGACCCCCTGATCTGTATATTGACTCCAACAACTGAAGCAAGTGAGATAGCATAAAAGCCAGGCAACCAGCATTTTCAGAAGAAAGTCACCAATAGCAGGCTCCATAATAATCTTATAACAGGTTTTATGTGAAATACCATTCTTCAGTTAACCATAACTACTTGTTCACCAATATGTTTTCAATCACCTGATCTTGGCGTGTTACTTTAGATTAAGGACGAAATATGCTTATTTGTTCTATTATAAAGCTGGGGCCACTAAAACTTGCCCTCACTGAATTAAAATGTTACTTTTTTTCAGTTGTTATGACAATGTTCTGCAATATAACCATTCTGATAACAAGTTGACACATCTATACATGATAAAATTGGTGTTCCTGTCACAATGAATTCCATTTTGTGACCACTGAAATAAATTCCTTTCTTTATGTAATATTATCTTTTTTAAAAGCTTACAAGCTTATAGAAAATAAAAAGGTTCTCCTGATTTCTATAAAAATTTGGAATGCAAGAGGATGCTACCTAATTCTCTCAATTACTGAAAACTCATTAACACTCAGAGGTTGCAGATCCAAACATTTTGGTATACTGTATATACCTAAAACCCAGATTCGTAAAAACATAAATAAATAAAAAAAACAACAAAAGTTTACAGTGCTACATCATCACAATATTAGTATAACGAAAGTGTAACCTTTGAAAATTAGTATCCAATATATATATATAGTTAGCTCCTAACATGTTAGCAAAATGAAACGTTAATTTTAATCAATAAGAAATGTTGCACTTTTTCTTGGTCTAACATGGATCAAATGCCTCCAAAACCAAGATTATTTCAGAATATATACACCCCAGATTCTGCAGATATAATCTAATTTGTCTATTTGGTAATTCTACCTCTTAAGAAATGAGGACCAGTATTATGTTACTGACATTTTCATTGGGTCCATAATTATTTTGCAACTATAATTATTTTGTTGTTGCCTATCTCTTTGGATGGGACAGCTGTGTTCTTTTCCTGTGCACAGATACCCTCTAAGAAAGGAAAAGTTACATGGCACAACTTGCAGTTGTGATTCAACTAAAATCGTTAGCTATTTTGTTTATTTTATTCAGCCAGCAGGCTTAATGAAAAAATGTAATGGGGTATGGCCAGGGGCGTTGCTAGGTAGCAAAAAGACCAGGGGCTTCAGCCCGAAGTCAGAGCCCAGCACCGGGGAGGGGGGGGGGGGGGGGTGATGGTGCGGCAGACGGTGGGGTTGTATGGAGGGGGGTGTTACCTACCTGACATACACTGACCTACCTGACACACACTGACCTACCTGGCTGACATACACTGACCACAATGACATACCTGAAACGTACTAATCTACCTGACATACACTGACCTACATGACATGCACTGACCTACCTGACACACACTAACCTACCTTGGTGACATACACTGACCTACATGACATACCTGAAACATACTAATCTACCTGACATACACTGACCTACCTATCTGACATGCACTGACCTACATGACATACACTAACCTACATGGCTGACATACACTGACCTACATGACATACCTGACATGTGCTGACCTACCTGACATGCACTGACCTACCTGACATGCACTGACCTACCTAACATACACTGACCTACCTGGCTGACACACAATGACCTACATGACATACAATGACCTACCTGACCCACACTGACCTACCTGACCCACACTGACCTACCTGACCCACACTGACCTGCATGACATACATTGACCTACATGACATACACTGACCTATATGACATACACTGACCTACCTGAGACACACTGACCTACCTGGCTGACATACACTGACCTACATGACATACCTGACACGCACTGACCTACCTGACACACACTGACCTACCTGACACACACTGACCTACCTATCTGACACACACTGACCTAATTGATACACTGACCTACTTACCTGACACACACTGACCTACCTATCTGACCTACATGACGCACACTGACCTACCTATGTGACCTACCTGACACACACTGGCCTACCTATCTGACCTACCTGACACACACTGACCTACCTATCTGACACACACTGACCTAATTGATACACTGACCTACCTACCTGACACACACTGACCTACCTATCTGACCTACCTGACACACAGTGACCTACCTATCTGACCTACCTGACACACACTGACCTACCTATCTGACATACACTGACCTACCTATCTGACATACACTGACCTACCTGACATGCACTGACCTACCTGCCCTTGCCCCCTTAAAGCCTAAGTTTATTTATTTAAAATTAGCCAAGGGGCAGTCAAATCATCAATTGCAGCCACTGTGCCCCGTCAAATGCAGCCACTGTGCCCATCAATTGCAACCACTGTACCCCATCAATTGCAACCACTGTGCCCCGTGAAATGAAGCCACTGTGCCCGTCAAAAGAGAGAAGAGAGAGAATAGAGACAGAGAAGAAGAGAGAGAGAAGGAGAGAAGGGGAGAAAGAGAGAAAGTGAGAGAGAGAAGGAGAGCGAGAAACACAGAGAGAGAGTGACACCTTTTTTTTTTTATCTTCGTTCTGTCCCACTCCCAGTCACAGCCACCATGGCTGTTATTCAGCGTGACTCTGGAGGTTGAGGTAGAAGGAGGCGTCGCCGTGCCGGTGTTCTCTTGAGAGAGGGGGTGCTGACACAGAGGGGGGTGGTGCTGACAGAGAGGGGGAGTGCTGACGGGGGGGGTGCTAAAAGAGGGGGGTGCTGCTGACAGAGAGGGGGAGGGCTGACGGGGGGGGTGCTAAAAGAGGGTGTGGGCTGACAGAGAGGGGGGCGCTGACAGAGAGGGGGCGCTGACAGAGAGGGTATGGACTGACAGAGAGGGGGGTGCTGACAGAGAGGGTATGGACTGACAGAGAGGGGGGTGCTGACAGAGAGTGTTTGGACTGAGAGGGGGGTGCTGACAGAGAGGGGGGTGCTGACAGGGGGGTGCTGACAGAGAGGAGGTGCTGACAGGGGGGTGGGCTGACAGAGGGGGGTGCTGACTGGGGGGGTGGGCTGACAGAGAGGGGGTGCTGACAGAGAGGGGGTGCTGACAGAGAGGGGGTGGGCTGACAGAGAGGGTATGGACTGACAGAGAGGGGGGTGCTGACAGAGAGGGTATGGACTGACAGAGAGGGGGGTGCTGACAGAGATGGTATGGACTGAGAGGGGGGTGCTGACAGAGAGGGGGGTGCTGACAGGGAGGGGGGTACTGACAGAGAGGGGGGTGCTGACAGGGGGGTGGGCTGACAGAGAGGGGGGTGCTGACTGGGGGGGTGGGCTGACAGAGAGGGGGTGCTGACAGAGAGGGGTTGGGCTGACAGAGAAGGGGGTGGGCTGACAGAGAGGGGGGTGCTGACTGGGGAGGTGGGCTGACAGAGAGGGGGGTGGGCTGACAGAGAGGGGGGTGCTGACAGAGAGGGGGTGCTGTCATGGGGGTGGGCTGACAGAGAGGGGGGTGCTGACTGGGGGGGTGGGCTGACAGAGAGGGGGGTGCTGACTGGGGGAGTGGGCTGATAGAGAGGGGGGTGCTGACAGAGAGGGGGGTGCTGACAGGGGGGGTGGGCTGACAGAGAGGGGGTGCTGACAGGGGGGTGGGCTGACAGAGGGGGGTGCTGACAGGGGGGTGGGCTGACAGAGAGAGGGGGTGCTGACACAGAGGGGGGTGGTGCTGACAGAGAGGGGGAGTGCTGACCGGGGGGGTGCTAAAAGAGGGGGGTGCTGACACAGAGGGGGGTGGTGCTGATAGAGAGGGGGAGGGCTGACGGGGGGGTGCTGACTGGGGGGGTGGGCTGACAGAGAGGGGGTGCTGACTGGGGGGGTGGGCTGACAGAGAGGAGGTGCTGACAGAGAGGGGGTGCTGACAGAGAGGGGGTGGACTGACAGAGAGGGGGTGGGCTGACAGAGAGGGGGGTGCTGACTGGGGGGGTGGGCTGACAGAGAGGGGGGTGCTGACTGGGGGAGTAGGCTGACAGAGAGGGGGGTGCTGACAGAGAGGGGGGTGGGCTGACAGAGGGGGGGTGGGCTGACAGAGAGGGGGGTGCTGACAGGGGGTGGGCTGACAGAGGGGGGTGCTGACAGGGGGGTGGGCTGACAGAGAGAGGGGGTGCTGACACAGAGGGGGGTGTTGCTGACAGAGAGGGGGAGTGCTGACGGGGGGGTGCTAAAAGAGGGGGGTGCTGACACAGAGGGGGGTGGTGCTGACAGAGAGGGGGAGGGCTGACAGGGGGGTGCTAAAAGAGGGTGTGGGCTGACAGAGAGGGGGGCGCTGACAGAGGGGGGGTGGGCTGACAGAGAGGGGGCGCTAACAGAGAGGGTATGGACTGACAGAGAGGGGGGTCTTGACAGAGAGGGTATGGACTGACAGAGAGGGGGGTCTGCTGACAGAGAGGGTATGGACTGAGAGGGGGGTGCTGACAGAGAGGGGGGTGCTGACAGGGGGGTGGGCTGACAGAGAGGGGGGTGCTGACTGGGGGGGTGGGCTGACAGAGAGGGGGTGGGCTGACAGAGAAGGGGGTGGGCTGACAGAGAGGGGGGTGCTGACTGGGGGGGGGGTGGGCTGACAGAGGGGGGGGGTGCTGTCATGGGGGTGGGCTGACAGAGAGGGGGGTGCTGACTAGGGGGGTGGGCTGACAGAGAGGGGGTGCTGACAGAGAGGGGGTGCTGACAGAGAGGGGGTGGGCTGACAGAGAGGGTATGGACTGACAGAGAGGGGGGTGCTGACAGAGAGGGTATGGACTGACAGAGAGGGGGGTGCTGACAGAGATGGTATGGACTGAGAGGGGGGTGCTGACAGAGAGGGGGGTGCTGACAGGGAGGGGGGTACTGACAGAGAGGGGGGTGCTGACAGGGGGGTGGGCTGACAGAGAGGGGGGTGCTGACTGGGGGGGTGGGCTGACAGAGAGGGGGTGCTGACAGAGAGGGGGTGGGCTGACAGAGAAGGGGGTGGGCTGACAGAGAGGGGGGTGCTGACTGGGGAGGTGGGCTGACAGAGAGGGGGGTGGGCTGACAGAGAGGGGGGTGCTGACAGAGAGGGGGTGCTGTCATGGGGGTGGGCTGACAGAGAGGGGGGTGCTGACTGGGGGGGTGGGCTGACAGAGAGGGGGGTGCTGACTGGGGGAGTGGGCTGATAGAGAGGGGGGTGCTGACAGAGAGGGGGGTGCTGACAGGGGGGGTGGGCTGACAGAGAGGGGGTGCTGACAGGGGGGTGGGCTGACAGAGGGGGGTGCTGACAGGGGGGTGGGCTGACAGAGAGTGCTGACAGAGAGGGGGAGTGCTGACCGGGGGGTGCTAAAAGAGGGGGGTGCTGACACAGAGGGGGGTGGTGCTGATAGAGAGGGGGAGGGCTGACAGGGGGGGTGCTGACTGGGGGGGTGGGCTGACAGAGAGGGGGTGCTGACTGGGGGGGTGGGCTGACAGAGAGGGGGTGCTGACAGAGAGGGGGTGCTGACAGAGAGGGGGTGGGCTGACAGAGAGGGGGTGGGCTGACAGAGAAGGGGGTGGGCTGACAGAGAGGGGGGTGCTGACTGGGGGGGTGGGCTGACAGAGAGGGGGGTGCTGACTGGGGGAGTGGGCTGACAGAGAGGGGGGTGCTGACAGAGAGGGGGGTGGGCTGACAGAGAGGGGGGTGCTGACAGGGGGTGGGCTGACAGAGGGGGGTGCTGACAGGGGGGGTGGGCTGACAGAGAGAGGGGGTGCTGACACAGAGGGGGGTGTTGCTGACAGAGAGGGGGAGTGCTGACGGGGGGGTGCTAAAAGAGGGGGGTGCTGACACAGAGGGGGGTGGTGCTGACAGAGAGGGGGAGGGCTGACAGGGGGGTGCTAAAAGAGGGTGTGGGCTGACAGAGAGGGGGGCGCTGACAGAGGGGGGGTGGGCTGACAGAGAGGGGGCGCTAACAGAGAGGGTATGGACTGACAGAGAGGGGGGTCTTGACAGAGAGGGTATGGACTGACAGAGAGGGGGGTGCTGACAGAGAGGGTATGGACTGAGAGGGGGGTGCTGACAGAGAGGGGGGTGCTGACAGGGGGGTGGGCTGACAGAGAGGGGGGTGCTGACTGGGGGGGTGGGCTGACAGAGAGGGGGTGGGCTGACAGAGAAGGGGGTGGGCTGACAGAGAGGGGGGTGCTGACTGGGGAGGTGGGCTGACAGAGAGGGGGGTGCTGACTGGGGGGGGGTGGGCTGACAGAGAGGGGGGTGCTGTCATGGGGGTGGGCTGACAGAGAGGGGGGTGCTGACAGAGAGGGGGGTGCTGACAGGGGGGGTGGGCTGACAGAGGGGGGTGCTGACAGGGGGGGTGGGCTGACAGAGAGGAGGGTGGGCTGACAGAGAGGGGGGGGTGCTGACATAGGGGGGTGCTGACAGAGGGGGTGCTGACAGGGGGGGTGGGCTGGCACAGAGGAGTGGGCTAACAGAGGGGGGGGGGGCTGACAGAGAGGGGCGGGATGACAGAGAGGGGCGGGATGACAGAGAGGAGCACTCTGACAGGCTGGAGGAAGAGCAGATGACAGACCTCAGTAAAGAGGAGACACATCGCGCGCCAGGCAGGGAGGCGGGACTCCGGGCGGCCGAGATCATCCACAGTCCAGCCCAGCCCCGCCTCCACATGTGACCAGTCACCACCTCCACTGGGCCAATCAGACAAGTCCGCCGCCTGCACAGCAAATCACAGAGCGCCCGCTGCCCAGCCCTCGACAGTGAGTGTAACACAGATGTCAGTGGGCACGGGAATCGGGATGCGCCGCTCTCGATCTCGCGGCTGGGGCCACTGGTCACAGGACAGCTGAGCATCATGTCTGTATGCAGCCCCGCTGCATAACTAAGCAGGGAGAAGAGATGAGCGCTGCGGGGGGGGGGGGAGGTGGCGGTCCGATGGCTCAGTGCTTGTACATGCCTGCTCTTCTCTCCTCTACCTCCAATGCCGCCCGCCGCAGCCGCGACCCGCCCGCTAGTTTCTCCTGCACACCCGCTGAGACTCGGGGCTATGGGCTCCACATTCGGGGCTCCAGCCTCGATAGCCACCCCCTAGCGACGCCTCTGGGTATGGCTAACTTTAATTTTGTGGGTTAGACAACTGCTTGGAAGTTGAATCTGACGGAGTTAGTGTCAGCCAAAGGTTTAAGTTATTGGTCACATCATGATGCAGAATGTTTCTTATGTTTTTTATTTTTTTTATGTCAAAAACTACCAGTATTGGGTTCTTGAGAAAATATAGGGGGGAATTGGGACTTTATATGAGGTACAATTAAGTGCCTCCATCCCGGTATTGGGTACAATTAAGAAGGGGAGTTGGGACTTTAAATGAAGCATTTGGGTAGTGGAGGAAAAATAAACCATATTTGAAATGCAATATAAAATGTTTATTGATTGTACAAAGTGACAGACAATAAAAAGGGTATTCATTTCATATGCAGTAAAACATTCCTTGTATATATGTATAGGAGATGTACAAATAGCTAGGCATAATAAAAATTATGTACACATAGCAGCACATGATCTAATATAAATAAGAATAGTAGTAAAGCATAATATTGTTAGCAACAATATGCCTGATAACGACACATGCACCCACATAGTAAATATGCATTTATTAAGTAGGAAAAAATATATTAATTTTACGATGGATTTAGGGGGAACAGATGGTGCAGATGACTGTGGTTCCATATAAGATGGCTGGGGCATCAAAAAACAAGGCTCAACGCGTTTCGTGGGCATTCCCCACTCATCAGGAGCCGATGCAAATAAATTTCCTATGGGATGTATATAAAAATATAATGAACCACATAGTTCATATAAAAAAGTAAAGATAATAATGAATAAATGAACATAAGGTATATATTGTTGTTTTTGCCAAACGCACTCACCCAGTATTGGGTTCTTGGTTCCAAAAAAACAATGTATGATGTACTGTAAGTATTAATATGACAATTGTGCAATGAATACTTAAAGTGGTTGTAAAGTCAAAGTTTTTTTATCTTATTAGATAAAAAACCTTCATGCGCAGCAGCCCCCCTCAGCCCCCCTAATACTTAACTAAGCCCATCTTAATCCAGCGATGTTGCAGGACAGTCTCAGCTGCCCAGGACTCTCCCTCCTGATTGGCTGAGACGACAGAGCAGTGCTATTGGCTCCTGCTGCTGTCAATCAAAGTCAGTGAGCCGATGAGGAGAGAGGGGGGTGGGGCTAAACCATAGATCTGTGTCTGAATGGATACACAGAGCAGCTGCTCGGCTCAGGTGCCCCCATAGCAAGCTACTTGCTGTGGGGGCACTCGGTAAGAGGGAGGGGCCAGGAGTGCCAAAGAGACTTTTCCCCATGTCCCCATAGAGTGGCTTCTGCCACACAAAAAAACATATTTACACTGTATGGGCATACATTTTTTTTTCATTTGTTTTTATTTTATTTAATGAGTTGAGGGGCGAGTTGGTGAAATATCACATATATAGACAGACCCCTGGGAACTCACAAACTGAAGCATAGTAAACACAGTTTACTATGCTTCAGTTATGAATGAACACAGTGAGAAATCGGTACAGATCATTGTGTTAACTCAGAATAGGAAGGGGCTAGTAAATATGACATATTTTCCAGCCCCTTCCCCTGCTCTCCATCCTGAATATTTCCTGCCCTTTATGCTCTCAGCAGCTGGTGAAAGAGGAGAGGAGGGAAGCTGGCAGCGCTGTGGGGGGGGGGACACACTGGGAGCACACAAGGGGCCCCTGGCAGCAGGGAAAGTTGAATCCAGGACAGGAAAGGTTATCGGTGAGGCAGGAGGGTAATTGTAAGAACCAATCCACTGTGTATCTCTCCCTGCAGCAGCTGAAAGCTGGCAGGAGGGAAAGAGGAGGTGCTGGCTTTCAGCTGCTGCAGGGAAAGACAGACTGTGGATCGTTTCTTGTAATTGCCCCCCCTCCACCTCACCGATCACCCCTATCCTACCCACATCTGATTCCCTTGCTGCCTGGGCCCCCCTGCTGGCCCTGGTCCGATACAGGGGGACTGGTGCCCCCCTTTTTAATGGCCCTGGCAATCAGTTACACAAATAGAAACTTCTAAACTTTGATGGATGTCCGGCTTTTATGGATTATGCCCTGTACACACCGTCGGACTTTCCGACGGAATATGTGCGATTGGAGCTTGTTGGCGGAAATTCCGACCGTGTGTGGGCTCCATCGGACTTTTTCCATCGGAATTTCTGACACACAAAGTTTGAGAGCAGGCTATAAAATTTTCCGACAGCAAAATCCGTTCGCGTAAATTCCGACTGTGTGTGGACAATTCCGTCCCACAAAATGCCAGGCGTGCTCAGAATAAATTAAGAGAGGAAAGCTATTGGCTACTGCCCGTTTATAGTCCCGACGTACGTGTTTTACGTCACCGTGTTCAGAACGATCGGATTTTCCGACAACTTTGTGTGACCGTGTGTATGCAAGACAAGTTTGAGCCAACATCTGTCGGAAAAAATCCATGGATTTTGTTGTCGGAATGTCCGATCGTGTGTACAGGGCATAAGATTACAGAAGCAAATTCGGTGCTTTGCTGGGCAATAGAAGTTTTGATTATTTTCTAATTTTTAATTTACTCACAATATAAAAACACTGCAGAAATAATATGTGATGTTCTGGATTATGCTTAAGCTTCATAATTTCTTGTTTTTCATTGCCCTGTATTCTCTGAAGTCTCTTTAGACTTTGGCCAAAGATCTATAGCTGGAGCAGAGAGACAATATATTTTTAGAACATCAAGAAATCTTATCAAGTATCAACTTGGCATTTTTATTATTACAACACCATGGAGTAAAGGCTCTTAAGACAGAAACAAAATGCATGCATTGTTGCATATTCATGTGTTCCTCCTACTGGCCTCCATGTGACTACCGTGATGAGTGGAGGTCAGCAGGAGGAACCAGTGAGAATGGTGGGGGATCCAGGAGATTAACACTCCTGTAAGTGTAAGCAGGGCCAATGCTACCACTAGGCAAGTTAGGCGGCCTCCTAGGGTGCACTGCTGCCTACTAGAGTGCCTGGCCGCTGGTTTCCCTACTCTCCGCCTCCGCGCTATGTATGTTTTCGGTGCTGTTTTATAAATACCTTTTTGTTATAACCTCTAGTGGGCATTGCTGGGATAAAGCGTGCACATCTAAGGGGATGCAGGGGATGCCTCTGCTGCCTCTTACTCAGGCAGCCGCTCTGTAGTGTCATTATAGAGGCGCAGCACTAGAGGACATGTCCTGATGGAATGGAAGCAAACATCCCCTGCACACCTCTATGATCAGTGCTCTCTACTGCAGCCGCATGCTTTCTCTAACGCCGGCTCCTGTCACACTGATGCTCGGGCAAAGGGGGTGGATTCAGGGGAGGAGCGGCAAAATAAGGTTTCGCCTGGGGTGTCAAAAATCCATGCACAAGCCCTGAGTGTAAGGCCCCTTTCACACTGGGGCAGTAGGGGGCGTCGGCGGTAAAACAGCGCTATTTTTAGCGCTGTTTTACCGCGGTATTCGGCCGCTAGCGGTGCGGTTTTAACCCCCCGCTGGCGGCCGAAAAAGGGTTAAAACCACTCGTATATCGCGGCTATAGCCGCGGTATTGCCGCGGTATAGCCACGCTGTCCCATTGATTTCAATGGGCAGGAGCGGTTTAGGAGCGGTAAATTCACCGCTCCTTCACCGCTCCAAAGATGCGGCTTGCAGGAGATTTTTTCTTCTCCTGCCAGCGCACCGCTTCAGTATGAAAGCCCTCGGGATTTCACACTGAAGAAACAGCGGAGGCTGTTTAGGGGCGGTTTGCAGGCGGTATTTTTAGCGCAATAACGCCTGCAAACCGCCCCAGTGTGAAAGGGGTCTAAGGCAGGCTATACATTATACATTTTTTTTTTTTCGTTCAACCAGTAGGTTAAACCAAAAAAAATGTGCAGATTCTCCCATCAACACATTTGAGGTAGATTTGGAAATCACTCCTGCTGTGCTATTGTGTTCTCCACCATCCATCCATGTATGGCTGGTTTAGGTTTCCCTTGAGTTCCTTCAAAAAGTTTTCTCTGATCAAAGCAGAATTCAGTGTTACGGACAGCAGGAAAGGCAAGCATTTACACTGTTCTTTTACAATCTTGCTTTGCTATCATGGGTTTTAGCTCCAGAGTTGCTTTAAGACTGAGATCTACACACATTTTTCTACAGGGCCCAGTTATTTATAGTACCACTGAGTAAGAGATTCAGTTCTGACATACATTAAAAAGATAATTTCCTTGTACCAATTAATTTCATATAATTTTTATTCGTATAACCTAAAATGCAATTTCATATTTAAAAAAAAGAGCAAGCTTCCCATTACTATTTAAATATGCTATATTTTCTACCCCGTGAAAAGACATATGTTTTTAAATCATGAAACAGTGTTCCAGCTTCCAGGATTTCAATTCACAAAGTTACTGTAGTTGGATACATTTCTTTACTAATCTTATGCCGCGTACACACGGTCGGACTTTCTAGAAAGCTAGGTCCGACGTACTTGCCGCCAGACTTCCGGCGGACTACCGCCGGACTTGCCTACACACGGCCGGACTTTCCGGAATCCGGTCTTCCCGACGGACTTCCGCCGGACTTTCAGAACGAACGGACTTTCCCACACACGGACAAGTCCGTTCATTTTGAACGTGACTTTGGTACGACGGGACTAGAAAAGGAATTCAATCTCGCCGCTTTTTTTGGCGAGATTGAAACCTTGCGAGCCCCGTCGCAGGCCCTTAGGTCTGGTATGGATTATAAAGGGGAACCCTTACGCCAAAAAACGGCGTGGGGTCCCCCTAAAATCCATACCAGACCCCGATCCGAGCACGCAGCCTGGCCGGTCAGGAAGGGGGGTGGGGACGAGCGAGCGCCCCCCCCCCTCCTGAACCGTACCAGGCCGCATGCCCTCAACATGGGGGGGTGGGTGCTTTGGGGGAGGGGGGCGCCCTGCGCCCCCCCCCCAAAGCACCTTGTCCCCATGTTGATGAGGACAAGGGCCTCTTCCCGACAACCCTGGCCGTTGGTTGTCGGGGTCTGCGGGCGGGGGCTTATCGGTCGACCACGCCCCCTAAAACGTCACAGTCCCAGCATGCCCAGGGACTGTGACATCATATGGGGGCGGGGTCTCCGCCTATATAAGTCACAACGCAGCCCTCAGAGACCAGTCCAGCCGGAGAGAGCGTCGTGTCAACATCTGGGGGAAGAGAAGAGAAGAGAACACAAGAAGCCAAGAAGCCCAGAAGTCCGGACCTCCGCTGGCAATAGAGCTACCTGAAGAAAGCGGAGGGGCCGGCCGAAGACCTGGGACACCGGGAGAAGAGGCCGGAGAGCGGAGAAGAACCAACTGGACGCCGGGAGAAGATGAACCGGAGGGACCCCCGAAGACGGAAGAAGACCCCCCCCCCCGGAGCTGTTTAATAAATTATTTTAAAAACCTGTGTTGTGTTTTATTACTGACACTTTTTACCTAGGTAAATGGGTAGGGGTACCATGTACCCCATACTCATTTACATAGGGTGGGGGGCCGGGATCTGGGGGCCCCCTTATTAAAGGGGGCTCCCAGATTCCGATAAGCCCCCGCCCGCAGACCCCGACAACCAACGGCCAGGGTTGTCGGGAAGAGGCCCTTGTCCTCATCAACATGGGGACAAGGTGCTTTGGGGGGGGGGCGCAGGGCGCCCCCCTCCCCCAAAGCACCCACCCCCCCATGTTGAGGGCATGCGGCCTGGTACGGTTCAGGAGGGGGGGGCGCTCGCTCGTCCCCACCCCCCTTCCTGACCGGCCAGGCTGCGTGCTCGGATCGGGGTCTGGTATGGATTTTAGGGGGACCCCATGCCGTTTTTCGGCGTAAGGGTTCCCCTTTATAATCCATACCAGACCTAAGGGCCTGGTATGCCCCGCGCTCGCCGCAATAGGAAGATTTGTTTTTCCTATTGCAGCGAGCGCGAGATGCAGTAACCTGCTCCTCCGTCGTATCTGGTCCTTCGGACTAGCATACAGACGAACGGGCTTTCCGTCAGGAACTGAGTCCGGCGGAGGTACGACGTAAAGATTTGAAGCAGGCTTCAAATCTAAAGTACGTCGGATTTCCGCAAAAATCCGACCGAAACGGTCCGTCGGAAGTCCGATGGAGACCACACACGGTCGGACTTTCCGCCGGACTTTGTCCGGCGGCGTCCGTCGGACTTTTGCAGGTGAAAAGTCCGACCGTGTGTACGCGGCATTAGATATATTCACACATACAGATCAAGTTGAAAATGTCGAGATGAGGAAAAAGAAAAGAATGGGTATGCATAACACAGTAAGATTTATGGGTAACAAGATAGAAAAAGCAAGAAAGAGAGATGGAGAGAGAGAAATGTTAATGTTGAATGGGAATTCATGACCTGATTCTCCACTGCATATTACAGCTATTTTCCCCCAGCCATGTCCCTTATTTCCCTAATAAGCATAGTATTCCACAGGAACTATCTGTCAAATGTAGGCAAATGCACAACTGTCAGTCAATTTTAAATTCTGCTAGGCGTTAATATATTCTTTATATTACATTTCCAAAATCCCCTGCATTTTGCCTGTAATTTCAAATCAGGCTCACAGTGTGAATGTGTGCTGTACTGTTTAAATTAGGTAGTGGCAAGCACAAAGCTGTTCTCACATATAGTAACTGTGACAGTGCCATGTTTTAAACTCTAGAGATGCTTATGCCCCGTACACACGGTCAGATTTTCCGACGGAAAATGTGTGATAGGACCTTGTTGTTGGAAATTCCGACCGTGTGTAGGCTCCATCACACATTTTCCATCGGATTTTCCGACACACAAAGTTTGAGAGCAGGCTATAAAATTTTCCGACAACAAAATCTGTTGTCAGAATTTCCAATTGTGGAGGGGGCGTGGCGTCTGAGCCCGAAGATGGCCGCTTAGCCTGAGAGCTCCGCCATACAGCCGGGGGAATCCGTAGTCATCGGAGCGCAGACACGGTTTACCCGCCCTAGTCTGACCCAGCACAGTCCGGAGAATCGATCGGGATGCCGAGGAGGAGAAAAGAGCCGCCGCCGCAGCTTCGTAAGCTGCAGGGCTACTTCCCTAATGCAGCGCGGCTCCAACAAAATGGCGCCCGAACGGAGAGTGAGAACAGGAAGGCCGCGGCTGCGGCCTATCCTTCTCCACACAGCAGGAACAGCAAGGGGAATCCCTCCAGCGGATCCTCATCTGCAGCCTCTACACCCACGACCAGAAGCCCTGCCAAGTCTAGGCAACGCACGGCTTCTCCACAAGACGGCCCACGGCCTCAGGAAATGGAGGTGAGTGGGCATGGCTTATCACAGCCTCACACTACAGCAACTCCAGATCCCATAGCTGGATTCCCTACCACTGGGCAGCCTGTGTCAGATACAGTTTTAATGCTAATGTCACTGAGATCATCACTCCATAATGATATGCTGCACACAATGAGCAAATGTCAGGCAGAGGTCCACAGAGTGGGAGAGAGGGTGAATCAGATAGAGAATGCTATGGGAGAATACGCTACCTCTTTCAACAAGATGGTGGACGCCCACAGTGCCCACAATGATGAAATCACATGGATCAAAGATAAAATAGCAGACCTCGAGGACAGGTCCAGAAGGAATAACCTAAAAATTAGAGGTATCCCTGAGACAGTAGCTGCGTCACAGCTGCCACAATATGTCCATGATCTATTTTCCGCCATAATACCCACGATGTCTGCATTAGAACTCACAGTGGATAGAGTATATAGAGTTCCAAAACCGTCTTTCTTAGCTGACGATATACCCAGGGATGTTTTGCTGAGATTGCATTTCTACACAGCAAAAGAAAGTTTATTGGCTGCTTTTCGCAAAACTGACCAACGCCCAGCTCAATATGCCTCCCTGCAACTACTCCCGGACCTCTCCAGACACACTCTTCAGCGTCGCCGCAACCTAGCCACCATAACTAAGGCCCTGCGCAACCATCATATCCTACACAAGTGGAAATACCCTGCCACACTCTCCATCACTTACAACGGAACTGATACCAATGTCTCAACCCTTGAGGAAGGATTGACAGCCCTCCGCCAATGGGGAATTTTATTGGACTCACCTCCAGTCCCCATTCAAGTGGATGGTCCCCCACACATACAGCCTGAGTGGCAAGTGGTGAACCAAAAGAAAAAATGACAAGCAGAATGTTCACCTCAAAAGAACGCTCTTACACATCTAAATATGATCTAGTGCTAAATACCCCCCGGCATTGGTACTCATCACATGGAAATTCTTCCATTTCCCCCCACTTCTGCTGAACAGTACACACAGTTCAAGAATCCCCCAGTGGATTCTCCTTTTACCCTGTCAACTGTTCATTTTCTCTATTTCAGTTTGCTATGTTTTGCATCTCTCTTTGTTTTTTCTGCTTTTTTCGGATCAACAACCGGCATCAGAGACATCTTCAGGATTCCTTCCACTGAACCTCATCGACCTGCACTGTACTGCACTGTACCAACATCCAATCACATGGCACTCCAGGAATTGAAGAATATGCTAGGATTCTCCTTTCCATTCGCCCAGGTCATGGTACACCTACAAAACATCATCGCCTGTGAACATAAAAAACTACTCCTCCCTTGGCCCATCGATAAGCATCTCAATTGTGAGTACAATCGACACCTGACATTTAACGAACCCCCAAATTAACACATGCCAGTTAAAATACTCTCCATTAATGCTCATGGCCTGAACCATCCGGCCAAAAGAGCATCTCTCTGGAAAGAAGCAGACTCTTCCCAATGTGACATCTTATGTGTCCAAGAAACACACTTCCACCACACAGCTCCGCCCAGATGCTCTCACAGATGCTTCCAACATTATTTTTTCTCCAATATGCCAGCGAAAAAAAGAGGGGTTATGATGGCAATCAAGGACTCGATATCCTTCCAACTCCACTCAGTAACATCTGACCCGGCTGGTCGCTATCTCATTATAGTGTGTGACATAAATGCCACCCGATATACTCTAGTGAACGTATATGTTCCCAATAACCACCAAATTCGATTCCTGAACAGGTTGATGGAAAAGCTCAAGAAGCTCCAACAAGGTTCTCTAGTACTATGTGGAGACTTTAACATTACACCAGATCCACGCATAGATTCCACATCGGTATCCTCCAATAGGTCACCCTCTTTGGCTAATTTCTTACGTTCCCAGGACCTGTATGATGCATGGCGATGCACACATGCCAATGAAAGGGACTTTTCGTCTTTCTCTCATAGACACTGCACATATACGAGGATTGTTTCTGATGGACAAGTGGCTGCTTCAAAAAATAATTCAAATCAAAATCAATAATATAACGTGGTCGGACCATGCTTCCGTCCTCCTGACTCTAGGAGATAACTACCCCAACAATAGGGCATATGTGTGGCGCTCTAATCCCCAGGTAATACAAGACCTGGCAACTAAAAAAATACTAGAGGGTCACTTGTCCGATTATTTTCAGATCAATTCCTCCTCTACAAAAGATCCATTTGTACTCTGGAACGCACATAAGGCGTACATTAGAGGAATGTTTATCCAACTGGGCGCAAGGCCCAAAAAGCGGAGACAGCAGCGGCTTAATACCCTACTATCTGAAATTAGTACCCTTGAGGCTCAAAACAAAATAAATCCAACGCACCACATCAGCGCGAAAATCACCTCCCTAAGACACGACCTTAGGCTAGAACTTCTGCAGTCTTTTGAACAAACTGAAAGAAGGGTGAAAATGTCCTTTTATTCGTCTAGTAACAAAGCTGGTAAAGCACTCGCTCGCAAACTACAAGGCCAGCGCTTTAAAACCAAAATACCTCATATCATCAACCCTAAATCTCAACAAAAAGTATTTGATCCCCAAAACATTGCAGATGCCTTTAGTGAATACTATGGGTCCCTTTATAACCTAAATCAAGATAGCAATACTGCACAACCTTCTAATTCAGCTATAGTTAAATTTTTAAAAGACATTGACCTCCCACAACTCTCTGTTTCACAATTACAGGAGTTAAATACCCCCTTCTCCCTGTCGGAAATAATGAAGGTTATCGATACTCTTCCCAATAACAAATCCCCAGGACCGGATGGACTGACAGGGGAATACTACAAAAATTTTAAACAAACTTTAGGCCCACACCTTCTTAGGGTGTTTGAGACCGCTGCTGCCTCTGCTTCCTTTCCATCTGAGATGTTAGAAGCTCTAATAGTTACTCTACCTAAACCGGGCAAGACACCGGACGTCCCCCAAAATTTTAGGCCCATTTCTTTATTAAACAATGACCTAAAGATTTATGCTAAATTAATAGCACTGAGACTTGTGGACATCCTGCCCACCCTAGTGGACTCGGACCAATCTGGATTTACTAAGGGTAGACAGACCTCTGATGCCACCAGACGACTAATAGACATAATCCACTTGGCTACGAAACACAGGACGCCTTCTCTGCTCCTTGCTTTGGATGCAGAGAAGGCGTTCGATAGAGTACACTGGATGTACCTAACAACAACATTGGAGAAATTTGGCTTCAAAGGCCATCTGCTTTCTGCAATACTAGCCCTGTATACTTCCCCGTCAGCCCGAGTGTATACTTCGGGCATGCTGTCTAAACCCTTTAGGATTACAAACGGCACTCGCCAAGGATGCCCACTGTCTCCCCTTATTTTTAATTTGTTAATAGAGCCATTAGCCGCTAGCATTAGACAAAACCCTAACATACAAGGCTTTATGATCAACAAACGCAAACACGTCATAAGTCTCTTTGCAGATGATGTGATCCTAATGCTCACTAATCCGGTGTCTTCCCTGGAAAATGTATCTCAACTATTGCATAGGTACGGTATGGTATCATACTACAAGGTAAATGACGCCAAATCTTATATATTGGATCTAGGTGTAAATCCAAGTGACAAAGCAGACCTACAAAACAGATTCCCGTATGTATGGAACCCCCAAGAAATTACATATTTAGGGATTAAGCTCACCTCTCAACCTAAACAATTGTTCAATGCTAACTACCTACCGCTAGAACGCAAATTACAAGCAGGACTTCAAACCTTAAGCAAACATACATTATCATGGTCAGGAAGACTGGCAGCCTTCAAAATGCAACTCCTACCACAACTACTTTTTATATACCGAACGGTACCCATTCCGGTCCCCAGAAAATTCTTTCAAACCTTACAAACCATTCTTTCCAAATACCTCTGGGAAGGCAAGAAACCCAGAAGCGCTCTCTCCAAACTTCGTAAGACAAAACAAGCGGGCGGAGTAGGTCTTCCAGTCTTGGCTGACTACCATTTAGCTGCCATATTAGCTCAACTTAGAGGATGGTTTCCTGACCAACCTACCCCACTCTGGGGGAGCATTGAACAAGCCGCAATACCAGGAGGTAACCTATACGAATATGTCCTAGCTTATCCCCATCTTAAAACTAAAACTACTGATCTTCCTCTACCAATTCTAGCAACTCTGTACTCATGGAAGACCATGGTGACTTCCAAATCTCTGTCATCCCCCACTGTTCCGTTATCCATACCCATCTCTATCCTAGCTTTGATAATCCCAGAATTGAACCTAAATAGGTGGAAAAGTGGGGGACTGAAATGGGTATCGGATCTATACTCGGGCATTAATATCAAACCATTCGCTAAAATACAACGGGAATATGGTTTACCTGCCTCAGAACAATTTAATCACTTCCGAGTTACATCTTATCTGAAGAGTAACGGCACCCTTCAATACAAATTATTCTGGCAGATCAAAATTTACCTTACTGCCAAACATTGTCGTAAAGGTGGTATCTCACTGTTCTACAATTTCCTCCATGACAAATCCATACTCACCAAAACAAACTCCATGCTAGCATGGGAAAGAGATCTTAACGATTCCTTCTCAAAGGAACAATGGCACAAAGCCTTACAATATATCCATTCGGCCACTAAATGCACCAATCTCTGGGAGATCTCTCACAAGATTACACAGAGATGGTACCTAACACCATATCGGTTAGCTAAATTTGACTCCTCCACATCTCCTTTGTGCTGGAGAGGATGTGAACGATCAGGCACCATCTTTCATGTTCTCTGGTGTTGTAAAGGACTGGCCAACTTTTGGTCCAACATCTTTACTATCCTACACCAAGTGACAGGCATACGGATTCCATACTCTCCTTCATTAGCTCTATTAAATATAGGAATTGAAGACATACCACCACTCCATAGGAAATTCACCATCCACTTATTTCTAGCAGCCAAGTTAGTGATACTGAGACTGTGGAGATCACCGAATCCCCCAGAAGTAAAAGAAGCCATACGCACACTTTCCATACACTATACCTATGAACGCATGCTCGCAACCATTGAGGGAAAATACGAGACCTTTCTTCCACATTGGCAACAATGGATAACTTGGTACAATATGAACCACACATAGCTAAATTCCTAATAAGCGTATAACTATATACCACCCCTATTCTCCGAGTAGAACTGAATAAAAATACTATAACTGAGGTTCGAACCCCTCCTTTTCTCTATTGTCTCTGAGCTGATCCTTGTTTGTTTGTTTATTTTACTTATTGATTACGAGCAATACGCTCTTGCTGTAAAAATGCTAACAGTAATTGTCTAGTTGAACTTCCCCCATATTGTTACAACAGAGGAGAGGACGTGTGGGGAGGGTCCCTTCACAGAGTCACAGTAAGCTCCCAATGGGGTGACTTGTGGAGAGAGGCAGCACCCCCCGTCCTCTACACATTCTTCAATAACCACATTAATGTTATGTAGATGCACGATTCTGTTAGCTATTATAATTATAATTATCTATACAACAGCCTATGCTACATTTTGATGATTGACAACTGTTGTTTACCTTTTGTATGTTGAAAAAACTGAATAAAAAACTATTGAAGAGAATTTCCAATTGTGTGTACACAAATCCGACGCACAAAGTGCCACGCATGCTCAGAATAAATAAAGAGATGAAAGCTATTGGCTACTGCCCCGTTTATAGTCCCGACGTACGTGTTTTACGTCACCGCGTTCAGAATAATCGGATTTTCCGACAACTTTGTGTGACCGTGTGCATGCAAGACAAGTTTGAGCCAACATCCGTCGGAAAAAATCCTAGGATTTTGTTGTCGGAATGTCCGATCAATGTCCAACCGTGTGTACGGGGCATTAGAATAGCAAAAAACTATTTATTGGTCAAAAATACATGTGTCATTATTCTCATAAGCCCTGGAAAGCCCCACATTTCACATTCCTCTGAATTAGAGAGAACCTTGTATCTATTCAGAAAATGCAAAGCTTCCTGTGAATGGATGAACAGTTTTGTTTTGGGAGCAGAACAGGAAGTCCCCATCCCGCCAACAGAACACAATGCTACACACAGTTAATACAGTTCTCCCAGCAGGTGCATCTGTAAAAGTAATAATTCATTTGGACCTGGTTGGTCCAAACAAACAGTTTTTTTTTAGCTTTCTTTCTTTATTTATCAGAAAAAGATGAAAAGATACATTCTAAAAACATGTGACATTAGACAAGTCATGTCAAACAGAGAATGAACAGAAATGTATCAATGGTATACAGACATGTAAGCTGTTGACTTGTATATGTGACAATGCAGGGCCGATTATAGGGTCACAGACGCCTGGGTGCAGAAATATTTCTGGCGCCCCCCATATGGGCGTGGTCATCTTACTAACTCCTTCCCTTTACAAATGTTTCTATGGCAATGACTCAAACACAGAGATGCTCCCCTAAGAAGTTTGTTACCCAGGGATCCTCCCATGATCTCTTAACAATAAACAAAATACAGGAAGAGAGTATTCTAATGGGACCTGGAGGGGGGTCTCTCTGATGGACAAAAAGAGGGCTTCTGTTAGAGAGTCTGTTAGAAAGAGCCCCTAGACATACTGCAGACATGGTACAGGAGATGATCAGAGAGTGGAGACATAGTATAGGAGAGGTTCAGAAACTGCAGACATGATACGAGAAAGGATCAGAGACTGCAGACATACTACAAAAGATGGTCAGAGACTGCAGACATACTACAAAAGATGGTCAGAGACTGCAGACATACTACAAAGAATGGTCAGAGACTGCAGACATACTACAAAAGATGGTCAGAGAATGCAGACATACTACAAAAGATGGTCAGAGACTGCAGACTGCGGACATGATACAAGAGATGATCAGAGACTGCAGACATGATACAAGAGACAGACAGAGACTTAAGACATGATACAAGAGACGGACAGAGACTTCAGACATAGTACAGGAGATGGTCAGAGACTGCAGACTGTGGACATGATACAAGAGTTGGTCAGAGACTGCGGACATTATACAAGAGATGGACAGAGACTTCAAACATAGTACAAGAGATGGTCGGAGACTGCAGACATAATACAAGAGATGGTCAGAGACTGCAGACATGATACAAGAGAGAGTCAGAGACTGCAAACGTGATAAAAGAGATGGTCAGAGACTGCAGACATACTACAGGAGATGGTCAGAGACTGCAGACATGATACAAGAGAGCATCAGAGACTGCAGACATGATACAAGAGATGGTCAGAGACTGCAGACATGATACAAGAGTTGGTCAGAGACTGCAGACATGATACAAGAGATGGTCAGAGACTGCAGACATGATACAAGAGACGGACAGAGACTGCAGACATGGTACAAGAGATGGTCAGAGACTGCAGACATGATACAAGAGATGGTCAGAGACTGCAGACATACTACAGGAGATGGTCAGAGACTGCAGACATAGTACAGGAGATGGTCAGAGACTGCAGACATAGTACAGGAGATGGTCAGAGACTGCAGACATAGTACAGGAGATGGTCAGAGACTGCAGACTGCGGACATGATACAAGAGATGATCAGAGACTGCAGACATGATACAGGAGATGTAATATGCAAGTGAAGGCGCAAAGAACTGGCGATAACAACAATAACAACAATAATAAGAACGAAGGGATAGGGGACAAACTGAAATGTTTCCAGTCTCACATTACATTAAATGGATAGATAATGTCCACATGTATATGTCCAAAGTGGAGAAATTGAATATCTCATTAACATATATAGGGCACGGTCTCACTGTCATGTGGACATGAGGAGTTCAAGGGTCCAGTTAATAATGATAGGTCCACGAGCAGGGCTGCCTTCATCAAGAAGTGAAACCACATTCCAATCCTAAGGAAAAGCAAAAGAGAGAGGCGCCTCTGGGTGCAGACTAAAAACAAGGTTTATTTCATAAAAAGGTAATGATCATCAAACTCACATGTTGAAGGTCGTCAGTAGGCATAAAATAGTAATCAATACTGAGGAGGACATCATCCATCAAAGGTTCAAGACAGTCAAAAACAACTCCTAGCAGGGGGCTCTGCCTGTGTGTGAGGAGAGGTACCGCTGAGATGTGAGGCCGGCCGCAGCGGTGACAAGTCACAGTACTAGGTGGAGAGCATGGAAGGCTGTAAACATCCGGCGAGGAGTGATGACGTCATGAGTCGAGCGACGCGTTGCCGGGCGTACGGGCTGTGATGACGTGACAGCCGCGCCCCTTCATCAGGCTAAAGATGGATGGGATAGGGCAGCTTAAGACAACCAGAAATTGTGGTGATTGGTGTTGTCTTAAGCTGCCCTATCCCATCCATCTTTAGCCTGATGAAGGGGCGCGGCTGTCACGTCATCACAGCCCGTACGCCCGGCAACGCGTCGCTCGACTCATGACGTCATCACTCCTCGCCGGATGTTTACAGCCTTCCATGCTCTCCACCTAGTACTGTGACTTGTCACCGCTGCGGCCGGCCTCACATCTCAGCGGTACCTCTCCTCACACACAGGCAGAGCCCCCTGCTAGGAGTTGTTTTTGACTGTCTTGAACCTTTGATGGATGATGTCCTCCTCAGTATTGATTACTATTTTATGCCTACTGACGACCTTCAACATGTGAGTTTGATGATCATTACCTTTTTATGAAATAAACCTTGTTTTTAGTCTGCACCCAGAGGCGCCTCTCTCTTTTGCTTTTCCTTATGATACAGGAGATGGTCAGAGACTTAAGACATGATACAAGAGACGGACAGAGACTTAAGACATGATACAAGAGACGGACAGAGACTTCAGACATGGTACAGGAGATGGTCAGAGACTGCAGACATGGTACAGGAGATGGTCAGAGACTGCAGACATGATACAAGAGATGGTCAGAGACTGCAGACATGATACAAGAGACGGACAGAGACTGCAGACATAGTACAAGAGATGGTCAGAGACTGCAGACATGATACAAGAGATGGTCAGAGACTGCAGACATACTACAGGAGATGGTCAGAGACTGCAGACATAGTACAGGAGATGGTCAGAGACTGCAGACATAGTACAGGAGATGGTCAGAGACTGCAGACTGCGGACATGATACAAGAGATGATCAGAGACTGCAGACATGATACAGGAGATGGTCAGAGACTTAAGACATGATACAAGAGACGGACAGAGACTTAAGACATGATACAAGAGATGGACAGAGACTTCAAACATAGTACAAGAGATGGTCGGAGACTGCAGACATAATACAAGAGATGGTCAGAGACTGCAGACATGATACAAAGGAGAGTCAGAGACTGCAAACATGATAAAAGAGATGGTCAGAGACTGCAGACATACTACAGGAGATGGTCAGAGACTGCAGACATGATACAAGAGAGCATCAGAGACTGCAGACATGATACAAGAGATGGTCAGAGACTGCAGACATGATACAAAAGTTGGTCAGAGACTGCAGACATGATACAAGAGATGGTCAGAGACTGCAGACATGGTACAGGAGATGGTCAGAGACTGCAGACATGATACAAGAGATGGTCAGAGACTGCAGACATGATACAAGAGACGGACAGAGACTGCAGACATAGTACAAGAGATGGTCAGAGACTGCAGACATGATACAAGAGATGGTCAGAGACTGCAGACATACTACAGGAGATGGTCAGAGACTGCAGACATAGTACAGGAGATGGTCAGAGACTGCAGACATAGTACAGGAGATGGTCAGAGACTGCAGACATAGTACAGGAGATGGTCAGAGACATAGTACAGAAGCAGGTCAGAGACTGCAGACATAGTACAGGAGATGGTCAGAGACTGGAGACATAGTATAGGAGATGGTCAGAGACTGCAGACATAGTACAGGAAAAGGTCAGAGACTGCAGACATAGTACAGGAGATGTCAGAGACTGCAGACATAGTATAGGATATGGTCAGAGACTGCAGACATAGTACAAGAGATGGTCAGAGACTGGAGACATAGTATAGGAGATGGTCAGAGACTGCAGACATAGTACAGGAAAAGTTCAGAGACTGCAGACATAGTACAGGAGATGTCAGAGACTGCAGACATAGTATAGGATATGGTCAGAGACTGCAGACATAGTACAGGAGATGATCAGAGACTGCAGACATAGTACAGGAGATGGTCAGAGACTGCTGACATAGTACAGGAGATGGTCAGAGACTGCAGACATAGTACAGGAGATGTCAGAGACTGCAGACATAGTATAGGAGATGTCAGAGACTGCAGACATAGTATAGAATATGGTCAGAGACTGCAGACATAGTACAGGAGATGGTCAGAGACTGGAGGCATAGTATAGGAGATGGTCAGAGACTGCAGACATAGTACAGGAAAAGGTCAGAGACTTCAGACATAGTACAGGAGATGGTCAGAGACTGCAGACATAGTACAGGAGATGGTCAGAGACTGCAGACATACTACAGGAGATGGTCAGAGACTGCAGACATGATGCAAGAGAGCATCAGAGACTGCAGACATGATACAAGAGATGGTCAGAGACTGCAGACATGATACAAGAGTTGGTCAGAGACTGCAGACATGATACAAGAGATGGTCAGAGACTGCAGACATGGTACAGGAGATGGTCAGAGACTGCAGACATGATACAAGAGATGGTCAGAGACTGCAGACATGATACAAGAGACGGACAGAGACTGCAGACATAGTACAAGAGATGGTCAGAGACTGCAGACATGATACAAGAGATGGTCAGAGACTGCAGACATACTACAGGAGATGGTCAGAGACTGCAAACATAGTACAGGAGATGGTCAGAGACTGCAGACATAGTACAGGAGATGGTCAGAGACTGCAGACATAGTACAGGAGATGGTCAGAGACTGCAGACATAGTACAGAAGCAGGTCAGAGACTGCAAAAATAGTACAGGAGATGGTCAGAGACTGGAGACATAGTATAGGAGATGGTCAGAGACTGCAGACATAGTACAGGAAAAGGTCAGAGACTGCAGACATAGTACAGGAGATGTCAGAGACTGCAGACATAGTATAGGATATGGTCAGAGACTGCAGACATAGTACAAGAGATGGTCAGAGACTGGAGACATAGTATAGGAGATGGTCAGAGACTGCAGACATAGTACAGGAAAAGGTCAGAGACTGCAGACATAGTACAGGAGATGTCAGAGACTGCAGACATAGTATAGGATATGGTCAGAGACTGCAGACATAGTACAGGAGATGGTCAGAGACTGCAGACATAGTACAGGAGATGGTCAGAGACTGCTGACATAGTACAGGAGATGGTCAGAGACTGCAGACATAGTACAGGAGATGTCAGAGACTGCAGACATAGTATAGGAGATGTCAGAGACTGCAGACATAGTATAGAATATGGTCAGAGACTGCAGACATAGTACAGGAGATGGTCAGAGACTGGAGACATAGTATAGGAGATGGTCAGAGACTGCAGACATAGTACAGGAAAAGGTCAGAGACTTCAGACATAGTACAGGAGATGTCAGAGACTGCAGACATAGTATAGGATATGGTCAGAGACTGCAGACATACTAAGGGAGATGGGCAGAGACTGCAGACATACTACAGGAGATGGTTAGAGACTGCAGACATAGTACAGGAGATGGTCAGAGACTGCAGACATAGTACAGGACATGGTTACAGACTGCAGACATAGTACAGGAGATTGTCAGAGACTGCAGACATGATAAAAAAGATGGTCAGAGACTGCAGACATGATACAATAGATGGTCAGAGACTGCAGACATGATGCAAAAGATGGTCAGACTGCAGACACAATACAAGAGTTGGTACAGTGATGGTTAGAGACTGCTGACATACTACAGGAGATGGTCAGAGACTGCAGACATGATACAAGAGATGGTCAGAGACTGCAGACATGATACAAGAAATGGTCAGAGGCTGCAGAAATGATACAAGAGATCAATGCATCAAAAGCAGCCATCCAGTGCCCATCAAATGCAGCCTCATCAGCGCCCACCAATTGCAGCCTACCAATGCCCACCAAATGCAGCTTTATCAGTGCCCACCAAATGCAGCTTATCAGTGCCCACCAAATTCAGTTTATCAGTGCCCACCAATTGCAGCCTACCAGTGCCCACTAGGGATGAGCCGAACACCCCCGGTTCGGTTCACAGCAGAACATGCAAAAGATTTGTACGAACACCATTAAAGTCTATGGAACACGAACGTAGAAAATCAAAAGTGCTCATTTTAAAGGCTTATATGCAAGTTATTGCCATAAAAAGTGTTTGGGGACCCGGGTCCTGCCCCAGGGGACATGTATCACTGCAAAAAAAGTTTTAAAAACGGCTGTTTTTTTCGGGAGCAGTGATTTTAATAATGCTTAAAGTGAATCAATAAAAATGAAATATTCCTTTAAATATAGTGCCTGGGGGTGTCCTTAGTATTCCTGTAAAGTAGCACATCTTTCCCATATTTATAACAGTGCCACAGCAAAATTACATTTCTAAAGGAAAAAATGTAATTTAAAACTGCTCGCAGCTGTAATGTATTGTTGGATCCTGGCAATATAGATAAAAATACCAAAAATAACAAAAAAAATGGAATGGATGTCAACCCCAAAATTCATACCAGACCCTACAGGTATGGTATAGATATTAAGGGGAACCCTGCACCCAAATTCTTTTTTAAATGGCGTGGGGGTCCCCCAGGCCCCCAGACACTATATACTCTGAACAGAAGTGTATATATACTATACGGCCTGCCCTATATACTCTGCAGAAAATTGGGCCTTATGTGTTGGTGGTACCAGAACTGTAAGCCTGCACAGTTACTCTTGTTGGGCGCAGGAATGGGCCCTGCTGTGCAGTATTTTTTCAAGAATTGTAATTTACATTCCCCTGTTAAATAGGGGCAGAAAAATTGGGCCTTGGGCGGTGGTGGTGGTGCCATAACACTGTAACCCCTCACAGGTACTCTTGTTGGGGACAGGAACAGGAACTGCAGTGAAATAATATACAGTAGGTGCAGTCGATATTGTGTCAATCACCTTGACACCTGCGAGCCCCGTCATGGGAGCCAGCGCCGTGCTCTGTCGCTCCTCCTGTTGCCACCCCCAATGGATTCCTATGGATGTGCAGCACCTTGTGGGGGCGGCGAGCGCAAGAAGCACAGCCTCGCAGCGGTGATTTCCAGTGTGATCCCATTGCGCTGGAAACACAATATTGGCGGCAGGTACTGTATCAAAAATTGTAATTACATGCCCTTGTTTAACCGGGGCAGAAAAATTGGGCCTTTGGTGGTGGTGCCACAAGACTGTAAGCCCTCATAGATACTCTTGTTGGGTGCAGGAATGGGCCCTGCTGTAAAATATTATATCAAAAATTGTAATTACATGCCCCTGTTAAACAAGGGCAACGAAATTGGGCCTTGGGTGGTGGTGGTGGTGGTGCCCTAATCTTCAAGGGATCCCACATCCATAGCAAATTCAATCAGTTACATCAGCATCAGGTGCTTAATACATGCTGATCCAAGACTGATTCATTTTTATAAATGTGAGTTTATCAACAGAGTCTGTGGACAGGCACACTCTTTGATCCATTACAAACCCTCCAGCAGCACTGAATTGTGTTCAGAAAGCACGCTGGATGCAGGACATGCCAGTAGCTCAATTGCATATTGAGCAAGTTCTGGCCAGTGGTCCATTCTCAAGACCCAGTAACCCAGTGGATGCTCTGTTGGAAAGGTCTCCAAGTCTGCTCTTGCCCCTAGATATTCCTGCACCATGTAATGCAGACGCTGGAGATGGTTGCTTGAACTGATCAGACTTTGGCGCTGAGGACTGAAAAACTAACCACTTGCCGACCGCCTCACGCAGATATACTGCGGCAGAAAGGCCCGTACAGGCAGAATTTATGTACCTGTACGTTCCCCTTTAAGAGGTGGCCAGCGGGCGCGAGACAAGCTCCGTGAGTCGGGTTGCGGGATACCCGCGATCGCCTCACGGGGAGGAAGAACTGGGGATGCTAATGTAAACAAGCATCTTACCGTTCTGTCTAGTGACAGTGTCACTGATCTCTGCTCCCTGTCATCGGAGCAGAGATCAGTGATGTGTCACACACAGCCATGCCCCTCACAGTTAGAAACACGCCCCTAGGACACACTTAACCCCTACACTGCCACCTAGTGGTTAACCCCTTCACTACCAGTGTCATTTACACAGGAATCAGTGCATTTGTATAGCACTGATTGCTGTATAAATGACAATGGTCCCAAAAATGTGTCAAAAATGTGTCCGCCTTAATGTCGCAGTCACAATAAAAATCGCTGATCGCCGCCATTTAAAAAAAAAATTATTAATAAAAATGCCATAAAACTATCCCCTATTTTGTAAACGCTAAGACCTTTGCGCAAACCGATCAATAATTGCTTATTGCGATTTTTTTTTTTTTTTTTACCAAAAATATGTAGAAGAATACGTATCGGCCTAAACTGAGGGAAAAAATTGTTTTTGGGGATATTTATTATAGCAAAAAGTAAAAAATAATGCGTTTCTTTCAAAATTGTCGCTCTTTTTTTGTTTATAGCGCAAAAAATAAAAAGCGCAGGGGTGATAAAATACCACCAAAAGAGAGAATTTGTGGGAAAAAAAGGATGGCAATTTTGTTTGGGAGCCACGTCGCACGACCGCGCAATTGTCAGTTAAAACGACGCAGTACCGAATCGCAAAAAGTGCTCTGGTCAGGAAGGGGGTAAATTCTCACGGGGCTGAAGTGGTTAAAGGCATTGGTCAGCTGGCTACCTTCTCCACCGCTCCTCTTCTGACTGAATGAAGCCTCAGCAACACGTTGTCTAGTACGAGGAAATTGTAACCTCCCAGGGTCTGGTAATGCGTTGCACAAACCTTTCGTCAAGGCCTACTGAAGATGTTTCATCCTCTGCTCCCTCTGCAAAGGCAGGATGAGTTCTGCAACCTTACCCTTATAATGTAGATCAAGAAGGGTTGCCAGCCAGTAATGATCCCTCTCCTTGATACCACAAATCCTAGGGTCCTTTCACAGGCTTTGCAGAACCAGGAAGATCATGCAGCTTAAGTTTGCAGAGGCATTCGATTCTGAGTTCTCTGGGTCACTAAGGACCACATGATCCATAACTACCTCCTCCCAGCCACGTATAACTCCTTGGGTTTCTGGGGACTGAAAACCATCCCTTGAAGACTGCTTCTGAGTGTTATCCTCTACATCCATGCTGACACAATCCTCCTCCTCCTCTTCTTCCTGTGTGTTTGGCGGGCCTGCAGGAATGCTATCAGGATAAAGGGGGCCTTGAGAGATAAGGAAGTCCTCCTCTTCCACCTGCTGTTCTGCCTCAAGTGCCCTATCCATGATTCCATGAAGCGTGTGCTCCAACAGGAAGACTAGAGGGACAGTGCAACTGATGCATGCATTGTCGCTGCTCACCGTCTTTGTGGCCTCCTCAAATGGGGACCGAACAGTGCATGCATCCTTGATCAGTAGCTACTGGCGTGGCAAAAAGAAGCCAAGCTCCCCTGACCCTGTCCTGGTGCCATACTCACCCAGGTACTCATTGATGGCCCTTTGCTGTGTGGCCAGCCACTGCAGCATTACCAACACTGAGTTCCACCTGCTGGGTATGTCACAAATGAGGCGGTTGGTGGGCAGGTTGCATTCCCTTTAAATATCAGCCAGCCGAGCACTGGCATTGTATGACCAGCGGAAATAACCACAGACTTTTCTGACCTGCCTCAGGAGATTCTGTAAGCCTAGGTACCTGGTCAAAAACTGCTGCACCACCAAATTAAGAACGTGTGCCAAAGATGGAACATGGGTCAAGTGTTCCTGTCAGAGGACGGAGAAAAGGTTGGTGCCATTGTCGCATACAAATAAATTAAAATTTGTGCGCTAGCAAAATATATAATGAGGTAGTACAATTAGGAAACTCCTTGGGGTAATACCCGGAGCTACAATGTGTTTAAATCCCAACACAGAGAAATAACAAGACAACAAATACAAATTGTGCATTAAATCATATCTCCATGAAAAATAAAAAAATGAAGGAATATGAAAAAATATTTGAAAAGAGGTGAAAGTTCTGAAGATGCGATTGATCACTCAATCATTTAAAGGACACCACATTCAGTCCATGAAAAACAGGTTAGCAAAAACCAAAATAGGTGAAAAAGAAAAAGAGACTTTCCTTTGGTGTGTCACATCAAAGCAGAAAGGTGAAAGGATGCAAAAACACTTCCAAGCCACCACTGATTGCAGGAGAGGAGTAATGGATGTGCCCTTACCCCATTCGTTGGACCTCCTCTATGGCGAGGTCATACGGGCTTGCAGATATAACCCTCTGCAGGGACAGGTAGAATATTGATGTCCGGGTCTTGTTAGCGAGCACCACCGACTCCGAGCTGATCCGACTGTCACAGCATCAGAAGGGAGACTCAGGGTTCGTAGGATCCATAATTGAGAAAAGAAGGGGAAAACTCCAATGGTGTAGTAATAATATTTAGGGATTTATTAGTTAAATAAACCGAAGGTATGTATACAAAGGTTCCAGTATAAAAATCATTAAATCTAAAAAGCCGGCATAAAAACAAAGGCTGAACGCCCGTGCAAACAAAGAACACGTGATGGCAAGCACTGTGAGGCCACGCCCTACATGTTTCGTCATACGTGACGTCTTCTACAGGGCACGGGCGACGCAATGAACCATCACCTTTTATAAGAACAAAATGCAACCAAGCCTCGTCTCCGCGCAAGTCCGTCGCATGACTGGGCATGCGCAGAGACTCGATCCAGCCGTCATTGAAGACCGCCTGTAGAGGCGGAACATAACACGTAAACAGGAAGTGTTGAGAAGACAAAAAACGAAATACAACCAAGCCTCATCTCCACGCAGGTCCGTCACACGACTGGGCATGCGCAAGGGTATACCAAGCCTCGGTCTGGCTGTCATTGAAAGCCTCCTATAGAGGCGGAACATAGTTGTAAACAGGAAGTGCTCAAGCGTGTGACCCTAAGTCCAAATATAGAGTAACGAAATCTAATACACGAGAACATCCGGTATCCTATAGGTAAAAAATCAAACTTAAAAACATCTCAACACCAGTAATGACTTGCTCCACAGCACATGTGATACGCTCAAATATAACCAAAATACTATAATACGCTGTACACTTACTGTAATAAGAGAAAAATCTTTTTATGAAAAAAATCCTTTTTTATTTTTTAAGAAAAAATAAAAATATATATATATATATAATGAAAAAAATGTGTGTATGAAAAAATTAAAAAATAATAAAATGAAAAATTGGCCTAAAACATTTAATGGGGACATATGAACTAAAAATATCCAAACTTGTCAGAGGAGTTATATGAGATTTGGACACATTATGTTAGGATTTGGGCTCATTATATTTTTAGAATTCAAACATGTTAAGTTTAAATTTAGACATGACAGCCAGGTCAAGCCCTAGTATACCCCTTTACAGTCATCGACCTAGGGGATAGACGCTAAAGTCTATTAGACACAAGAAGCCCATAAAATGAACCTAAGAGTGAACACATATCCAGACATTTGAATAATCAATACTCCCACTTACACAAAAGTTGAGTCGCCAATGAATAATAAATTAATTGCAATCACGAAAAACACATAAGTTGTTATGTCTGAAATTTCCATCATGCGTTATCAATAAACGCATTGATTTCAATGTCGACATTGAGTCCTCGTGGTTTGAGACATCTGATTTTGTATATCCATCCCATTTCTAACTTGGATATAGCTCGTCTTTTGGGCCCTCCTCTCCATGGTACCTTCAATCTGTCAATACCTATGAATTGGGTGCCCTTGGGATCTTTGTCGTGTACATTAAGATAGTGTTTGGATACCGGACGGCCTATAAAGCCTCTCCGAATATTGCCGATGTGCTCGTTTAACCTGACCCGAACCGTGCGTCCCACATATTGGAACCCGCACGGACAGGTTAAAAGGTACACCACATGGGTGGTGGAACATGTGATAAACGATTTTATTGGGAAAGTTTGTGAAGTGCTGGTAGAGTGGAAATGGGTCACCTTCCGGTCTTTAATAGCATTAACAGTACAAACCGCACATTTTCTACATCTATAGTACCCCACTAAATTCTGAAAGAACATTGGTTTCCTTATCGGAGGGTCGCATACACTGGGAGCCACCGATGTTCTAATAGATGGCAACCCCTTAAAGACCACCTGAGGCCTCTCAGGAAGTAGGGGACCCAATATATTATCGTTTTTCACAATATGCCAATATTTGTGTATCAACTTTCTGATTGAAAAATGTTGATGGGAGTAACTAGTTATAAATGGGCAGGTAAAGTCTTTCTTTGTAGTGTTCCCTGTTTCTGTTCGATCTCTTAATAGGGATTCTCTATCTAACTTTTCTACCTCTTCAACTCGCTCTCTTAAAAAAGAGGCGTCATAACCTTTTTCAATGAATCGATCGGTGAGGACCTGAGACTGAATCCTGAAGTCGCTAATAGAAGAACAGTTGCGTCTAATCCTGACGTATTGGCTTTTCGGGACTGAATCCAGCCAGGCTTTATGATGGCAACTATCTCGCGATATAAACGCGTTTCGATCCGTGGTCTTAAAATAGGTAGAAGTCAGTATCATATCTCCTTCTCCCCATATTTTAAGATCCAAAAAATTTACAGTACTTAAACTGGCTTCATAATTAAAATGAATTCCCCTATCATTTTCATTTAAGTCCTCCATAAATCTACACAAGGAGTCATGGGTACCATTCCATAGGAGGAGGATGTCATCAATATATCTTGCCCACAGGACTAATTCAGGCCTGCGTTGGGCATAGATGACGTCCTCCTCACATTTGCCCATGAATAAATTAGCTAGGCTGGGGGCAAACTTTGCCCCCATGGCTACCCCCTTCTTCTGCAGGAAGAAGAGATTCTTATGCCAGAAAAATTGTGAGTAGTGGCATACTCCAGCAGGTCCATTATGAACCTCTTTTGTTTTCTCAATAATGTTGCGTCCTTATACAGATAGTGTTTCACTGAGGATATACCCCAGGCGTGGGGGATCGCCGTGTATAAAGACGTGAAATCAGCCGTAATGAGCCAGTATCCATTCCTATACCCACAATCCCTAAGTAGATTGATGGCATGTCTACTATCTTTAATATAGGCAGGTAATGACCGAACCAAAGGCTGGAGGAAGTTATCAATATACTTGCCAGCCCTCGAGGTGATTGAATCGATGCGACTCAACTTTTGTGTAAGTGGGAGTATTGATTATTCAAATGTCTGGATATGTGTTCACTCTTAGGTTCATTTTATGGGCTTCTTGTGTCTAATAGACTTTAGCGTCTATCCCCTAGGTCGATGACTGTAAAGGGGTATACTAGGGCTTGACCTGGCTGTCATGTCTAAATTTAAACTTAACATGTTTGAATTCTAAAAATATAATGAGCCCAAATCCTAACATAATGTGTCCAAACCTCATATAAAACTCCTCTGACAAGTTTGGATATTTTTAGTTCATATGTCCCCATTAAATGTTTTAGGCCAATTTTTCATTTTATTATTTTTTTATTTTTTAATACACACATTTTTTTCATTATATATATATATATATATATATTTATTTTTTCATAAAAAATAAAAAAGGATTTTTTTCATAAAAAGATTTTTTTCTTATTACAGTAAGTGTACAGCGTATTATAGTATTTTGGTTATATTTGAGCGTATCACATGTGCTGTGGAGCAAGTCATTACTGGTGTTGAGATGTTTTTAAGTTTGATTTTTTACCTATAGGATACCGGATGTTCTCGTGTATTAGATTTCGTTACTCTATATTTGGACTTAGAGTCACACGCTTGAGCACTTCCTGTTTACAACTAGACATGTGCATTCGTTTTCGTCCGAATGCATTTTCGTCCAAATTTCAGGTATTTTCGTTATCGTTTTAACAAACGATAACGAAAATGCAGAGTCCAAAAAACGAAAGATCCGATATAAACAAATGCTTTATTTTCGTTTTCGTTGCTACAACAGTTCGATATAGATAGGAGATTCGACATGATGATGACAATAACAATCTGTCCATCAAACCTGTGGTCGAATGTGCCTAACCTTAGCTCTATTAGTCCAAGATTATTCTACATAGAGAAAAGATTCGACGTAGAGAGGAAAGATTCGACGTAGGGGAGGAAAGATTCGACGTAGGGGAGGAAATATTCGACGTAGGGAGAAAAGATTCGACGTAGGGGAGGAAAGATTCGACGTAGGAGAGGAAAGATTCGACGTAGGGGAAGAAAGATTCGACGTAGAGGAGGAAAGATTCGACGTAGGGGAGGAAAGATAAATAAAAATAATGATGATGATGAATGTTATTGGCTGATTGTAACCAAAGAGGAGGAGCAGTAAAATAGCTAGAACTAAGTACACAGTACTTTGGCTTATGGTGTCTGTTGAAAGTTCTAAGAAGATTCGACGGAGCAGGTAAACTATATGGCGTCGCACAGCACAAACGAAATAAATAACAACGAATTTCGGGAGTAACTAAATAAATGTATTTTTTGGACGAAAACGAAATTCCGAAACGAAATATTTCAGTGTGCACATGTCTATTTACAACTATGTTCCGCCTCTATAGGAGGCTTTCAATGACAGCCAGACCGAGGCTTGGTATACCCTTGCGCATGCCCAGTCATGTGACGGGCCTGCGCGGAGATGAGGCTTGGTTGTATTTCGTTTTTTGTCTTCTCAACATTTCCTGTTTACGTGTTATGTTCCGCCTCTACAGGCGGTCTTCAATGACGGCCGGATCGAGTCTCTGCGCATGCCCAGTCATGCGACGGACTTGCGCGGAGACGAGGCTTGGTTGCATTTTGTTCTTATAAAAGGTGATGGTTCATTGCGTTGCCCGTGCCCCGTAGAAGACGTCACGTATGACGAAACATGTAGGGCGTGGCCTCGCAGTGCTTGCCATCACGTGTTCTATGTTTGCACGGGCGTTCAGCCTTTGTTTTTATGCCGGCTTTTTAGATTTAATGATTTTTATACTGGAACCTTTGTATACATACCTTCGGTTTATTTAACTAATAAATCCCTAAATATTATTACTACACCATTGGAGTTTTCCCCTTCTTTTCTCAATTATGGATCCTACGAACCCTGAGTCTCCCTTCTGATGCTGTGGCAGTCGGATCAGCTCGGAGTCGGTGGTGCTCGCTAACAAGACCCGGACATCAATATTCTACCTGTCCCTGCAGAGGGTTATATCTGCAAGCCCGTATGACCTCGCCATAGAGGAGGTCCAACGAATGGGGTAAGGGCACATCCATTACCCCTCTCCTGCAATCAATGGTGGCTTGGAAGTGTTTTTGCATCCTTTCACCTTTCTGCTTTGATGTGACACACCAAAGGAACGTCTCTTTTTTCTTTTTCACCTATTTTGGTTTTTGCTAACCTGTTTTTCATGGACTGAATGTGGTGTCCTTTAAATTATTGAGTGATCAATCGCATCTTCAGAACTTTCACCTCTTTTCAAATATTTTTTCATATTCCTTCATTTTTTTATTTTTCATGGAGATATGATTTAATGCACAATTTGTATTTGTTGTCTTGTTATTTCTCTGTGTTGGGATTTAAACACATTGTAGCTCCGGGTATTACCCCAAGGAGTTTCCTAATTGTACTACCTCATTATATATTTTGCTAGCGCACAAATTTTAATTTATATGCTTTTTACTTTATGGATATTTGGAGTATTTTGTTGCAGCTGCATTTTGTGAATTTAAGCAATTTTTATTTACTGTGTCTTGCTCATTAGCGCAGGTTTTCTCCACCATTGTCGCATACAACCATTCCTGGCTGAAGTTGGCGTGGCGTCAACCACCTCTGAGCCTGCCCCTGCAGAGCTGACAGAAGCTCTGCCCCAGTGTGGCTCCTGTCCCCTAGGCAGACCAACTCAAGCACCGCATGACATCTTTTAGCCTGACTGCTTGTGTAGCCCCTTAAATACTTATGGAACACCGCTGGTTAGTAGGACATATCTGCAGAAGAGGCCATAGAGGTAGAAGAAGAGGAGGGGTGGAGGAGAGAGCTGTGGCAGAATCACCACTAGCATTTTGGAGGCGTGGTGGTGAAACAAGCTCCAACATCAGTGAACCCTGTCCTGCATCCTTCCCAGCTGCCAGCAGAGTTACCCAGTGCGCTGTGAAGGAAAGGTAACTGCCCATGCCTGCTGGACCATGATTCAGCAGTAATATGAACCTTACTGCTGACCACCCTGTCCAACGAGGCCAAAACATTGCCTTCCACATGCCGATAGAGTCGAAATGGCCTTCCATGAAAATAAATAGCATTTTGGAACCTGCCACTAAGGTACAGTACATTCCACAAATTCACGAAAGGTAATCCTCCAGCAGCAATTTGGCCAAGCTAGCATTTAGACACTGAGCATGTTGATGGCTGGGATCGAATTTCTTTTTACAGTTCAGCGACTGGGGTAGGGAAATTTGCCTGCTAAAATCAGATGGTGGTGTACTCGTAGATTGGCTGGAAGCACTTATTGCTATACCTTCATTCCTCTCAGTGCAGGTTTTTTGGAGGACTGGAGGTATAGTAGGGTTGAAGATCCCAGATGAGGAGCAAGGAAAAGTCCGCCTTTTTCTTTGATGTGGGTCTTTCAAGTGCTGTTGCCAATGGACTGCATGGCAGCTCGTCATATGTCTGGTCAAGCATGTGGTGCCCAAGCGGCTGCTGTTCTGAACAGACATGGGTTGCAAAAAGCAACAGTGCGATCTGCTGCACAAGTGTGGAAAAAGGCCCACAGCAAGGAACTTTTAAAAGTCAGCAGAGTGTCAGCAGCGCCCTGCACCTGCAGAGCTCTGCAATGTGATGCAGGAGGATGAGTTGTGCCTCCTCCTCCTCCCTTCTCTCAGGCACTCAAGTACAGTCAGTGACCTCATCATCCCCTCCCTCCTCATCACTGGAGCAAACTTGGCAGTATGCTGCAGCTGGGGGAACATGACTGCCAGTTTCTTGTCCTTGGGCACCCCAATCTCTATGCTCACGTTACTCCCCTCCTCAACCTGGGAACCAACATCTGAGCCTTCAAATCACTGCGCATCCTGCAGCAGCATGTGCCCGACACTGTGGTAGAATAATTCTGGGGACTCCTCCGTACATGATGGTGGGGCTACGGAAGGAGTGACTGTGGACAAGGAGCCGGTGGAATAGGCAGCTTTGACAGCTGCGTTGGAAGGCAAACTACTCTGAGCCTGGGTGACAGAGGATGAAGAGGATGAGGACGGCTTTGTTATCCACTCCATCAACACTTTTGCATGTTCTGGCTGAATAACACAGGCAGCAGGAGAAAAAAAGGACAAGCGTGTCCCATGGCGACCTGCAGAGGATGCACCATGTCCACGACCACCACTGTTGGCTGTAGACACAGAGGCAGCTTGCCCTCTTTTAGTGGCCTGTGAGCGTCTGCTTCTCCTTGGTGGCCTTCTGCACATGATGTATTTTTTGATTTCCAACACCACACTACACTGTATTAGATAAGTGTACACCGCCTGAAGTGTATTAGAAACTGTGCTCACTGTATTAGATACTGTGTACACCGTTGGCACTTTATTAGAAACTGTACTACAGCTGCACTGTATTGTGTACTGTGTACACCACCAGAAGTGTAGTAGAAACTGTACACACTGTATTAAATACTGTGTACACCACCAGAAAAGTAGTAGAAACTGTACTACAGCTGTACTATTTGGTGTACTGTATATACCATCAGAAGTGTAGTAGAAACTGTACATACTGTATTAGATACTGTGTGCACTGCCTGTACTGTATTAGCAACTGTACAATGGCTGCATTGTATTGTATACTTTGTACACCAGCAGAAGTGTAGTAAAAACTGTACACACTGTATTAGATACTGTGTACACCGCCTTCACTGTATTATAAACTGTACTACAGCTGCACTGTATTGTGTACTGTGTACACCACCAGAAGTGTAGTAGAAACTGTACACACTGTATTAGATGCTGTGTACACCAGCAGAAGTGTAGTAGAAACTGTACACATTGCATACAATACTGTGTACACCGCCTGTACTGTATTAGAAACTGTACTACAGCTGCACTGTATTGTGTACTGTCTATACCACCGGAAGTGTAGTAGAAACTGTACACACTGCATTAGATACTGTGCACACCACCAGAAAAGTAGTAGAAACTGTACGCATTGCATTAGATACTGTGTACACCGCCTGCACTGTATTAGAAGTGTGGAAAGAATAAGAAATTGCGCTACCCATGAATTCCTAACCAAAAATAAATATGAACCAAATCTACAGTCAGGTCCATAAATATTGGGACATCGACACAATTCTAATCTTTTTGGCTCTATACACCGCCACAATGGAATTGAAATGAAACAAACAAGATGTGCTTTAACTGCAGACTTTCAGATTTAATTTGAGGGTATTTACATCCAAATCAGGTGAACGGTGTAGGAATTACAACAGTTTGTATATGTGCCTCCCACTTTTTAAGGGACCAAAAGTAATGGGACAGATTAACAATCATCCATCAAACTTTCACATTTTAATACTTGGTTGCAAATCCTTTGCAGTCAATTACAGCCTGAAGTCTGGAACGCATTGACATCACCAGATGCTGGGTTTCATCCCTGGTGATGCTCTGCCAGGCCTCTACTGCAACTGTCTTCAGTTCCTGCTTGTTCTTGGGGCATTTTCCCTTCAGTTTTGTCTTCAGCAAATGAAATGCATGCTCAATCAGATTCAGGTCAGGTGATTGACTTGGCCATTGCATAACATTCCACTTCTTTCCCTTAAAGTCTTTGGTTGCTTTCACAGTATGCTTCGGGTCATTGTCCATCTGCACTGTGAAGCACCGTCAAATGAGTTCTGAAGAATTTTGCTGAATATGAGCAGATAATATTGCCCGAAACACTTCAGAATTCATTCTGCTGCTTTTTTGTCAGCAGTCACATCATCAATAAATACAAGATAACCAGTTCCATTGGCAGCCATGCATGCCCACGCCATGACACTACCACCACCATGCTTCACTGATGAGGTGGTATGCTTTGGATCATGAGCAGTTCCTTTCCTTCTCTATACTCTTCTCTTCCCATCACTCTGGTACAAGTTGATCTTGGTCTCATCTGTCCATAGGATGTTGTTCCAGAACTATGAAGGCTTTTTTAGATGTTGTTTGGCAAACTCTAATCTGGCCTTCCTGCTTTTGAGGCTCACCAATGGTTTGCATCTTGTGGTGAACCCTCTGTATTCACTCTGGTGAAGTCTTCTCTTGATTGTTGACTTTGACACACATACACCTACCTCCTGGAGAGTGTTCTTGATCTGGCCAACTGTTGTGAAGGGTGTTTTCTTTACCAGGGAAAGAATTCTTCGGTCATCCACCACAGTTGTTTTCCATGGTCTTCCGGGTCTTTTGGTGTTGCTGAGCTCAACCCAATATTTTTGCTATCTCTCTGATGGGTTTGTTTTGTTTTTTCAACCTAATGATGGCTTGCTTCACTGATAGTGACAGCTCTTTGGATCTCCTATTGAGAGTTGACTGCAACAGATTCCAAATGCAAATAGCACACTTGAAATTAACTCTGGACCTTTTATCTGCTCCTTGTACATGGGATAATGAGGCAATGGAACAGCTATGCAGCCAATTGTCCCATTACTTTTGGTCCCTTAAAAAGTGGGAGGCACATATACAAACTGTTGTAATTCCTATAAAACCACAGTGTAGTTGCGCTACTGTGAAAAGAGTATCGGATGACACATATAGCAGCCAGCATCAACAAAGTAGTGACAATGTAAAGAATATAGAAAAAAACAATGCAGCACTAAACATAAAAGTCAGGATTGGGTAATCCACACAAATGTGACTATCAACCGTGCAGTGTGATAGTGTAATAACCAAATGTAGAAAAATAAAGGCAATATTATGGTAAGTCCATGACCATATAAGTGTCCAATTACGTGAACATTATGGTCATATAAATGTCCAACAACAGTGAACGGTATGGGTGTTAGATGGGTGAAAGAATTCTCAGGGGTGCTACGTGGTGTGGTGTTCCAGTACTCAGTATCCACAGCAAAGAATATATGGAGCAAATGCGCTTACCGGAACAGGTGGACACGTTTGCCGTATGGCTAGGTGTCATACAGGCTTATAGATCAATCAATCCAAATAGGTGCTCAATGAAGAGGCGTGTGCGGCCGGTTCCACTGGTTCCTTTGCAGCAATGGTAAACGGCCTGGGGATAGCAGATGTTCCAAATCCAGTTGTAGACACTTCTCCAACAGGTGTATATTGAGGAGATACACCTTTCCCATAGCCACCATAGGGACATGGAAGAGGAAGAAAAGGCCCCACATAGTGTTTAAATCTGAATAAAACCGGTTTATTTCAAACCAACCACGGTAAAAATCCAAATAACAGCAGCCAGCTGTTCACCTGATTTGGATGTAAATACCCTCAAATTAAGTCTGCAGTTAAAGCACATCTTGTTCGTTTCATTTCAAATCCATTGTGGTGGTGTATAGAGTCAAAAAGATTAGAATTGTGTCGATGTCCCAATATTTATGGACCTGACTGTATATATGTATATGTGTGTGTGTATATATGTATATATGTATATATATATATATATATATATATATATATATATATATATATATATATATATATATATATATATATGTCTATATATATAGATATATATATATAGATATATATATATATATATAGATATAGATATATATATATATATATATATAGATATAGATATAGATATATAGATATATATATATATATATATATATATATATATATATATATATATATATATATATATATATATATATATATATATATATATATATATATATATATATATATGTCTATATATATATATATATATATATATATATATATATATATATAGATATATATATAGATAGATATATATATATATATATATGTCTTGGAAAATTTAAGCTTCTCCCTATAAGCATATAATTTCTTTGCTCTTAAAAGCACAAAAAGCTCTCTTATATAATGCCAGGAAAGCATGCTCATTTATCTATCCAAATAACACAAACAGTTGTTGGTATCACCTTGAGCTCAGTATAATCCTGCCCAGATAGCCAAGTGGCTTTTATTTATACTAAACACATTGATAACAAAAGAGGCTGCTGACTTCAGAATCAGCTGATCAGACACTTGTATTCATTCAAAAGAACCAATGACACACATGCATATATTCAAATAGAAATACAGTAGTGACGTGTGCAGACGGTGGTGTGCAAAACCATGCGGCAAGCACATGGTTTTGAACACAACCGTATGCACACTCCCACTGCTACCAGTGATGCAAGCCATACTACATCATGGCCCAGTGGGCCATCATTTTGTATGGTTATGCTATGGTTCCCAAAGTACACAGATATGCTTACTTAGGAGTTTAGATGCGGTCGCCATGGAGTGGCCAGTTCCTTGGTGAGGCATAAACAGACATCCTTAAAAGAGCAAACAGATCCACCATGTCCACGGGAAGGTTTCTGCATCCAATGGTCTTCCAACAGCATCTGTATGTGCGAATACTCTCACATGAGCGAATTACAGCAAAATTGACACTGGGGGGCATCTGACAACATACATTAATAAAAATTTCCACGACAGCTCCTCCTCTTTGTCATATCCTCCCATGTGTCCCTTGATGAATCTTGTTCTTCTTACACCTGGAAATGTATCAGTCCTTACAGTCCATAAAAAAAAAGGAAAACACGGCTTGACATGTAGACTCTGTTCTTCAGGAGGAATGACTTATAGGGAGGACACGACATGGTGAGCTGTAGTAATCGCGGGCGGTCTGGGATCTTCTGTGTCTTGTACATGGGCTGGGCTTCGGGGCGTCTCATCTCGGTGAGGAAGATGTGGTCATCTGCTCGGGCTCTGTTCACTTGTCCAATCAGGCGACAGGAGCATCTCATCATGACATATAGAAGGAATAGAAATAAAAAACAACATGCGTATATATACCCCTACTTCCTTCAACCATGATCCGATAGAAAATAAAAAATCCCCCAAGTTTCCCAAGCCCTTAAAAGGATTCCAACCTTCACTAGCTATAGCTCTGGTTTTTCCTTGCAGTGATCTAAACTATATCCATATGGGCCTGAACTTTGTCACTAGTATCCCCGATCCAGGTATAACAATCTTTACTTATGAATTCCCAGAAACCCCCCTTGGACTGTGGGAACTGCCTTGTAGCTTCAACAGTTACATGAAACATCCCATCCTCAATGGATGAGTGTCATGGTTATGCAGTAATCTTTCTCTGTCAGCTTACCTTCTCATGTGTTCAGACTAAGAGGCCAGCCACTCACACCTGGCTGGTTTTATAACCTCTCCTCTCAGCATGACCCCACCCCAGGCCCTATCAGGGAACCCTATATTAACCTGTGCACTGCAAGCCAGCAGTGCTAATCAAAGATTGTGTGTTAGCTTTTGTGTGTACTTGCTCTGTTTCCTACGTCTGATTCCAGTTACCGACTTTGGCCTGTTCTCGACTTTCCCTGTCTGCTTGTGACCCTGACCTTTGGCGTGTTATGTTTATCCTTGTCTGCTAGTCGCCCTGACATTTGGCTTATCCCTTACTTTCCTTGTTGTTTCAGCCTGCTGCCTCCTTCCTCTTCTCCTATAGTCTACTGTGATTGTGAGCTGTGAGACCCTAGGGGCCGCGACCTGGAGCCAGACTGCAGCTCAGTCCATCCTCACCACTAGAGGCTCTGGTGAACACCTGCTGGCTCTTAGACTCCATGCCCTGGGGAATCTATGCTCTAGCTCCCAGTGGGATCTGTGTTAGTGATCCAGGAGACGTGCTTCCTGAACCTCCCAGAGTTCAATCCGCAGCAGTCAGTCCTAGGGTCCACTACCTAGCGGTGCACTTCCGACTCCTACAGAGGGCATCTGTCACCTGGTCTCAGGTGACCTGACAATGAGAAATTGTTCAATTGTTTCATAAGCTCAAGCCCCCACCAAGTACAAGCAGGAAACCATGCCCAGACCTAGTCGGGGTTGGTGAGCAATTCCCTTTCAGCTGTCCCTGCCGTTCTTACTTTGTCTCGCGCCATCAGATCCTCACGATCGGCCACGACATAAGATGCTGGGACAAGTTTCACCAGCACACAAGAACCTCTTGCCTTAGGGAAATTACCTTATAAGCTGTAGATCCGCATTAATACCAAACTAAAGTTGAAACACACTTGTGGGCTACCTAGTTATCCCGATACCAAAGCTGGCAAGAACCAGAGCTATTGGTAAAATTAGAATTAATTTTACCCTCTAGAAATGTATCGTTCAATTCTTTTGACAAGTGTCTGTTTGGATTTTACTAGTTTGTCAAAACTTCTCACATCAATATGAACATTACATATAGCATGTACTGCCGTCATCGCTAGGGCACTAGAGCTCGTTGGAGATTCAGAGTAGACCCCACCATGTGTCCTGTTCGCTTTCTTAGCATTATTAACCCCCATCACTGGTGTCGGCAGATGAACTATTAACACCCAGCACTGGTCTTGGAGGACACACTATTAACCCCCAGCACTGGTGTCAGCAGATGCACTATTAACCCCCAGCACTGGTGTCAGCGGACGCACTATTAACCCCCAGCACTGGTCTCAGTGGACGCATTATTAACCCCCAGCACTGGTGCCTGCAGATGCATTATTAACCCCCAGCACTGGTGTCAGCGGATGTATTATTAACCCCCAGCACTGGTCTCAGCGGACACACTATTAACCCCCAGCTCTGGTCTCAGCGGACGCATTATTGTCCCCCAGCACTGGTGTCAGCGGACGCATTATTAACCCCCAGCACCGGTCTCAGCGGACGCATTATTAACTCCCATCACTGGTGTCAGTGGATGCACTATTAACCCCCATCACTGGTCTCAGCGGACATACTATTAACCCCCAGCACTGGTCTCAGCGGACACATTATTAACCCCCAGCACCGGTGTCAGCAGATGCATTATTAACCCCCAGCACCGGTGTCAGCAGATGCATTATTAACCCCCAGCACTGGTGTTAGCAGATGTATTATTAACCCCCAGCACTGGTCTCCGCGGATGCATTATTATCCCCCAGCACTGGTCTCAGTGGACACATTATTATCTCCAAGCACTGGTGTCAGCGGATGCATTATTAACCCCCAGCACTGGTGTCAGCAGACGCACTATTAACCCCCAGCACTGGTGTCAGCGGACGCACTATTAACCCCCAGCACTGGTGTCAGCGGATGCATTATTAACCCCAAGCACTGGTCTTAGAGGACGTACTATTAACCCCCAGCACTGGTCTCAGCGGACACATTATTAACCCCCAGCACTGGTTTCAGCAGACGCACTGTTAGCCCCCAGCACTGGTGTCAGCAGTGGCACTATTAACCTCCAGCACTGGTCTCAGCGGACACAATATTAACCCCCAGCACTGGTGTCAGCAGACGCACTGTTAACCCCCAGCACTGGTGTCAGCAGTGGCACTATTAACCCCCAGCACTGGTGTCAGCAGACTCACTATTAACCCCCAGCACTGGTGTCAGCGGACGCATTATTAACCACAAGCACTGGTCTTAGAGGACGCACTATTAATGCCCAGCACTTTTTTCAGCTGACGCATTATTAACCCCCAGCCCTGGTGTCAGTGGATGCATTATTAACCCCCAGCACTGGTGTCAGTGGACGCATTATTAACCCCCAGCACTGGTGTCAGCGGACGCACGCTTAACCCCCAGCACTGATGTCAGCGGACGCATTATTAACCACAAGCACTGGTCTCAGAGGACACACTATTAACCCCCAGCAGTGGTCTCAGCAGACGCATTATTAACCCCCATCACTGGTGTCAGCGGATGCACTATTAACCCCCAGCGCTGGTGTCAGCAGACGCATTATTATCTTTTTGTAGATGGTTCTTGTTCCAGGCCAAATGATTACACATTCAGTGGTTCAACTGACTGATAGGGGATATGTTTGGTTTCTATAAGTCTACCAATCAGCCCAAGCTGCAGAACTCGTCCCCCTGACTATAGCATGCAGATTGTTTGAAGGAGGAAAAATGTATATTTACACTGACTCCAATTATGCCTTTGGCCTGGTACACGATTTCGGTGTAATTTGGCAGAGAGAAGGGTATGTAGCAGCGGATGGTACAACCATTTCCCACTCATCCCTGGTCTCTGACCTTCTGAAGGCTATCCACCTACCTGCTCAAATTTTGGTCATATACTGTAGAGCACATACATCTAGGACAGATACCATTTCCTGAGGAAATGCCTTAGCAGATCAAACCGCTAAACAAGCTGCCATTAGTACACCTGCATTTATACAGATGCTCTCACTATTACCCCCTGTACTCCAGTGGGATCACATCCTACAGGATCTACAAGCACTAGCCTCCCCAGAGGATCTAACTTTCTGGCAGAAACATGGGTTGGAAATAAGCCCTATTACTGGTCTCATTTTCAAAGATGGGAAGCCAGGTATACCAAGAGCAAGCGCACCTTTGCTCATATCCAGTACCATGGAATAGGACATAGGGGATGGAAAGCCAATGCAGAAGCACTTGCAAGGACTTTTTACATCTCACCCACTATGTAAATCATTTGTTCCTAGGTGCATAGAATGCATACCCAACAATCCCAATATTCCCCACAGACCCCAACATGATCATTTATGTTATCCTACCTCACCTTTTTCCCACCTTCAAATTGACTTCACACACATGCCCAAACTGGGACAGAGACAGGAATATCTGCTGGTAATAGTGGATATGTTTTCAAAATGGGTAGATGTTTTCACATGTACAAAAGAAGATGCCATAACCGTAGTAAAAATTCTTGTGCATGAAATAATCCCTAGGTTTGGCTGTTCTGACCAGATTAATTCTGACAGTGGCCCTGCTTTCCTTTCCAAGGTATGCCAGGAACTTGTAAAATATTTACAGATAGAATGGAAATTTCATATACCTTACCACCCTCAGAGTTCCGGTATAGTAGAAAGAATGAACTGTACAATTAAAGATAAAATTAGGAAAGCAACAGGGGGGGGGGAACTTACCTTGAATGGAAGAATGTTCTTCCAGCAGTTTTAGCAGAGATTAGAATGACGCCATCCAAAACTACTGGTCTCTCGCCCTTTGAAATATTAATGGGGAGACATTTCCCCACCCCTTGGACCAAGAAACCATTAATAATAGAACAAGGAGATTTAGAACAGATAGAGGAGGAATATTGTAAAAACATGATTGCTAAATTGATCGGCATCTACGGTGATGTATCTTCCTCTCTTCCTTTACCCTTTGCAGGAACCAACACACACTTTCAAACTCGTTGTGTGGTATGTGGTATGTGGTAGTGATATGACAGATTAATCTAAATAAGATGCAAGAATTTCCCTTTGGCCCTCCCACAACGGTAATCCCTGTAACAAGAACAGCTGTCCTGACCGAACAATCCAACACCTGCATCCATGCGGAAAGACTAAAGACTGTACCCTCAAGGACCCAGAAGCAAGACAAAGTTTAAGGAGGTGAAGTAGGTGATCAAAATCCTCAAAGAGTGAGTGAAGCAGGTGAAAAAGTCTCTGAAGAAGATGTCCTTGCTGTTATCTCCCCAAACTCTAGGAAAGTTGCCATGTGGACTTAGTTTGCTGATTTTGATAGTATTTGTGCCCACACAGATCATTATCAATTGTGTATATCAGTCTAAGGACCTAGGTGTAGTAAGATCCATATATGGGCCTCTAGAACCAGAAATTACGCCACCTCCTTATTTTCTGCATATCAGAAATAAGAGAAATCTTTTTAATTATAAAAGTCCAACACATAATGTGAAGTGTGAAGAGAAAAGAAAATACAGATTAGGGTGGGTTAGTGACAAGAGAACTAGACAACAGGATATTTTTACCTGCCCGAGCAATGAAGGGTGCACAGTTTGGAATATCACCACAAATCTCACCTTTTGTCTTTTAAGCCCAGGAGTCATGGTGGTAAAACCCAAACAATTGGAGGCCACAACCTGCCATGCCAAATTGAAAACTCTACTGCCTTTGGTTATAAAATATTAAGTGACCTCAACCTCTTGGCAGTTTTCGCGCATCATGATAGAAGTCAAATTAAAGCTCTTAGTTGGGATCAAGGAAACCTTACTGATAACCAAAGTAGTTTTATATGGAACCCAGGGAAAGTATTGATGATAGTAAACACCACTGTTATCCAGAATAGGACTACTTTTGCAATGTTTTTTTATTTGTGCTCCACAGTCCAAACCCATCATCTCCAACCATAGCACCATCCCTATTCCATCCTACTGTGTCAATACTACTACTATACAAAAATCCATTTTAGTACATATGAACATTACCATGCCAAATGTAAAACTATGTAAGACAGGAAGAAAGAAGAGGGCATAGTATGATACTATCCTGGATGGAACAGGTACAGCCATGGGGGTCCTGAATAGTATAGACATAGAAACCATGCGAAACAGGTTGAGTACGACGGGAGAACACATTGGAGAGGGGTTTCATACTATTGCAGAATGGGCTCCTGTAGTCTTCGACACCCAAATTAGAGGTCTACATTTGGAAGATGCCATGGTCAGACACTTGGGAAATGTAACCGTCTTAGCTGTCAACCTGACCCAGGACCTAGGTAATTGGTCTTTGTGTGATATCTGATACCTATGGATGGACAGACAGAGGGACAAGTTAGAGAATATGCTCATGATGCCCAAGATGGATACCCTGAGAAGCTTATTAGAAATACCAAGGGGAGATTGGTTAACCAATCCAAAGCAAACAACATGCGGAGAGATAAATGTAAACAATATTTCTAGTTTTTTATTGTACTTTCACATTTACATGGTATTGGGTTAAAACTGAATCTATATGTGTAAATTCTGCACCTTGGCTACCCCCATATTTGAAGTAATTCTCAACAGTGTCACTTGGTGGCAATCCTCTTTTGAAGGAAATTATATTAGACAAGGACATAATGCTACTTACTCTTTGATTGCATGTCAGTCTACAAACAGAGGACTAGCTTGTTCCCACCAGTCACCCATGTTTGAACCATGTCTAAACGCTTTAGACATAAATTCTTGTATCTGGCATGTATATCCTACAGATTATCAAGTTTTAATAGAAATAAGCCTCCGATTTGTATGTATGGCCACAAAAGAAGCCATTAATATTACTGAAGTAGACAAGTATCTTCCCTTTTCTGGTTGCATATCAAATGCAACCTGGTTTGTTTGGAAGGGAAAGGTATAATACCTGGATATCCCGCTTGAGAAATATATGAATATAGTGTACATAACTCATAATTTACCCATAGAAGCTTTTCAGTTGCCTAAGACACAAATAGCTGGCCTTATTGAGGATAATGAGAACTTGTTTAGAAAGCTGAAGCACCACAAGATGACCCTAGCACACACAATTGTGAAGACAAACACTGTTAAGAGCAAATTGATAAGTGTTGATACACAAGTGACAGACGAGTTGAATCACCATTGGTTCGTTGTATTTACAGGATGGTCGCCAACTGGCGAACAAATTGTTAGAAATTTTATGTATCCTTTAGTAATAACAATGCTTATTATTATCCTTTAAATCCTATATAATTTTTAATTGATATGCATCCTCATAAAAAAGGATTAATACAATGATACAACAAGTTGACAATGAAGCATGGAAAAAGCTAGTAGATAAACATAAGAAAATCACATTGTGATTTAAGAGGAGATTGAAGGGTTAAAAACTAACCAACGCATAGAAGTTTATACTAATCGATGTAACTGGGTATGTATTTTTTTCTTTTCCCTTACATAAGCATGTAAGCAATGCTTGAAGGACCAATTCTTATCAGCAAGTGCCTTACTGTGTAATTATATCCCAGTCAGTCAGGCGACAGCATGTTTCTTCCTGTTTCTCAGTAAAGTCATATATTTCAGGTTATACACCATTCCAGTAATGTCTATGATTCATTCGTCCTATGACACTCCCATGATTGTTGCAGGAGGGAGTGTCTTTTAATCCTTTGTTCTGTATTACATAAAAGCTCAGTTCGTGCTACCATTAAACAAACGTACTTTGAATTTACCTTGTGTCGTGTTCATTGTATGCTCCCAGAGCTCCATAGAAATCATTGGTCATCCTGGTAACAGGGCAGAATGAACCCTTTCTCTTAGGAGGAGGGAGAGATTGTGCCTTCATTGTGGTCAGGCAGGTCACTTTTTGAAGTCTTGTCCTACCCGTCCTGGGAACGTCCGAACCTTGAGGCCCTGTAACGGACTGACCTTAGGTTTCGTCCCCAGTTATCCAGAAGGATATGCCTCTGGTTCCAGTTACCCTTTCTTGGTCTGAGACGTCCAACGAGATACAGGCTGTAATCGACTCTGGGCCTGCAGGCCTGTTCGTTGATGCTGCCTTTGTATCTAAGCACTCGATTCCGCTGCAGCTGCATGCCACTCTACTTGCCTTTGAGGCTCTTGATGGGAGACCTCTACAGCCTGCCCATGTGACTCATGAGACTGCTCCGTTGTTGATGGGGGCTCTTCACCATGAGATAATTCAATTCCAAGTTATTTCTTCACCCAAGTTTCCACTGGTTATTGGTTATCCTTGGTTACAGAGGCACAACCCCCCTTTTGATTGGCTTCGTGCTGAGGTTCTCTCCTGGTTGCCACAATGCAGCAAGACATGTTTCCAGAATGTGACTAAGGTCCTATGCACCTCTTCACTCTCCTCCTTGCCGGAGGAGTACCGCAGTTTTAGCTATGTCTTTGACAAAGGTCAAGCCGGTAGTTTTATATATAAGGTGAGTGCAGCGCTAATAAAATAACAACATGACAAATTTTTCAAATTTTCAAGTGAAAAAATAATGTTAAGGGAAAACTAAGGCAGAGTCCCAGTGAAAAATTCAGTTCATTAATAAAGAGAAAAACAATCATCCATCCATGTCAGATAACAGTGACAAATTGTAAAAAATTGTGAAAGATCCTCCAAAGAATGTGCATCAAACTACACACAAGCGAGTTAGTAGCTTGCTTACCAGCTGTCCGTGACTACTAAAAAGCAGTCTCACTCAGCACATGGAAATCGGTCTCCCCAAGACCCTTAAAGATGTCTGGAACCACAGCTAGGACGATGCCACTCAGAAAATATAAAAGAAAGTGCTTCCATAGTGCAGTACTTTTAAAATTCAATTTAATATAAGTGGGTTGCACTTACAGGATATATGGCGTATCAGAGGCAATACAGCAATGTGTCTCATCAATGAGGTCCGTGGCATCTCCTCAGGCTTCTGTTCACTTCCTATTCCATTTACCCATCAAATTCTTGAGAAAAAAACGTGATGATGTCACCGGTGGCAGGCTCCCCCCTACGTGTTTCATCACTGCCGGACGTCGTCTGGGGATTGGCTGGCCAAGTGTCTTGGGGAGACTGATTTCCCGGTGCTGGGTTTCTCTTTATTCATGGACTGAATTTTTCACTGGGACTCTGCCTTAGTTTTCCCTTTACATATTTTTTCATTTGAAAAATTTGTCATGTTGTTTTATTAGCTCTGCACTCACCGTGAAAACCGTTGAATCCTCAATAAACTGCGTCTGCAACATACTCCTCCATACCCTTATCCTCCAAGACCGACAAAGGGTAAACCCGGCCAAGAGGGGGTATGGCACCAGGTTGAAGGTCAATTGCGCAATCATACGACCGGTGTGGAGGCAAACTACCAGCTTGTGAAAAAAGAAGCCCAGGTGGGCTAACGCTGCGCTAGAAAAGCAAGAAATGTATGCTAAATATGAAATATAGTGAATATAACAATCTGCCAGCACTAAAAAGTCTAATACAAGAACTCAAAATAGATTTTATATATATATATATATATATATATATAATTCTCTATTTTGAGTCTAATACAAGAGTCTAATACAAGAACTCAAAAAAGTCTAATACAAGAACTCAAAATAGATTTTATATATATATATATATATATATATATATATATATATATATATATATATATATAATTCTCTATTTTGAGTTCTTGTATTAGACTTTTTAGTGCTGGCAGATTGTTATATTCACTATATTTCATATTTAGCATACATTTCTTGCTTTTCTAGCGCAGCGTTAGCCCACCTTGGCTTGTTTTTTCACAAGCTGGTAGTTTGCCTCCTCACCGGTCGTATGATTGCGCAATTGACCTTCAACCTGGTGCCATACCCCCTCTTGGCCGGGTTTACCCTTTGTCGGTCTTGGAGGATAAGGGTATGGAGGAGTATGTTGCAGACGCAGTTTATTGAGGATTCAACGGTTTTCACGAAGCTTGATTTGAGAGGAGCATACAATCGCGTGAGGATCAAGGAGGGCGATGAATGGAAAACTGCATTTAATACCAGAACAGGCCATTATGAGGACCTTGTAATGCCATTTGGCCTTTGCAACGCTCCGGAAGTTTTCCAGGAATTTATCAACAATGTCTTCTGAGATTTGTTGCAGCTATGTGTGTGGTGGTCTATCTCAATGATATCCTCATTTTTTCCAAGTCCCTAGAGAGCCACCACACAGATGTCTGTCGTGTGCTTCAGAAGCTAAGAGGGAACAATCTCTATTGTAAATTGGAGAAGTGCGGGTTCCATCGTGAACATGTTAAATTCCTGGGTTATGTCATTTCCACTGCCAGTTTTTCAATCGACCCAGAGAAACTTTCAGCAGTCCTACAGTGGCCCAGACACGTGGGTATATGTCCCCACGTATGCAAAGTTTTCTTGGCTTTCCCAATTATTATCAAGTTTTTTCAAAACTTCTCGTCTCTGGTCAAGTCCCTGACTGATACGACCAGAAACTACGGTAACCCACAGAGTTGGTCTCCGGGGTCCATTAAGGCCTTTGAGAGGCTCAAGGCTACCTTTGTTTCTGCTCCTGTGTTGGCACATCCTGATCTTACGTTACCCTTTATCCTTGAGGTTGATGCTTCTGAGACTGGAGTTGGCGCCCTTCTGTCTCAACGTCCTATCTCTGAGAGCGCTATGCATCCTTTTGGCTACTTTTCCAAGAAATTGTCACCATTGGGGACAGAGAGTTGTTAGCGATCATTTTAGCCCTTAAAGAATGGAGGCATCTCCTCAAAGGTACCACTGTGCCGGTTCTCTTTCTTATTGACCATAGGAATCTCACATTCTTGTCTGAGGCTAAACGCTTCTCTCCCAGAAGGACTCGATAGGTTCTTTTCTTGTCAAGTTTCAATTACAGTCTCATTCTTACCCAGTACTAAGAATGTAAGGGCTGACACTTTGTCGCGACAATTTTCCTCCACTTGCCAGATGGAATCAGTTCCTGTTCCTGTGATTCCTTCTGATTGTATTCTGGCTACGGTTTGCACCAGTCTCACTTTTACTTTGGGTGACAAAATTCTTGCTGCTCAGGTCCGTGCTCCTCCTGAGAAACCTAGTGACTGCTGCTTTTGTCCCTGAGAGTCTCCGTACTGCCGTGCTCCAGACTTACCATTGACCCAAGGCTGCTGGTCACCCAGGGAAGAATCAACTCTTTTGGGCCTTTTCCCAACAATTCTGGTGGCCTAGTCTACGTGCTGATGAAGCTGTCTTCGTAGCTGCTTGTTCCGTGTGTGCTCAGAGTAAGACACTACGACACCCTCCAGTGGGCCTCCTACAAGCCATACCCAATGGAGAGAGGCCTTGGACCCACCTGTCCATGGATTTCGTTGTGAAGTTACCCAACGCTCAGGGCAAAACAGTTATCCTTATGGTGGTTGATCGGTTCTCGAAGATGTCTCATTGTATTCCACTTAAGAAGTTGCCCACATCTAAGGAACTGGCTTCCATATTTGCTTGGAAGATCTTTTGCTTATATGGGCTACCCAAGGTGATCATCTCAGACAGGGGTAGTCAGTTTGTGTCCTGGTTCTGGTGAACTCTTCTTGCACAGTTGGGAACTCAGCTTTCTTTCTCCTCTATGTATCACCCGCAGTCTAATGGGCGCCGCAGAACAAGCCAACCAGTCCTTGGAGCAGTTTCTATGTTGCTATGATGATCAGAAATACTGATCATCATACCAACTGGTCAGACCTCTTACCTTGGGCGGAGTTTGCTCACAATAGTGCCTTGAATTCTGCTTCCCGATTGTCCCCGTTTATGGCGAAATATGCTGCCTGACTCATTTGTTCCGCAGAGCATTCCTGCATGAGATGAGCATCTCCGTGGTCTTTGTGCTATTTGGGTACATGTCCAGGAGGCCTTGCAACATGCCAATGATAGGTACAGACACCATGATGACCGCAGATGCCTGCCTGCACCTTCCTACCAGGTTGGGGACAGGTTCTGGCTGTCATCTTGCAACCTCTGACTCCGTGTTCCCTCACTGAAGTTGGCCCCTCGGTTCATTGGGCCTATCTGTATTCTCCGCAGGATTAACCCAGTGGCTTATGCTTTAGACCTTCCTTACAATATGCGTATCTCAAATGTATTCCATGTCTCCTTATTAAAACCTTTGGTCTGCAACCACTTCACCACCTCGGTGCCACATCCTCACCCAGTACAGATTAAGAACCATGAGGAGTATGAAGTACAGTCCATTGTTGTATCCCGTAGGTTTCGTGGGCGCATACAGTACCTGGTTCAATGGAAAGGGTACAGTCTGGAGGAACGCTCTTGGGTCTCATCTTCGGAAATACATGCCCCTGTCCTCCTCCTCCGTGCTTTCCATAGACGTTTTCCCCTCAAACCTGGTGGTCCTCCGAGAAGGAGGGGTCGTTGAGGAGGGGTTGCTGATTTGACTACGTTGCTCTGTTTACCTTTTACTATTATTATTAAACAAGTGTGATTTTAACTGCACTTCTGTCTCAGTCTGATACACTTAACACCACTGTAAAGTCAAGGACAATTTTAAAGGGTAAGTGCACCTTTACAGAAAACTCTGTAAGGTGAACTTACACAGAAACCCATGACCCCCCATTACAGAGGGTCTGAGTAAGCTGAATCTTAATATTCCGGACCACCACAAAGCCAAGATGGATAGATGGGATGGAGCTCAGGGACCTTGATAAGGAGGGATGAATCCACAAAAAACCAGGTCTCAGCAAAGTGATGTAACCATGTATGGAAAAGAAGGGGGGGCTCCAATAGTGTAAAATCTCAAGGTTTTATTAAAACAAATAAAGTATACACTCACATGTAAAGTAGAATATGCGTTCTTTGGAAAAACAGTCTGGAGAACCGGCCGGATGCTCACAGACAGCCCGTCCTGCTGGTATCACAACATCGGTGGGAGGTGACGCGATCACGTCGCACAGCCCTACGCGGCGTTTTGTAAGCAAATTACATCTTCCAGGGGCACGGGCGGCGTATCGAATCACCTCCCTATATATTAAAAGGAAAAAAGACCAAGCCTCACTCTGGGTACCCCCATAGCAGCGGACTTCCGCATTGACCTGGATCGCAAGCGTAGCTAGTTGGACTGGGCATGCGCAACCTTGTTCCAGCCCAGTGTTACATGCTGCTGCGTCCAGCGGCTCGTCTACCGATCCCAGAACGTAAATTAGATCTATTGGGCTCACAAAGTCTGGGCATGAAATAGCTGCCAAAAAAATCTTTTGTGATGTGTCTTGTCACATCAGAGTTGTGATACACAACAAAGATTAGGGTATTCAAAAATGACATGAACCGTGACACAAATCGAGGGAACAGAAGAATTTGAGTCTAGGGGGTCATTCAAAAAGGAAAAACCTAGTGGCCATCCTGATATTTGCAAACAATTGTAATGCAAGCATGGATGTACCCAAAGGAATCAGGAGACTCACTATTTTACCAACTCCCAACGGGACTATGCCCACCCTGGTCCACCACAGTCTTATGGTCCTCCAGGTGGGAATAACAATCAACATTGGGGTTTTCCCAGAGACGCTCGGGTCACCAAACGTCCTGGAGAATGAAAAGAGGAACCAGAGGGGGGAGGCGAGTCCAGGCACTCAAAAAGAAGAAAAACCTACTGTAGGTACAGGTATTTTCAACTTATCCAAACAGACTCTTACCGACTCTGAAAAGAGATTGTTAGACAAAGGTTTGAAAATTGCTCCGCCTAGGAGCTTGAGCAAGTTTCAAACCTATGTGGATGTACATAAGTTTACACGTAGATTGAACATCAAACGATACATGTTATCTAACCCCATCAACAGGGTGGAGGGTGTGGTTGGAGGGGAATATCAGCATACCAACCTCTCAAATGCGTCCCTCTTTAACCCCCCAGGTTCCCTTGCTCCAGCTATTTGCGTTTTCAGGGATGTGGTTTTACAGGACCTTGAGCAGATCAAGGTCAAGAAAGTAAAATTACAGAGGGATCTTCAGATTGGATTAGAATCCCTTTGCAACAATACATACCTGGTCAATAGGCCAGCCGATAAGGGTGGGGGGATAGTAGTGTTGGATCGGTGCGACTACCAGAAAGAAATGCACCGTATAGTTGATGACGCCAATACATATACGGTTTTAAATAGAGATCCTTTGGTCAAGTACAATAAAGAGCTTTAGTCAATTGTAGATATGGGACTTCGGAGAGGTATTCTGACTGACAAGGAGAGACGTTTTTTGGTCCCTATTGCCCCTCGGACCCCGGTCATATATTACCTCCCGAAGATCCACAAGGATTTGGTTTGCCCCCCCGGGACATCCCATCGTGAGTGGGATTGATTCAATCACGTCCCGGGTGGGCAAATATATTGACCATTTCCTGCAACCGTTGGTTGGAAGGATACCATCCTACATTAAGGACACCAAGCAGGTGATCAACATACTTTCTAACATCACTCCTAGGGAAGGTCTGTGGATGGTAACCGCGGATGTTTCATCCCTTTACACCATCATTCCCCAACAGCTGGGCCTACAGGCAGTAGAACTGTTTCTCACTCGTGACTCTGGCCTACCTTCCATACAGATTAAGTTCATTATGGAATTGTTACAATATGCCGCCAGCCACAACTACTTTTTGTTTGATCATCAGTTTTACCGGCAGGGCCGTGGCGTGGCCATGGGGGCCAAATACGCCCCAAGTTTGGCCAATCTTTTTATGGCCAAATGGGAGGAGGACGTCGTCGATGCACCCAGGAGACCAGAGGTGCTCCTGTGGGCTAGACATATCGACGACGTCCTCCTCCTATGGGACGGTTGCGAGGCTGAGCTGCTTAATTTTATGACTGCCCTTAATGATAACAATAGAGGCATCAGGTTAAACTTTGAGGCCAGCCGAGATACCATTCATTTTCTGGACTTAAAGATCCAGATTGTGGAGGAACAGTTCGTGACGTCTACATACTTTAAGGCAACGGACAGGAACTCATACATCTCTGTGGACAGTTGCCACCAGGAACCTTGGCTTAAGGCCATCCCTCAAGGTCAATTTTTGCGCCTTAGACGCAATTGCTCAGATGTAGATACTTTTGACCATCAAGCATCCATCCTGATAGAGAGATTCCTAGAAAAGGGTTATGACCGGAATTCCCTCTCAGGCTGTGAAATCAGCAAGGGACAGGGATAGGACCTTACTCCTGTCTGATGCCCCTAAACTTAGGGCAGATATTTCTGATTCTGTACCGTTTATCACCACCTATTCTGTGCAGCACCGTAGGATTAAACAACTAATACAGAAGCATTGGCATGTGTTGGGGAGTGACCCTACCCTCAGTACTATTCTACCACCAAGATCTAGAGTGGTATTTAAGGGAGTGGCCTCCCTGGGGAGTAAAATAGCTCCCTCGGTTCAGGATTCCCCACGAGAGAATAGAACTTTTCTTCATAATTTGACCGGGTACTATAAGTGTGGTAAGTGCCAGGTGTGTTCTCTTAACGTCAATAGATCACAACGGATCACGGCATTCACATCCACCAGTACCATGCGTTCATATGAAATTGAACCATTCATCACTTGCAGTTCTGAAGGGGTGGTCTATCTCCTACAATGTCCTTGTGGGCTCCAATATATAGGGAGGACTAAGAGGGCCTTACGTGTCCGCCTGAACGAACACATAGAGAATATAAGGAGGGGATATGATAAGCATCCTGTTTCTAGACATTATGATCAGGTCCACGGAAGAGACCCCTCTAATACCTTATATGTGGGCATTGACAAGTATAGACCACATTGGAGAGGCAGTTCACTAATTAGGGAGATCTCAAAGTTAGAGATGTCCTGGATTTACAGATTAAAAAGTTATGTACCATTTGGTATGAATGTAGACACAGATGTGAATGCCTTCATCAACAATGCCTAAATGCAGTTGTCTGTGTTGTCTTTAGTTCTAACCTATGTAACCAGTAGCTCCCCTTTTTTTCCCCCCCGCCTAATATGTATTTGTACTATGATTATGCTGAAAGTATACCAACCAAAGAAATTTATTGTGAAAGCCGCCACTCTGGGTCCCACATATCCAGACCACCGATACATTGCTGCAGACTACATTGGAATAAGGAACATGTGGGAGGAGTTGACCTTTGGTCTCTCCTTTTTTTCTTCTGGCCCTTCCCTTCCAATTTCCGATTTTTCTGTATATCCACCATATGTGGTTTTCACTGCTCTTAATTGACTCCTTTGGGTCTTTAGTGCCAGCTTAATATAATCTTATTCAATGCATAATCCTTTTTTGGCTTTTTTGTTGGATAAATCGGACGCAGTTTACATATCCTCCATGAGGATAGTATACCATTGTATATGGCGTTGGGATCGGAATAGATTGCGTGCCACATGTGGATACACGATTTTAGGTGTGTCTCCATGCAGTTTACAAATTTTATACCTGCATATCATTTTTAACATTTTTAATGATCTTTCATAATTTCGGTTTGACCTCTCTGGCAATATCTCTTTTTGCTAGATTTAGTTCAAACCAGATTTGAATATGATCTCATTCAGGTTGTATCCAATTAATATTTTTATATATTTTTTTATATTTTTTTATCTTTTGGGTACATCCATGCTTGCATTACAATTGTTTGCAAATATCAGGATGGCCACTAGGGTTTTTTTCCTTTTTGAATGACCCCCTAGACTCAAATTCTTCTGTTCCCTCGATTTGTGTCACGGTTCATGTCATTTTTGAATACCTTGATCTTTGTTGTGTGCGCCCTGATTCGGATTTTGATATATCCATTCCGTGTTTGAGCGCACACAACTCTAATGGGACAAGACACATCACAAAAGATTTTTTGGCAGCTATTTCATGCCCAGACTTTGAGCCCAATAGATCTATATGGCCCACAGGTGCCCATGCGCATCCGAAAGGTTGTAATTTACGTTCTGGGATTGGTAGACAAGCCGCTGGACGCAGCAGCACGTAACACTGGGCCGGAACAAGGTTGCGAATGCGCAGTCGAACTAGCTACGCTTGCGATCCAGGTCAATGTGGAAGTCCGCTGCTATGGGGGAACCCAGAGTGAGGCTTGGTCTTTTTTCCTTTTACTATATAGGGAGGTGATTCGATACGCCGCCCGTGCCCCTGGAAGACGTAATTTGCTTACGAAACGCCGCGTAGGGCTGTGCGACGTGATCGCGTCACCTCCCACCGATGTTGTGATACCAGCAGGACGGGCTGTCTGTGAGCATCCGGCCGGTGCTCCAGACTGTTTTTCCAAAGAACGCATATTCTACTTTACATGTGAGTGTATACTTTATTTGTTTTAATAAAACCTTGATATTTTACACTATTGGAGCACCCCCCTTCTTTTCCATACATGGTTACATCACTTTGCTGAGAGCCGGTTTTTCGTGGATTTATCCCTCCTTATCAAGGTCCCTGAGCTCCATCCCAGCTATCCATCTTGGCTTTGTGGTGTTCCAGAATATTAAGATTCAGCTTACTCAGACCCTCTGTAACGGGGGGTCATGGGTTTCTGGTAAGCGGCCAGTCACTCTCTATATGGTGGTGGACCCAGGCACTTGTGTTGTCAAGACCCTCACTTTTTAATCTTGGACTTGGGTGTTCACATATGGACTAAATACTTAGTTTTTCCCCCTTTTTTTGCACATTCATTGCAGCTTTTTGGTCATTTTTATTGTATATTGCACATATTTTTTTACAGGATATATGATCATTTGCATTTAGTTCCAAAACAATGCTTTATCACTCTATACGCATTTATGTATCACTAGCGCGAGTTCAAAATTTTATAAATATTCATGTTGTGTGTTTGTGTCACATTTAGGAAATCGCAGCTCTTGTTTTCTTATTTATATTCATTTGTCACTTCTATTTGGAATTTTGATTTCACTGATGCGCAGTTTACCCCTTTTTTATTTTTGAACTTACACAGGTCCCCCTCCTCGTCCCCCCCTGGTCCCGCTGACCTGGACGGCGGCAAACTCTGGTTATAAACCCCGGTATATCTGCGCCAGGTGTCCAGGGCTTAGAAAATCCCCTGAGCTGAATGTCCAAAACTTCCTTCGTCGGGGGGAATGTTTTGGAGCATTCTAATTGGTCAGCACCGCCACATGGGCGGCGCCGACCAATCAGCAGCCACATAGCCCATCCTGTCAGCTATGGAGAAGACACGAGGATGGAGAGAGGATTTTTAAGCCCCTGGTGCGGATATACCGGGGCTTAGAACTAAAGATTGCGGTGGTCCAGGTCAGCAGGACCTGGGGGGGGGCAAGGAGGGGGGCCTGTGCAAGTTCACCTTACAGATTTTTCTGTAAAGGTGAACTTACACTTAAAATTCTCACTATTTTGAATGTTTTTTCAAAGGGGTCTAAGTGGGAGGCCCCCGCCCTTGCGGTGGGGCGCCGCCGGAGAAATACCACTACTCTTATCATTTTTTCACTTACCCGGTGAGGCGGGGGGGCGAGCCCCGAGGGGCTCTCGCTTCTGGCTTCAAGTGTCCGGCGCGCGTCGGGCGCGACCCACTCCGAGGAGTATTTTAAGACTTCATGTTGTTGATAATTTTGCAACCAATGCTGAGGACCATGAAGAGTCCTGGATGGCACATCTGCATAGGACCTCCCACCATTGAGGAGGATTCATCTTCTAAACCAACATTTAATGTTTGGACTTGATTCTCAATTGTTTAATATTTAAAATGATAGATTTCAATGTGGCGTCTCATGTTACACATGCGTTGTTGTTTGTCTTCTTTAAAACAAAATGTGTCCCTTCCTCCCTCTGTAGCTGAAGATGCTCTGTATATCTAGTCTCACCCCTCTTCTGCATGCTTTAGCCTCAATTCATCACATGTACATGTATTCTGCTGGAGAGAGACACACTTTGATTTTTTTTTTAACTGATGTTCATCTGTTGTTTGTTTGCCTTTAAATAATTTTGTTCCTTCTTCCCTCCTGTGTATATATAGTCCCACTCTTCTTCTTCTTCATGCTTTACTCTCCATGCACTGTATTCTGCTGGAGTTAGATACACTACAGTTTATTTTACCTATCTGATGTTCATCTTTTATGATAGGGCAGTGACTAAGTAGCTAGCACGTCCACTTAGCAGCACTAGGGTTGTCGGTTCAAATCCCAACCACGGCACTACCTGCCTGGAGTTTGCATGTTCTCCCTGTGCCTGTGTGGGTTTACTCTGGGTACTCTAATTTCCTACTACACTTCAAAGACTGGTAGGTTTATTGGCCCTAGTATGTGTATGTATACATGTAAGTTAGGGACCAAGGATTGTAAGCTCCTTGTGGGCAGGAACTGATGTGAATGTACAATATATACAGTATGTAAAGTGCTGTGTAAATTGATGGTGCTACTGTATATAACCATAGCTCCCAACTATCCCTGATTTCAAGGGGCTGTCCCTGATTTGGAACAAAGTCCCTCTGTCCCTTTTTCCTCCTTATTTGGCCCTCATTTTGGTCATATATATAGTTGTATATAAAATGCACTTTTTATCGTTCAAAAAGTGTTTCCTAGTGCTAAAACTTTCATCCACTTTCTAAATTGCTGCATTTGCAATTTCTAAATTGCTGCATTTGTAAATGTCAAAAGCCAATATAAAGGAATAGTGGTGGTTTAAAAAAAAACACTTATGGGTTTAACCAATATTTTTTGTATTTTTTTTTGTATAAAAGTCTTCTTTAAGAGGGAGTGCAGGATATGTGTCCTATGCCTAAATTATTTTGTTAATATGTGTCCCTCGTTCCCATGTCAAAAAGTTGGGAAGTATGTATAAGTACCTGTAATAAATAAATGTGAATACGTTTTGGATTAAAGCCTTCTACGATCTGCAAGGTGTGATTTGGATCGAGTCATTGTCTGCCAAGCTACTGAGGCTGTAAGTTAGGCTTCCTCACGATAACTGGATCAGTTATAGAGATTACACTTTCAGTGCTTAGGATGCGGAAGCAGAACAGTTTAATATTTCAGCAAAAAATTAGGTTCGAACATTATAACTTTACATTTAAACTGGCTCAAGGGAGCAAACCCACTAGCATAAAGATTTATTTTCATTCTAATATTTATCTTGCGCAGCTGGCTACACTTCTAGTTAAATCTAGAAAGTTATGGTTATTCTTATTATGAGTCTGAATCTGAATCTGTACACATGCAATTAATATGCCTCTGGTTGCTTCTTTCTAAACACACTGTAGTCTGTTCCAGGGGACCAAAAGAGTAGGCTTGCTTGCACAGGACCATTAGAGGGAGTTAAAACAGAATCATGTGACAAGAGGTCCCAGGTCCACAAAAAACTCTGTTAAAAGCCTGAAAATCTGGTTGATTAAGCCTGTTAAAACTCAGATTAAATAAAACTGAAAATATTTTATTCAATATATTAGCATTTCACAGATTTTTTCACGCTGCCTTGGATTGCTTATTAACGTTTAAAGCTCAGTTCCAGGCAAATTTAAAAACACCAATAAATGCAGTTATGCATTCATTAAATACATTATTAGTTATGTTTTCAAATTCAACTAATAGAAGTGTGGTAATTTGTATTGCTATCAGCCACTGCCCAGCAGCAGTCAGCCTGGTGGCTGTGCAGCGGGCTTTGCAGCAATGTACATGTACTGAGAGTGCTCTGAGGAGGAGAAAATAGATTGACTGAGAGTAGCATGATGTCTCTTGACTCATTGATTAACTCCTCATTCATTTTCTTATTAGCAGGCTGAAGGTGTGTTTTTGACAAATATTATTACCCACTGCAATGGTTGTGAAGGATCTAGCTATTCTTTTTGATAAAAGTGACTGAATCACAAAAATGGCTACACAGAATAGCACATCATTTGGCAGGTAAAACTGTTCCCATGTAACTGTCTTTGAGTTCAGCAATAAAATGCAAATTTGCAAAGACTCAAAAGTAGCTACTTTAGTTCATCGTATTGAGCCCATCATTATATTGGCTTATTACTAAATGCCAAGTCAGCTATTTGTATTTTTGATAGCCAAGATCATATAATATGAAGCACTTATTTTTGTACTAAGCTTACAGTGAACGTTTTAGAATCACTTTAGGCAAATATGAAATTCAGTAGTAAGAAAAAGTGACCAAACAAAACCCACTCATGGCAATACATATACATTTCAAATTGTTTTAACCTTATGTTCTACCTAATTTAAGCCCTGTTGTTCTCTGTGATTAACTACAAGCACATTGCTTAATGTCAGAGTGATTAATGATTTATAAAGTCAGGAGACATGCTTTCCTACAGTGACCAATACACAGAACTCCCACAGAAATACTGCTTGACAGTTATGAGTCACAGTATAAGAGAAAACAAATTAAGTTTATAGGTCTGTTTTTACATCTTTTTTAGGATGAGTAATGGGGCGTACACACGGTCGGACTTTTCAGCTACAAAAGTCCGACAGCCTGTCCGACAGACTTTCGACGGACTTTTGGCGGACTTTCGACGGACTTGCGGCGGACTTTCTAATGAACAGACTTGCCTACACACGATCACACAAAAGTCCGTCGAATTCTTACGTGATGACGTACACCGGACTAAAATAAGGAAGTTCATAGCCAGTAGCCAATAGCTGCCCTAGCGTGGGTTTTTGTCCGTCGGACTAGCATACAGACGAGCGGATTTTTCGACCGGACTCGAGTCCGTCGGAAAGATTTGAAGCATGTTTCAAATCTAAAGTCCGTCGGATTTGAGGCTGAAAAAGTCTGTTGAAAGTCCGGAGAAGCCCACACACGATCGGATTACCAGCCAGCTTTAGTCCGTCAGCGTCCGTTGGACTTTTGTAGCTGAAAAGTCCGACCGTGTGTACGCCCCATAAGTTAGCATGCACAATGAATGGTTGATTTTACGTTATATGTCTTTTCTTTTTTACCTATTGAGGCACCCATTCACTCCAAACTAACATTAACGAAGATGCTGAATTAAAGCTTGCATATACTGTATGACAAGTGAAATATGCTTTTACGTGCATTCGGCTTGAATTTGAGCCCAGTTTGATATTCTTCCCTCTGACCTGCTTCTGACCTTCTAAGGATTTTTAGAATGCTTTAAGAGGCTGTTGCATTTGTATTGACTTCTAAGGGGAGAAAGCTATATGAAAGCTATATGAGCAAGCTATATGAGTATTTTTTCACCTTTATAATTTATTAAAGCAGTTGTAAACCGCACATGGTCATTTTACACAGGTAAGCCTATAATAAGGCTTACCTGTAGGTAAAATGAATATCTCCTAAACGTGCAACATTTGGAAGATATATTTGCCCTACATGCAGCCAGTGACATCAGAATACCTTGCATACCTTGCCAGAACTTCAGAGCTTCAGGCCGGAACCTAGGGCTCCCACGATCATGCCAATTACAGCGCCAGAACTTGCAAACTCAGAAGAAAGACAGGGGGAACATGTCAACCCTGTCCGTAGTGACTTTACAGCTCTGGAGAGCTTAGTTTCAAGGTGAATATTTCATAATGTGCTAGTATGCGATGCACACTAGCACATTATGCCATTGCCTTGCAGGGTTTTTTTTTTTTTGAACATCCGTGGTTTACAATTGCTTTAAGTGGATGACGTTGAATTCAGTAGGTGTTATTGTAGCCATACATGCTTCAATTTAGTCATCCAAACAATGTGCGATTCAATCAAAATGATCAATTCCGCAAACAATGGAATAGCTATAACCAGGGCTTTTTTTCAGCAGGAACTAGAGGGAACTCAGTTCCACCACCTCTGGCTCAGGTCTTCTGCTCCCTGCTCACCACTATCACTTGGTAACACTAAGGTCCAGCTTCTGCATTTAGAAGTGATAGCTTATCCCCCAGTAGCTCCCACAGGTCAGATCTCCTGCGCAGATCCCACTGAGTGCCAGACAGGCACAAGGGAGATACAGAACAGGTGCCCAGTGTTCAGTGCAGTCATGGGCAGGAGAGGGTGCGTGGTAGGCTGCACCCTCTGTGGTCTCCATTTTTTCCCTGGTGATCAGTTGTTGATGCTCCTACTGCATGATCTCCCTTGCAAGTGACTATAGTATAGTATGCTGGGAGGTACTACAGCCGGATAGATGCTTCAGCTTAATATTGCAATAAAGATAAGAAATATGACAGAGGGTGGAGCTTTTAAGGAGGGGGGAGAAGATGAGGGCAGGGGAGGGAGGGGTTGTATGCACTATTTGATGCCATTTGGCAGGTATGTGTGTGTGTGGCGGGCATGGTTGGGTTCCTGCACCTATTTTCTGAGAAAAAAAGCCCTGGCTATAACTCACCTTCCAGTCAATTTATACTCCATTTTGATCAAATTCTATGAAACTGGATTGATCAGTCAGGGCAGAATATAATCAATCATTTTACACTGATCAATCATCAGCACTGAGATATGAATGGTTTGTTAACTAGATTCATAATTCCTATCACAAGAGATGGATTGGAAAAGAAATGAATCTTTTATTGAAGCATTTATGGTTACCATAAGACTTTTGCCTAGTGTTAGAAAGGCTGCTGGGAAGAGCAGAACCAACTTGCTCTGGTGGTACAAAATGGTACAAAAAGTCAGTATATTATTGATCCCCAGGTCTACCAATAACTAAAAATACTAATTTTTAGTGGACACATCCTGTACATTATCCAATCACTTAGTTATTTTCAGCTTTGCCAGAACAACTGTAAACCCTTTGTTATGCATATATAAATACATTAATAGAATACCTGATAAAAGCTGCATTTGTCTTATTGTGTATTTGTTAAAAAGATTTTATACATAATACCCACTTTAACTCAGCTGAGCCTATTTCACTTTACATGGCAAAGTTTCACTGTGAAATGTTTATTTTTGCAGATTCTGTTGTAATCCCCCAGATTTTGGCTAATTCTGAAGACCACCAGTCCCTGGCATGCTGTGGTGACCTCTCGCTGTAGAAGGGGGACCCCCTTGGTTTCTCCCTGAAAGCCTCTGGTGATCAGTAGTGGGAAGCAGAGGGTGAGTGGATGATTCAGTCTCCCTGCTGAACTGGGGCAAGTGCTGTGATGTGGGTAGTACTGCACTGCCCCACAGTGTCCTCACTCCCAGCCTCAGGCTCGGATATCCGCTGGTATGGTCTCCCGATGGCAGGCAATTTTCCAGACAGAGGTGGCTTTATGAAGATAATAAAGAGTTGAAAGTCGGAGTCAGAGAACAAATAGGTTTCTGCAATAGGTTTCTGCAATTGAGTCTCCAATGGATCCTATGGGATCCAATAGTAATGGTGTAATATTATTCTAATTATGTTGTAAATTTGCATCAATAATCTCTGTGCCCATGGACGAGTCCACCATATGTGATTCATTCGGGTTGATTTACTAAAGGCAATTGCACTGTGCACTTTGCAAACTGCAGTTACACTCAGCAAAGGCTAGTTGCTACAGAGCTAAGTAAATGAGCAAAAGCTCTGCTGACTTCCATAATTCAATCATGTGCAAGAAAAAATGCAGTTTTTTTTATTTTCCTTGCACATGATTGGGTGCTTTTTGCAAAGTGAAGCTTTACCTCATTTACTAAGCTCTGGATCAATTGCACCTGCACAGTCTATTTGCCTTTACTAAATCAACCCAAAGTGCCTTGGGGTGCGCATCTCTGAAAACATAATAAGATGGGACATATTTGACGATATGTGTAGGTCTGAGATACCTTTGGCACATAACTTTGAGAGTTTTCCAGAGCGATAATGTTACTGCAGCCGTTGGAGGCAAAACTGTAAACTGAACTTGTCTTCCAAAGATAGTGATTTCCCTAATTCTTCCTCCTTTTAAGCATATACGGTGGTCAGGGAAGTGGAGTGGTGCTCAGGTATCAGAGCTCTAAAACTTTGCTACAAAACATGTTGACTGTGGGTGTAAGTCAATGGCTATTTTGTTACCTGTGTCAGTTTGTTCTATAGGAGGCAATATAACCTGACAGTCCAAGAATTCATGTGTCTTTCAATGGACTCCAAGAAAATGATTTTACAGTGAGTACAAAAATTATATTTTTTCAGGCTTTTCTCCTGTATTAACAATAGGTAATATAGCGCTGTCAAACATCATAAAATGAGTGACTACATTCAAAATAAATGTGAGTAAAAAAGCAGCAATTTTCTTGTGAATAAAACACAGCTCATAACAATACATCAAAAATAAATTGTGCTAAATTAAATTGAATGGTTGTATAATATTAATAAATCTGTGTTCATATGCACATTGAGAGAGAAAAAGGAAGAAAGTCCATAAAGTGACGTGAAGTCCAATGAATCCCTCAGTGCTTTACACTTTCACCAAAATATTCATGAATTTTCCAGAAACGCCTCCACCTCATAAAATGGCCACTTACTAGCTCCTCGTGACCTCCTGTTACGGGAGGTCTTTCACGCTTGTGGCTTTATACCCAACCAGGGCCTTTGATCATCCAGGCGGATCGATGGGTGGGGTTATCCCGTGTAGGTCAATGGCTATTTTGCTACCAGTTTGTTCTATAGGTGACAATATAACCTGACAGTCCAGGAATTCACGAGTCCTTCAATGGACTCCAAGAAAATGATTTTACAGTGAGTACAAAAATTATATTTTTTCAGGCTTTTCCCCTGTATTTCCTGATGATCCTGCAAGTAACACACTTACTGCCCCTTCATTTCTATACTCATCGTATCTATGGAGGAAGCCATGGTTGTCACACAAGCTGGACTTCAAACATGTCTGCCTTTGTTCATTTCACATTGTAGATTGATGGAACTAGTAGTTTACACAAGAAAGGCAAGGGTGTTTTTGCTTCTAATTCAATTCACAGAAAGTGACAATGGCAATGCTTTTCTGACAAGATCCACATGTATTTTCTCTGCTTGATGAAAATGTTTTTAGAAAAATGAAACTGAATGCAGCCACCACATCTAAGGACCGGCAAGCTGCAATAAATTGCTTTTTTGTTTTTAGGTTTAGGTACAATTTTGTTTAATATATCACATGATTATACAAGTTAAAGTGGTGGTAAAGGCAGAAGTTTTTTTTATCTATATGCATTCTATGCATGAAGATAAAAAACCTTCTGTTTTCAGCAGCCCCTTCAGCTACCCCTAATACTTACATGAGCCCCATCTCTATCCAGCAATGTTGCACGAGAGACTTGGCTGTACAGGACTCTCCCTCTTGAATGGATGAGACAGCAGTGACATTGGCTCCCGCTGCTGTCAATCAAACTCAGTAAGCCAATGAGGAGAGAGAGGGGGCAGGGCCTAGAAACTGCTTTGTGTCTGAATGGACACACAGAGCGGTGGCTCGGCTCGGGTGCCCCCATAGCAAGCTGCTTGCTGTGGAGGCACTCAGCAGGAGGGAGGAGCCAGGAGCACCGGAGAGAGAGACACAAAAAGAGGAGGATCTGTGCTGCTCTGTGCAAAACCACTTCAAAGAACAGGTAAGTATAACATGTTTGTTATTTTAAAAAAGTAAAAAACAAGACTTTAGTATCACTTTAATGTTTTTTTTTTCAGAGACCTTATTTATCATAATAACTAGTATAATATAATGTATGATGCTCTTGAAAAAAAAAAAACACCTTTTTTTAATACTACTCTTATACTTAATAAAAATGAATGTTTAAAAGGAAAGTGTGCAGAGAGACACACGAGTGACATGCAGTAGCTGGCTATTTTTTAAATTGAATCTTGCTATATATTATTTAGTTTAGATCAGGAGTGTTCAACATGCCGCCCACAGGCCACATGTGGCCCATGATGTTCCAACACAAAATCGTAAACTTACTTAAAAATGTTGTTTTTTTGGGAATTTTTTGTAAAAAAATGTGTTTACAATTAGTTAACACATGCGGCTGAGTAAAAATTTGACAGTGTCACTTTACTGGACTTTTGGAAGTATTATATTTCCAAAGAAAAAAATCCCAATCTTCTCAATCACCCATTATTAATGTCGTCAGTTTTCAGCAGCAACCTATAATTGTGAGCAACATTTTTCAAGTATGAAGCATTATTTCTGTCTTTGTTATTTTCTTTATTTACTAATATCAACCCGTTAACCGATTGCCGACCGGCTCACGCCGATATACGTCGGCAGAAGGGCACATACAGGCAGATTTACGTACCTGTACATTGCCCTTTAAGAAGCGTTTTGCAGGCACGCAATCTCCGTGAGTGTGATCGCGGGTCCCGTGGACCCGATGTCCGCGGGGATACCCGTGATCCTCTCACGGAGAGGAAGAACAGGGAAATGCTTGTGTAAACAAGCATTTCCCCGTTCTGCCTAGTGACAGGACACTGATCACAGCTCCCTGTAATCGGTGATTAGTGTCATGTCACACATAGCCATGCCCCCCCCCCACAGTTATAATCACTCCCTAGGACACACTTAATCCCTTCACTGGCCCCTAGTGGTTAACCCCTTCACTGCCAGTCACATTTACACAGTAATCAATGCATTTTTAATTGCACTGATCGCTGTATAAATGTGAATGGTCCCAAAATAGCGCCAAAAAGTGTATGATCTGTCCGCCATAGTGTCGCAGTCGATGTAAAAAATCGCTGATCGCCGCCATTACTGGTAAAAAAAAAAAATTATTAACAAAAATGCCATAAAACTATCCCCTATTTTGTAGATGCTATAACTTTTGCGCAAACCAATCAATAAACACTTATTGCGTTTTTTTTTACCAAAAATATTTAGAAGAATACGTATCGGCCTAAACTGAGGAAAAAAATGTTTTTTATATATTTTTTGGGGATATTTATTATAGCAAAATGTAAAAAAATAATGCTTTTTTTTTTCAAAAGTGTCGCTATTTTTTTTGTTTATAGCGCAAAAAATAAAAACCTACAGAGGTGATCAAATACCACCAAAAGAAAGCTCTATTTGTGGGGAAAAAAAGGACGTCAATTTTGTTTGGGAGCCACGTCGCACGACCGCGCAATTGTCAGTTAAAGAGACGCAGTGCCGAATCGAAAAAAGTGCTCTGGTCTTTGGGCAGCCAAATGGTCTGGGGCTTAAGTGGTTAATGTTGCAGACAAGTTGGGATAAGGGCTGTCTTTTGCATAGTACACCATACCATATTTTTCAATGCAGTTGACATTGTTTTCCACTGCTAGATTATTTTTATTATCAATAGGGTCTATATCATTTGACTATCATTCAGCAAAATTGTACAGTTGTTTGGTTATGTATACAACTATAGTGTATACTGTATGCCCAAATAGCATTCAGACTGTATACATGGGGTTTGTACATGTTTTTAACAATAATGCACTACTATGTTTTTATGAACGTTTGTCTTAAAAAAAAAAGTGAATTGTATATATTCTTTGTTTAGTGGGTGTCTTAAGAGTAGGGATGAGCCGAACACCCCCCTGTTTGGTTCGCACCAGAACATGCGAACAGGAAAAAAGTTCGCTCGAACACGCGAACACCGTTAAAGTCTATGGGACACGAACATGATTAATCAAAAGTGCTAATTTTAAAGGCTAATATGCAAGTTATTGTCATAAAAAGTGTTTGGGGACCTGGGTCCTGCCCCAGGGGACATGGATCAATGCAAAAAAAAGTTTAAAAAACGGCCGTTTTTTCAGGAGCAGTGATTTTAATAATGCTTAAAGCCAAACAATAAAAGTGTAAATTTCGTACCTGGGGGGTGTCTATAGTATGCCTGTAAAGGGGCGCATGTTTCCTGTGTTTAGAACAATCTGACAGCAAAATGACATTTCGAAGGAAAAAACATTTAAAACTACCCGCGGCTATTGCATTGCCGACAATACACATAGAAGTTCATTGATAAAAACGGCATGGGAATTCCCCACAGGGAAACCCCGAACCAAAATTTAAAAAAAAAATCATGTGGGAGTTCCCCTAAATTCCATACAAGGCCCTTTAGGTCTGGTATGGATATTAAGGGGAACCCCGGCCAAAATTTTTTTTAAAAAATGACATGGGGTTCCCCCTAAATTTCATACCAGACCCTTCAGGTCTGGTATGGATATTAAGGGGAACCCCGCACCAAAAAAAAAAAAAAACGGCGTGGGGTCCCCCCAAAAATCCATACCAGACCCTTATCCGAGCACGCAACCTGGCAGGCCGCAGGAAAAGAGGGGGGGATGAGAGTGCAGCCCCCCCCTCCTGAACCATACCAGGCCACATGCCCTCAACATTGGGAGGGTGCTTTGGGGTAGCCCCCCAAAACACCTTGTCCCCATGTTGATGAGGACAAGGGCCTCATCCCCACAACCCTGGCCGGTGGTTGTGGGGTCTGCGGGCAGGGGGCTTATCGGAATCTGGAAGCCCCCTTTAACAAGGGGACGCCCAGATCCCGGCCCCCCCCTGTGTGAAATGGTAAGGGGGTACTTACCCCTACCATTTCACTAAAAAACTGTCAAAAATGTTAAAAATGACAAGAGACAGTTTTTGACAATTCCTTTATTTAAATGCTTCTTCTTTCTTCCTTCATCTTTTTCTGGTTCTTCTGGCTCTTCTGGTTCTTTCTCCGGCGTTCTTGTCCAGCATCTCCTCCGCGGCGTCTTCTATCTTCTTCTCCTCGGGCCGCTCCGCACCCAGGGCATGAGGGGAGGCTCCCGCTCTTCTCTTCATCTTCTTCTTCATCCTCTTCTCTTCTTTCTTCTTCTCTTCTTCATTTTCTTCTCCGGGCCGCTCCGCGTCCATGCTGGCATGGAGGGAGGCTCCCGCTGTGTGACGGCGTCTCTTCGTCTGACGGCTCTTAAATAACGGGGGGCGGGGCCACCCGGTGACCCCGCCCCCCTCTGACGCACGGTAACTTGACGGGACTTCCCTGTGACGTCAGTCCCAGAAGAAGATGAAGGAAGAAAGAAGAAGCATTTAAATAAAGGAATTGTCAAAAACTGTCTCTTGTCATTTTTAACATTTTTGACAGTTTTTTAGTGAAATGGTAGGGGTAAGTACCCCCTTACCATTTCACACAGGGGGGGGGGCAGGATCTGGGGGTCCCCTTGTTAAAGAGGGCTTCCAGATTCCGATAAGCCCCCCGCCCGCAGACCCCCACAACCACCGGCCAGGGTTGTGGGGATGAGGCCCTTGTCCTCATCAACATGGGGACAAGGTGTTTTGGGGGGCTACCCCAAAGCACCCTCCCAATGTTGAGGGCATGTGGCCTGGCACGGTTCAGGAGGGGGGGCCGCACTCTCGTCCCCCCTCTTTTACTGCGGCCTGCCAGGTTGCATGCTCGGATAAGGGACTGGTATGGATTTTTAGGGGGACCCCACGCCATTTTTTTTTTTTTGGCGCGGGGTTCCCCTTAAAATCCATACCAGACCTGAAGGGCCTGGTATGGAATTTAGGGGGTCTCCCACGTCATTTTTTTTTTTTAATTTTGGTTCGGGGTTGCCCTGTGGGGAATTCCCATGCCGTTTTTATCAATGAACTTCTATGTGTATTGTCGGCAATGCAATAGCCGCGGGTAGTTTTAAATGGCTTTTTTTGCTCCTTCGAAATGTCATTTTGCTGTCAGACTGTTCTAAACACAGGAAACATGCGCCCCTTTACAGGCATACTATAGACACCCCCCAGGTACGAAATTTAAAGGGATATTACACTTTTATTGTTTGACTTTAAGCATTATTAAAATCACTGCTCCTGAAAAAATGGACGTTTTTAAAACTTTTTTTGCATTGATCCATGTCCCCTGGGGCAGGACCCAGGTCCCCAAACACTTTTTATGACAATAACTTGCATATAAGCCTTTAAAATTAGCACTTTTGATTTCTCCCGTAGACTTTTAAAGGGTGTTCCGCGGCATTCGAATTTGCCGCGAACACCGCAAATTGTTCGCTGTTCGGCGAACTTGCGAACAGCCAATGTTCGAGTCGAACATGAGTTCGACTCGAACTCGAAGCTCATCCCTACTTAAGAGACCCTCTTAGCCTCTCCTTTGGTGTTATCAATATTATATAGGATTTATATAGTGCCAACAGTTTGCACAGTGCTTTACATTATAAAGAAACAGTATAGTTACAATACAAATCAATACACAAGGGTTAAGAGGGCCCTGCTACTGAGAGCTTACAAAGCAATACAAAGAACAGAAATTATAGAAAAGCATGACCATCGCATAGATCACCTTTTAGCAGTAGGAACAATGTACACTGCCTTGAAAAGTATTCATACCCTTTGAAATTTTCTACATTTTGTCATGTTACAACCAAAAAGGAAAATGTATTTCATTGGGATTTTAAGTGATAGACAATTCAAAGTGACAAATAATTGTGAAGTGGAAGGAAAATGATAAATGCTTTTCAACATTTTTAACAAATTTGTAGAACCACCTTTCACTGCAATTACAGCTGCAAGTCTTTTTGGGGATGTCTCTACCAGCTTTGCACATCTAGAGAGTGAAATTTTTGCCTATTCTTCTTTGCAAAATAGCTCAAGCTCTGTCAGATTGGATGGAGAGTGTCTGTAAACAGTAATTTTCAATTCTTGCCACAGATTCTCAATTGGATTTAGGTGTGGACTTTGACTGGGCCATCCTAACACATGAATATGCTTTGATCTAAACCATTTCATTGTAGCTCTGGCTGTATGTTTAGGGTTGTTGTCCTGCTGGAAGGTGTACCTCTGCCCCAGTCTCAAGTCTTTTGCAGACTCTAATGCCCCTTACACACGGTCAGATTTTTGATATGTTCGATAGGAGCTTGTTGTCGGAAATCCTGACCGTGTGTAGGCTCCATCGGACATTTTCCATCGGAATTTCCGTCACACAAAATTTGAGATCTGGATCTCAAATTTTCCGACAACAAAATCTGTTGTCATAAATTCGGATCATGTGCACACAATTCCGACGCACAAAGTTCCACTAACTTAATTGTTCTCGGCTCGTCATACGTCACCGCATTCTTGACATTCGGAATTTCCAACAAGATTTGTGTGACCGTGTGTATGCAAGACAAGTTTGAGCCAATATCCATCAGAAAAAATCTGTGGATTTTGTTGTCGGAATGTCCGATAGTCCGGGGCATAACAGGTTTTCTTCTAAGATTGCCCTATATTTGGCTCCATCCATCTTCCCATTAACTCTAACCAGCTTCCCTGTCCCTGCTGAAGAAAAACATCCCCACAACATGATGCTGCCACCACCATGTTTCAAGGTGGGGATGATGTGTTCAGCGTGATGTGCAGTGTTAGTTTTTCTGCCACACATAGCATTTTGCTTTTAGGCCAAAAAGTTAAATTTTGGTCTCATCTGACCAGAGCACCTTCTTCCACATGTTTGCTGTGTCCCCCACATGGCTTCTCCTGAACTGCAAACAGGACTTTTTATGGCTTTCTTCTTGCCACTTTCCCATAAAGGCCAGATTTGTGGAGGGCACAACTTATAGTTGTCCTGTGGACAGATTCTCCCACCTGAGCTGTGGATCTTTGCAGCTCCTCTAGAGCAGTGGTCATCAACCCTGTCCTCAGGGCCCACTAACAGGCCAGGTTTTATGTATTACCTTGGGGAGATGCAGACTAGAATACTGGAATCACTGAGCAACAAATGAAATCACCTGTGATGTATTTCAGTTATCTTGCAAACCTGGCCTGTTACTGGGCCCTAAGGACAGGGTTGATGACCACTGCTCCAGAGTTACCATGGGCCTCTTGGCTGCTTCTCTGATTAATGCTCCCCTTGCCCAGCCTGTCTGTTTAGGTGGACGGCCATGTCTTGGAAGGTTTGCAGTTGTGCCATACTCTTTACATTTTCGGATGATGGATTGAACAGTGCTCCTTGAGATGTTCAAAGCTGGGGATTTTTTTAATAACCTAACCCTGCTTTAAACTTCTTCACAACTTTATCCCTAATCTGTCTGGTGTGTTCCTTGGCCTTCATGATGCTGTTTGTTCACTAAGGTTCTCTAAGACACACCTGAGGGCTTCACAGAACAGCTGTATTTATACTGAGATTATATTACACACAGGTGGACTTTATTTACTAATTAGGTGACTTCTGAAGGCAATTGGTTCCACTAGATTTTAGTTAGGGGTATCAGAGTGAAGGGAGCTAAGTACAAATGCACACCACATTTTTCAGATATTTATTTGTAAAAAATAGTGAAAACAATTTATAATTTTCCTTCTACTTCACAATTATGTGCCACTTTGTGTTGGTTTATCACATACAATCCAAATAAAATACATTTATGTTTTTGGTTGTAAAATGACAAAATGTGGAAAATGTCAAGGGGTATGAATGCTTTTTCAAGACACTGTAAACAATTTAGAGATTGATTGCTTTGGATTCTAATTTTACTTATAAATTAAACAAGGGCTTCCCATTTGACTTAACCAAACCTCACAATATATTTGTTGGAGATAAAAATTTGATGTTAAAATCCAGTAGTTATGCTAACCAGTGGTAGGTGTATCATGGTATAAAAGGTCTGTTTGCCAGTCAGTGGATAGAACCCAAAGCATCGCTGGACCTTTGAGTTTCTGACATTCCATATCTCCATATTCAGTCACACAGTCACACGTCAAAGGATGTGAGATAGGCATCAGTGTCACTGCTGGGACCAGAATGTTTTAACAAAACAAAAGAAAAAGCTATTAATATGTATGTGAAATTCACAGATGATAAGGCTGCCACCTACTGTACAGAAAACATTTTCAGCTGTGCTCGCATGGTATAGCAGTGCAGTAGCAGATTGCAATGCACGCACTTTAAATGTAGGTTAAGGTTGGGAATCCTCATAAATAAAATAGTACATGTCAGTGGTGATGCTTAGCTCCAGGCCTCAAGGGTAACCAGCAATGCATGTTTTCCCACTTTCATTGAGGGCAAAGCTACAGAAATGAATATCGTATAAGAGAAAGAATACGATTTCATGCGTTGCTGCAGAGGCTTGGGTACTGTGTTGAGCATGACAGGTATATGTGCACCCATGTATTTAGACGTGTTTGCACAATCTATGCATTAGGAAATTGGATATTTTACCAAACAGTATATCCCAAAGGCAGCAGTATCAGACTTAGTTTGTTAATCTAATGCCGCGTACACACGGTCGGACTTTTCGTCTACAAAAGTCAGACAGCCTGTCCGACAGACTTTCGGCAGACTTTCGGCGGACTTGCGGCGGACTTGCGGCATACTTTCTAACGAACGGACTTGCCTACACACGACCACACAAAAGTCCGACGGATTCGTACGTGATGACGTACACCGGACTAAAATAAGGAAGTTCATAGCCAGTAGCCAATAGGTGCCCTAGCGTGGCTTTTTGTCCGTCGGACTAGCACACAGACGAGCGGATTTCGGGGTCCGTCGTAGTTACGACGTAAAGATTTGAAGCATGTTTCAAATCTAAAGTACGTCGGATTTGAGGCTAAAAAAGTACGTTGAAAGTCCAGAGAAGCCCACACACGATCGGATTACCAGCCAGCTTTAGTCCGTCAGCGTCCGTTGGACTTTTGTAGACGAAAAGTCCGACCGTGTGTACGCGGCATTACTGTCATCGTCTGTCTTGCAAATAAATTACATTCTGTATGTATGAATAAATTTTCCGCATATTTCTTTTCTTACCAAACAAGTTTAGCCGCAAAAGGGTAAGCATAGCATTTTTTCATTGAGCACATATTTTGAGTTATTATTGCAGGGTTTAATTCAATATAAGCTTCTGGTTTTCCATCATTTTAAAATTATATTAAATGTGGAGACACTTAGATTAGCCACTACAGCCAGGACAAATTTGCCACAATGCCTCTGACTACTTAACAGCAGTTGAGATATTACATCTGCCACAAAGTAAGTACAGACTTATGACTTGCATTGGGAAAAATGAGCAGTAAAGGACGCCCACTATGCAGCACTGCATAGTAGATAGCACAGTATTTAATAGGGTTGTCCCGATACCACTGTTTTAAGTCCGAGTACTCGCCGATACCGATTACAGATACTTTTTTTATCTATCATGTGACAGTGGCACTAATATGCAGCACTGATGGGCACTGATGAGGCGTGGGCTATTTCAGTCATTATTTATTTATTTATTTTGTACAATTAAATTTTTACAATTACTTTTTTAATTATTTTTTACATATATATATATATATATATATATATATATATATATATATATATATATATATATATATATATACAGTAAATATATATATATTTTTTTTTTGGGGGGGGGGGGGTGGACAGCCAGTGTCAGTGTTTTTTACTCTATTTTTTATTATTTTCACATATATACTTTAAAATATTTATTTATTACAATGTTTCTTTATTTTTTATTCAACCCTGTTGGGGGGTAGGGGGGCTTTGGTGAGATGTCAGGGGTCATAAGGGACACAGTGATCAATGACTGTGCATTCAGAAAAGAAAGGAGCAGGTAAATGACAGATTTACCGACTCCTTCCTTCGCTCTCCATCCTGAAAGATCTGGGACAGGGGGGTGGAGGAGGATGGGGGGGGGACTGGAGGCGCACACGGAAGTGGACCGGAGGAGGACGGGGGAAACTGGAGGAGCACACAGAGGGGGAATGGAGGAGGACAGGGGGGGGACCGGAGGAGCACACAGAGGGAAAACCAAGGAGGACGGAAGTTATAATCAATGATCTCCCTGTGAGGCTTTCATTAAAGCAGTTGAAAGCTGCCGAGGGGAGAGGAGGAGAAGCGGCTGTCAGCTGCTTTAATGAAAGCCACAAAGGGAGATAAGTGATTATAACTATCTCCCGCCACTGCACCAATCATTCCTGACTGTACAGTAGGAATGAGCCGAACACCCCCCGGTTCGGTTCGCACCAGAACCTGCGAATGGACCGAAAATTTCCGCAAACTTTAGAACCCCATTGAAGTCAATGGGACTCAAACGTTCAAAATCAAAAGTGCTAAATTTAAAGGCTAATTTGCATGGTATTGTCCTAAAAAGGGTTTGGGGACCCGGGTCCTGCCCCAGGGGATATGTATCAATGCAAAAAAAAGTTTTAAAAACGGCCGTTTTTTCGGGAGCAGTGATTATAATGATGCTTAAAGTGAAAAAAAAATTAAATATTCCTTTGAATATCGTACCTGGGGGGTGTCTATAGTATGCCTGTAAAGTGTCGCGTGCTTCCCGTGCTTAGAACAGTCTCTGCACAAAATGACATTTTTATAGTAATAAAAGTCATTTAAAACTGCTTGTGGCTTTAATGTAATGTCAGGTCCCGGCAATATGGATGAAAATCAGTGACACAAACGGCATGTGTACCCCCTCCCCCGTCCATTACCAACCCCTTTGGGTCTTGTATGGATATTAAGGGGAACCCCGCACCCACATTAAAAAAAGGAAAGGTGTGGGGCCCCCAGGCCCTATATACTCTTAACAGCAGTATACAGGCGGTGCAAACAAGACAGGGACTGTAGGTTTGTTGTTAAGTAGAATCTGTTTGTAATTTTGAACTGGTACATTTTTAAAGTGTAGCTCCAGCAAAAAATCTATTTTTAAGCTTTATGGAAAACATAGGGAAGGGTTATCACCCCTGTGACATTTGTTTTGCTGTCTGTGCACCTCTTAAGAAGATTTCACCTCACTTTCTGTCCCAATGACAAATGTTTTTTGATAATTTGGGGTTTTTAGTGAAACAAGGATTGGTAATAAAGCATCAATGGAGAGGAGACACGTTTTTCCCATATTAACTCTTACAGGAGAGAATTTCCCTTCCTAGGGGTAGATTTCATCTCACTTCCTGTTGTCTCCTTCCGTTTGCAAGTAGGAGTCGTTTGTAAGTTGGATGTTTGAAAGTAGGGGCCTGCCCTATATACTCTGCAGAAATTGCGGCCTTAGGTGTTGGTGTTGCCACAACACTGTAAGTCCTCACAGTTACTTTTGGTGGGCGAAGGAACGGGCCCTGCTGTGAAATATTAGATCAAGAATTGTAATTACATGCCCCTGTTGTATAGGGTCAGAAAAATTGGGCCTTTGGTGGTGGTGGTGGTGCCACAACACTGTAAGTCCTCACAGTTACTCTTAGTAGGCGCAGAAACGGGCCCTGCTGTAAAATATTAGATCAAGAATTGTAATTACATGCACCTGTTGAACAGGGGCAGAAAAATTGGGCCTTCGGTGGTGGTGGTGTTGCCACAACACCGTAAGTCCTCACATTTACTCTTGGTGGGAGCTGGAACGGGCCCTGCTGTGAAATATTAGATCAAGAATTGTAATTACAAGCACCTGTTGAACAGGGGCAGAAAAATTGGGCCTTTGGTGGTGGTGGTGGTGGTGCTGGTGCCACAAAACTGTAAGTCCTCACTCGCTCTTGGTGGGCGCAGAAAACGGCCCTGCTGTGAAATATTAGATCAATAATTGTAATTACATGTCCCCGTTAAACAGGGGCAGAAAAATTGGGCATTAGGAACTGGTGCAACAACACTGCAACCCCTCACATATACTCTAGTTGGAGCGCAGGAATAAGCCCTGCTGCAAAGTATTGCATCAAAAATTGTAATTACACACCCCTGTTAAACAGGGGCTGAAAAATTGGGCCTTAGGCACTGGTGCTGGTACCACAACACTGCAACCCCTCACAAATACTCTAGTTGAGCACAGCAACAAACCCTCCTTGCAAAATATTGCATCAAAAATTGTAATTACACGCCCCTGTTAAACAGGGGCTGAAAAATTGGTGCCCAGAACCAAAAATATTCTTACAAGCTATCAGCATGATCATTGAGGAGGAAGAGGATAGTCACTCAGCATAACAGGATAGTCACTCAGCGTCAGCATAGGCAGTCTTGAAGGGATCTGACATTTCAAAAAAAAATATTCGGTTACATCAGCATCAGGTGCTTGGTAGCTGGTGGTGATCCAAGACTGATTCATTTTTATGAAGGTCAGTCGATCGACCGAGTCGGTGGACAGGCGCACCCTGTGATCGGTTACAAAGCCTCCAGCAGCACTGAATGTGCGTTCCGAAAGAACGCTGGATGCAGGACAGGCCAGTAGCTCAATTGCATACTGTGCAAGCTCTGGCCAGTGATCCATCCTCAAGACCCAGTAACCCAGAAGATTTTCAGTGGGAAAGGTGTCCAAGTCAGATCTTGCCCCTAGGTATTCCTGCACCATGTAAAACAGACGCTGGCGATGGTTGCTGGAACCGATCATACCTTGGGGCTGCGGACTAAAAAATTGTCTGAACGCATCGGTCAGACGACCACCTTCTCCACCGCTCCTTCTTTGACTGACCAAAGCCTCAGCAACACGTTGTCCAGGAACAGGAGTTTGTAACCTCCCAGTCTCTGGGAACGTGTTGCACAGACCTTTCTGCAAGGCCTCCCGAAGATGTTTCATCCTCTGCTCCCTCTGCGACGGCAAGATAAGGTCAGCAACCTTACCCTTGTGGATCAAGGAGGGTTGCCAGCCAGTATTGATCCCTCTCCTTGATACCACGAATATGAGGATCCTTCCGCAGGGTTTGCAGGATCAGGGAGGTCATGCAGCGTAGGTTTGCTGAGGCATTCTGTCCGGAATCCTCTGGGTCACTAAGGACGACATGATCCGAAGCCACCTCCTCCCAGCCACGTACAAGTCCATGGGTTTCTTGGGACTGTAAAAGATCCCTTAAAGACTGCTGCTGATGCTGAGTGCCAGGCTCCACCTCCATGCTGACACACTCCTCCTCTTCTTCCTCCTCGTCCTCTTCCTGTGTTATCGGCGGGCACGCAGGAACACTGTCTGGATAAAGGGGGCCTTGAGAACTAAGGAAGTCCTCCTCTTCCTGCCTCTGTTCTGCCTCAAGTGCCCTGTCCATTATTCCACACAGCGTGTGCTCCAACATGTGGACAAGGGGGACAGTGTCACTGATGCATGCACTGTCACTGCTCACCATCCTCGTGGCCTCTTTAAATGGTGACAAGACAGTGCATGCATCCCTGATCATGGCCCACTGGTGTGGGGAAAAAAAAACAAGCTCCCCTGACCCTGTCCTGGTGCCATAGTCGCACAGGTACTCATTGATGGCCCTCTGCTGCGTGTGAAGCCGCTGCAGCATGGCCAACATTGAGTTCCACCTGGTGGGCATGTCACAGATTAGGTGGTTCTTGGGCAGGTTAAATTCCTTTTGGAGGTCAGCCAGCCGAGCACTGGCATTATATTACCTGCAGAAATGCACACAGACTTTCCTGGCCTGCCTCAGGACATCCTGTAAGCCTGGGTACCTGCCCAGGAACCGCTGCACCACCACGTTAAGGACGTGAGCCAAACAGGGCACATGGGTCAGTTGTCCCTGTCGGAGGGCGGAGAGGAGGTTGGTGCCATTGTCGCAAACCACCATACCTACCTTAAGCTGGCATGGCGTCAACCTAATCTGAACCTGCCCCTGCAGAGCTAACAAAATCTCTGCCCCAGTGTGGCTCCTGTCTCCCAAGCACAACAGCTTAAGCACCGCATGGCATCTTTTGGCCTGCGTGCTTGCGTAGTCCCATGAACGCCTACGGAGCACTGCTGGTTCTGAAGACAAATCAGCACAGGAAGAGGCCATGAAGGAAGAAGAAGAGAAGGGGGTGGAGGAGAGAGGTGTGGCAGAATCACCACTAGTAGTATTTAGGAGGTGTGGTGGCAGAACAACCTCCGACACTACTGCACCCTGTCCTGCATCCTTCCCAGCTGCCAGAAGAGTCACCCAGTGCGGGGTGAAAGATAGGGAACGTCCCTGTCCATGCCTGCTGCACCATGAGTCAGTGGTATTATGCACCTTACCACTGACTGCCCCGTCCAGCGAGGCCAAGACATTGCCTTCCACATGCCGGTAGAGAGCCGGAATCGCCTTCCGTAAGAAAAAGTGGCATTTGGGAACCTGCCACTGAGGAACTGCACATTCCACAAACTCATGGAAGGGGGCAAAGTCTACCAACTGAAAAGGCAGCAGTTGAAGTGCTAGCAATTTAGCCAAGCTAGCATTCAACCTCTGGGCATGTGGATGGTTGGGAGTGTACTTCTTTCGGCGGTGCAGCAGCTGGGGCAGGGAAATTTGCCTGGTACAATCTGACGTTGGTGTACCGATAGCAGATTGCCCCCAAGTACTTGGCTGTGACACACCTAATTCTACACCTTCATTCCTCTCAGTGCAGGTTTCAGAGAGGACTGAAGGTATAGTGGGGTTGGAGATCTCAGCTGATGAGGAGCAAGGAGAGGTCCTCTTTGTTCTTTGGTGTGGGTCTTTTAGGTACGCTTGCCAAACTGCATGGCAGGTCAACATATGTCTGGTCAAGCATGTGGTGCCCAAGCGGGAGATGTTTTGGCCACGCGAGATATGCTTGAGACATATGTTGCATATGCTGGGATCTGATGCACTCGTCTCAAAAAAGGCCCACACCAAAGAACTTTTGGAATAACGCGCAGAGACAGCAGCGCCCTGCACATGCGGAGCTCTGCAGTGTGATGCAGTCAGTGTGCTGCCCTTAAGCTGGCCCCTGGAGGGCATCCTGCCTCATTGGTGATGTGCCTCATCCTCCTCCTCCTCCTCTCTCCTATCAGGCACCCACGTGGGGTCAGTGACCTCACCATCCCCTCCCTCCTCATCACTGGAGCAAAGCTGGCAGTATGCTGCAGCTGGGGGAACATGACTGCCAGATTTCTGTCCTTCTTGGGCACCCCCTCTCTCTGGGCTCACGCTACTGCCTTCCTCTAGCTGGGTACCATCATCAAAGCCTTCAAAATGCTGGGCATCCTCCTGGAGCATGTACCCAACACTGTGGTTAAACTGTTCGGGGGGACTCCTCAGGAGGACATGGTGGGGCTAGGGAAGGAGTGACTGATGCCATTCAGGCGAGGAAAGAGGCCACGTTGGCAGCTGCTTTGCCAGACAAAGTACCCTGAGCCTGGGTGAGAGAGGATGAGGAGGATGAGGATGGCTTGGTCATCCACTCTACCAAGTCTTCCGCATGTTGCTGCTCAACACGGCCAGCTGCCGTAAAAAAGGACAAGCGCGTCCCACAGCCACGTGCTGATGAGGATGCACCGTCTCCACAACCAGCACTGTTGCCTCTAGACACAGAGCCTGCTTTCCCTCTTTTATTGGCTTGTGACTGTCTGCCTCTCCTTGTTGGCCTTCCAGACATACTAATGGCCTGCAGTGAGATGTAGCTGCACAACGCTGGGATGTATATATATACTGATACTGCAGCTAGCAGAATCAACTGCCTGCCTGTAGTATTATTAGTATGAAAACACCAGCAATTGTCTTCAGGTAGCTTTAGGTGCACACTGTGCAGAGGATGCAGTCCACTAACTGTAAATACTTTAGCTGCCTGCCTGTGGTATTAATAGGAGCAGAACAACAGCACTTGTCTTCAGGTAGCTTTAGGTGCACACTGTGCAGAGGACGCAGTACACTAACTGTAAATACTGTAGCTGCCTGTGGTATTAATATAGGATCAGAAGAACACCACCAATTTAATTCAGGTAGCTTTAGGTGCACACTGTGCAGAGGACACAGTCCACTAACTGTAAATACTGTAGCTGCCTGCCTGTGCTTTTATTAGTAGCAGAACAACAGCAATTTTCTTCAGGTAGCTTTAGGTGCACACTGTGCAGAGGATGCAGTACACTAGCTTGTAAATACTGTAGTGGCCTGCCTGTGGTATTAATATAGGATCAGAAGAACACCACCAATTTTATTCAGGTAGCTTTAGGTGCACACTGTGCAGAGGACACAGTACACTAACTTGTAAATCCTGTAGCTGCCTGCCTGTGGTATTAATAGGAGCAGAACAACAGCAATTGTCTCCAGGTAGCTTTAGGTGCACACTGTGCAGAGGACGCACTACACTAACGGTAAATACTGTAGCTGCCTGCCTGTGGTATTAATAGGATCAGAAGAACACTACTAATTTTCTTCAGGTAGCTTTAGATGCACACTGTGCAGAGGACACAGTACACTAACTGTAAATACTGTAGCTGCCTGCCTGTGGTATTAATAGGGGCAGAACAACAGCAATTTTCTTCAGGTAGCTTTAGGTGCACACTGTGCAGAGGACGCACTACACTAACTTTAAATACTGTAGCTGCCTGCCTGTGGTATTAATATAGGATCAGAAGAACACCACCAATTTAATTAAGGTAGCTTTAGGTGCACACTGTGCAGAGGACACAGTCCACTAACTGTAAATACTGTAGCTGCCTGCCTGTGCTTTTATTAGTAGCAGAACAACAGCAATTTTCTTCAGGTAGCTTTAGGTGCACACTGTGCAGAGGATGCAGTACACTAGCTTGTAAATATTGTAGTGGCCTGCCTGTGGTATTAATATAGGATCAGAAGAACACCACCAATTTTATTCAGGTAGCTTTAGGTGCACACTGTGCAGAGGACACAGTACACTAACTTGTAAATACTGTAGCTGCCTGCCTGTGGTATTAATAGGATCAGAACAACAGCAATTGTCTCCAGGTAGCTTTAGGTGCACACTGTGCAGATGACGCACTACACTAACGGTAAATACTGTAGCTGCCTGCCTGTGGTATTAATAGGATCAGAAGAACACCACTAATTTTCTTCAGGTAGCTTTAGATGCACACTGTGCAGAGGACACAGTACACTAACTGTAAATACTGTAGCTGCCTGCCTGTGGTATTAATAGGAGCAGAACAACAGCAATTTTCTTCAGGTAGCTTTAGGTGCACACTGTGCAGAGGACGCACTACACTAACTTTAATAACTGTAGCTGCCTTCCTGTGGTATTAATATAGGATCAGAAGAACACCATCAATTTAATTCAGGTAGCTTTAGGTGCACACTGTGCAGAGGACACAGTACACTAACTGTAAATACTGTAGCTGCCTGCCTGTGGTATTAATAGGAGCAGAACAACAGCAATTGTCTCCAGGTAGCTTTAGGTGCACACTGTGCAGAGGACGCACTACACTAACTGTAAATACTGCAGTTGCCTGCGATACTGTACTAATAGGATCAGAAGAACACCACCAATTTTCTTCAGGTAGCTTTAGGTGCACACTGTGCAGAGGACGCACTACACTAATTTGTAAATACTGCAGCTGCCTACGGTACTGTACTAATAGGATCAGAAGAACACCACCAATTTTCTTCAAGTAGCTTTAGGTGCACACTGTGCAGGAGACGCACTACACTAACTTGTAAATACTGCAGCTGCCTGCAATACTAATAGGATCAGAAGAACACCACCAGTTTTATTCAGGTAGCTTTAGGTGCACACTGTGCAGAGGACGCACTACACTAACTTGTAAATACTGCAGTTGCCTGCGGTACTGTACAAATAGGATCAGAAGAACACCACCAATTTTCTCCAGGTAGCTTTAGGTGCACACTGTGCAGAGGACGCACTACAATAATTTGTAAATACTGCAGCTGCCTGTGGTACTGTACTAATAAGATCAGAAGAACACCACTAATTTGCTTCAGGTAGCTTTAGGTGCACACTTTGCAGAGGACTCACTACACTAACTTGTAAATACTGCAGCTGCCTGCGGTACAGTACTAATAGGATCAGAAGAACACAACCAATTTTCTTCAGGTAGCTTTAGGTCCACAGTGTGCAGAGGACACACTACACTAACTTGTAAATACTACAGCTGCCTGCGGTACTAATAGGATCAGAAGAACACCACTAATTTGCTTCAGGTAGCTTTAGGTGCACACTGTGCAGAGGACGTACTACACTCATTTGTAAATACTGCAGCTGCCTGCGGTACTGTACTAATAGGATCAGAAGAACAACACTAATTTGCTTCAGGTAGCTTTAGGTGCACACTGTGCAGAGGATGCACTACACTAATTTGTAAATACTACAGCTGCCTGCGATACTAATAGGATCAGAAGAACACCACCAATTTTCTTTAGGTAGCTTTAGGTGCACACTGTGCAGAGGATGCACTACACTAATTTGTAAATACTGCAGCTGCCTGCGGTACTGTACTAATAGGATCAGAAGAACACCACTAATTTTCTTCAGGTAGCTTTAGGTGCACACTGTGCAGAGGATGCACTACACTAATTTGTAAATACTGCAGCTGCCTGCGGTACTGTACTAATAGGATCAGAAGAACACCACTAATTTTCTTCAGGTAGCTTTAGGTGCACACTGTGCAGAGGTTGCACGACACTAACTTGTAAATGTACAAGAAAGGAGAGGGTTTTTAGGGACTTTAAGGAAATCATGACCTGGTAAGGTCACCCATTTCCATCCCTAGGGACTTTATATGAAACCATGACCTGGTAAGGTCATGCGTTTCCATCCCAATTTAAATCACTAAACAGGGGAATAACTAGGGGGGAAGGTTGGGACTTTAATTGAAGCATGCGACAGCAAGAGGGTAATAGGATGAACGTAGAGGAATTTATTGACATAATATTCGAGCATACACATTGTAACCGTAGAGTACATACAGTCAAACAATACATGCATAGATAAATCGGTAAAAATGTATAGTCATAAGATGATACGGTAAAACATACATCGTAATGTTCGTACAATTAATAGATGGGTAACAAGGTACACGGTTAAAAGAAGTTACATAATGATAAATCAGGATACCACATTCACAAATTCCCTAGTGCACCCGAACAATTTGGGTAACAGAGGTATTAAAACAATAGTGCCTGCTGGACCTAAGGCCTCATGGGACCTGTAGGGGGGGTAAAAACAGATGGGGACTAGTAGAACGATAGAACACGGCAATTGGTGGCTCAATGCGTTTCGTGGCTTCCATGCCACTCGTCAGGAGCAAGCACGTGTAAATCTAGAAAAATAGGGATAAAATAAACGAAAAAACAAAAAACAAAACCAATAAGGGGGGGGGAAGGGGGGGCGTGGTATACGCCCCCCACTGCTGATATGAAAACATACTCACTACGAGGCTAGGCACCGGTGGATGGGTGGAGGGACCCCATGAGCCATCCAGGTAGGCCCAACCGGGAGCCGAGGCAGGGAGCCCCGCAGGGGCGGAGGCGGACGCCGACCAGGGCAGGCAGGGGACCGAGGGTACCTGGAAAGGTGAAGGGTAGTGAGGGTGAGTAAAGGCAATGTTGAGGGAGAGGAGATAGGGAAGGAGCCCCGCAGCCATAGTGTAGGGAGTAGAAAGGAACCAGTGAGGACAAGGGTGGGAGGCAATAGAAGTGGGTGACAATAGAAGTGGGTAAAACGTGAAGGGCAAGGTGAAAGACAACTAGTACAGTGACAGCTAAACGGGGGTGAGGGGTGTACCTGATGGAGGAGGATTGGGACCCCGGAAGGGGGAGAGTTCCCAAATGGTGTGAAGTCAGATGCGTGTAGAGCCTCGAATGCCCAGACCGCCCCGGAGAGCGTCCATATAACGCCGTCGCGGGGCCGCCCACCAACGTCACGCCGTGTAGCGGGGGGAGGAGCACCGCAAGTCGGACAGCTGTCCGGCAACGGCACCGAACCTCCCCCATAGCCCACGAGTATGGATACAGCGACTGCGCATGGCGGCGCCAAGGACGCCGCAAGCACAGTGTGGTGCGTGACGTCGACGCACATAAACCGGCGTCCAACCCCCCAGAGGAAAACCTGGGGGAGGAAGGAGACCAGCAAGGTGCGTCGCGGCTCCCGGGAGGGGAAGGGACCAGATGGCAAGGCAGTCCCGCCAGCACACACACCACCAGTGACACAGCCCCATAGGGAATAGTCTCAGTAATACAAGATGACATGGGATATAGAATTGTAAAAGTAAACAAATAAAAAATGAACGAGTGGAAATTACGGCAATGAAAATAGTGAAATTGGTTGAAAGGATCAAATGATAAAAAACAGGGGAGGTATCACAAAGGTCATTAAGAGCAGTATGGGTACTTGTTGAATTACAACTAAATAGAGCAATGGCACATGCTTCCATCCCTATGCATATGTACAAGAAAGGAGAGGGTTTTTAGGGACTTTAAGGAAATCATGACCTGGTAAGGTCACCCATTTCCATCCCTAGGGACTTTATATGAAACCATGACCTGGTAAGGTCATGCGTTTCCATCCCAATTTAAATCACTAAACAGGGGAATAACTAGGGGGGAAGGTTGGGACTTTAATTGAAGCATGCGACAGCAAGAGGGTAATAGGATGAACGTAGAGGAATTTATTGACATAATATTCGAGCATACACATTGTAACCGTAGAGTACATACAGTCAAACAATACATGCATAGATAAATCGGTAAAAATGTATAGTCATAAGATGATACGGTAAAACATACATCGTAATGTTCGTACAATTAATAGATGGGTAACAAGGTACACGGTTAAAAGAAGTTACATAATGATAAATCAGGATACCACATTCACAAATTCCCTAGTGCACCCGAACAATTTGGGTAACAGAGGTATTAAAACAATAGTGCCTGCTGGACCTAAGGCCTCATGGGACCTGTAGGGGGGGTAAAAACAGATGGGGACTAGTAGAACGATAGAACACGGCAATTGGTGGCTCAACACGTTTCGTGGCTTCCATGCCACTCGTCAGGAGCAAGCACGTGTAAATCTAGAAAAATAGGGATAAAATAAACGAAAAAACAAAAAACAAAACCAATAAGGGGGGGGGAAGGGGGGGCGTGGTATACGCCCCCCACTGCTGATATGAAAACATACTCACTACGAGGCTAGGCACCGGTGGATAGGTGGAGGGACCCCATGAGCCATCCAGGTAGGCCCAACCGGGAGCCGAGGCAGGGAGCCCCGCAGGGGCGGAGGTGGACGCCGACCAGGGCAGGCAGGGGACCGAGGGTACCTGGAAAGGTGAAGGGTAGTGAGGGTGAGTAAAGGCAATGTTGAGGGAGAGGAGATAGGGAAGGAGCCCCGCAGCCATAGTGTAGGGAGTAGAAAGGAACCAGTGAGGACAAGGGTGGGAGGCAATAGAAGTGGGTGACAATAGAAGTGGGTAAAACGTGAAGGGCAAGGTGAAAGACAACTAGTACAGTGACAGCTAAACGGGGGTGAGGGGTGTACCTGATGGAGGAGGATTGGGACCCCGGAAGGGGGAGAGTTCCCAAATGGTGTGAAGTCAGATGCGTGTAGAGCCTCGAATGCCCAGACCGCCCCGGAGAGCGTCCATATAACGCCGTCGCGGGGCCGCCCACCAACGTCACGCCGTGTAGCGGGGGGAGGAGCACCGCAAGTCGGACAGCTGTCCGGCAACGGCACAGAACCTCCCCCATAGCCCACGAGTATGGATACAGCGACTGCGCATGGCGGCGCCAAGGACGCCGCAAGCACAGTGTGGTGCGTGACGTCGACGCACATAAACCGGCGTCCAACCCCCCAGAGGAAAACCTGGGGGAGGAAGGAGACCAGCAAGGTGCGTCGCGGCTCCCGGGAGGGGAAGGGACCAGATGGCAAGGCAGTCCCGCCAGCACACACACCACCAGTGACACAGCCCCATAGGGAATAGTCTCAGTAATACAAGATGACATGGGATATAGAATTGTAAAAGTAAACAAATAAAAAATGAACGAGTGGAAATTACGGCAATGAAAATAGTGAAATTGGTTGAAAGGATCAAATGATAAAAAACAGGGGAGGTATCACAAAGGTCATTAAGAGCAGTATGGGTACTTGTTGAATTACAACTAAATAGAGCAATGGCACATGCTTCCATCCCTATGCATATGTACAAGAAAGGAGAGGGTTTTTAGGGACTTTAAGGAAATCATGACCTGGTAAGGTCACCCATTTCCATCCCTAGGGACTTTATATGAAACCATGACCTGGTAAGGTCATGCGTTTCCATCCCAATTTAAATCACTAAACAGGGGAATAACTAGGGGGGAAGGTTGGGACTTTAATTGAAGCATGCGACAGCAAGAGGGTAATAGGATGAACGTAGAGGAATTTATTGACATAATATTCGAGCATACACATTGTAACCGTAGAGTACATACAGTCAAACAATACATGCATAGATAAATCGGTAAAAATGTATAGTCATAAGATGATACGGTAAAACATACATCGTAATGTTCGTACAATTAATAGATGGGTAACAAGGTACACGGTTAAAAGAAGTTACATAATGATAAATCAGGATACCACATTCACAAATTCCCTAGTGCACCCGAACAATTTGGGTAACAGAGGTATTAAAACAATAGTGCCTGCTGGACCTAAGGCCTCATGGGACCTGTAGGGGGGGTAAAAACAGATGGGGACTAGTAGAACGATAGAACACGGCAATTGGTGGCTCAACGCGTTTCGTGGCTTCCATGCCACTCGTCAGGAGCAAGCACGTGTAAATCTAGAAAAATAGGGATAAAATAAACGAAAAAACAAAAAACAAAACCAAAAAGGTTTTCTAGATTTACACGTGCTTGCTCCTGACGAGTGGCATGGAAGCCACGAAACGCGTTGAGCCACCAATTGCCGTGTTCTATCGTTCTACTAGTCCCCATCTGTTTTTACCCCCCCTACAGGTCCCATGAGGCCTTAGGTCCAGCAGGCACTATTGTTTTAATACCTCTGTTACCCAAATTGTTCGGGTGCACTAGGGAATTTGTGAATGTGGTATCCTGATTTATCATTATGTAACTTCTTTTAACCGTGTACCTTGTTACCCATCTATTAATTGTACGAACATTACGATGTATGTTTTACCGTATCATCTTATGACTATACATTTTTACCGATTTATCTATGCATGTATTGTTTGACTGTATGTACTCTACGGTTACAATGTGTATGCTCGAATATTATGTCAATAAATTCCTCTACGTTCATCCTATTACCCTCTTGCTGTCGCATGCTTCAATTAAAGTCCCAACCTTCCCCCCTAGTTACTAACTTGTAAATACTACAGCTGCCTGCGATACTAATAGGATCAGAAGAACACCACCAATTTTCTTCAGGTAGCTTTAGGTGCACACTGTGCAGAGGTTGCATGACACTAACTTGTAAATACTACAGCTGCCTGCGATACTAATAGGATCAGAAGAACACCACCAATTTTCTTCAGGTAGCTTAAGGAGCACACTGTGCAGAGGACGCACTACACTAACTGTAAATACTGTAGCTGCCTGCCTGTGGTATTAATAGGATCAGAAGAACACCACTAATTTTCTTCAGGTAGCTTTAGTGCACACTGTGCAGAGGACGCACTATACTAACTTGTAAATACTGCAGTTGCCTGCGGTACTGTACTAATAGGATCAGAAGAACACCACCAATTTTCTTCAGGTAGCTTTAGGTGCACACTGTGCAGAGGACGCACTACACTAATTTGTAAATACTGCAGCTGCCTGTGGTACTGTACTAATAAGATCAGAAGAACACCACTAATTTGCTTCAGGTAGCTTTAGGTGCACACTTTGCAGAGGACTCACTACACTAACTTGTAAATACTGCAGCTGCCTGCGGTATAGTACTAATAGGATCAGAAGAACACAACCAATTTTCTTCAGGTAGCTTTAGATCCACAGTGTGCAGAGGACACACTACACTAACTTGTAAATACTACAGCTGCCTGCGGTACTAATAGGATCAGAAGAACACCACTCATTTGCTTCAGGTAGCTTTAGGTGCACACTGTGCAGAGGACGTACTACACTCATTTGTAAATACTGCAGCTGCCTGCGGTACTGTACTAATAGGATCAGAAGAACAACACTAATTTGCTTCAGGTAGCTTTAGGTGCACACTGTGCAGAGGATGCACTACACTAATTTGTAAATACTACAGCTGCCTGCGATACTAATAGGATCAGAAGAACACCATCAATTTACTTCAGGTAGCTTTAGGTGCACACTGTGCAGAGGATGCACTACACTAATTTGTAAATACTGCAGCTGCCTGCGGTACTGTACTAATAGGATCAGAAGAACACCACTAATTTTCTTCAGGTAGCTTTAGGTGCACACTGTGCAGAGGTTGCACGACACTAACTTGTAAATACTACAGCTGCCTGCGATACTAATAGGATCAGAAGAACACCACCAATTTTCTTCAGGTAGCTTTAGGAGCACACTGTGCAGAGGACACACTACACTAACTGTAAATACTGTAGCTGCCTGCCTGTGGTATTAATAGGATCAGAAGAACACCACTAATTTTCTTCAGGTAGCTTTAGTGCACACTGTGCAGAGGACGCACTATACTAACTTGTAAATACTGCAGTTGCCTGCGGTACTGTACTAATAGGATCAGAAGAACACCACCAATTTTCTTCAGGTAGCTTTAGGTGCACACTGTGCAGAGGACGCACTACACTAATTTGTAAATACTGCAGCTGCCTGTGGTACTGTACTAATAAGATCAGAAGAACACCACTAATTTGCTTCAGGTAGCTTTAGGTGCACACTTTGCAGAGGACTCACTACACTAACTTGTAAATACTGCAGCTGCCTGCGGTATAGTACTAATAGGATCAGAAGAACACAACCAATTTTCTTCAGGTAGCTTTAGATCCACAGTGTGCAGAGGACACACTACACTAACTTGTAAATACTACAGCTGCCTGCGGTACTAATAGGATCAGAAGAACACCACTAATTTGCTTCAGGTAGCTTTAGGTGCACACTGTGCAGAGGACGTACTACACTCATTTGTAAATACTGCAGCTGCCTGCGGTACTGTACTAATAGGATCAGAAGAACAACACTAATTTGCTTCAGGTAGCTTTAGGTGCACACTGTGCAGAGGATGCACTACACTAATTTGTAAATACTACAGCTGCCTGCGATACTAATAGGATCAGAAGAACACCATCAATTTACTTCAGGTAGCTTTAGGTGCACACTGTGCAGAGGATGCACTACACTAATTTGTAAATACTGCAGCTGCCTGCGGTACTGTACTAATAGGATCAGAAGAACACCACTAATTTTCTTCAGGTAGCTTTAGGTGCACACTGTGCAGAGGTTGCACGACACTAACTTGTAAATACTACAGCTGCCTGCGATACTAATAGGATCAGAAGAACACCACCAATTTTCTTGAGGTAGCTTTAGGAGCACACTGTGCAGAGGACGCACTACACTAACTGTAAATACTGTAGCTGCCTGCCTGTGGTATTAATAGGATCAGAAGAACACTACTAATTTTCTTCAGGTTGCTTTAGTGCACACTGTGCAGAGGACGCACTACACTAACTTGTAAATACTACAGCTGCCTGCGGTACTAACAGGATCAGATGAACACCACCAATTTTCTTCAGGTAGCTTTAGGTGCACATCTGTGCAGAGGACGCACTACACTAATTTGTAAATACTGCAGCTGCCGGTGGTACTGTACTAATAGGATCATAAGAACACCATTAGTTTTCTTCAGGTAGCTTTAGGTGCACACTTTGCAGAGGATGCACTACACTAACTTGTAAATACTGCAGCTGCCTGCGGTACTGTACTAATAGGATCAGAAGAACACCACCAATTTTCTTCAAGTAGCTTTAGGTGCACACTGTGCAGAGGATGCACTACACTAACTTGTAAATACTACAGCTGCCTGCGGTACTAACAGGATCAGAAGATCACCACCAATTTTCTTCAGGTAGCTTTAGGTGCACACTGTGCAAAGGAGGCACTACACTAATTTGTAAATACTGCAGCTGCCTGCGGTACTGTACTAATAGGATCAGAAGAACACCACTAATTTGCTTCAGGTAGCTTTAGGTGCACACTGTGCAGAGGACGCACTACACTCATCTGTAAATACTGCAGCTGCCTGCGGTACTGTACCAATAGGATCAGACGAACACCACCAATTTTCGTCAAGTAGCTTTAGGTGCACACTGTGCAGAGGACGCACTACACTAACTTGTAAATACTGCAGCTGCCTGCGATACTAATAGGATCAGAAGAACACCACCAGTTTTCTTCAGGTAGCTTTAGGTGCACACTGTGCAGAGGACGCACTACACTAACTTGTAAATACTGCAGCTGCCTGCGATACTAATAGGATCAGAAGAACACCACCAGTTCTCTTCAGGTAGCTTTAGGTGCACACTGTGCAGAGGATGCACTACACTAACTTGTAAATACTACAGCTGCCTGCGGTACTAACAGGATGAGAAGAACACCACCAATTTTCTTCAGGTAGCTTTAGGTGCACACTGTGCAGAGGACGCACTACACTAATTTGTAAATACTGCAGCTGCCTGTGGTACTGTACTAATAAGATCAGAAGAACACCGCTAATTTGCTTCAGGTAACTTTAGATGCACACTGTGCAGAGGACGAACTACACTAACTTGTAAATACTGCAGCTGCCTGCGGTACAGTACTAATAGGATCAGAAGAACACAACCAATTTTTTTCAGGTAGCTTTAGGTGCACACTGTGCAGAGGACGCACTACACTAACTTGTAAATACTGCAGCTGCCTGCGATACTAATAGGATCAGAAGAACACCACCAGTTTTCTTCAGGTAGCTTTAGGTGCACACTGTGCAGAGGACGCACTACACTAACTTGTAAATACTGCAGCTGCCTGCAATACTAATAGGATCAGAAGAACACCACCAGTTTTCTTCAGGTAGCTTTAGGTGCACACTGTGCAGAGGACGCACTACACTAACTTGTAAATACTGCAGCTGCCTGCGGTACAGTACTAATAGGATCAGAAGAACACAACCAATTTTTTTCAGGTAGCTTTAGGTGCACAGTGTGCAGAGGACACACTACACTAACTTGTAAATACTACAGCTGCCTGCGGTACTAATAGGATCAGAAGAATACCACTAATTTGCTTCATGTAGCTTTAGGTGCACACTGTGCCTGAGGACGCACTACACTCATTTGTAAATACTGCAGCTGCCTGCGGTACTGTACTAAAAGGATCAGAAGAACAACACTAATTTGCTTCAGGTAGCTTTAGGTGCACACTGTGCAGAGGATGCAGTACACTAATTTGGAAATACTACAGCTGCCTGTGATACTAATAGGATCAGAAGAACACCACCAATTTTCTTCAGGTAGCTTTAGGTGCACACTGTGCAGAGGATGCACTACACTAATTTGTAAAGACTGCAGCTGCCTGCGGTACTGTACTAATAGGATCAGAAGAACACCACTAATTTTCTTCAGGTAGCTTTAGGAGCACACTATGCAGAGGACACACTACACTAACTGTAAATACTGTAGCTGCCTGCCTGTGGTATTAATAGGATCAGAAGAACACCACTAATTTTCTTCAGGTAGCTTTAGTGCACATTGTGCAGAGGACGCACTACACTAACTTGTAAATACTACAGCTGCCTGCGGTACTAACAGGATCAGATGAACACTATCAATTTTCTTCAGGTAGCTTTAGGTGCACACTGTGCAGAGGACACACTACACTAATTTGTAAATACTGCAGCTGCCTGTGGTACTGTACTAATAGGATCAGAAGAACACCATTAATTTTCTTCAGGTAGCTTTAGGTGCACACTTTGCAGAGGATGCACTACACTAACTTGTAAATACTGCAGCTGCCTGCGGTACTGTACTAATAGGATCAGAAGAAGCTAAACTGAATACAGTGTGTATATATATATATATATATATATATATATATATATATATATATATATATATATATATATACATATACACACACACAACACCTAGGATGTATATATATACACAATACACTGTAAGTGCAGCTAACTGACTCGCCTGCCTATCCTATCTAACGTGCAGGTGGCCCTTTATAGTGTGGGGCGTGTACTAAACCCCCTGAGCCATAATTGGCCAAAGCCACCCTGGCTCTCTGTACAGATGGCGCTGTGATTGGCCAAGCATGCATGTCATAGTGCATGCTTGGCCAATCATCAGCCAGCAGTGCACTGCAATGCCGCAGTGAATTATGGGCCGTGACGCGCCACTCAAATTTGGCGCAAACGACCCATATCGTTCGTGCTTCGGCGAACGACCGAACACACGATGTTCGAGTCGAACATGGGTTCGACTCGAACATGAAGCTCATCCCTACTGTCCAGGTATCGGATTAGGCATCAGGAACATTTGCACAAGTACAAGTACTCCTGCAAATACTCGGTATCAGGACCGATACTAGTATCGGTATCGGGACACCCTGCCCAGGCTGGGCTCAGCCCTTCTTCTCTGAGCTGGACGCTCATCTGTCGGCTAATTGCCAGCTCCTATCTCTCCACAGGTACTCTGCTGTTGATGATATCCTGCTCATCAGTCCTGCCTACTTAAGCCGTCCAGCCCAGAGGATCTCTGCCTTCACCTTAGTCAACATCACAGAGACGCTCTCCTGCATTCCTGTTAAAGTCTGACTATCTGACTATCCGTTCTGGTTACTGAACTCTGGCTATGTTTTGACTATGTTTGTTCTTTTTATTTTTATTATTAAACAAGTGTGATTTAACTGTACTTCTGTCTTGGTCTGATTTCATGGTTTCTGACGTAGGCGAAGGCCATGAGTTCAGAAGATACAGTCAATCCACTTGTTGGTAATATTTTTTCCAGATTGGATGAACAAGGTCACCGCAGGGATCAGTTTGCCATGGTGTTACAAACGCTCCTGAGTCGCACGGCTCACCTGGAATCTCACCTGGAATCTCACCTGGAATGTGGCTGCTCCAGTACAATCTGAGTTGCATGCCATCCCTGCTGCTGCACCAGTCTCTGTGAAGGCACCCGCCTTGAGTATTACCTCTATGAGAGGTATGTCTGTTTCCGCTCCGCTTCCCCAGCAATTTGGTGGCGACCCAGTTCAATGTAGAGGGTTTCTCAACCAGGTTGAGATATACTTTGAGATGCTGCCCCAGGCATTTCCCACGGATAGAATCAAAGTAGGTTTTGTGATATCTTTTCTTTCTGAGAGAGTCTTGGCCTTGGCAAACCCTGTATTGGAGACGCAAAAGACTGTTGTCTTGAGTTACCCTGAGTTTGTGGCCTCCTTTAAAAGAGTATTTGATATTCCTGCACTCTCCTCTTCTCTTGCCAAGTGCCTCATGTGCATCAAACAGAGTATGAGAACTGTTGCCGACTACGCCATTGAATTCCATACTCTTGCAGCAGAGGTTGCTTGGAACAATTAGGCCCTCATGGCTGCTTTTTTTCATGGTCTCTCGGATTCCATCAAGGATGAGATAGCAGCCTGAGATATACCCACTGAGCTGGAGAAGTTGATCACGTATGCCATCCTCATTGCCTCCAGACTCAGAGAAAGACTTTCTTTTAAGGAGCACTTGCGGAGGCCTCCTGTACGTTTGCCTCTGAGATTTGTTGCAGTTATGTGTGGTGGTTTATCTCGATGATATCCTCATATTTTCCAAGTCCATGGAGAGCCACCACACAGATGTCTGTCGTGTGCTTCAGAAACTAAGAGAGAACAATCTCTATTGTAAATTGGAGAAGTGTGAGTTTCATCATGAACAGGTTAAATTCCTGTCATTTCCACTGCTGGTTTTTTGATGGACCCAGAGAAACTTTCTGCAGTCCTACAGTGGCCCCGACCCGTGGGTTTACATCCTCTGCAGCGTTTTCTGGGCTTTGCCAACTATTATCGGAAGTTTATTCGTAACTTGTCATCTCTGGTCAAGCCCCTGACTGATACGACCAGAAAGCACGGTAACCCACAGAGTTGGTCTCCGGAGTCCGTTAAGACCTTTGAGAGTCTCAAGGCTGCCTTTGTTTCTGCTCCTGTGTTGGCACATCCTGTTCCTATGTTATCTTTTATCCTTGAGGTTGATGCTTCTGTGACTATAGTTGGCGCCCTTCTGTCTCAACGTCCTACCTCTGAGAGCACTTTGCATCCTTGTGGCTACTTTTCCAAGAAATTGTCACCTGTGGAGTGCAATTACAATTTTGGTGACAGAGAGCTATTGGCGATCATTTTAGCCCTGAAAGAATGGAGACATCTCCTTGAAGGTATCACTGTGCTGGTTCTCATTCTTACTAACCATAAGAATCTCACATTCTTGTCTGAGGCTAAACACCTCTCTCCCAGAAGGGCGCGATGGGCTCTTTTCTTGTCAAGTTTCAATTACATTGTCTCATTCTTACCCAGTACTAAAGTAAAGAGAGGGAGGAGAAATTTGCAGGGGCTACTCCAAAAATTGCCCTGGATCTCCAGGAGGGATTTGGACTATCATTGTACCCGAATGGATATGATAAGACATAAATAAAAAATACAGTTTATTGTTATAGTTACAAAAGGTACTGATTACAACAAAAACAACATAGTAATTGTTGCACAAAATACATAGAAACAGTAACATTTAAAATTGACATTTGAAAAACCCCCACGGATGTGTAAATGCATATTAATGTGGGTATAGACGTTGACCTCAACAGTTTCACGGCCAATGCCACTTCCTCAGGAGGCGTCCAACCATAACATCTATAAGACATATAATGAGAATTACAGTAATACAGAATTGTAAAATGTAATCATATTGCCAAAGGCATGATAATATTGGAGTATTTAACCAAAAAATCACATGACTCACCAATGAATGCCCAAGAGGGCAACAGACGGCAATTTTGAGACACCCACAACATACGGGTGTTCCCCCTGGGGGCGGACACGGGGTGCTATTAGGACGGACTATAAATAAACAAGAATTAGGATATAATTAGTATAGCATGGCTCTGGACATTAGATTAGTGTACTGGAACAAAAATTGTGAGCAGGAGACAAGAAACAGGAAAGAGGAGAGGAGGGAAGGAAAAGGGGAGATAAAGAAGTAGCGAATAAGGAGTGCAAGAAGAAGAAAGAGAAGGAGAAAGGGGGGAGAGGGGGGGAGGAAATAAGAGGGGGAAGAGAGAAGCAAGAGACCAAAGAAGGAAAGGAAGGGGGGAGAGAAGGGAAAAAAGGGGTGAATGGGTAATAGGGGGGAAAAATTGAAAGAAGAAGGTAAGGGAAATAAAGAGGGGAAGAGAGAGGGGGGGGAAGGGGAGTAGGGGGGAAGGAGGGAGAGGGGGGGAAAGGGGAGGAAAAGGGGGTGGGGGGAGAGAGAGAGACTGGAACAGACAAGGAAAAAGAGGGTAGGAGAGGGAAGACTGGGGAAGGGAGGGAAGGAGGGAAGCATGAGAGGAAAGGGACGGGAAAGACAGAAAGAAAAGATAAGCGTTAGAGAAAAGTGACCACCACCCGGAAAAGGCCCCACTCATAATGTGCACAGGTATGAGTGATGGAAAACCCACCTAACAATAAAAAGAAAATAATACGGCACCCGGGATTGACAGTACTCTGTAACCAAAGAAGGGATCTGAAAATAATTTAAAATAATGGAGGAATCATTTCAAATACAAAAAAATTGATGAAAACTTCTCTTGACTGGCCAGGAGGAGGAGTGAGACAATTGGCAATCCATAGATCAATTTCCCAGATGGTAACCAAAGCTTACCTTAGAAATCAATAGTTATAGGAATCCCGGGTGTCAGCCGTCACATCAGAGGCGGCCGTTTGGTAGCCTCAAATAACCCCCAACCCAGATGTACGTAAGACGCCATAATCAAATCGTGCGTCAACGTCACTGGGTCCGACTCTCCCAGCTAGGCATGCGCAAGCTCTGTAATGCACACGCGCAGAGCCCTATAGTATTGGATGCTGGTCAGCGTCACCACAGAGAAGCAGGGGGAAAACCAGCCTCGAAGGGAGGCATGCCCCTTGCTGGAGAGGAGCATGCATGCCACCAGGGGGAGAATGAACTCCCCAAGCCGCTGTAAACATTGGAGGATCATACTGATAACATAACTACAGCAGTAAAAATTCATCAAACGGTTGATGTGCCACAGGGGGGAAGGGCAAGGAATTATCCGACCCCCGTGATGGAACACAAACCTAAGATTATGAAATTAGTGATTAAACAAAGTTACAAAAACTATAAATGACTATTCTTACAAAGCACAGAGTCTATCCAAAAATGGATCTGTCAGCGATTGAATCGATCTGAAACGCAAAAGCATGCTAAATATAGGTAAACTTTAATAGAAAGCTGAACTAAACTGGTACACCACAAAGGTGTAAGCCAAGACCAATGGGCCAGAAAAACCATGATAAATAAAAAACCACAGAGAGAAATGATCGGGAAGGAAACCCCCCCTAAAGAAGAGATAGCAGCCAGAGCAGGAAAAGGAACAATGTGAGGAAAGAAAATTGGAGAAGTTGTAAAAAATATTTATATGATTGCGCCTCATTGAGGCCAGGGGGTGTGAGGGCATTAAGCCGTTCAATCCAGATGGATTGAGGATTTTACGTCTTAGGATTTTACGATCCCAATCGCCTCCTCTGGGGTCTTCTGGAATCACTTCCAGGACAAAAAGTCTTACACATTCAGAGTTGAACCTATGGTGAATCCCTATATGACGGCCCACCGTGGTGAGCTTACCATTGGTGGAAGTATATAGATGATCATCCAACCTCTGTTGTAATTCCCTGATGGTCTTGCCTACGTAAAAGGCATTGCAGGCACCGACCATCAGGTATACAACCCCTCTAGTGCCACAGTTGGCGTGTTGTTGAGGAAAAAATATCTCTCCATTTGGGAGGGTAAAATTATGTCCTTCCTGTATCCATGGGTATTGTGGACAGTCGCCACATTTAAACATGCCACGAGGACCCTCTAAAGATTGTGGATGAGCCCTATAATGGCAGCTGGTAAACTTGTCCCTTAGGGAACTGGCTCTTCTAAAGACCAGTTCCGGAAAGGGCCTCACATATTTTCTTAAAACATGATGTTCGGTAAGTAAATGCCAGTGTTGTGACAGGAGGTTACGAAGGTGGTTGTGATGAATCGAGAATTTTGTAATGATTTTAACTGTGCGGGGTCGCTTGGTGCGAGGAGGACCATATAAAAGAAATTGTCAGGTATGGGCGAAGGCCCTGTTGAAGGCCTTCCTTAAATTGGTGCGACTATAACCTTGAGCCAGCAGACATTTACGTAAAGCATCTGCTTGTAGGAGGAAATCCCCGTCCTTTGTGCAGTTCCGTCTCAGTCTCAAGTACTGAGCATAAGGAATGCTGCGTATCAGAGGACGGGGATGGGAACTGGACGCGTGGAGAAGTGTGTTGCCCGCTGTGGGCTTACAGTAGAGGTCAGTGATCAGTTTACCAGAAGGATTTTTAATGATTTTCACATCCAAAAAGGAAATGCTATGGTCATCGTAAGTAAAAGTAAAATGGAAATTAAATTGATTCGTGTTCAGTCGTTCAACAAAGTCAATAAGCAGTTGTTCAGTACCCGTCCAGATGACCAACAGGTCATTTATAAACCTATGCCAACAAAGTACGTGGTTCAGGAAGGGTTGTAAAGATTCACCTTCGAAAATCGACCTTTCCCACCCTCCTAAATATAATGCGTAGGAAGGGGCACAGGAAGTACCCATGGCCACGCCTTGGATTTGTAAATAGAGCTGATCCATGTAAATAAAGTAGTTTTTGGTGAGTATGAAATCCAACAGTTTCAAAATAAAATTGTTCAGAGGCCAAGTATTACGATCTTGTTCCATAAGGAAGGTACCAGCCATCCGGACGCCCTGCTCGTGGGGGATGCTCGAGTACAGTGCTTCAACATCAATGGCCACGAGGAGGGTGTCCAGAGGGATCTGGACCCCCTCGATATGTCTGAGTAAATCTGTGCTATCCCTAATGTATGAGGGCAAACTTAGAACGTGTGGCATAAGAAAGGCATCAACTAGTTTACTGGCATTTTCAGTCAATGACCCTATGCCAGAAACTATGGGTCGACCAGGTGGTGACTTAAAGTTTTTATGGGTCTTAGGCAAGGTGTAAAAAGTTGGCATTCGTGGCATCTGAGTGTTGATAAATTTGAATGTGTCCTCATCAATGAGGCCCTCCCAGAATGCTCCAACAATTAATCTACGAAACTCGACAATGAAGGTTTGTATGAGGGTAGATTTTTTTACAGTCTTGGTTTGTTCGACTCGGGATGAATCGGGAGCAGATATACCCGAAATCAGCTCGGGTCCATCAGTATTAACCCCCGGGGTCTGGTGAATCGGCTGCCCCCTCATCGTAGAGGAGCATCAAGTCACGCAGAGCCCTGAATTCAGCCATGGTAAAATGCTTGGTCCTCTCTGCCAACTCTTTCTCAAGGTTGAGTTTTTTCCTATCTCGATCAAAAATGAAACTATATGTAAGATTTCAAGCAAAGAGATATAAATCCTTAATAGTTTCGTAAATGTCAATGGATTCAGAAGGGCAGAAGTCCAAACCCAGTTGGAGGACCTGTTCCTCCTCAGGGGTCAAAACATGCAATGTGAGGTTGATGATGTTGAGTGTACGTGAATTATCAATTGAATCTACATTAGTAGATTCGAAGAGGTGCCAGGCATGGGGGTTTTCAGTACGAACACGTCCAGGCTCCCCGGGCTCTGGAGTCGTCTGCACTAAAAAAACAAATTGAGGAAGTAGTGTTTGAGTGTTAGGTTGAAGTAACTTTGGAATAATATTATGTAGAGTGGGTTGCAGGACCCCATCTTGAGGAGTCTGCACCCCTGATCATGGTGGCTGTTGTGCTTTAGAAATTTTACCTTGTTTTTTTTCCTTTTTTAGGGTCCTTAGTGGGGTGTCCTTTGCCCGTGAGAGATCTTTTACGGGGGATACCCGATGCGCGTGAATTAGGAGGTCGTGATGTGGCCTGTGAAGAGAGTGAGGAAATAGAGGAATCAGATTCAGTAAGGTCTGTTACAATGGTAATTTCTTGTGGTCTTCGGTTTCGTGTAGTGTTTCTTTTAGGATGTTGTCTACCTGTCCATTTGTAAGCATAGCCTTCAGAAAAGGCTAGCTTATCCTGGATGAATTTCCCTTGTTTCTTTACAATTATGTCTTTATTTAAGGCCTCTAGGCATTCTCTCACTTCCTTCCATCTGTCAGTGAAATAAGTGTAGTCTTTGATGTTGGGGAATTGCCAAATAAGTCGATCAATCTCCCCATCCAATACTGCCATATCTGCTCGGTATTGGGTGGTTAGTTGTGTCATCAGGTCGACGCTGCATTGAGTCAGCGTATCTTCCTATGACTTTTTAAAAAACTGGGGAAGGATCTTTTAAAGTTGGAAAGACCTGTATTTGGAGGCCTAGAGGACATACTTTTTCCTTAATATAGGACTCAAAATATTGAGTACGCCAGTGAAGGTGTGACTTTCTTTTAAGTAAGTTAAACATCCTATCAAGAAAAACTTTTGTTTCATCTTCTGTTTTTTGGTTACTTAGGCAGCCAGCCTGGATGGTGGACATAAAGTTCACCCACGCTGGACCCAAAACATCCATGACCCAAGCGGTGTAAACCAGAAAGAGTTCCCAAAGATTAAGAAATAAAAATATTGATTATGTAATAGGAGAGAAACAGCAGACAAGTGCAAATTGAGGAACAGTCAAAAAAATATCAAGAAAATCAAAAACAGATTTTTAAACAGATAAATAAGTGGCAAGAAGAGGATTGATTGATCCGAAGATCAGGGTGTGTTATCCACCCACTTGATGAATAAGGAAATGTTGCCACAAAGTATTAACAAAATAAATCATAGGGGGGTACCATCATCCTGTATTAATATAGTAAAGAGAGGGAGGAGAAATTTGCAGGGGCTACTCCAAAAATTGCCCTGGATCTCCAGGAGGGATTTGGACTATCACGGTACCCAAATGTATATGGTAAGACATAAATAAAAAATACAGTTTATTGTTATAGTTACAAAAGGTACTGATTACAACAAAAACAACATAGTAATTTTTGCACAAAATACATAGAAACAGTAACATTTAAAATTGACATTTGAAAACCCCCCACGGATGTGTAGAGGCATACTGATGTGGGTATAGATGTTGACCTCAACAGTTTCGCGGCGGAGGCGTCCAACCATAACATCTATAAGACATATAATGAGAATTACAGTAAACACAGCATTGTAAAATGTAATCATATTGCCAAAGGCATGATAATATTGGAGTATTTAACCAAAAAATTACATGACTCACCAATGAATGCCCAAGAGGGCAACAGACGGCAATTTTGAGACACCCTCAATATACGGGTGTTCCCCCTGGGGGCGGACACGGGGGGCTATTAGGACGGACTATAAATAAACAAGGATTAGGATATAGTTAGTATAGCATGGGTCTGGACATTAGATTAGTGTACTGGAGCAAAAATTGTGAGCAGGAGACAAGAAACAGGAAAGAGGAGAGGAGGGAAGGAAAAGGGGAGATAAAGAAGTAGCGAATAAGGAGTGGAAGAAGAAGAAAGAGAAGGAGAAAGAGGGGGGGGGAGGAAAGAAGAGGGGGAAGAGAGAAGAAGCAAGAGACCAAAGAAGGAAAGGAAGGGGGGAGAGAAGGGAAAACAGGGGTGAATGGGAATAATAGGGGGGGGAATTGAAAGAAAAAGGAAGAGGGGAAGAGAGAGGGGAGGGGAGGGGGGGAAGGAGGGAGAAGGGGGGAGGGTAGGGAAGGGGGGAGAAGGGGGGAAAGGGGGGGAGAAGGAGAGACTGGAACAGACAAGGAAAAAGAGGGGAGGAGAAGGAAGACTGGGGAAGGGAGGGAAGGAGGGAAGCATGAGAGGAAAGGGACGCTAAAGACAGAAAGAAAACATAAGCGTTGGAGAAAAGTGACCACCACCCTGAAAAGGCCCCACTCATAATGTGCACAGGTATGAGTGATGGAAAACCCACCTAACAATTAAAGAGGAGTTCCACCCGAGGTCCAGTCAAAAAAAAAAAAATGAAAAGTCAGCAGCTACAAATACTGCAGCTGCTGACTTTTAATTGGACACTTATCTGTCCCAGGGTCCAGCGGTATGAGTGATGGAAAACCCACCTAACAATTAAAGAGGAGTTCCACCCGAGGTCCAGTCAAAAAAAATAATTTAAAAGTCAGCAGTTACAAATACTGCAGCTGCTGACTTTTAATTGGACACTTACCTGTCCCAGGGTCCAGCGATGCGGGGGATCGAAGCCCCGCTCGTCTCCCCCTCCGTTCAGCGGAGCCGGCATTGCAACTGTGGGCGCCGGGCTGTGGCTTCACAGCCTGGCACCCACTGCGCATGCGCGAGCGGCACCACGCGCCGTGATTGGCCGCTCAGTCACCTGGGACCTGTAATGGGTCCCAGATGATTGACAGGAGGAAGGGAGCAGAGTTGAGCCCTTCCTGTGCCGAGGGGGAAGTGATGTCACCAGCCCAGGCACTGGAAGAGGCAGACTACGAGGGACCCCCTAGCAACAGGCATTTAGAGGTAAGTAAAAAAAAAAAATCCAAATGTTTTTTTGTATTTTTTTTAGGATTTTTCATGTAGTTTTTTTTTTTGGGTGGAACCCCACTTTAAGCCGTTCAATCCAGATTGATTCGCTTAATGCCCTCACACCCCCTGGCCTCAATGAGGCCAGGGGGTGTGAGGTCCTCGTTCCACTTGGGCACAAGTACAGGAATCTTTGAATGAATGAATGAATGAATGAATGAATGAATGAATGAATGATTTGTATGCTGACCACAGACGCCTGCCTGCACCCAAATGTATAAAGACTTTCCTTACATATACCTGTCTACATATGTCTCCAAGATAAGGGATGTGATGTTAGCGATTAAAAACATAGTGACATTCACATTGCATTCTTCTAAAATTGACCCAGGCAGTTGTTTTATAATCTTGACCTGTGATAACAACAACAAACAATACACGCTGGTTAACTTATACTCCCTGAACACCAGACACCAAAAAAGTTAGATTTTTTTCGAAGTGTTCAAGAAACTGTCCAATATAAAATACGGTAGTGGGAATTTCAGTTTCACAGTTGATCCCCATTTGGACATGTCCACATTTCCCAAAGGTCGATCCTCCACTTTTCTGGCACTATTCTGTGATGAAGATATTTATGATGTCTGACATTGTGTACCCACCAATGAGAAGGATTATACTTTCTTCTCTTCAAGGCACTGACAAATGGCTTTTACAGCAAGTATCCTCTTCCAACATTTCAGATCTAACGTAGTCTGACCACGCTGCTATCACTATCACTTTGGTGGAAAAGAAAGCTTGCCCCCCTGTTGTTGTATGGCGCTGCAATAATACAATAATTCAGGACCAGTGTAATGGTGCTTTGCTCTCTCAGCATCTCTGGGAGTATTTCTCCACAGACATCACTAGGGATGTTAATGTTTTTACACTATGGAACATCCATAAAGAATATATGAGGGGTGTAATTTTGAAACTATGCGCCCAAGCTAAAAGCAAACCCAACACTTGCTTTAATGCCGGTTTGGCAAAATAGATGTGACATTACTGACCCAGCATGCACCGGTCAGTGAGATCACAATGGGGAGGTGCCACCAGGTGACATCGCCAGGTGGCTCCACCACTTACCTATTTAAGAACTGTCAGATGGCGGAGCAGGCAGTTGGCAGTTAGCCTTCGTCACAAGCAGAGCTTTTTTTTTCTTTTTTTGGGTCCGGCGGTGTGGTGGGCGTCACGATTGATGATGAATCTACATTGGGGACATTGTTTTTTTTTATTTTTAATCAATAAATTGTCAAAAACTGTGTGTGTGTTTTTATTTCTTATTGACACTTTTGGTGAATGAGTAGGGATACAATGTACCCCATACTCATTCACATAGGATCTGGGGGCCCCTTTGTTCCAGATTTCGATAAGCCCCCTGCCCACAGACCCCCACAACCACTGCCCAGGGTTGTGGGGAAGAGGCTCTTGTCCACATCAACATGTGGAAAAGGTGTTTAGGGCATGTGGCCTGGTATGGTTCACAAGGGGGGCACTCGCTCATTCCCCCCCTTTCCTGCATGGTTTGATAAGGGTCAGGTATGGATTTTGGGGGGATCTCATTGCCAGCAATGGCTTGAAAATCTATTTAAATGTCAATTTTTTTTCTTTATATATGTCAGTTTTGCTGCAGCAGGTTCTTATACACGATACAGATGTGCCACTTTACAGACAGACTAAGGGGACCCCCAGACACTATATTTAAAGGAATTTTTAATTTTTATTGTTTCACTTTAAGTATAATTAAAATCACTGCACTTTAAAAAGGTTTGCAAATTTTTTACATTGATACATGTCCCCCAGGGCAGTACCCGGGCCCCCATACCCTTTTTATGTCCAACAACTTGCATATAAGCTAAGCTTTCAAAATTAGGTCTTTTGATTTTTCAAGTTTGGGTCCCATGGACTTTAATAGGTAAGTTTGCAGATTTGGGACTGAACTTTTACATTCTGGCGTTCTGGTGTGAACCAAACCAGGAGGTGTTTGGCCCAAATCACCTAAGATTGGCCCACCTGAGAAATATAGATGCTGCCACCACTGAGAACATTTTTTGAAAATTTTACTTGCCAGGCTGTCCTGATGATGCCTAGGTTTAAATACCTTTTGAGTCCCAGACCCAAAACAAATGTAGATGTAAGGAATTCTGATTGTTCTTCAGCATGTATGTGAGACAGAAGTGGACCAGTATGTAGTCTGGTCTCCCCATAAGTAGTCTGGGATTAGTTGTCCATCAAGGGGGTGCATGGGCCAATGAAGGTATGATGTGGGTGAACCTAGTTAGGGCCTCAGCTGCTGCCTCTCTGATAGTGATGGAAAAGCGCTTCACAAAATAGATTCAGATGAGTGTAGCGGTGTGCTCAGTACACAAAACTGTCATACTTTAGATTGTTATTAAGAATATTTATTGAAATTCACAGATCACAGAGAGCTAGAGCCAGCACATTTTGTGGGAAATGCCCCCCTTAAGTCTGTCTAGGTTATTGGTATTCTGGAGGCTCAGGTCATCTATAAACTGATTACATAATGTAATTTTTTTTGCATATTTATAGTGTAAGGTATGTCAGGCAGAAAAAATGTGCAATACATTTCTGCAATGCATTTGCCCGTGTTTTATCCTTTTAAAAATACTGCTATTACAGACAAATACCTGGTGATCTGCCAGAAGCGCACTCAACTCTTAAGTCTTGTTATAGGCTGACAACACAGCATTTTTGTGGACTGAGTAACGTCAACCCTGACCAGATCTCTGTTGCTAACCTACTCAAACCCTCCCACCCTCCTATTTTCTATGACATACAGACTAATTGTTGTGTGGTCCAAATAATAAAGGAAGTGTGACTAGAACACAGGGCAGCTCTTAATTCTTGACATGATCAATGTGGTTTTTTTTTTTACTTATTATTATTATTTTTTATTATTATTATACAGGATTTATATAGCACCGACAGTTTACGCAGCGCTTTACAACATTTGGGCAGACAGTACAAGTACAATACAATTCAATACAGGAGGAATCAGAGGGCCCTGCTCGTTAGAGCTTACTTATTAAACAGATATAACCAGGGTTTTTAAATCAGAGAATATGTGCAGGTACTCTCACACATCCCCTTACCTCCCTTGTCTCCACAAGCAAAAATAAACCCCCCTGAGCAGCAACACAATCCACAGCAGCAATAATAAATCATACCAGTGGCGATAATAAGCCCCCAAGCAGCAACAATAAATACCTCAGTAGCAATAATAAATCCCCAGTAACATCAATAAATCCCCCAGCAGCAACAATAAATCTCTTTAGAAGTATCAATAATAATTCCACCCACATCAACAATAAATCTCCCAGCAACAATAATAAATCTTCCAGCAACAATACAGAATGAGGTGATGTGCAGTAGGTTACATGCAGCATGGCATATTGAATGAGGCGGTGCAGTATAGGGAATTTACAGCATAGCATAAATAATGAGGTCTAACCTTCTAAAGGCTCAATCTGGCTCTGTCACCATCTCAACCACGTCTTTCGAGTTCTGCAATGCTTCTCTTCTGCCATTGGGCAGCCACTGATGATGTAATTACTGTACATATGTGCAGGTGTTATATTGTTCCTAGCATTCCCAACAACATTAATAAATCTTCCAGCAACAATACAGAATGAGGTGACGTGCAGTAGGTTACATGCAGCATGGCATATTGAATGAGGCGGTGCAGTATAGGGAATTTACAGCATGGCATAAATAATGAGGTGTAACCTTTTAAAGGCTCAATCTGGCTCTGTCACCATCTCAACCATGTCTTTCGAGTTCTGCAATGCTTCTCTTCTGCAATTGGGCAGCCACTGATGATGTAATTACTGTACATATGTGCAGGTGTTATATTGTTCCTAGCATTCTCTATTCTCAGCCGGGAGAGCAAAGTGTGGCAACCCAACAACTCTTGAAGAGTATACACTGTTAAACACCATTTACACTACAAACATGTTTGGCACAGACATTTAGATAAAATAATTTGATACTGAGCTTTCTACTGAGTACTGCAACACCTTTTGTGGCTGGGGAAAGGTGGAATTTTTCTTAGGTGGCCAAAATCCTGTGTAATAAAACTAATTAATCTACTCGGTCCCCCAGCTTAAAATAATGTGCACATGGTATATAAAGTGCAGGTCACAAAAGTGACATGGTATATAAAGTGCAGGTCACAAACTCCTCATCTTGTTCATCAGTAATCAATGAGAAATATGTGGATAGAATACATTTTTTATTTCAATATTTTTATTGAATATTGCAGAGATAAACATACGGTAGTACAGAACAAAAGGGGTAATATAATATACACAGTCATCTAAGGTACATTTGGAAAAGTGGTTCATTGTGGTTATTGTCAATCAATCATCAATTGTTATAAGCAATTAAAGTCAACTTAGTGAAGTAACCTCTGGCATTGTCAAGATCATTTGGGCCATATAGACCAATGTTTGTTGAATGTTTTACAGTGCAAAGAATTTATTGCTATAAGGCGTTCAAACGTGTAGTTCCTGTGCACAGCTTTGGTAACGTCTGATAGGTTTATGGCTGTTGTGGATTTCCAATTATGTAGAATCAGTAATCGCGTCTCCAGCAATATGTGAGTTAGGACTGGTCTGAAGTCTGCGTGGAATTTTTCTATGTTTAAGTGGAGAAATGCCAAAGCTGGATCTGGGACCGTAAGCATTCCAGTTAAGGATGATATCATTTGGAATACTTGATTCCATAAACTTTTAACTGTGGGACAATGCCAAAGCATGTGTAATAGGTTCCCAATTTGTCCACAGGCCCTCCAGCAATGTGGCGATGATCCAGGGAAGTAGTTTGGTATTCTATATGGGGTGTAATGCCATCTATTTGCCATTTTGATTGCTAGTTCCCAGTGTTTGACACAATGAGAAGCTCTATGTGTTTCTTTGAACGTGTGTTGCCATTGTTCTACTGAAAAGGTATTATTTAGGTCTTCTTCCCATTTTTTCATTGCCATAGTTTTAGTAAATGTATGTTTGTCTTGTATGACGTTGTAGAAGAAGGATATTCCTTTCGTGTCTTGTTTGGCTGTAGAGTAGAAGTGCCATATTTTGCATGGAAGGGAAATTGTTGGGTGAGAATGCGATTTTAGGAAGTGAGTGATTCGCAAGCATGTGAATAGCCTGTCATTAGGATGGTTGTATTGTGTCATAATCTGTTCTACAGATTTGTGTTGTGTTCCAGTGTAAAGGTCTGATGTATGTGTGATGCCCTTGTGTATCAGGTCTCTAACTGTCATCATTGGAATCTTAGAATCTAGATGAGTCAAAGGTAAGTCGTATTTTGTGTCTTGTGTGTCTGTGTGATTACGTTACAGTAGGAATCTCCAGGCTCTTAGGAATACCTGCATTGGAGGAGACATTCGTTTCGTGTCCCATGGTGTTCACCTGTCGCTCAGAATTAATAACGCCAGATTGTTTGTCAGTGCTATTGTTGTTTCGATGTCCACCCATAGTGGTGTCAAAGAAAAAAGGGGAATATTTGGGACTTTAAATGAGACACAACGGGGAATATTGCGCCTCCATCCCTGGTTGCAAAAAAGAAGGGGGGGGTGGGACTTTAGATGAGGTGCATGGGGTAGAGCCAGACAAAACCATATACATGTGTAAAAAATTTTATTCTTTATTAGACCAAAGATAGGGCATGGATCAACCCATATAAATGCATAATAGCACATAAAATACAAAGTATCAACATACATATTGAGGATAGTCACCAACATGACACAGAAAGTAAATATTATACATCACAGTCCCCCAAATGGAGTAGGTATAACATTATATCAGGGTGGTAGAGCAATAAAAACCATCTAGAATCCTAAATATGAGATGGATGCATCAAAATAAGCTCAACGACGTTTCGTGGACTTCTTTCCACTCATCAGGAGCAAAGTGCATCCATATACTAAAAAGGGGATAAAAAAAAAATCACCATTATAGTTTGATATAACCACAGACTGGAGGGGTAGAGGGATTAAAGATGATGATGAAGAAATAAACGGCCATAATTGAAAGTACTCACATAAGAGCTGATACTAGGCCATGCGATACCACCTGCCGGAGGTCAGTCAGATAATTATGTCCAGCACAGGAGCTGAGGAAAGGACCCAAGCATGGATCAGGAGCACACACGCAGTCCCCCCCAAAAAATAGGGTGTCCATATAGTAATAATAGGGAAGAGGAAATTATATTCCTGAAATCAGGAGAAATTAATGAAAACTAGAGCAAAGAAATATTAGTAAAGCTTGTTATAGAGGAATTTAAGAATAAATCAAGAGCTTGCTAGGTATTTCCTATATTTACTAGGTATTATATCCTCAATATGTATGTTGATACTATTATGCGTTTACATGGGTTGATCCATGCCCTATTTTTGGTCTAATAAAGAATACAATTTTTTACATATATATATGGTTTTGTCTGGCTCTATCCCATGCACCTCAACTAAAGTCCCACCCATAGTGGTGTGTCAGTTTTTTGGAACCAATATTTAATTTGGCCTAAATGTACTGCCCAGTAGTAGTCAAAATATGTCCACTAGTCCCGCCCCTCCTGCTTTCCTATGGAAGGTGAGATTATTTTCGAGAACATCTGGCTTTTTTTTATGCCATATATACCTCCAACCGAGAGTTGCTATACTGTTGATGTAGTGGTGAGGAATGTGGATCGATAGAGTACGGAACAGATATAATATTTACGGTAATATCAACATTTTATAAGCTGTGATTCTACCCAGCCATGATATTTCATTTTTTGACATAGTTGGGTGTCTAGTTTGGCCAACAGCCAACAGCGGGACGACATTAGCTTTGACAAGCGCTGAAGTTTTATTTGTAATAGTGATTCCTAGATACGTGATGCCACCTTTGCTCCACGTATAGGGTAGCTGTGATTGTAAAATAGCACGTGTGGGGGGTGATACACCTACATCCAATATCAATGATTTAGTGAAATTAACCTTATAATAGAATATGTCCCCAAAATCAGTGAGGATTTTGTGAATTTGCTTTAGGGATGTTAGTGGATTGGTCAGGAGAAGGATTACATCGTCCGCAAAAAGATTGATGGTATGTGTGCTATTACCAAACTGGAAATCCGTAATCAAGGGGTGTGTTCTTATAGCTTCTGCTAAGGGTTCAATCAACAGGTTAAATATGGTCGGAGATAGGGGGCACCCCTGTCTGGTACCATTAGTAATATTGAAGGGTGTGGATAAAAAGCCTGCAGAGTATACCTGCGCTGATGGACACGAATATAGGGCTATAATGGCCTTTAATATGGAACCTTTGAAGCCATACTTATTCAGAGTCATTTCCATGTAGGTCCAGTGGACTCTGCGTCAATAGAGAGCAGCAGAGAAGGCGATCGAGTTCTCTCAGCATGATGTATCACATTAACAATTCTCCTGGTTGCATCAGAGGTTTGTCTCCCCCTCACAAAACCCAACTGGTTGCGCTGTATAATTGTGGGAGTGATATTTGTCAGTCTTTTGGCCAAATGTTTAGCGTCAATTTTGGTATCTGAGTTGAGAAGGGAGATGGGTTTAAAGTTGGCCGGAATGTTGGGTTCTTTACCTGGTTTTGGCAATGTTACTATGTGTGCCCTCAGCATTTCTTGAGGGAGGGTAGCAGACTCGGCAGCTTTGTTGTATACTGTGGTTAGGTGTGGTGACAGGAGATTTTTAAATAATTTTAAATATTAATTGGAAAACCCATCAGGTCCAGGAGATTTCCCATTTGGAAGCGTGTTAATAGTTAGTTCTATTTCTTGAATCGTAATTGGGGCGTTTAAGGCTGCTAGTTGATGTTCAGAGAGGGTTGGTAGGTTTATGCTCTGTAAAAATGTTTGTATTTTTTCTGCGGTCGGTTGAGGTGTATTGGGATCACTATGTAGGTTATATAAGGAGCTGTAGTATTCAGCGAATTAGTTCAATATATCTTGTGGATTTGTAAGTCTGTGTGACAGCGTAGGATGTTTAAGATATGTTATTCTTGTTTTTGTACGAACCGCTTTCAGTCTATTTGCTTGATATTTGCCTGCTCTGTTGGCGTTTGCATAATTGGTTAGTCGTAGGCGTCTAAGATGTTTGTCGTATTGTTGTAATAACAGTTCTCTGAGTCTTTTTCTGAGGCCATTTAAATTGTCAGATAATGATACTGATGGTGCTGACTTGTTTTTGGATTCAGCTATAATATGTCTGTTGGGCAGGAGATTACGCCACCCAACAGAGCAAGACTGTAAGCGGTGTGTTGAAACACTAGCACTTCCTCAAACTTTTTTTTGCAAAGGGGATGAATGGAGGTCTAATAGGGAAAATTAAAGAAATATTGAGGGTGCTTTAGCACCCTCACATACCCCTTTAGCACTGTCACTGTAAACAGCATAACTGTTTGGAGTCACCGGATGTGTGAAAAATTTAGACATGTTAATGCTGTTTTGACATGTTATTGCTTTCATTGTACAGCTGAATTTTCTATTCCTTTTTACCAACACCAATACTTCACTGGGTATATGTAAGGGTTTACAACCACTTTAAGATTAAAAATATATCCTGTTCATTGTGCAAACTTCTCTGAAATACTTCCTTTTTGTGTCCCTGATCTCCCAATACATGAATATACAGATCATTAATTGGTACAAATTTCCATAGTGGATGTGTTTTGGGAAATCAGGCTTCAACGTGTTCCTCTTCCTTCTTAAGGAAAAGTAAGGAAATATATGACTCTAGAACAGCAATCAAATACTTATTACAAAGTACAAAGTTAAAAGAGCATAATGACATTCCCAGCAATAGCCACATCCAGCTCTCTAGTATATTGACCATGGAGGAGGGGCTCCATATGCCAGCCAGGGTGTGAGATAAACCAGGTCAGGCAGTATTTTTTTAATGCTTAGACCCCTTTCACACTGGGGCATATTTCAGGCGCTTTTCAGGCGCTTTAGCGTTAAAAAAAGCGCCTGTAAAGCGCCTGAAAGAAGCCTCATCTGCAATCCCAATGTGAAAGCCCGAGCCCTTTCACACTGCCAACACCCGAAAAACGCTGGTAAAGCGCCGCTTAAGACCCTTTTCACACTGAGGCGTTTTTCAGGCGTTTTTCGGGCGCTGGCAGTGTGAAAGGGCTCAGGCCATCAGCGCACCCAGCCCGGTGGCAAAAACACGAAAGCCCTGCAAAGAAGCTGCTTGCAGGACTTTTTTTGACGCCCTGCCAGCGCAGCGCCCCAGTGTGAAAGCACTCGGGCTTTCACATTGGGATTGCAGATGAGGCTTCTTTCAGGCGCTTTTTTTAATGCTAAAGCGCCTGAAAAACGCCCCAGTGTGAAAGGGGTCTCAGTGTGAAAGCACTCGGGCTTTCACATTGGGATTGCAGATGAGGCTTCTTTCAGGCGTTTTTCAGGCCTGAAAAACGCCTGAAAAACGCCCGAGTGTGAAAGGGGTCTTAAAGAGTAACTCCACTTTTGTTGAGAAAAAAAACATTCCCCTTTGGATGAGCTATGCACATTGCAAGAATTTTAACAAACTTTGTAGCAGATTTCTACCTGTTCTTAAGAACAAGCTGTATGTTCAAATATGTCCTTGAAAGGCTGAGTCCTGAACTTAACAGTGTTCTATTGAGGAAAATTGCAGCGTCTGTATCCCCAAAGAAGTTATTAACCCTTTGGGAGAATTTTACCAAAAATATCATTCCTACTCCAGAGGATGCCTAAAATACTTTTATCCTTGTGCAGATTTCTGGGAATCAGTGAGACAATCAAACAAGCAGGAAATTACATTTCTGGGGAAGTTCTGTACACCATCTCCAGGTTGTCATATTATATTAAATGTTACAAAAAAATTACAGCAGCTGCAGATTAAAAAGTAAAGGTCATTTTTAATGACGTTAAATTACAAAATGGGTTGTGTACCAATTGTGTACGCTACTTTTTTTTCCCTCTAAAAATAACGAGTGCAGCGCTCAGTGCTATTACATGCAAAAAACGCAAAATATTGTCCTAAGAAGAATAAAAAACTTCTTTGCATGTGCACTATAATATTCATATAACAGATATTAAACACATAGTCATATCAATAAACATTTGCAGATTTAAAGTAAAACTATATATTCAATGTTAAAAGTGTCCATAAATAAGTTACATTTCCTAACAGACTTTGGTGCCTCTCTTTTCATCATGAATTGGAATATTTCTGTGCACTACAAAAACACATCCTCCTCTTGCACATGTGCTTCCAGAAATGTCCCCACTGAGTGATGGCCTCAAGAGATTACAGTGATTGCAAGCCCTTATTTTTTTTATTTTTTAAATAACAAACATGTTATACTTACCTGCACTGTACAATGGTTTTGCACAGAGCAGCCCTGATCCCCCTCTTCTCGGGTCTCCTACCAGCACTCTTTGCTCCTCCCCTTACCGAGTGCCCACCATAGCAAGCCACTTGCTATGCAAGCACACATGCATGCTCCCTCCCGAGCCAGATCTGTGTGCCTGTAGGCATACAGAGCGCGGCTTGGCTCTGCCACTGGCTGTGATAGACAGCAGTAGGAGCTAGTTTTTTTTGCTGTTTGTCTGTTGCTGTCCCTGAGACTATGAAGAGGAGGAAAACAGAGAGCTGCTGCTCTTGTGCTCATCGCTGGATCGAGATCGGGCTCAGGTAAGTATAAGGGGAGGCTGGGGGAGCTGCACTCAGAAGGTTTTTTACCTTAATCCAGAGAATGCATTAAAAAAAAAAACACCTTCAGCCGTTAGAACCACTTTACCTCAGTTGGAACTGGGTGGTGGTTGTGGGTGTCTGCTGATAGAGGGCTCCACATACCACCGGATTGAGTAAGTGATGGATAGTAGCTCTACTCACACTTTCGTTCAAACCAAATACTAAACACATCCCTAATAATAACCACTTCCATAATGGGACTATTCCGGCACTCCTCTCCTACATGTAAAAATCATATATTTTTTTGCTAGAAAATTGCTCTAAACCCTCAAACATTATATGTTTTTTTTTAACAGAGAACCTAGGGAATCAAATGGCACACTGTATTTGCGCAGCAATTTTTCAAACGTGTTTTTTTTTTGGAAAAAATACAATTTCATTAATAAAAAGAACAAAACACTAAAGTTAGCCCAATTTTTTGTATAATGTGAAGGATGATGTTACGCTGAGTAAATAGATACCTAACATGTCACACTTTAAAATTGCGCACACTCATGGAATGGCGCCAGTACTTAAAAATCTCCATAGGCGACCCTTTAATTTTTTTTTACAAATTACCAGTTCAGAGTTACAAAGGAGGTCTTGGGCTAGAATTATTGCTCTTGCTCTAACGTTCACGACGATACCTGACATGTGTGGTTTAAACGCATTTTACATATGTGGGAGCGTCATATGTATGCGTTTGTTTCTGATGCAAGCTCGTGGAGACAGGGGCACTTTAAAATAATATATATATATATTTTTACACTTAACATGAGTACACGTCAGTATTTACAACTGCCAGGCCGAGTGTGACATCATAATGCCGCGCCCAAGCCTCCAAAGATCATGAAGATCATAGAGACTGCCGGGGACCATCTTTGGAAAGTTTTCCTCGAATTTCCTATTGTTTCTACAGAATAGGAAACAATGGCAATCTCCCCAAGGAGACACAGCAACTAAAAAAAAGAGTAATGCTGCGTACACACGACCGGACTTGCCAATGGGCTAAACTCCGTCTGCATTTCCGACGGACAGATTTAGAACATGTTCTATATCTGAGTCCATCAGAAATCGCATCACGCTCTTCACGTCACCTCCGGACACACGAGAGGGTGGAACCCTGGCTCAGCGTCTGGATGTTTTATCCCCCATCTCGCTCTATGTTCTAGAGGAGTGACTTGTTTTACTTTTTTTACTTTGCTCATCTGTCAGGAACCTTTGTACCCTATCTCAGTCACCTACTGGATAGGAATACATAAGCTTTTTGGGATATTTTTTATTACCATTTTGTTTTATACATGTCTTTTAAAGAAAATAAAGTGTCCTTACTTTATCACGCTATGGAAGCTCTTTTTGTTATTCTCTAATGCACGAGGGAATACAATACCTCCACTAATCAGGATATACAGCATCCATCGGAGACAGCAAAAAGCAGGGATTTCCATCCAAAACTTACTGCAGGCATACCACCCCCGTAAGGGGCCTGGGAAGCTAGCTATACCAAAGACACCTACCGCAGCAAGCAGCAAGCAGAAAGTTCCATCTACTGTATAATACATGACAGGCATATTGCCCCTGCAGGGGCTCCGGGAGCTGGTGAGTAGGCAACCACAAGGGGGAGCACCAAAGTCACCAGACAACTATTTCTGCACCAAAGTAACCTGTGGGAACGCCTAACATGATTTAGTGTTAAGATATGGGACTATCAGATTCTATTGGGATGTAACTGCTGCAACTGTATAATATGAATCTTTATGCGTTATGTGATTTTCAAATCCATAAATTGATGTGCATATGGCTTGTGATTAAGGCAGTTTGATCTAGGTGTGATATATGCAGTATTAACAGTGGTTTGTGAACACCGCCACCCCCTGATGCACACTTATGTGCGGTAATATAATTGGTTGTATGTAGATAACTATATGTGGGGCTGGTCTGCAGTACATGGAATTTGCTGATAAATGCACATAGTGAGGTATAGCTTTCAGCTCCAGTAGTGGCAGCTTATTCATAACCTTCCGCTCTGGGGCATATTGGTATATAAACTCATTTTGGCCCCACTATTGCACACAGATACTTAATATATTAGTGTGGAGACATCCATATACTTTACCTCATCCCCCTACTCACACCTTATGGGGAATGGACTCCATGTCATCTAATGCCACATAGATATAGAAGAGTGGAATCATAAAACACTTTAAGTCAACCCTGTACAGACCTAACGTTTAGGTTTTCAGGTAGCGCCTATTAAACCCATTTTATTTCTTATACGTTTAACAGAGCACCTAGTTTGGGGACTCTGTGTTAGGGGGGCAGCAACCTGTGTTCTTTTGCCAATTAGGCCTGCCCTAAGCGCAGTTTTTTTCACACGAGTTACTGTTTTTCTGTCGGGAAGTCCGGCCGTGTGTACACAGCATTACATGGCTTTTTATTCTTCCCTACTTTATTCAGAATTTAAAAAAAACTGTAGATATACTGTAGTAATAAGTACTTTTTTTTAATTCATCAATGTCTTGGTTTCTAAATGACAATATTCTTCTAAGTTGTTACATAACCCATATACAAGGTATGCATACATTCTGGTAGTGCTGGTGTAGTATTCAAGCCACAAGGCAGCCAAGTTGCTTTGCTTTGTGTTGCACTAAACTAAATGTAAACTTCAGAATCACTTGACTTGGATGCATGAGCATGTATTCTCTACTAAGTCTTCCCAGAGGGATCACCCATCTAAAAGATCAGGAAATCATACGGAAATGGTGGACCATTTAACACTAGGTGGGCGATAGTACTTGCCTATTGTGTATACTCAGTTTTATGCATTTAAAATGTCTCTTATTGATTTGCATGTCTTATCTTTAGTCCACTGCTAGATCATATCTACACATTAGCGTGTGAATGCTCTGCCAAACGTGTGTATTTAGACAATTAGCAAAGCTCCATGCCTCAGTAACTTTTCAGCCTGCCTTACCATCACTGATGGAATTGGAAATTGGATTCTGCTATCTAATCCATTGTTAATGGCTTTGCTTCATAAATATACTTAATCTTCATTAGAGCTTCTGCAGTATAGCAAAAGTACTATCCAGAAAAACTAAATTACCCTTGGTGTCATATCCTATGGTTTGATTTATGAACGTCAGCTTGATCAGCACATGAACTGTGTTATTTAGTTGCATAAAGGGCCTTTTAGGATTTTTTTAAAAATAAAAGTTAACATAAAGTTATCCAGAAGCTGACACAAGGCATGAGTTTTGTTAGTACAGTGACTTATGCATGTGCCAGTAGCAATAGCCAGTAGCAATAGCCAGGCAGCATAGTCATTAACAACTGAGTAAAATGAATGCTGTTTTGTTACCAACTTTGTCTGATAATTTTTGAAACATAAAAAAAAGGGATTCTTAACCGTACAATATATACAAATATTGCATTTATACTCATTAAAGAATACAAACAACCTGCCCAATAGTTTTTTTAGTTTATACATTTATTTCAGCTAAATGCAAGCTACATATTCCCAGGTTCCAACTACAGCCCCTTTGTAGCTTTTAGAAATGGAAGTTGCTCCAGGCAGCAAGCAGGTGAACCGCAGGCAGGTAGCAGGCAGATGGAGTACAGGCACCAGTGGATAGCAGGCAGATGCTTCCAACTTGGAAATCCAGTGATGCCTGGAACATAGACAGGGTCAGATAAGCCGGGTCATACACAGTCACATCCTGCCACAGCGTTGATCGTGGGTACTGGCCCAGTTTAAATAGCCCATTTGGTGCCAACATCTGTCTCAGGGGGAGGGGAATGCAAATGTGCGCTTGTGCATAGCTATTAGCATTCCTATGCACATTGGCGCGCATACATGCACGCAATTGCGCACACACGTAAGCACAAACTCGTACACCTTTCCTATTGGCATGTGAAGTGTCGTAAACAGGAGACTGCCTGAGGGAGCCATCTTGTCTGCTGGCATGCCCTTCCTCACAGGAGGATTCCCTCATCCACATCAAGTGTGGGGATGGGGGAATCTGGTCATTTTTTTTTTTTATTTTTTTTTTTATTTATCAACAAGGTTGGTCTTTATTGTAGAAGTCATCATATAACAAAGATTATACAGGAATCAAGCTCTTGCCTACATCATGGAATTATCAGCTTGAGGTACATCAAAATATATTAAACACACTTTATATCCATCTATTGCTTAAAAGTAGGATACATGGAACAGCATTTTAAACAGCACGGAAACCATAGTTATGCTCACAGGCAGCACCATCGCATATCTAACGCGGTCTTATTCTGTATCTGGGGGGGCACATTTCCCTCCCCCCTGAGGGTGGCACCCAATCAGACCCTTGGCATTGATATTAGAATTGCTCCGTCCATGGCAGCCATATCCGATCAAACTTCTTTGGGCATCCCCTGCAAGTGTATGTCATCTTATAAAGGGGTAGTATAGCGTTAACAGCGGAGTCCCATTCCTCTACCTTAGGAGGAGACGGTGACGCCCATTTCTTAAGGACCTCTTTCTTGGCATAGAACAACAACAAAGAAATAAGTGTTTTCATATATTTCGGTCTCTGGTCATCCTCATGAATACCCAAAAGGGCTAACTCAGGTAACATTGGTAGTGTTAGTTGTAAGCGGATATTAATGCTTTCAAAAATCGTTTCCCAAAATTGTACAATACGGGGACAAGTCCAGAACATATGCATATATGTACTATCAGGGGAGTGACACCTGGGACAGTTCGGTGACCTATTAGGGTAGATCTGGCACAGCCTCCGAGGCGTGTAGTAGACCCGGTGCAAAAACTTAGTTTGCAGCAGTTTATCCCTGGAGGAAATCACTAGCCTAGACCCATCCTCAAAGCACTCCTCCCAAGTCTCCCTATCCAGATCCGGAATATCAGCCTGCCATTTGCCCCACAGGACATTCATCTTGGGGGAATCACTTTTCAATAAGGCGAGATATAAGGTGGAGAGGGTCTTCTCAAGAGTCTCCTGTGCCAAAATTCCCTCAATGGGATCCGTTTGTAAGCTTACAGGAAAAGTGAATTGTGCCCTGGCTGCATGCCTTAACTGATAGTATCTAAATAGCATTCCCTCGTGAAGTCCGTTTTTCTTTGCTAGCTCCTGGAAGGATAACAGTGTCCCTGAGTGGATAATATCTTGAAGGACCTTAATCCCAAAACGGGCCCATACTTGTGGGTCTGGTATTGTCCTAAAATGAGGAAGCGAAGGATTTCCCCATAATGGAGAGAAGGGGGAGTACTGTTGAGGGCCCATAAATCTCTTCCTGGCTACTGTCCATACTTTAAGGGTCACTTTGGTGGGGCCTGGGAGTGAAGGGTATGCTGAGGGGCCTCTATACACTACATTCCCTAGCTCCTTGAGAGATCCCAATATAGCAGCCTCCAGACACGTGGCAGCGTTCGATCTAGACTGTTCAAACCACCATCTCACAGTTACTAGTACCGCAGCCCAGTAGTATATCTGTAGATTAGGCAGTGCAAGACCCCCGCAGTGAACCGGGAGCTGTAGAGTCGATCTAGCTAATCTGGGGTAGGAGCCCTTCCACAAAAATGATCCAATGCATACATCTATGTCTTTAAAGAGTGACCCAGGGAGCCACATCGGGCAGTTACGAAATACATAATTGAACCTAGGTAGATATAGCATTTTTAATATGTTAATGCGCCCTAACAGATTAAGAGGTAAGTCCTTCCATTTAGAGCAATGCTCTTTTAGTCTTGCTATTATGGGTTGTATATTGAGGCGACAAAATGCCTGGAGATCCCTAGTTACCACAATCCCCAAATATTTGAACTCCTCCACCCATACTAACGGAGTCGACGGCACCCCTGCCCTAGCCTGGGGATCTATTGGGAAAAGAACCGATTTAGACCAATTGATTTTAATCCCGGAAAACCTCCCGAATTCGTCAAAGATCCCTAAAGCAGCTTGCAAAGAGGCCTCAGCGTCCTGTAAGTACAGTAATGCGTCATCCGCATATAAAGAAATTTTCTCCTCCAGAGGGCCAACCCTGAGTCCCTTAACATCTTGTGAGTTCCGAAATAAAATAGCTAGTGGCTCTAGAGCCAGAGCAAATAGACTGGGGGACAGGGGGCAACCCTGCCTAGTACCCCTCTGGAGAAGAAAATAGTCCGATAGGTCATCATTGATACGGATCCTCGCCCTAGGGGATTTATATAGTAAGCCTATCCAGTGAAGAAACTTGGGGCCAAAACCAAATCGCCTCATTATCTCCTCTAGGTACCCCCATTCCACGGAGTCAAAGGCTTTCTCCGCGTCCAGAGAAGCTATGACTCTAGTGCCTGCATTGTCATGCTCCGTGTCAAGATTTAGAAAAAGCCTACGTATATTGATATCGGTGCCTTTCCCCGGCATGAACCCCGTCTGGTCTAGATGGATTAAGCTTTCAATCACCGTTGCCAGCCTAAGAGCCAAAAGTTTGGCCAAGATTTTGGCATCCGCATTAATCAGAGAGATGGGCCTATACGAGGCGCACTCCTCAGGGTCCTTACCGGGTTTGGGCACCAACACCACTACCGCTTCATACATGGAATCAGGTAGTGAACCAATAGTATGGTATTGTGAGAGGAGAGAGACCAGTCTGGGGGCCAACAGTTCCTGATACTGTGAGTAGAACTCTATAGGTAGGCCATCTGGGCCTGGAGCCTTCCCCGCCTGCATACAACCCATGGCCGTCTGTATCTCTTCCAAAGTTATATCTGCCTCTAGAGCTTCGCGTTGGTCTGTGTCGATTTCAGGTAGAGGGATATTGACCAAGTAGTCAGAGAGTTCAGGGGCTGCATAAGTCACTCTAGTGGCATATAGTTCTTGGTAGAATTGAAAGAATCTATTACTAATTGTCGCAGGAGTAGTCAGTATGGTGCCGTCTATATCTTTTATCCTACCTACATGAGTCGTTGCATATTGTCCTTTTGCCAACCAGGCCAAAAGCCTGCCGTTTTTGTCCCCATACTCAAATACCCTCTGGGCGCATGCCATCATAGACTTCTTCGTAAGGTCAACTCTCAACAACGACAATTCCCTGAGGGCGTATTGCCATGATATATAGTTATCTGAGGTCGGGGCATCAACATATAATTGCTCCCATTCCCGAGCCTGTTCCTCCAGTTGCCTCAGAGACTGCGCCGACACCCTTTTCCTATGTGCGATTTTCCTAATATACTCCCCTCTCACCCATGCCTTAAAGGCATCCCAAGTTATAAGTGGGCCAGTGGAGTCCTCATTAGATAACCAGAAATTACATAATGCCTCCGGCATTTCCTCCTGGATCTCCGTGTCCATAATCCAGTATTTGGACAGTCTCCACAACCTCGGACCCCCAGGTGGCGCTGCTCGGACAGCCACCAGCAGCGGAGCATGATCCGAAACACCGCGGGAGAGGATCTCCGTGGACACCGTCTCCCGCAGCATGTCAGACGAGGCAAAAGCCACGTCAATCCGGGACAGCGTCCTGAAAGTAGTGGATAAACAGGTGAACTGAGCGTCCGAGGGGTGGAAGTGACGCCAGAGATCCGTCAGTTGAAATGAGGATGCCCACTGCGACAAACCTGAGCTAGTGGAAGAAGAGGGCCGAAGCCTATCTCTATCATTGGACATGACTAAATTGAAATCCCCCACAATGAGCACCTTACTGACATCATATTGTATTATGGTATGCATCAAAGTGTGAAGTAGGGTTATATCTGAGTGAGGGGGCAAGTATACACCTACAATTATGTACGGGGAGTCCGCAATCAACGCATACATTAAGACATATCTACCCCCAGGGTCCGTCTTGACCGCCATTAGCTGAAAGGGTAGGGATCTATGTATTAGAATACTCACACCCCTGGCGTAGTTTGAATAGGAGGCATGATAGTGTGCAGACACCCATGCTCTTTTCAAGCCCATTATCTTATTGCCTATTAAGTGGGTCTCTTGCAAAATGCAAATGTGGGGATTATGCTGTCGTATATATTTATGTACTAGTGACCTCTTTATTGCTGAGTTGAGACCCCTGACATTCCATGACATCACTGTAAAATTAGCCATAATTTTCACACATCCATAACAGGAGGATATCTCTGCACCTAGGCATGTTGGTCCCCTTCAGGGGTGCGCAACCTCCAGCCGCCATCTGCTCCTCAGCATCCGCCAACTTGTGAAGGCATGGCTGCCGCGCACCCCCAGACAACCCCCCACCAGGCAGAGCGGCAACAACATAGAGACCAACCATGTTCAACTGTAACCTTATCTTTAACAGATAAACCATTTGTGGGATAGCAACTGCCATCCAATTTCCCTTCCCCCCTCCCCGTGCACCCTCAAACAGTAAGAGGCACATGAGCCCAAACCAATATCAACAGTTCCAAACAGTTAGCTTGGTATTGGGGTCGTGATCCCGATAGGAATGCTGCAGAGTTACTACTCTTGCACAGCAACAAGGGAGTATTTGGTTCCTGTGTCCTTTTTAATAGTGAGTTGCTGGAATTAAGGAGTGATGCTGGGTTGTACAAAACAATTTGACAGTTAAGATGTCCGCAGCTGAGTCTCCATAGGGCATAGACCCCCAACATTAAAGCTTCATTGCCCGGCACAATGTAGGAGTGGGCACCGGTCAGGATAGGCTCAGGAGAAGCAGTTCATCTGGGGCAACCTGGGTTTAAAATATAACTTGTAGTTCAGACTAAGCCTCGGTTCTGACCCATCCGGTGCCAATTGCATAGTTACGCTCCCATCCATACAAAACAGGTAAAAATAAAAACTAGTGAAAATAAACACTACTGACCAAGGCAAAAGAGTGTTTCAAGGCAGAAGACAGAAGCACTTATGGAGGTAGTGTCTCGATCCAAGCTCCAGCTTCCTTAGGACTAGTGAAGATCCTCACCGTCTCTCCATCGACTACACGCAGTTTGGCTGGAAACAAGATACTGTATCGGATCCCCTTGACACGCAGAGCCGCCTTCACAGCATCGAAGGACCGACGCTGCCTCTGTGTCTCCATCGTGTAGTCGGGGAACAGCATTAGCTTCACGTTGCGGTAGGGAATATCACCTGCTGCTCGGGCCGCTCTCAGGAGTTCATCCCTGTCTCGGAAATTTAGCAGCCGCAGGATGAATGTACGGGGGGGGGCTCCTTCCGGCCCCGGCCTCGGCGGTACACGGTGAGCCCTTTCCACCGTAAAGTGAGATGATAGGTGTGCCGCAGGGAGGATCGATCTCAGGAGGTCTTCCGTGAATACAGTGGGGTTGCGCCCCTCAACTCCCTCAGGGAGCCCCACGATGCGGAGGTTGTTCCTCCTGCTTCGATTCTCGGCGTCCTCCGCCCGATATTCCAAGGCCTTCACCTGCATCTGTAGTGCTCTAATGGAAGCCTCGTGTCCAGCCACTGTGTCCTCCGTAGCACCCACCCGCTGCTCCACCACAGTTATTCTGGAACGGATTTTATCCAGATCTTGCCGCACTAGCCCCACATCCATCTGCACCGCCTCTATCTTAGATGTAAGTGCAGTTTGGCACATGGTGATCGCAGCCATTACCTCTGGTATTCCGGGGGCCGCTGCCTCCTCATGATCAGTCTGCGACGCCATATTGGCAAGGCGCGCAGTTGCAGGCCGCTGCTCCGGAGACAGAGTCGCTACAGTCTCAGCATTAGGGGGAAACCGAAGCCTCTTGCCCCGTTTCGAACCTCCAGCAGTTCTGGAAGGCATACAGGATTTGTCAGAGCGGTTCAGGTATAATTTAACCCCAATAAGGATAATATATCGGATTCGTCTCCAGCAGAGCTCTGAAGGCACGTCCGCTTAGTCCACCATCCCGGCCACGCCCCGGTCATTTTTTTTTTAATTCAACCAGTGACTCATTTATGGCCAGCTTAACAGGGGGAATCCTCCACGCTCACAATACACCGATTTAAATGAATACTGCTGATTCGATGAACATTTTCTAACATTCTCAGTAGACAAAGGTTGATTGTTAGATCAATGTCAAAGTGGTAATGGGCATAGATATATCAAAATTTCGGCTGGCCCCTACTGATTTTGCTGCATTTTGATCCTTCTGTGGCCAGCTTAAAGTGTATGTAATGTACTACATGGTGCATAAGGCTCAATTCACAAAGCTGACACACTGGGATAAGAAAAAAAGCGACAGTTCTTTTTTCATCCAATGAGCTTTGAAAATGAAGGCTACATGAATAAAATAAAGATTTTTTGTTCAGTCTGCTAGGTGCCCATTCACAATCTTTGTATGGGCCTATAGATCCACTTACCGTATGTACGACCAGCATGTCAGGATTTTCCCAAATGATCCGTGCCTTTGGCTATAGCACTGCTGTGTCCAGAGGCACCATTTATTTGCCTCTAAATGCAGCAAACTATCTGCCCCTGTGTGCTTGTATGAATGTAGCGTGAGCTGTTAAACATGCATGTAGAATAGAGGGGAGCCAGCAGCACTTACATTCATTTATCAGCACTTCTGAATCAGTGAGGATAAACTGCTCCTGTTATGTAATGGAGTTGGTAAGCTGTTCTCATGCCCTTCCACAGAACAGGTACCCTCTCTCTTCCCTCCCACAAAGTTTATGTTCGGAAGCTTCTTCCTTGCCTGAACACCGGTTTTGCAACTGCTGAAAGACTTACCCGTGTTCTCCTTTTTATCAAGACAGAGCCCCCACGCAGTAGCTGCCGGGATTTACTGCATGGAGTGGAGGAGAGATGTTCACTGCAGCTGCCTGAAAGGAGGGGGAGAGGAAGGGGGGAAGGGAAGGGAAAAGAGCGGCAAAACCATGACACAGACTGCAAGGGCTCTGAGTTTAGCTGATCACAAAATGTCTGATATTCAAACTGCACGTGTTATGGATAGTAGCAAAGCACTCTGTATTTTACAGTCTCTCCCCACAATACCAGGCAGTCGGTAACCCTACTCTGGGGGAGGTTCAGACCTCCCCGACCCCCTCGCTGACTACACCCTTGTCTTGGGGTAACTATTTCTATTCATCCTAGAGAATATATTTCCCTAAACCTGTTATCTTTGTTTCAGAAATGTAGTTCTCAGGGCAGGGTATGATGTAAGCTGCCAGTTTCTGTAGTGGGCCGTATCAATATATTAAAAATTATATAGATGCCTCAGTTAATGTATTATCTACACAATTAATCATGTTGGATTCCACATAAATATTTTAAATAATTTAATACTATTTTTTTAGATCCTGCTTTGGCGTAACAAGCCTGCTAGAATCAAATATGAATTTCTACAATATCCAAATGACCAAAGGGTCTATCACTACCATATTTTTTGGTGGCCCAACTCCAGCATCTTGCAGGTTGGGAAAGTGGTGGCTTGCTCACATCTTCCTGTAATATACTTCTTTAATTCATAATATTAATTCGCTTGTTCTCGACTCTGTTTTATAAGGTCTGGCAGTTTGCTAAAAGAATACTGGGTATCTTAGGATTCACTATGGTCGAATAGAGCTTTTCCTAAATTTCACGACTGGAACAATTTTCCAGATGGTAAGGTGCAGGGATTACTACTCTGATACTCTGTACTCTGATGGGGTCCTAAAAACATATCAGCTCTGTACTGAAGATTAAAAATGCTTGTTTCAATATTTACAATTAAGACATGCTTTGAAGACTCAAAGTTTAGCCCCAACTGTCTCCTTTTTTTCTGCCCCTATCTTCGATAGTATAGTTTATGCAAATACTACCAAGGGTCTCATTACTAGGGCATATATGTGATTGTTATCTGAAACGATTTCTAATTTTATTACTCCAGATAGACAAAGATGGGAGACAGAGATTTATGCGTCCTTAGAGGAAATATGGGATAATATTACAAATTGTACAACTGGTTTCAATATCCCCTACTCAGAGAGTGACCCAACTTTTTATTCTGTATAGGGCTTATCGAGCTGCAGAGCTGCTGCATAGGAGGGGCAGGAGAGAAGTCCTGAATGAGTAAGATGTGCTCAATATCGGTATTGGCAGGAAGTGCTAGATACTGCATGTTAAATTCTGTATATGATATTGTGTTGACTCCAGATCCTGTTCTATGCCTTTTGGGCTATGCAAACACTAGCAACTTGGATCACGACCAGGTAGTTGCCATTGTAAGATAATCTTTTATAGCTCGTAAGCTGACTGTTGGGTCTCACCCAACTCTCCTTTTCTCTCAGGGACTGGATCCGGGAAATGGATGAATATGTAATGAAAAATTGAAAAATATACTGTACTTATGTTCAATGCAATGCATCTCAGACGTTTGAGAGAGTGTGGAGGAAATTGACAGAGGCATCACATTCCAATCTTAACCTTAATTTTAATGTAATAAAAAGGTTGAGTATGTTCTAAGTTATTAGTAGAGTGGGACAGCCTGTCATTGAGTAGTCTCTATATGCTCTGGAATATCTCTGAATATTTCTGAATATTTTTGAATATATCTGATTATTTTAGAACATCCTTGAATACCTAGTTGGTAATGCACCAAACGTAATGATGTTGATATTGCCCAGTGTGGTAATTTGCTTGTTTTGTTTTTTTTTGTTTGAATGTTTTCTTCTTTTGTCTTTTTTTGTTTAGTTGTTATAAAAAAATAAAAAATAAAAATGTTAACAGGAGTTAGTTTGATTTTAATTTGTTGATCAAATCCATCTAAACGACTAGTGCATCTTATGCCGCGTACACACGACCGGTCTTTACGGCATACTTGGTTCGGTGGACCGGAGTCCGTCGGACAATTCGATCGTGTGTGGGCTCCAGCGGACTTTTTTTCCCCAAAAGTTCGACGGACCTAGAAATGAAACATGTTTCAAATCTTTTGGACGGACTCGAGTCCGGTCGAAAAGACCGCTCGTCTGTATGCTAGTCCGACAGACAAAAAACGACGCTGGGGCAGCTATTGGCTACTGGCTATGAACTTCCTTGTTTTAGTCCGGTCGTACATCATCACGTACGAATCCGTCGGACTTTGGTTGATCGTGTGTAGGCATGTCTGTTCATTCGGAAAGTCCGTCGTAAAGTCCGTTGAAAAGTCTGCAGGACAAAGTCTGCCGTAAAGTCCGCTCGTGTGTACGCGGCATAACACTACAATTTCCCCTGACTGGCAATGTTGCTGTCCTCCAGTGGAGTGGAGCCACCCTAAGACAAGAAGTGTAAGACTGGTGGCCGCTGTGATCTCTGTCCTCCCGGCCACCGGTCTGGTGTTCCCATCTGTAGTTCTTTTACAAACAACAAGCAGTCATATAATTACATCACTGCTTGCTGTAGTGGGCGGACCTGGGAGTCTCAGACTCCCGGGTCTGATCCGCCCATTACACATGCGTCAGCCACGGCTTTGCTCCAAACTCCAATCACAGCTCAGCCTGCTCACCACTGTCATCTCAGCCTCAATGTTCTCTGCCCAACCCCCTGGCTGTCACTTACTGCATTTCCCATTGTTTCATGGGAAATGTAGTGCTGTTTACATTCACAGATCTAATGTGGGTGAAGACAGAAAGCCTTCCTATTGGTGCACGGAAGTACACAATGTTCAGAGGGGAATAATGACGTCAGTGGGATTAGAAAATCTGGAATTACAAGAAAAGTAAGTCATTGTACCTTACAATGTTTTAGCGTTTTAATAGAGCCTAGGGAGAGTATCACAAAAGGGAAATTTAGCAGGGTCCTGGAATTGGGATACACACAAGAGTCATTATCTGGCAAATAAGCTTGAGGCCATATTTAACAATAGTTATGTATAAACAAAAATTATTTCCTTTTTTCTTCCTTTTTTTTTAAAGTGAAATTGTGTTTTCTTTCTTTCTCTCGAACAGTGCAGGTCCCAAACATAGTCATAGTCATAGACATGACTGTACAAAGTCATGCCTGTACTACTTTATTAGGTAGTTATTTTGTAAGTCCAGTGTAATATGGCCTAGAGCAGGGGTGTCCAAACTTTTTTGAAAGAGGGTCAGATTTGATGAAGTAAACGTGTGTGAGGTCCGACCATATTGCCTGACATTCTTTGAACCATTAAAATCCGGTCTAAGTGTGTTGGCACTAATACACTGCCCGACAAGAATTCTCTTGCTTTTGTTGCTGTGTGTGGTGAAGAAATGAGCTCGGGCGTGTTTCTTGGCTATACCATATTTATCAGCGTATAACACGCACCTTCACTTTAAGCGGGAAGTTTCAGGAAAAAAATAAAATCCTAACTAAAGAACTGTAGAAGAACTTACCAGGCGGGCCGTTCGAAACCAGACTTTGAACATGCCTGGCCTAGAGGCTTTTTCTGACTTTTAATTGGTTTTAACATATGGGGGAGTCCTAAGCACTTTTGTTGGGTTGTCAGCCAAATAAAGTTTTTCTTGAATACATAGTTTGGATTTTTTGTACTACATACATTTATATTTTTTCATGTTTTTTTTTTTTTTTGATGAGACTTTCATGATTTGTGATATTTACCATTGATAGTCATAGACAACTGGGTTATATTGTATACAGATACGTTTAGGTGATTGGACACTGACAAATTAGGTTTGTAGGGACCCACATATAACCTTTCACACTTTCAGCAATCCTCAGTGTTTGATTGTGTCCTTAGGTGAAGGATGACTCTCTCCCTTACTGCTAAAAGTTTCCTGAGTGGTTTCCTTCCTCCAGTATCAGCTGTGGTGATCCACACCGCTGTGACCCAGTCCTTGAAGACCCCCTCAGGGATACAGTGGGGGACGGAAAGTATTCAGACCCCCTTAAATTTTTCACTTTTTGTTATATTGCAGCCATTTGCTAAAATCATTTAAGTTTATTTTTTTCCTCATTAATGTACACACAGCACCCCATATTGACAAAAACACAGAATTGTTGACATTTTTGCAGATTTATTGAAAAACGAAAAACTGAAATATCACATGGTCCTAAGTATTCAGACCCTTTGCTCAGTATTTACTAGAAGCACCCTTTTGACCTAATACAGCCATGAGTCTTTTTGGGAAAGATGCAACAAGTTTTTCACACCTGGATTTGGGGATCCTCTGCCATTCCTCCTTGCAGATCCTCTCCAATTCTGTCAGGTTGGATGGTAAACGTTGGCCATTTTTAGGTCTCTCCAGAGATGCTCAATTGGGTTTAAGTCAGGGCTCTGGCTGGGCCATTCAAGAACAGTCACAGAGTTGTTGTGAAGCCACTCCTTCCTTATTTTAGCTGTGTGCTTAGGGTCATTTTCTTGTTGGAAGGTAAACCTTCGGCCCAGTATGAGGTCCTGAGCACTCTGGAGAAGGTTTTCGTCCAGGATATCCCTGTACTTGGCTGCACTCATCTTTCCCTTGATTGCAACCAGTCGTCCTGTCCCTGCAGCTGAAAAACACCCCCACAGCATGATGCTGCCACCACCATGCTTCACTGTTGGGACTGTATTGGACAGGTGATGAGTGCCTGGTTTTCTCCACACAAACCGCTTAGAATTAGGGCCAAAAAGTTCTATCTTGGTCTCATCAGACCAGAGAATCCTATTTCTCACCATCTTGGAGTCCTTCAGGTGTTTTTTTAGCAAACTCCATGCAGGCTTTCATGTGTCTTGCACTGAGGAGAGGCTTCCATCAGGCCACTCTGCCATAAAACCCCGACTGGTGGAGGGCTGCAGTGATGGTTGACTTTCTACAACCTTCTCCCATCTCCCGACTGCATCTCTGGAGCTCAGCCACAGTGATCTTTGGGTTCTTCTTTACCTCTCTCACCAAGGCCCTTCTCCCCCGATAGCTCAGTTTGGCCGGACGGCCAGCTCTAGGAAGAGTTCTGGTTGTCTCAAACGTCTTCCATTTAAGGATTATGGAGGCCACTGTGCTCTTAGGAACCTTAAGTGCAGCAGAATTTTGTAACCTTGGCCAGATCTGTGCCTTGCCACAATTCTGTCTCTGAGCTCTTCAGGCAGTTCCTTTGACCTCATGATTCTCATTTGCTCTGACATGCACTGTGAGCTGTAAGGTCTTATATAGACAGGTGTGTGGCTTTCCTAATCAAGTCCAATCAGTATAATCAAATACAGCTGGACTCAAATGAAGGTGTAGAACCATCTCAAGGAGGATAAGAAGAAATGGACAGCACCTGAGTTAAATATATGAACTTAAATGATTTTAGCAAATGGCTGCAATATAACAAAGAGTGAAAAATTTAATTGGGTCTGAATACTTTCCATCCCCACTGTATGCCAACCCAAAGAGGGTGAAATCAGAACGGGGCTTGTCACTAACATCCTGCTACTACTACAAATTGGAGAGTGCAAATCTGGTGCAGATGCACATGATATCAGCTTCTAACTTCAGCTTGTTCAATGAAAGTGATTGTAAAGCTTGATTTTTTTTTTTAAAAAAAACATGTCATACTTACCTGCTCTGTGCAATGGTTTTGCACAGAGCAGCCCAGATCCTCTTCTTCTCAGGTCCCCCGTTGGCGCATTTGGCTCTTCTACCCTGTCGAGTGCCCCCATAGGAAGCTGCTTCCAATGGGGGCATTCATGCGAGCTTGATCCCGAGCTGGACTGCTTGCATCTATTCAAACACACATCCCAGCTCAGCCCCGCCTCCCGCTCTGTGTTTACAGGTTTTTATTAACAGCAGCAGAAGCCAATACCTTCCGCTGCTCTCAGCCAAGCCCGTGAGAGCCAGGATAAAGGAGAAGAGCTGCTGCAGATGTGCACAGAGCTGGATCGAGGTCAGGTTCAGGTGAGTATTTAGGGAGGCTGGGGAGAAGTCACTATTTAAAGGTTTTTTCACCCTAATGCAGAGAATGCATTAAGGTAAAAAAAAATTTTACCTTTTGACCCACTTTAAGTTTTGCCAAAAAAAAACAAACTGGAAAGCTGATTGGTCTCTATGCAGAGCTGCACCAGATTTTGCACTCTACAGTTTTAGTAACCCCAAAGTCTACTCTGGTACTGTGAGCTAAGGCTTCTAGCCCTTCCCTGGGACATGTGTGCTGTGCTTTCTCCCCCTGGGGTATACTCGACTGCTAGCTGCAACATTTTAAACACACAGCCCTAGGCAGTAGCACCAAAAAGGGCACATTTTCAATTTAAATTTGGCAATATTTGTTTTAAAGTAATACCCCCTGAATTTCTCTCTGTTCCCCACCAGGGGCCACTGTGGGGCAATGTTTGTCTCCCAAGCTCTGTGTACAGGCTTTTCTTTTCACCTCTTTGGCATAAAATGGACTGCTTTTCTGTCCGCCATGCTGCAGAGGAGCAGGAGGGATCTCTGAATGCTATAGGGACCCAGAAGAATCTGGTCTTTCTTCCTTCAGGACATTTTCTGTCTCTCCAGTTCCTAATGTGGACTCTTCAATACAAAATTCTATTTCTCATTTTGCTTTTCCTTGAGGATACTGAAGCTGATGGTATTCTCTTTTCATGCTCTGCCTCAGGCCTGATATCTCTACAGGCCACTGCAACTCAGCATTTGGGTTGCATGATACTGTACCAAAAGATCCAGTCTCTGGATCACCCCTTGTGTATGTCATCCATAACCAGATTATCCCTGGTTGATGGATTTTCATCCCATGTTGGAGTTTGGGAAGTCATTTCTTCCAATGGCTTCAAATGTGATGTTAATGGATGCCAGCCTATAGGGCTGGGGAGGAGGATCCTTAAGATGTTGAAGGTCTAGGGTGCTTGGTCAGAGAGGGAATCCAAACTTTTTATCAACATTCTGGAACTCAAGGCCATTTACCTGTTCTCCCAGCGTTGGACTTTTCAGGTTTATGGAGATAGCAGAACAGCAAATTCTGGCCCTGACTGCCAAACACATGGAATGTTGGCAGGCGGATGTCATCAGCCAACCATGGCTGGACTCATGAAAGTAGGCCTTTCACCTAGAGGTGCTTGGGGACCTTTTTTTTCTTTGAAAAGAGGGGTGCTGGATGTGGACCTTCTATCATGCAGGTTCTACACCAAAATAGAGAAGTTTGTTGCCAGGTATAAGGATTCTCCTCCTTTTCCATAGATGCTATGGTGACTCCATGGGATCAGCTCTCACCTATGCCTTTTTTCGCCATTAAGGTCCAACCTTGGCTGCTCTGCAGGATTACTGGTGAAGGGTATTTCAATTGTGCTCATAGCTCCGAATTGGCTTAGAAGACCATGTAAACCTTACCTGCTCTGAAACGTCCCAAGGAGTTTTCTTTTTTTACTGTTTGGACATGGTTTGTACTGGCTATGGCTTTCTTTCTGCAATCATTTTGTCTTTCAATCTTTTGAGGGTTCTTGCGGGGGGGTTTCCTACTCCTTGGGCTTTTCAGCACCAGTCATCTGTTTCACAGATTGCTAAGCTGCCACTTGGTCCTTTGTTCACGTATTTACAAATGTACCAGGTGGATGTGTAGGGCTATGTTGATGCTTCTGTCTGCTGTTTGAGCTAGGTCCCTGTTCTTTTGTCTCATGGGCCTGTTTTTTGTTGCTTACCCATTCATTTGTATTGCTTTTGAACATCTTAGTTGACTATGGCCATGCCTGTTACCTGTACTGGGTAATAATAGGGGGCGCTGTGAACTTAATAGATTGTACAAAATTTTGTGCATATACAGATAAAGTGCATGGTGCTTAGCTAAATAATAATTCACGATTAATTAATAAGTCAGTGCTGAAATAACAGTGATTTTAAATATTTAATCAAAACCAATATTTCTTCAAGAAACAAATATTTCATCAAAAAACAAAACTCCATGAATATTTTGTGATGCAACTTCCATCTTTACACCATCACAAATGGCAAATATCATAGGAAAACACCCGGTGGATGTGAGTGAAATTCCTACTCACCAGACCACCATGACCTCTTTAACTAAAAAGAAGTTCAGATGGGGCTTTTATAAATGTGGATCTGTGATCTTGCTGGTATGTCAGAGGAGATGTGGCTTTAATCTTGCTAATACTCCAACACAGTAACAATTAGAAAAAATGAAAAAAACAGGACCATAGCTTAATACACTTTAATTAAAAAAATATTTTAAAAACATGAGCCAAATGGCCACTTACATTGGTAGCTGCCTTTCCTCGGCACTGGAGGTATAAAGCATCTGTCACCAGGTAGATGGAAGGAATATCTGTCCCGCTAGCGCTGTATTGATCGGCGTGCATTCCACCGCTGTGGTGAGAAAGAAACCAGAAATGGCCGGAAGTAATGTGACCGGGACGCGCCTCGATGTACGTTTGTTCTTCACAACGTCATCAGGAAGCGCTTCCTGATGACGTTGTGAAGATAAAACATACGTCGAGGAGCATCCCAGTTATTCCATAACGCAAGGCTCTTCTAGTTTTCACCTGTTACCTTTACTGCCCACAAAAGAAAGGAATTTTGACCAGCCAGTAAAATCTCATATATAATTCTTTATATCCTCCTATTGTTTGCAAAAGACTGGGGATTTCCTCGGAGTGGGCGATTATTTGGGAGTCACTAGAGCACTGATTTTCCAGTGCCCAATCACCTGAAGTTAGCTGCATACTGTTTAACTAAGTTGTCTATGACTATGTCTGCATCCTGTACTGCATTCAAAGAAAAGTATTTTACAGGTAAGTAGAAAATCCTGTTTTTCTCATTGAAATGTGGTTCCCTTATTTCTTACTAGAGTAGTAGCTAAAAAAAAGAGTTGTAGTTAGAGTGACTGCAACCAGGCATAAAGTGGAAAAAGAACCTGGCAGCAACCACAGCTCTGCACCAATTACTAGGATTCCTATCCCCTACTGATGCCTACACTGAAGTAGCTTTTTTCTTTTACTTTTACTGGTCATTTAGAGAGAACAAGTAATTCATGATTAATAACTACAAAATGAGGGCCAGCAGAGGGCATAGGTTTTGTATCCATCTATTATGACCCCCCTTAGGCCACTGATGCTATATACTATTTGTATTCTATACTAGCCTCTATGGTCACAGAAGCCAACAAAAATTCTAAGCACCTCATATTGCATAGTTTTAAACATTGCATGTTTAAAACATCCTAAATATTTTCTTTGAAGTTCTACTTTTGAAGTTGGGCGATAATAAACAGCACGGGTTGGGTTTTCCACTTGGACGGATTGACCTTTCCTCATGAGTGTTAAAGTGATGGCTGGAGGAGGGTGCACAGATACAATCCTCCATCTAAGTCAAGGAGGCACGTGGTATGATATGATGATTGTAGGACCACACTGGGAGTAAAACTGAAACCCAAAGTATGAACTCAATAGCTCATATATGAACACAATTTCAAGCTGTGCAAAGTTCTGGTGAAATAGTTTATGCAAACGTAATGCATCTACGAGTCTCTTGTGCAGATTGTGTTTAGGCAGTGTTATTGATCCCAAGGTGACTAAAGATTAGCAATCTATAACAGTTCATACTGGCTATTGAATGTTCTCCTGTGGGCCATCTTTCTAGCAAATGTCAAGTTACTAGTTGTGTCCTGTAGTAGCTGACTAGAAGTTCCTTTAAAGTTTTGTGAATTTCTGCAAACCGTCTGTGTGGTGCTATGATTAAGAAAACATCCCAAGCAACTGAAAAAAGTAAATGAGATTTTTTTTTTTTAGAATAATTTATGCATATTTCACCCTGTGCTTAGGGATTACATGATTTCTTGGAATTAAATGCTAATGCTTTTATTTTTCTTATTTAAACTACTAAACTGTGTTCATACAGTAGAAATGCCATTCACCCTCTTTTATTGTGAGTATTTTCTGACATTCTTTTGGACTAAGTTAAGTCAACATGAGGGGCAGGTGCATGTAGCAGATAACATTATATATGAGTGAACAAACATTGCTTATTATTATACTGGTAGGGGGCATCGCAAAAATGACAAACTTGTTTTAATTTAAAGTACTTCAATCATCGGTCTGATAGATTAAATAAAAGCTTGTCTCTAAGCAAATACTTGCTGTGTGATGATGAATATATTCCAGAGAAACTGAATGGGCTGTTTATTAGTGTTTTCTCACAATAAATGACAAAGTATTATAATGTGAATTTTTAAGGAATAAATCAAGTTATTAAAGCAGCTTATTGTGTTTTGACTGAACTTTCTGTGTGCATTGCCTATTGCAAATGGTTTTTAGATTTTGTCATTTAATTATTTGCATTGTTACTGCTTCTCGAAGACTTTTAGAGCACTAAAGAAAAATATGGGCAAGTAAAAAAACTCTTCATTTATCCAATATTTATTCATAGAAAACATGTTTTTTTTTTCAAGCTGGGCTATGTGCAAATAGTGGAGGTCATTCTGTATTTTATAAGTTCAGCTTCTGCTGCATGTCAGCCTGAAATTCAAAATGAGATATAATAAGGGTCAAATTATTATTTTATACTGTTTGTTATGATTGTATCAAATAACACATGTGTGGTAGCTTGGTAAATGCTTGAGTGAGAGATTGCTAAAGGTTGCGCACATCTGTTGTCAAAAAGACACTGGGACAGTAACAAAAAGATTCAGGGATTTTTTTCGAGACCTATACATGACAAAAACAACAGGATCCGTAGATTTGAGAGAAAATTTCTTCCACAAAATTACTCTTCCACAATTAACAAATGAACAAGTAGAAATACTAGAGGCACCCTTAGATATAGATGAAATAACTGCTGCAGTGGCGAGTTTTGCCAGATCTAAATCCCCAGGCTCAGATGGACTTCCCATCGAGTTTTACTCTCAGTTCAGTGAAGTAATTACACCCCAGTTACTTAAATTATATAATCACCTATTTGAAACATTTACACTAGCCCCATCCATGAGAGAGGCCACAATAATTCTTCTCCCTAAACCAGGAAAGGATCTGGGTTATCCAGAATCCTACAGACCCATATCTCTGCTCCAAGTGGATATAAAAATCCTAGCTAAGGTTCTGGCATTACGACTTAACCAAGTAATATTGTCCCTAATTCATGCCGATCAGGCGGGCTTTATGCCAGGCCGCAATACATCCTTTAATCTCCGTAAATTATATATAAATTTACAAGCCGAACATGCGGAAGTTGGTTCAAGAGTAATAGTGACCTTAGACACAGCTAAGGCATTTGACTCGGTAGAGTGGGAGTATTTGTGGAGATGCCTCGAGGGATATGGCTTTGGCCCAAAATTTATCACATGGGTACAATTACTGTACCAATCACCCACGGCCAAGGTGGTGGCTAACGGTTGGACCTCCGAACAGTTCACTCTCAGCAGAGGAATGAGACAAGGTTGTCCCTTGTCCCCACTTCTATATGCCTTGGCCGCGGAACCACTGGCTATGTCCATTCGGGCAGATCCGGAAATACGGGGATTAGAATCAGGTACCCTTATAGAGAAAATAAGTATGTACGCAGATGATACGCTGTTATACTTGGCAGATTCAGGCCCTTCCTTAAAAAAAGCACTGCAAACCATTGAGCAGTTTGGTACATTCTCTGGTTTGAAAATTAATTGGGAAAAATCCCAAATTTTGTCTATAGATAGCTTCCCTCCATCTGAGATACAGGCCGACTTACCACTGCAGCGGGTTAGTATCATAAAATACTTAGGAATCTATGTATCTAGAATACCAGCTGACTACATCCCATTAAATGTAGAGCCGTTAATCACTTATAAAAAATCCAAAATTAAGGTATGGGCTCGTCTCCCGCTAGGGGTTTGGGGCCGTATAAATTTAATCAAGATGATCCTCCTACCCAAAATTCTATATGTAATGTGGCATACCCCAATCTATATACCCCTAAAATACTTCAAAATAATTGAAGCTCTTCTTAAACCATTTGTGTGGGGAACTAATAGGTATAAACTGGCCTGGCAGATACTCAAGAACCCTACAGATCTTGGAGGCACTGCATTGCCAGATTTTAACCTATATTATATAGCATCACAGATGTCCCAGTTATATCACATTGACAAGACAGATAAAGAAAGGTTTCTCCAATTACTCTGCCCCAAACGAATTAAGAGAACTAGGGACTCCATATACGCGATAGTGGTGGAACTCAGCAGTACAGAACCACACAGCCACAACAAGTCCATACTATACCACTATAGTAAGATATGGGCCATAGCTTTGGGGAAGTTGGGAATTCCTCGGTATGATGATTATACCCCGTTATGGTTTAACAAGAACCTACCGGAACTTATGCAATTACCTGATGTTGAGTTATGGATTAATTATGGGATCCTATACCTACATCAATTGATCTCAAATGGTACTCTCAAATCCTTTAGTGTACTTGCAGAGGAGTTTTCCCTTCTTCCTTATATGCTATACAGATATCTACAAGTCAAACATGCACTGCAGAGACAGTTTCGGACCCTTTTTCCTCAACCAACTCCTAATGCCCTTATGGCAATAGTAAAGGATAACGACCCCCGAAAATTAATTTCGGCGTTCTATAATATTCTCCTTACCCCTACAGCCTCTAAACTAGCATATGGGCTCAAGCCACGTTGGGAGAGAGCAATAGGACCTATGGAGGATGAGGAATGGGAAGAGGGCATGGAATCTGTTAGAGCTGTTTCGCCTAAACTATCGGATAGACTAATACAGATTTTTATACTTCACCATGCATACTTAACCCCGCTTAGGGTCGCTAGATACAAGGAGACTCAATCTAGCCTTTGTACAATGTGTGGAAAAGAGTCGGGCACATTTATTCATTTATTGTGGGCATGCCCTCAAATACAGGGTCTTTGGACTCAGGTAGTAAAGTTCTTACATGATAATATGGGATCACCAATTACACTAGATCCTAAGTTGTGCCTACTTGGGATACTGCCTGAGTCCACTGACAAAAACACTAAAATCTTTTTACAAGAAACCCTGTTCTCAGTGAGAAAAGTAATAGCTAGGAAATGGATGAGGAGGTCGCCCCCAGGATTTGCTGAATGGAAAGCAGAAATAAATAACACTTTACCGTACAAAAAATTCATATATACTAACAGAGGATGCCCCATGAAATATGAAAAAATTTGGGACAGATGGTTACAAGACTCAGACACCTGCTCGTGATTGAGTCTATAAATCGCATGCTTAATAACATTAAGATATGGATAGCTGATGATATAGGACATGAACACAAAACATGAGGCCGCATAATTGTATAAGTCTTTATTGCGTATTGTCAAATATATGTTACAACAAATATCTGTTCGAAATTCGACTGTAAACGGAATTTATTCAATGTTGTATACTACACCAGAACAGTGTGTTACAATGTGTATGTACCATGGATATATTAAAATTAATAAACTTTTCTTTGATAAAAAAAAAAAAAGACACTGGGACACTCCTGTTAGCCTTACCAGCTACTGCTTGTGATGCTGTTCCATCTTGCTGTGCCCTTTCTGATGTCTATAGTGTTCCAGAGGCTGTGTTAGGACCGAGTTCCCCTGCTGGTGGTACTGTGGAGCTCTGGGCAGAAAGCTGCAGTTTTAGTGTCCACCAGCAGGTGTCCCCCAGCAGCCAGTAGGTTTCAGCAATCAGCTCCACCTGGCAACACCTGCTGGGAGGGTACTTAACCACTTCCGGACCGACCACCATCATTATATGTTGGTACGGGCGGCATAGTGGTGTCGTGGATATCACTTTCGCCTAGCAGTAAAGAGGGTTGCTGGTTCAACCATGACACTACCTGCCTGGAGTTTGCATGTTCTCCCTGTGCCTGCGTGGGTTTCCTGCGGGTACTCTGTTTTCCTCCCACACTCCAAAGACATACTTGTAGGTTAATTGGATCCTGTCTAAATTGTCCCTAGTATGTGTATGTATGAGTGTGAGTTAGGTCCCTTAGAGTGTAAGCTTCTTGAGGGTAGGGACTGATGTGAATGTACAATATATATGTAAAGCGCTGTGTATATTGACGGCACTATATAAGTACCTGAAATAAATTAAAAAAAAATAAATACTTTGAAGGAGGATATCATTGTTATGGCAGCAGCTAGCTGCCATAACCCCGGTATCCTCCTTTTCAGTGAGCGGTTCGGTTTAGGATAAAAGTGGTCTCTGCGACAGATTCGCTACGAGATCACTTTTATCGGCCCGTGGGAGAGGCCCCCCTCCCACCGTGATCCGGTGCCCTCCACCGCTTACCGGAGCTGTTGGCAGTGGCGGAGGTGATCGCGTCCTTCTCGTGGCCTGACATGGAGACAAGTGAGGGGAAGATGACCCCACCCGTCTCCATATCATTGCAGGGCGGAAGCAACGTCAAAACGTCACTTCCACCCATAGCTCTTAAAGGGTCATTTTTTTATTTTCATTTTTTTAAATGATATTTTTTTTTATTTTATTGCATTTTAATGTAAATATGAGATCTGAGGTCATTTTGACCAGTGCTAATAAAAAAATAAATGTAAAATAAGTATGTTTCCTCCTTCACTGATGCTCACTGATGAGGCTGCACTGCTGGGCACTGATAAGGTGGCACTGATGAGCACGGATGAGGTGGCACCAATGAGGTGGCACTGATAAGAACTGATGGGCACTGATATGCCACACTGATGGGCACTGATAAGCAGCACTGATATGCAGCACTGATGGGCACTCATAGGTGGCACAGATGGGCACTCATTGGTGACACAGATGGGCACTCATAGGCAGCACAGATGGGCACTGAAAGGCTGCACTGATGGGTACTTATGGGTGGCACTGATGGGCACTGATAGTTAGCACTGATGGGCACTGATAGGTGGGTACTGATGGGCATGGATGGGCACTGATAGGTGGCACTGATGGACACTGATGAGTGGCAGTGATTGACACTGATAGATGGCACTGATTGGCATCACTGATTAGGAGGCACTGGCAGGTATTGCTGGTGGTCACTGATTGGCATCATGTGTGGGCACACATTGGCATCATGTGTGGGCACACATTGCCACCCATGGCCACCAGGGATGCCATCCCTGGTTGTCATCAGTGGTGGCCATCCCTGGTGGTCCTGGTGGCATCCCTGGTGGTCCTGGGTGGGCATCCGCGGGGTGCTGCACTGATAAACAATCAGCGCAGATCCCCTCTGACAGAGGAGCAGCTGACCGGCTCTCCTTTACTCACGTCTGTCAGACGCGAGTGAAGAAAAGCCGATAAATGGCTCTTCCTTTTTACATTGTGATCAGCTGTGATTGGACACGGATGAACACGTGATAAAGAGTCTCTGTCAGAGACTCCTTACTTAGATGGGCGTTGCGGAGTGTCAGACTGACACACCATGATGCGTGCCCCCTGGGGTCATATGACGTCCGGTCAGGATATCGCAACTACTTTTTTCTATATGGCAGGCGGCAAGTGGTTAAAGCTTTAATGAAGCTTGACAGATGCCCTGTGTGTGTGTTGATAACTCATACCTGCAATTTCTCCAAAACAAAAGCTAAAGGTGAATTAAAGCCTCTCAAAAGCTGCAGGTGCTTCAAGCAAGCTTTGTCATAGACTTCTATGGAGGCTTTGAAGACACTTTGAAGCACCACTAAAGCGACATGGGAAATAATTTTTGAAGCAAAGCCAAAGCAAAGCAAACACAAGGTGTAAGCAAGACTGTAAGCTAACCATTTTATTTAGTGACAGGAGCTTTGACTGGCATTTCAGAGAGCTGGAAAAATGCGTGTCTGAAGCCATGTTTTGAAGTAAGTGTAAAGGAGCCCTAAGAAAAATTCTTTTTTTAAAACAGATTAAAGATAGATAGAGATACAGTATACAGTGGGGAGAACAAGTATTTAGTACACTGCAGATTTTGCAGGTCTTCCTACTTACAAAGCATGTAGAGGTCTGTAATTTTTATTATAGGCACTCTTCAACTGTAAGAGACGCAATCTAAAACAAAAATACAGAAAATCACATGTGCGCTGGCACAATGGCACGGCTGGGCAAATGCGCGTACAGGTACGTCCACTTTAAATCGCGGCATTGTGGGCACCCGCTGTGTACTCTGTGACCGTGCCCACGGGCCCCGCGGACTCGATGTCCACTGGGGGCCTGCGTTCGTGTCACGGAGCGGAAGAATGGGGAGATGCCTTTGTAAACAAGGCACTTCCCCGTTCTGCCTAGTGACATGACAGGGATCTACTGCTCCTGTGATTGGGAGCAGTGATCACTGTCATGTGAGTGGAAGCCCATCCCCACCACAGTCAGAACACCTCCCTAGGACACACTTAACCCCTTGATCGCCCCTAGTGTTTAACCCCTTCTCTGCCAGTGTCATTTACACAGTAATCAGTGCATTTTTTATAGCACTGATCGCTGTATAAATGACAATGGTCCCAAAATGGTGTCAAAAGTGTCCGATGTTTCTGCCATAATGTCGCAGTCATGATAAAAATTGCAGATTGCCGCCATTATTACTAAAAAAAAATTAATAATAAAAATGCCATAAATCTATCCCCTATTTTGTAGACGCTATAACTTTTGCGCAAACCAATCAATTTTAGCTTATTGCGATTTTTTTAACAAAAATATGTAGAAGAATACTGTACATATCGGCCTAAACTGAGAATGAAATTGATTTTTTTTCAATATTTTTTTTGGATATTTACTATAGCAAAAAGTAAAAAATATTGCTTTTCCTTTTTGTTTATAGCGCAAAAAAAAAAAAAAAATGCAGAGGTGATCAAATAACACCAAAAGAAAGCTCTATTTGAAAGATATATTTGTGGGAAAAAAAGGACGTCAATTTTGTTTAGGTGCAACGTTGCACGCAATTGTCAGTTAAAACGACGCAGTGCCGTATCACAAAAAGTGCTCTAGTCAGGAAGGGGGGAAATTCTTTCGGGGCTGAAGTGGTTAAGAAACCCTCCTGTTCTCCACTCATTACCTGTATTAACTGCACCTGTTTGAACTTGTTACCTGTATAAAAGACACCTGTCCACACAATCAAACAGACTCCAACCTCTCCACAATGGCCAAGAACAGAGAGCTGTGTAAGGACATCAGGGATAAAATTGTAGACCTGCACAAGGTTGGGATGGGCTACAGGACAATAGGCAAGCAGCTTGGTGAGAAGGCAACAACTGTTGGCACAATTATTAGAAAATGGAAGAAGTTCAATATGACGGTCTCCCTCAGTCTGGGGCTCCATGCAAGATCTCACCTCGTGGGGCATCAATGATCATGAGGAAGGTGAGGGATCAGCCCAGGACCTGATCAATGACCTGAAGAAAGCTGGGACCACAGTCTCAAAGAAAACCATTAGTAACACACTACGCGGTCATGGATTAAAATCCTGCAGCGCACCCAAAGCCCCCCTCCTTAAGCCAGCGCATGTCCGGGCCCATCTGAAGTTTGCCAATGACCATCTGGATGATCCAGAGGTCGAATGGGAGAAGGTCATGTGGTCTGATGAAACAAAATTAGAGCTTTTTGGTCTAAACTCCACTCACTGTGTTTGGAGGAAGAAGAAGGTTGAGTACAACCCCAAGAACACCATCCCAACTGTGAAGCATGGAGGTGAAAACATCATTCTTTGGGGCTGCTTTTCTGCAAAGGGGACAGGACGACTGCACCGTATTGAGGAGAGGATGGATGGGGCCATGTATCGCGAGATCTTGGCCAACAACCTCCTTCCCTCAGTAAGAGCATTGAAGATGGGTCATGGCTGGGTCTTCCAGCATGACAATGACCCGAAACACACAGCCAGGGCAACTAAGGAGTGGCTCCGTAAGAAGCATCTCAAGGTCCTGGAGTGGCCTAGCCAGTCTCCAGACCTGAACCCAATAGAAAATATTTGGAGGGAGCTGAAAGTCCGTATTGCCCAGCGACAGCCCCAAAACCTGAAAGATCTGGAGAAGGTCTGTATAAAATAGTGGGCCAAAATCCCTGCTGCAGTGTGTGCAAACCTGGTCAAGGAATACAGGAAATGCATGATCTCTGTAATTGCAAACAAAGGTTTATGTACCAAATATTAAGTTCTGCTTTTCTGATGTATCAAATAATTATGTGATGCAATAAAATGCAAATTAATCATTTAAAAATCATACAATGTGATTTTCTGAATTTTTGTTTTAGATTTCGTCTCTCACAGTTGAAGAAGAGTACCTATGATACAAATTACAGACCTCCACATGCTTTGTAAGTAGGAAAACCTACAAAATCGGCAGTGTATCAAATACTTGTTCTCCCCACTGTATATGTTAAAAATTTGCCTAAAACAAGTGAAAAAAAAAACTGATCTGTGTATGAAGTTAAAGTGTACTCTTTAAATGTTATCCTTATAATTCAAAAGCGAACTTTGGTGTTGATTGTTATTACCTCTTGAATTACACATTGTGCAATGCCTGCCACGTTCTAAAGAGTTTCTCTGAAATCATTATTTGCTTTTTTCAGTCATTACATTTATGTATTATTATTTCTGCAGAGCTAAAGGCAAGTAATGAAGGAGATTTAAAGTACAGAACTTCACTGATTGCAAGAATCCCTTTAGTGCTGCATAGTGCAGTCATCATCCTCTAGCTTCCATTACCAAGGCTGAGAAGAGTTCTTGTTGCCTAATGGTTCTTACAGGTTGCTTACTTATGCAATTGCCTGGTCTTCTGTCTACATTTGCTTACTTTTATGAGAGATGGGTTTAGTATGTTTGAGCCATATGCTTTTTTTAATGAAATTATATGGTTTCTTTCTTTCTTTCTTGATAACTACACTACATTGTTTAATGGTTTGTGTTCCCTAAAGAGACCAATAGAGAACTGCTAGGAATTATTATTATGAATCTCTTACTGGAACTTCAGTCACCATCTGTCTGTGCACTTTGCACACACTGGGTTGGTTGAAGATTTCCATGATAAAGTAATACCGATTAGAAAGCCATATTTTAGTTAAATGATAGGACATATAATACCCATTCTTTTCATAATGGAGATGCTAGAAAGGGATTTAGGCATTTTGGAAATCTTGTTAGTGAGTGACTATACTAATACTTAATTTAATAAATTTTGCAGACAGATATGTATGGCATTACCTTTTCTATCTCTTGGGTATTGCAGTGGTATAATTAACCTCTAAATTTGCCATTTGCCTTTCATAGTGAATGTGCATTATGAGTATAATGCAACCGCCTTTACACATCTGTAAAGTACTGAGCTGCCCTGAACATGGACAGTCAGTGTAAAATCAGGTAACCATTCATGTTAAAAAATGGAGAGAGGCAGGAAGCCTTTAGGGATGTAATATCAGTTAGACTAATGCCGCGTACACACGAGCGGACTTTACGGCGGACTTTGCCCGGCGGACTGGATTTCGTCGGACAATTCGATGTGTGTGGGCTCGAGCGGACTTTGTTTTCTCAAAAGTTGGACGGACTTAGATTTGAAACTTGTTTAAAATTTATCCGTTGAAATCGAGTCCGGTCGAAAAGTCCGCCATCTGTATGCTAGTTCGACGGACTAAAAAGCCACGCTAGGGCAGCTATTGGCTACTGGCTATGAACTTCCTTGTTTTAGTCCGGTCGTACGTCATCACGTACGAATTCGACGGACTTTGGTGGATTGTGTGTAGGCAAGGCCGTTCATTCAGAAAGTCCGTCGTAAAGTACGTCGAAAAATCCGCCGGGCAAAGTCCGCCGTAAAGTCCGCTCGTGTGTACGCGGCATAAGTTGTATTGTACACTGTAAGGGCAGAAATATAGAGTGGGTCCAAGGTTTGGAGTCACAGTAAAGTCTGGACAAAAAGGTTCCAAAGCTACAGTGCCTTCAAAAAGTATTCATACCCCTTGACATTTTCCACATTTTGTCATGTTACAACCAAAAAATGTAAATGTATTTTATTGGGATTTTATGTGCTAGACCAACATAAAGTGGCACATAATTGTGAAGTGGATGGAAAATGATAAATGGTTTTCAGACCTTTTTACAAATAAAAATGTGAAAATTGTGGCGTGCATTTGTATTTAGCCCCCCTGAGTCAATACTTTGTAGAACCACCTTTCACTGCACATACAGCTGCAAGTCTTTTTGGGGATGTCTCTACCAGCTTTGCACACCTAGAGAGTTACATTTTTGTCCATTCTTCTTTGCAAAATAGATAAAGCTCTGTTAGATTGGATGGAGAGCGTCTGTGAACAGCAATTTTTAAGTCTTGCCACAGATTCTCAATTGGATTGGCATGTGCCTCCATTGTGGGGACACTCATAAGTTAGTGTTAGGTACCACAGATACCGGGGTGCCTTGACGAGGCTCTGTGGCTTACGCATGCACTTGAAAATGTGTATAGACTAAACTCCTGCTTTTAACGCATACTGTTAGACAGGTTATTTGGTTGTCTGCGGGCTGGTGGTAAGTTAAGCTTGGTTTTTTCCATGGATGTATCCATGGCCCTGTTTGTACCCTTTGTTAACCCTCCAATGCTTCTTACTGCGATAGCCAGCCATAGATGTGAGCAAGTGATGTCTTTTTGTATCACTGCCGTGTTTTTTGGTCAGGCAACGCACTGACACCTTTGCTGCCATTGTGCTACATGCTGGGTTTTCAGTGTGCCCCTGCACCTTTAAGGAGGGGTGGCTCCCCTTCAGTCCACCTGCCCTAACCTATCCAGCAGAATGCATGTGCCTCCATTGTGGGGACACTCATAAGTTAGTGTTAGGTACCACAGATACTGGGGTGCCTTGACGAGGCTCTGTGGCTTACGCATGCATTTGCAAATGTGTGCAGACTAAACCCCTGCTTTCAACGCATACTATTAGACAGATTATTTTGTTGTCTGCCGGATGGTGGTAAGTTAAGCTTGTTTTTTTTCCATGGATTTATCTATGGCCCTGTTTGTACCCTTTGTTAGCCCTCCAATGCTTCTTACTGCGATAGCCAGCCATAGATGTGAGCAAGTGGCGTCTTTTTGTATCAATTGGATTTAGGTCTGGACTTTGACTGGGCCATTCTAACACATGAATATGCTTTGATCTAAACCATTCCATTGTAGCCCTGGCTGTATGTTTAGGGTCGTTGTCCTGCTGGAAGGTAAACCTCTGCCCCAGTCTCAAGTCTTTTACAGACTAATTCCCTGTACGCACGATTGGACATTGATCGGACATTCCGACAACAAAATCCATGGATTTTTTCCGACGGATGTTGGCTCAAACTTGTCTTGCATACACACGGTCGAACAAAGTTGTTGGACAATCCGATCATTCTAAACGTGGTGACGTAAAACACGTACGTCGGGACTATAAATGGGGCAGTAGCCAATAGCTTTCGTCTCAATTTATTCTGAGCATGCGTGACACTTTGTGCGTCGAATTTGTGTACACACGATCGGAATTTAACCAATCGGATTTTGTTGTCTGCTTTATAATTTTATAGCCTGCTCTCAAACTTTGTGCGTCGGAAATTAAGACGGAAAAAGTCAGATGGAGCCCACACACGATCGGAATTTCCGACAACACAATCCGATCGCACTTTTTCCGTCGTAAAATCCGACCGTGTGTACAGGGCATAACAGGTTCTCTTCCAGGATTGCCCTGTATTGGGCTCCATCCATCTTCCCATCAACTCTGACCAGCTTCCCTGTCCCTGCTGAGGAAAAGCAATCCCACAACATGATGCTGCCACCACCATGTTTCACAATGAGTACGGTGTGTTCAGGGTGATGTGCAGTGTTAGTTTTCCACCACACATAGCGTTTTGCTTTTAGATCAAAAAGTTCAATTTTGGTCTCATCTGCCCAGAGCACCTACTTCCACATGTTTGCTTTGTCCCCTGCATGGCTTCTTGTAAACTGCAAACATAACTTCTTGCCACTCTTTCATAAAAGCCATATTTGTGTAGTGCACAACTATTAGTTGTCCTGTGGACAGATTCTCCCACCTGAGCTGTGTATCAGTGCAGCTCCATTAGGTTTGCAGTTGTGCCATACTCTTTACATTTTTCAGAAGATGGATTGAACAGTGCTCCGTGAGATGTTCAAAGCTTGGGATTTATATATTTTTATAACCTAACCCTGCTTTAAACTTCTCCACAACTTTATTCCTGACCTGTCTGGCATGTTCCTTGGCCTTCATGGTGCTGTTTGTTCACATAGGTTCTCTAACAAACCTCAGAGGGCTTCACAGAACAGCTGTATTTATACTGAGAGTAAATTTCTCACAGGTGGACTCTATTTACTAATTGGGTGATGTCAGGGCTGGGCTCAGCGCTTCCTTCTCTGAGCTGGCCGTTTAGCTGTCGGCTAATTGCATGCTCCTATCTCTCCACAGTGACTCACCTGTTGATTATATCCTACTCGTCAGTCCTGCCTACTTAAGCCGTCCAGCCCAGAGGATCTCTACCTTCGCTTTGGTCAACATCGCAGATCTCCTGCATTCATGTCTAAAGACTTGCTTGACTGACATCCCTTCTGGCTCCAGATTCTGCTTGCTGTTCCACTACACTGATCCCTGACTTTCTGGCTTGGCTGACTATTCTGTCCGGTTACCGAACTTTGGCTATGTTTTGACTACGTTTGTACTATTTACTTTATTATTAAACAAGTGTGATTTAACAGTACTTCTGTCTCGGTCTGATTTCATGGTTTCTGACAGGTGACTTCTGAAGGCAGTTGGTTCCACTAGATTTTAGTTAGGGTATCAGAGTAAAGGGGGCTGAATACAAATGCACGCCACACTTTGTAAATAAAATGTGAAAACCATTTATCATGTTCCTCTCACTTCACAATTATGTGCCACTTTGTGTTGGTCTATCACATAAAATGCCAATAATATACATTTACTTTTTTGGTTGTAACATGGCAAAATGTGGAACATTTCAAGGGGTATGAAAACTTTTTCAAGGCACTGTAGATCAATCAAAAACAGCAAAATGTTTCGCTCGTGCAAGACCAGACTGAAGCACCCTCTTTGTTCACATCAGGGAAAGATTTTAAGTTCATCATAGTTGAGTCACTTAGCAGTGGCACTGTCTGTGGACTGTAGCTTGGATCCAAACAGAACACAGGAGGCAAATGTTAACAGTGTTAGCTCAGTAGCAGCATGGTGATATGGTATGGTTAATGCAGGAGCAGTTGCTGGACTGTAGAACTAGAAGCGAGTGCCATACTGGCTGCAGATAGGGAGAGTAAATTTTCATCACCATGGCTAGAGGAAGAGGTGATTCTTCATAAAGTGACAACGCACACAGTCCTCTTACTTCTTGTCTTCCAGCGAGGACTCAGTAATGGTGTCTGGAGGACAGAGAAACTAGGAGAAGCAGCAACAGCTGAAAATGAGGACCATACACAATAAATCGGAGACAGAGCGGTTATTACTGTCCTCTCCCACCTTAAAAATCTTCCTAGTAGCGAAAGTTTAGCCAATGTATCAATTGTCAAAAGTGGGGTTTACCTAGTATATTCACTGCTTTACAAAAGAGTTTTAACTATTTGCAACACTTTATGCATCATATTTAGTGTAGGATATGCAGATTGCACTTTAAGAACAACAGTACCCCCGAGGGCCATGTTCCACCCATCTCCCAATGTGTTGGTGCTGAGCGGCAATAAATTATACCCATGAGCAGAAAAATTCTGAAAAATACTGAAACAAAAACATCAATTGCAGCCTCACTGTGCCCATCATATGCAGCCACTGTGCGATCAAATGCAGCCACTGTGCCCATTATATGCAGCCGCTGTTCCCATCATATGCAGCCTCTGTGCCCATCATATGCAGCCAACTGTGCCCAGCAAATGCAGCCAACTGTGCCCATCATATGCAGACTCTGTGCCCAGCAAATGCAGCCAACTGTGCCTATCATATGCAGACTCTGTGCCCAGCAAATACAGCCAACTGTACCCATCATATGCACATCATATGCAGCCTCTGTGCTCATCAAATGCAGCTTAACTGTGGCCCATCAGTTGCAGCCTCTGTGCCTATAATATGCAGCCACTGTACTTATTGGCTGAGAGGCGGTTCTGTGCTAACAAACCTGGGTGCACTGCGAGCGCAATGGTTTGCACTCGCAGTGCACCTTTTTTGAAGCCTATTAGAGCCTATGGCTCTAATCAGGTGCTTCAAAAACACCCTCCCGCTGCTGTAATTCAGGCACCCAGCATCCAAAAGGGGGCCAGACGCCTGAATAGGGGGTGGCTACAGCGGCCATGGATTCATTTAAATAATGCATGAATCTTTCCATAGTACACAGTAGGCATGAGCTCGATGTTCGGATCGAACATAAGTTTGACTCGAACATTGGGTGTTCGCCCCTTCGCTAAAGAACGAACATTACGGGGCATTCACGGCAAATCTGAGCGCTGCGGAACGCCCCATAATGCACTGCGAGATTACAGTGCATTGCTGTATGATGATTGGCCAAAGCATGCACCTGACCTGCATGCTTTGGCCAATCCCAGCGTCCTCTGCTAAGAGAGCCATAATTGGCAAAAGGCAGGGTGCCTTTGGCCAATCATGGCTCAGGGGGACTAAGTCGACGCCCCACACTATAGAAGGCTGCCTACACGGCGTGTGGATGGAGAGATACTGTAGCTTGATTTAGAATAAGCAGGCAGGTTATTCAGTTAGTGGCAGTGTATTTGATATATATACTGTGTATATATATATATAATTTATGGTTGACGCCCTATGGCCGATACGGATATGAACAACATAGACTTATCATGAGACTTACAACATGAAATAGACCTGAAGTGTCCCTTGGTCTGATGGTCGGCATACCAAAATAAGGGGGCAAAAACATTCAGGTAGGGGTTAAGTTTTATTGGTTTTAGTCTTATTCATTGAGCGAGTTTGGTAAATGCTTGTGACATTTCCACCTGAGGATTGGGGATGTACCGGGCAAATTCTCTTAATAACATCATCTGGGATCCCATGCCGAGATGCTGTCGAGGCTGCTCCGATACGGAAAGAGTGACTGGAGTACTGACTGGGATTGAGGTGTAGGTTGCGGAGAAGAATCCTCACGTGTTCCACGAACTGGCTGGCACTTAACGGTTTGACCGGAAAGGGTAGAAGGGGACTAGAATCTGACTGTTCAGGCAGGAGTGACAGTAGACAGTTAAGTATGGTAACTGGACACCAGCTATTATTAGTCCTGTAGAGGTGGATGTCTACTCTGGGGCCTGATTGCTGGGTTTTGGATACCGCAAGATGGAGGACAAAATGGTCTTGGTAGTGAACCAAGTTACGTCTACACAGGACTTGGCCTGCGGGGTTATTGCAGGTGAACTCACCAGGCCGCATGAACCAGTAGACCGCAGTAGGCCAGATAGATAGCTGCTTGTATGACCAAGCTAGGGAGAAGACCAAATGGAGAACTGGCAAGGATAGTGGACATGTCTCTAAAGATGGTACTTGTTATAGGTAGGCGTTTGGCCTTGATTATCGGCTGTTGTTTCTGTATGCCACGTAGGCTGGCTCGGATCGCATGGCTTGCGAACAAGGATGGTCTTGCGGGATCTTGTAGAGCCAGAAAGTGTTGGATGATGTGGAACAGGGCCAAGTGACTATGGCAATATGAGATAAAGGCCAGTATGTGCTTGGTGTCTGTCGTAGTTCCCGCTGAGCAGTTTGCTAGGAATTTGTGGAAAGCGCTCCAAGCTATATGTTAAGCTTTGAGCGTGTTACGGGACAGAGACTGGTTGAGGAGCTGGGTCGCTCCACGGAGATGTTGTTCTAGTCCAGAGTCAGCTGAGACCAGGCCGGGATATGGGCTGATACAGGGTCAGCTCTGGGAACCTGCTGAAAGGAGGAGGTAAAATTAAAGCGCGACAGTGCGTCTGCGGCACGGTTGCATTTGCCTGGAATAAACGTACAGTGGATGTTGATTTGGTGCTGAAGGGAAAGTTGTACCAACCTGTGTAGGAAGGACATGACCAAGAGTGACTTAGACCTGCCTTTAGTAATGATATCTGTGTCGGTGGTGAAGGCCACAGTTTGTCCTGTCCAGATATGACCCCTGAGCTGGGCGGCTGCCACGATCGGGTAAAGCTCGAAGAGAGAGGAAGTCAGGGTAAACCCTGGGATTGAAAGTATGTCTGGAGGCCAGGGTCCTGCAAACCAGTGGTGGCCAAAAATTGCAGCAAAGCCTGTGGAGGCTGCGGCATCTGTTACTACCTGCGGTGATTGGAGTGATATTGAGGGTATAAACATGGATATACCATTCCAGGTGGAAATGAACTCTTCCCACATTGAAAAGTCTGCTACTGCTGCAGTGTCCAAATTGAGGATCTGATCGGGGTCCTGTGCCTGTGAGAGGTAGACTAGGAAGCGTGACACAAAGGACCGACCCTGGGGAATGATTTGCATGGCAAAATTGAGTATGCCCAACAGGGACTGGAGCTGCTTTTTAGTACACCCTCTTGTGTGGGTGAATTCTTGGAGGACTGACCTAATGCGGTTTAATTTGTCAAGGGGGAGGCTGGCCTGCATCGAGCAAGTATCTAGGTTAACTCCGAGGAAGGTGATGGAGTGTGCCGGTCCATCAACCTTGTGTTCAGCGATGGGGACATTAAGATTCCCAAAGACGACTCTCAATTTGTTGAGGTCTCCTGGGGGCATACCGGGCTGTTCGATTAACAAGAAGTCGTCCAGGTAATGGATGATCTCTTGGAACTGAGCCTTATGTATCAGGATCCAGGTAAGGGTCTGTGCAAAAGTGTTGAGGAGCCAGGGGCTGCTTTTAGAGCCAAAGATCAGCTTGGTAGCAAAGTAGTACGCCTCTTTCCACCTAATGCCGTGCCAACACCAGAGGGACGGGTGGATAGGCGGGAGCTTAAAGGCATCTGAGATGTCGGCCTTGGAGAGACAGGCGCTGTGCCTGCTTTGATAACGGCCTGAATTGCCATATCTATGGAGGCATACTTCAGGGAGAACTCCTCAGAGTGAATGAGAGAATTGAGGCTGGGAACATGAGAAGAATGAGGTGCAGACAGGTCGTACACCAAGCGAGCTTTATTCGAGAACTTGCCCTTGACAAGCACAATAGGGCTAACTCTCCAAGTGATGAAAGGGGGCTGTGTGAAGGGACCTATGATGAAGTCTTGCTCCAGTTCGCCTGTAATAGCTGGTCTATGGCCTGCACGTCCATGGCCGCTGAGCGGAGGGTCCTGCATTCATAGGTTGTGTGGGGCAGAGAGATGAGGCCTGTATGGAACCCTGCTGTAAATCCTTGGATAAGGAAGGTGGCCAGGGAAGGAGTGGGGTGTGGGGTGAGGTAGAGCCCCAGCCATAGGACATTAACTAGGCCTAGTCATGCCTTCTTCTGCTGCTTGACCTCAAATAAATTTCTGGGATGTGCCCTCTGGCATATGATACAGATATGGAGCAGGCAGCATTGGCTAAAATTACATGAGCCATAGTTGTAGTTGTTGCAGATAGCTGCTCCTCCTACGGTCCGAACAGAACGTCCGAACTTGTCCACTTGGGACGTCTGTACCGGGGCCGACGGGCCATGAACTGCACCGGAGGTGAAGGGGAACTTAAATGGGCGAGTAACTGCCACGTTGGAGCACCAGGCAGCGGTGTGGGTGGAGGAAATAGCGCACAATGGTGAGCGAAAGCCAGCAAAGTGACGGCAGAGCTATTCAGTGTCCATAAGGCTCCAATCCGTGCCTGTCTGAAATTGTGCCTCCTCCTCGTCCTCATCCTCTTCCTGTGTGATCGGCGGGCTAAAGGGGGGATAAAGGGGGCCTTGAGAGCTAAGGAAGTCCTCCTTTTCCTGCCTCTGTTCTGCCTCAAGTGCCCTGTCCATTATTCCACGCAGTGTGTGTTCCAACAGGTGGACAAGGGGGACAGTGTCACTGATGCATGCACTGTCACTGCTCACCATCCTTGTGGCCTCCTCAAATGGTGACAGGACAGTGCATGCATCCCTGATCATGGCCCACTGGCGTGGAAAAAAAAAAACAAGCTCCCCTGACCCTGTCCTGGTGCCATACTCGCACAGGTACTCATTGATGGCCCTCTACTGCGTGTACAGCCGTTGCAGCATGGCCAACGTTGAGTTCCACCTGGTGGGCATGTCACAGATTAGGCGGTTCTTGAGGAGGTTAAATTCCTTTTGGAGGTCAGCCAGCCGAGCACTGGCATTATATGACCTGTGGAAATGCACACATTTCCACAGACTTTCCTGGCCTGCAGACTTTCCTGGCCTGCCTCAGGACATCCTGTAAACCCGGGTACCTGCCCAAGAACCGCTGCACCACCAACTTAAAGGACGTGAGTCAAACAGGGCACATGGGTTAGTTGTCCCTGTCGGAGGGCGGAGAGGAGGTTGGTGCCATTGTCACAAACCACGATACCTGCCTTAAGCTGGCGTGGTGTTAACCACCTCTGAACCTGCCCCTGCAGAGCTGACAGAATCTTTGCCCCATGGTGGGTCCTGTCCCCCAAGCACACCGGCTCAAGCACCGCATAGCATCTTTTGGCCTGCGTACTTGCGTAGCCCCTTGAATGCCTACGGAGCACCGCTGGTTCCGAAGTCAAATCAGCACAGGAAGAGGCCATGGAGGAAGAAGAAGAGGAGGGGGTGGAGGAGAGAGGTGTGGCAAAATCACCACTAGTGGTATTTTGGAGGCATGGTGGCAGAACAACCTCCAACACTACTGCACCCTGTCCTGCATCCTTCCCAGCTGCCAGAAGAGTCACCCAGTGCGCGGTGAAAGATAGGTTACGTCCCTGTCCATGCCTGAGTCAGCGGTAATATGCATATTACCGCTGACCGCCCTGTCCAGTGAGGCCAAGACATTGCCTTCCATATACCGGTAGAGAGCTGGAATCGCCTTCCGTGAGAAAAAGTGGCATTTGGGAACCTACCACTAAGGAACCGCACATTCCACAAACTCACGGAAGGGGGCAGAGTCTACCAACTGAAAAGGCATCAGTTGAAGTGCTAGCAATTTAGCCAAGCTAGCATTCAACTCCTGGGAATGTGGATGGCTGGGAGCGAACTTCTTTTGGTGGTGCAGCAGCTGGGGCAGGGAAATTTGCCTTGTACAATCTGATGTCGGTGCACCGATAGCAGATTGCCCCCAAGTACTTGGCTGTGACACACCTAATTCTACACCTTCATTCCTCTCAGTGCAGGTCTCAGAGAAGACTGAAGGTATAGTGGGGTTGGAGATCCCAGCTGATGAGGAGCAAGGAGAGGTCCACTTTGTTCTTTGGTGTGGGTCTTTTAGGTATGCTTGCCAACGAACTGCATGGCAGGTCAATACATGTCTGGTCAAGCATGTGGTGCCCAAGCGGGAGATGTTTTGGCTACGAGAGATACGCTTGAGACATATGTTGCAAATAGCAGCGGTGGGATCTGATGCACTCCTCTCAAAAAAGGCCCACACCAAAGAACTTTTGGAATAACGCGCAGAGACAGCAGCGCCCTGCACATGCGGAGCTTTGCGGTGTGAGGCAGTCGGTGTGCTGCCCTTAAGCTGGCCCCTGGAGGGCATCCTGCCTCGTTGGTGATGTGCCTCCTCCTCCTCCTCTCTCCTATCAGGCACCCATGTGGAGTCAGTGACCTCATCATCCCCTCCCTCCTCATCACTGGAGCAAAGCTGGCAGTATGCTGCAGCTGGGGGAACATGACTGCCAGATTGCTGTCCTTCTTGGGCACCCCCTCTCTCTGGGCTCACGTTACTGCCTTCCTCTAGCTGGGTACCATCATCGGAGCCTTCAAAACGCTGGGCATCCTCCTGGAGCATGTACCGAGCACTGTGGTCAAACAGTTCGGGGGACTCCTCAGGAGGACATGGTGGGGCTAGGGAAGGAGTGACTGATGCCATTGAGCCGAGGGAAGAGGCCGCGTTGGTAGCTGCTTTGCTAGACAAAGTACCCTGAGCCTGGGTGAGAGAGGATGAGGAGGATGAGGACGGCTTGGTCATCCACTCTACCAAGTCTTCCGCATGTTGTGGCTCAACACGGCCAGCTGCTGAAAAAAAGGACAAGCGTGTCCCACGACCACGTGCTGATGAGGATGCACCGTCTCCACAACCAGCACTGTTGCCTCTAGACACAGAGCCTGCTTGCCCTCTTTTATTGGCTTGTGACTGTCTGCCTCTCCTTGTTGGCCTTCCAGGCATAGTAATGGCCTGCAATGAGATGTAGCTGCACAAAGCTGGGATGTATATATATACTGATACTGCAGCTAGCAGAATCAACTGCCTGCCTGTACTATTATTAGTATGAGAACACCAGCAATTGTCTTAAGGTAGCTTTAGGTGCACACTGTGCAGAGGACGCAGTACACTAACTGTAAATACTGTAACTGCCTGCCTGTGGTATTAATAGGAACAGAACAACAGCAATTGTCTTCAGGTAGCTTTAGGTGCACACTGTGCAGAGGACGCAGTACACTAACTGTAAATACTGTAGCTGCCTGCCTGTGGTATTAATAGGATCAGAAGAACACCACCAATTTTATTCAGGCAGCTTTAGGTGCACACTGTGCAGAGGACACAGTACACTAACTGTAAATACTGTAGCTGTCTGCCTGTGGTATTAATATAGGATCAGAAGAACACCACCAATTTCATTCAGGTAGCTTTAGGGGCACACTGTGCAGAGGACACAGTACACTAACTGTAAATACTGTAGCTGCCTGCCTGTGGTATTAATATAGGAATAGAAGAACACCACCAATTTTCTTCAGGTAGCTTTAGGTGCACACTGTGCAGAGGACACAGTACACTAACTGTAAATACTGTAGCTGCCTGCCTGTGGTATTAATATAGGAATAGAAGAACACAACCAATTTTCTTCAGGTAGCTTTAGGTGCACACTGTGCAGAGGACACACTACATTAACTGTAAATACTGTAGCTGCCTGCTTGTGGTATTATTATAGGATCAGAAGAACACCACCAATTTCATTCAGGTAGCTTTAGGGGCACACTGTGCAGAGGACACAGTACACTAACTGTAAATACTGTAGCTGCCTGCCTGTGGTATTAATATAGGAATAGAAGAACACCACCAATTTTCTTCAGGTAGCTTTAGGTGCACACTGTGCAGAGGACACAGTACACTAACTGTAAATACTGTAGCTGCCTGCCCATGGTATTAATATAGGATCAGAAGAACACCACCAATTTTGTTCAGGTAGCTTTAGGTGCACACTGTGCAGAGGACACAGTACACTAACTGTAAATACTGTAGCTGCCTGCCTGTGGTATTAATATAGGAATAGAAGAACACCACCAATTTTCTTCAGGTAGCTTTAGGTGCACACTGTGCAGAGGACACAGTACACTAACTGTAAATACTGTAGCTGCCTGCCCATGGTATTAATATAGGATCAGAAGAACACCACCAATTTTGTTCAGGTAGCTTTAGGTGCACACTGTGCAGAGGACACAGTACACTAACTGTAAATACTGTAGCTGCCTGCCTGTGGTATTAATATAGGAATAGAAGAACACCACCAATTTTCTTCAGGTAGCTTTAGGTGCACACTGTGCAGAGGACACAGTACACTAACTGTAAATACTGTAGCTGCCGGCTTGTGGTATTATTATAGGATCAGAAGAACACCACCAATTTCATTCAGGTAGCTTTAGGGGCACACTGTGCAGAGGGCACAGTACACTAACTGTAAATACTGTAGCTGCCTGCCTGTGGTATTAATAGGAGCAGAACAACAGCAATTGTCTCCAGGTAGCTTTAGGTGCACACTGTGCAGAGGGCGCACTACACTAACTGTAAATACTGTAGCTGCCTGCCTGTGGTATTAATAGGATCAGAAGAACACCACTAATTTTCTTCAGGTAGCTTTAGGTGCACACTGTGCAGAGGACATAGTGCACTAACTGTAAATACTGTAGCTACCTGCCTGTGGTATTAATAGGAGCAGAACAACAGCAATTGTCTCTAGGTAGCTTTAGGTGCACACTGTGCAGAGGACGCACTACACTAACTGTAAATGCTGTAGCTGCCTGCCTGTGGTATTAATAGGATCAGAAGAACACCACTAATTTTCTTTAGGTAGCTTTAGGTGCACACTGTGCAGAGGACACAGTACACTAACTGTAAATACTGTAGCTGCCTGCCTGTGGTATTAATAGGATCAGAAGAACACCACTAATTTTCTTCAAGTAGCCTTAGGTGCACACTGTGCAGAGAACGCACTACACTAACTTGTAAATACTGCAGCTGTCTGCGGTACTGTACTAATAGGATCAGAAGAACACCACTAATTTTCTTTAGGTAGCTTTAGGTGCACACTGTGCAGAGGACGCACTACACTAACTGTAAATACTGTAGCTAATAGGACTAATAGGATCAGAAGAACACCAGCAATTTTCTTCAGGTAGCTGGAAATACTGTAAAAACACCTGCCTGCCTGTCAGTAGTAGGAAGAGAATAACAGGAACGGATCTAGCTAAACTGAATACAGTGTATATATATATATGTACAACACCTAGGATGTATATATATACACAATACACTGTAAGTGCAGCTAACTGACCTGCCTGCCTACTCTATCTAACTAAATCAAATGACTGTCTATCTATCTCTCTCTCAACACCGGAAGGCTCTCTCTCAAGGCGGCCTTATATAGTGTGGGGCGTGTACTAAACCCCCTGAGCCATAACTGGCCAAAGCCTCCTTGGCTTTGGCCAATTACGGCTCTCTGTATACACAGCGCTGTGATTGGCCAAGCATGCGGGTCATAGTGCATGCTTGGCCAATCATCAGCCAGCAATGCACTGCGATGCCGCAGTGAATTATGGGCCGTGACTCGCCACTCGAATTTGGCGCAAACGGCCCATATCGTTCGAAATTCGGTGAACGCCCGAACAGGCGATGTTCGAGACGAACATGCGTTCGATTCAAACATGAAGCTCATCCCTAATGCTCAGCATATGGGCAATAACACAGCCCCCCGGGGCTGATCAAGATAAATGAAACTGTGATCAAGCCGAGTGAAGTTCTTCAATTTACAGCAATACTCATTGTGAGGAGATGTATCCATATGAAAAGAAACAATGCTCCTCTGCCGCCAAATCCAGCAACGTTTCCTCTCTACGTCCTTCCAAATGGAATGTCCTTTGTCCTGTTTGTATCTCTGCTAAGATCTTGATCAGCCCGGGGGGCTGTGTTATTCGCTATATGCCGAGCATGAGAGTGCAAGGCAATATTTTTTGGTGAGTGTGGCTACATAACAGTGGATCACAATCAGTGTGGTGGAAGAAAGTTTTATTGCATAGGAAGATTGCTTTATTCACTCTTTTGACACACAGTACTTTGCATGGACTTTTTTCATAATTTTTCCATATAATATTGCACGGATTGATGTCATCACTATTAACACCATGATCCAACATTTTTCATTACTTATTTATTTTTTAATTTATTTATGTTTATGAGTTAAATGTTCTCCCGTTCATCATTGGAGGGGGAACTTGTTTGGAACTATCACAGACATTATATTTATTCATTGTTTGGGTTTACTAGCACTAGTTGGTGATTCATTTCATTCATTTATTCATTTTATTTTTATCTATACATAATAATTTTTTTGGTATCATTGTATCGATGTGATATATAGCGCCACTATTTCTATTTTAAATATTATTTACACATTATTTTATACAAATTGGCCGCTTTAGGTAATTTTTGGTCTTGCACAGGAGCGCAGTGGTGGATTTTCAAGTCCTGATCACCAACTTTTTAGTATCCTTCTATAGTGTCTACTCTCCTCACTGAGCTCTGCTAAGTATAACTTCAGCTCTCCACCCCCGTTTTTCTGACAGTTCAGACAAGCTTTGTAAATTCTGGACTTTGAATGGCTGTAGAGAAGAGAAGACTGCAAATAAACAGGTATACATTATGTAGGAGGATTTGTTTCATCTCTGTGTATCACCTGAGGCCAGTCACTTCCCTGGGTATATGTGAGGGTTTACAGCCACTTAATGTAAATGTGTAAAGATCCGCGCTTAGGACAAGTTGAGGGCTGCTGCCTATCTCAAATTAGTACCCCTAGGGGTCTAATTGCAAGGATCAGTAGATAATTAAAGAGATAAAAATGGCGCTGCCCTCTAATTTGATGAAATATTAGTCTTAGGCCTAGATATGCTGAAATATATAGGAATTTATGTCACTGACAGTGAAGTACAACATTAAAAAACACTCTATATATGTAGACAGCTTTGGGTACCATAAATAGTACTATAATGCAAGTGTAGTGCTTAAACATGTATTATAGTGCCGGAGAAATGGAAATAATGCTGTAAAAAAGTGAAAAAAGAAAAAAATATATATATATTTTTTTTTTAAATACACCGATTGTGCAAAAGTATTGAGACAAAATGGCGCCTGATTCAAAAAAAAAAAAAAAAAATTTTTTTTTTTGTTTTAAAAGTAAACCCAAAACAATAAGTAAAAATTATTGTCAGTGCAATTCTAATGATACTACCGTGGATTAAAAGTAAATTGGTGACAAATCCTCAAAATTCAAAAGTATTGTGACACTTAGCGCCTGTAGTGAATACAGTGTAACAAAAAATATTAGTTGTGTAATTGTGCTATATACTCTCCAGGTATGCCATACATACAGCAATCCCGGATTTCTCATACAAAAATATAAAATTAAGAAATCATAACTAATGATGATTAATTGCTACCAAGTAAGTAATTAATTGCATAACTCCATGTAGACACCACGAAAAGTTTTTAAACACTGAACTGAATAAGTCAATATATTAAGTAGTTTTTCTTGGGAATTTTATATCCGTGACTTCTGTGCTTGTGGTTCAACAGTAGTGACTTCAGGTGCTCACCCCCCAGTGCTCCCCCACTCACCAAAATGTGTCACCCCTGCAGGGGTACCGAGCGATAGAGTGGGTGCCTTGGGGTGGTTGGTGGTATCTCCTGTTGCGTTACTGTTGTTTTATGCGATGCGGTCCTTTCCTAGTATTCCTGGTTCCTCTGTATGTTTGAGCGTGACAGACTCACTTCATACCTCCTAGTCTGCTAGCCAACTGCAATCAGCATGTGGCCTGGACCAAAAAAAGAACCAGTTCTTTTTTTGGTCCAGGCCACATGCTGATTGCAGTTGGCTAGCAGACTAGGAGGTATGAAGTGAGTCTGTCACGCTCAAACATACAGAGGAACCAGGAATACTAGGAAAGGACCGCATCGCATAAAACAACAGTAACGCAACAGGAGATACCACCAACCACCCCAAGGCACCCACTCTATCGCTCGGTACCCCTGCAGGGGTGACACATTTTGGTGAGTGGGGGAGCACTGGGGGGTGAGCACCTGAAGTCACTACTGTTGAACCACAAGCACAGAAGTCACGGATATAAAATTCCCAAGAAAAACTACTTAATATATTGACTTATTCAGTTCAGTGTTTAAAAACTTTTCGTGGTGTCTACATGGAGTTATGCAATTAATTACTTACTTGGTAGCAATTAATCATCATTAGTTATGATTTCTTAATTTTATATTTTTGTATGAGAAATCCGGGATTGCTGTATGTATGGCATACCTGGAGAGTATATAGCACAATTACACAACTAATATTTTTTGTTACACTGTATTCACTACAGGCGCTAAGTGTCACAATACTTTTGAATTTTGAGGATTTGTCACCAATTTACTTTTAATCCACGGTAGTATCATTAGAATTGCACTGACAATAATTTTTACTTATTGTTTTTGGTTTACTTTTAAAACAAAAAAAAAAAAATTTTTTTTTTTTTTGAATCAGGCGCCATTTTGTCTCAATACTTTTGCACAATCGGTGTATTTAAAAAAAAAAAAAAAAAAAAAAAATATATTTTTTTTTCTTTTTTCACTTTTTTACAGCATTATTTCCATTTCTCCGGCACTATAATACATGTTTAAGCACTACACTTGCATTATAGTACTATTTATGGTACCCAAAGCTGTCTACATATATAGAGTGTTTTTTAATGTTGTACTTCACTGTCAGTGACATAAATTCCTATATATTTCAGCATATCTAGGCCTAAGACTAATATTTCATCAAATTAGAGGGCAGCGCCATTTTTATCTCTTTAATTATCTACTGATCCTTACAGCCACTTAAGCCCCTGTTCACACCGGTGCAACTTGTCCTCTTTGCGGGAGCCGTGATGCGCCAGTGGGTCCTCCCTTTCTCCTCCCCATCCCTTTGGGACTGGGGGATTGGGCGGTCTCCACTCTGCGCATCGGCGCCACGTACCCTACGCCGGACCTGTGACGTCATTCCCTGGCGTCACGGCCCGGACGTCTAGTGATTCCTTCTCGGTGTCTCCATGGAGAAGCCCCTTCGCGCCAAAAGCTGAGGTTTACTCGGCTCAGGTGCGGTGGCTGCTCCTCCGTGCCACCCACGTGGTGTTGGCGGCGTATTTACATTCCCCATTTGGAGCTGGCGGTTCCCACGGCCGGTCTCTCTCTGGGGTTTCTGCACACCAGCCTTGCGGCTTCCGTTTGGCTGGTGGTGCCTTTAGTTGCCACAATTGGGTAGGTCATTGTCTTTTGTCTCTTTTCTCTTCTTTCTCCCCTCACTTGATTCTGGCTTCTCTTGGTTTAAGTGCCTACTTCCTTGGTGAGTTTGCCTTATTCATTTCTCCAGTGCTTTGCCACTTTTCATCTGCTACTTCTCACACAATAGTTATTATTAAACACCCATTTCACTTTGGCTACTTTCACATCTTTTTTTCTTATCACCCTTTTTCTTATCACCCAAAATCTTTACAGATTTTCACATACACACTTGTCCTACTGTATCTACATTCATTATTCTCTTTGGAATTTACTGGGTTCACGGTCTATTATTCCATTATTACTATTACTATAAATAAAACACTATAACTTATTATATGCACACTCAATGGAATATTTTTCTATTCTTAGATCTGGTTGTTTTCACGACATGTATTCCTGCCTAATAGACATACTCTGCCCCTATCCTTCGTTCTTCAATCCAGCCTGCCCAATGTCGCACCTATATCTACGCTGCCTCGGCTCCCGTGGAGAGGCCATGTCCCTGGCCCACCTTGCTCCCACCACCACGCACTGCACCTGCTGCCTGAGTTGGTGAGTGCGTCCAATACTACCTGCTCTATATATTGAATGTTCATTTATCTATATTTTTTAATTTTCTACATGGACATTATGGTTCATTATATTTTTATATATACTTTACAGGAAAACTTGTTTACATCAGCTCCTGATAAGTGGGTATAGACCCACGAAACGCGTCGAGCCTTGCCTTTTGATGCCCTAACTACAATCTACATGGAACCATAGTCATGTATACTAATTGGTTTCCTTGAGTACATCAACCATTTTCCTACGTAGTTAATGCACATTTACAATGTGGGTGCACGTATCGTGATCAGGCATGTTGCTGCTAGCAACATCATGCTTTTCTACCTCTTTTTTTAACATCTATCTCATGCTGCTATGTGTGTATATTCTTTATTATGCCTATATTATGTGTACATCATTTCTATATTTATGTAATGAATTATTTTATTATATATGAAATCAATACTCCTTTAATATGTATTATATGTTTTACTATCAATAAATATTTCATAAAGTAATTTATAGATGGTTTACTTTACCTCCACTACCCAACTGCTTCATTTTAAAGTCCCAACCTCCTATTAATTTATTATCGAAAACCGGGATGGAGGAACACTATTGTTCCTCATTTAAAGTCCCAAAACCCCCTCATTTGACTCTATAGATTTATCGGGATGGAAGCTCTTGGTTAAATGGGATGGGTAGTGTTCCCCTACCCTCTCTGTGTGAGGTAAGCCCCCCCTTTTTTCCATAGGGTACATAAGAAACTGCCTTTACATGTACATATATATGTTTATTCCTTAATTGTGGATTTATTGCCCAATATATTTATCCATCAGTTTTATTATTACATTTCACCAGCAGCATCCTGGTCACCGATCTCATGCCCCATAAGGTTTTTCTATAGATGTTCCATCAAACACTCTCCACCTGGCCAGCATTCGTGCCTTAAGTGTGGTATCTGGGTGGTTGGGTGACGCCGGGCTCTCCTCTTTGCGGGAGCCGCGATGCGCCAGTGGGTCCTCCCTTTCTCCTCCCCATCCCTTTGGGACTGGGGGATTGGGCGGTCTCCACTCTGCGCATTGGCGCCACGTACCCTACGCCGGACCTGTAAAATCATTCCCTGGCGTCACGGCCCGGACGTCTAGTGATTCCTTCTCGGTGTCTCCATGGAGAAGTCCCTTCGCGTCAAAAGCTGAGGTTTACTCGGCTCAGGTGTGGCGGCTCCTCCTCCGTGCCACCCACATGGTGTTGGCGGCGTATTTACATTCCCCATTTGGAGCTGGCGGTTCCCACGGCCGGTCTCTCTCTGGGGTTTCTGCACACCAGCCTTGCGGCTTCCGTTCGGCTGGTGGTGCCTTTAGTTGCCACAATTGGGTAGGTCATTGTCTTTTGTCTCTTTTCTCCTCTTTCTCCCCTCACTTGATTCTGGCTTCTCTTGGTTTAAGTGCCTACTTCCTTGGTGAGTTTGCCTTATTCATTTCTCCAGTGCTTTGCCACTTTTCATCTGCTACTTCTCACACAATAATTATTATTAAACACCCATTTCACTTTGGCTACTTTCACATCTTTTTTTCTTATCACCCAATCTTTACAGATTTTCACATACACACTTGTCCTACTGTATCTACATTCATTATTCTCTTTGGAATTTACTGGGTTCACGATCTATTATTCCATTATTACTATTACTATAAATAAAACACTATAACTTATTATATGCACACTCAATGGAATATTTTTTCACGACATACATTCCTGCCTAATAGACATACTCTGCCCCTATCCTTCGTTCTTCAATCCAGCCTGCCCAATGTCGCACCTATATCAACGCCGCCTCGGCTCCCGTGGAGAGGCCATGTCCCTGGCCCACCTTGCTCCCACCACCACGCACTGCACCTGCTGCCTGAGTTGGTGAGTGCATCCAATACTACCTGCTCTATATATTGAATGTTCATTTATCTATATTTTTTACTTTTCTACATGGACATTATGGTTCATTATATTTTTATATATACTTTACAGGAAAACTTGTTTACATCAGCTCCTGATGAGTGGGTATAGACTAAATGGCTCCCACTGCTGTCAATCAAATCCAATGACACAGGTGCGGGGGCGGAGCCGAGTCCGGCATTCTGTGTCTATGCACGCAAATTCTGGACACAAGAGTGCGCCCGTAAGGTAGCCAGCAGGAGGAGCACTTCTCCCAGGGGGTTTACTGATGCGAGGAGGAGCCGCGAGCGCTGCCAGGGGAACCCCAGAAGACGAGGTTCAGGGCCACACTGTGTAAAAAGAACTGCAGTATGATATGTTTGTTATTTAAAAAAAAAAGGAAGGTTTACAATGACTTTAACCGGTTCCCGACCGGCGCACGCCGATGTACGTCGGCAGAATGGCACGGCTGGGCAAATGGGCGTACCATTTGAATTCCCCGCCGTGCCATTGCGTGCGCGCCGCCGGCAGCACACGCACGCGCTGGCCGGGAGCTCCGTGAGCCGGGTTGCGGGTCCCGTGGACTCGATCGCCGCGGGGATACCCGGGATCGCCTCACGGAGAGGACGAACGGGGAGATGCTGATGTAAACAGCATCTCCCCTTTTTGCCTAGTGACAAGTGTCACTGATCACAGCTCCCTGTCATCGGGAGCTGTGATCAGAGTAATGACACTGCTAGCCCATCCCCCTACAGTTAGTAATCACTCCCCTAGGACACACTTAACCCCTCCCCGCCCCCTAGTGGTTAACCCCTTCACTGCCAGTGTCATTTACACAGTAATCAGTGCATTTTTAATCGCACTGATCGCTGTATAAATGACAATGGTCCCAAAAATGTGTCAAAAATGTCCGACATGTCCGCCATAATGTCGCAGTCACAATAAAAATTGCTGATCGCCGCCATTACTAGTAAAAAAAAAAAAGATTAATAAAAATGCCATAAAACTATCCCCTATTTAGTAAACACTATAACTTTTGCGCAAACCAATCAATAAACGCTTATTGCGAATTTTTTTTACCAAAAATATGTAGAAGAATATGATCGGCCTAAACTGAGGAAAAAAAATGTTTTTTTTTATATATTTTTGGGGGATATTTATTATAGCAAAATGTAAAAAATAATGCATTTTTTTCAAAATGGTCGCTCTAATTTTGTTTATAGCGCAAAAAATAAAAATCGCAGAGGCGATCAAATACCACCAAAAGAAAGCTCTATTTGTGGGAAAAAAAAGGACGTCAATTTTGTTTGGGAGCCACGTTGCACGACTGCGCAATTGTCAGTTAAAGCGACGCAGTGCCGAATCGCAAAAAAAGCTCTGGTCAGGAAGGGGGTAAAATCTTCTGGGGCTGAAGCGGTTAAGATATTTCCTTTAAACTGATATTCTGCTGAAATACCTCACTTATAAGTTTGCCTTCATGGTAGCTATTACATTTGTTAAGTGTGTTTCAGAGTTGGACGATTTTCCTTCTAAAGAGCCCTTTCTTGTTTAGCACAAAGGTAAAGTTGTTTTGAGACCAAAACGTTCATTCCTACATAAAGTGGTTTCCTTTTTCCACCTCAACGAGCACATGAAGACATTGTTCTTCCTTCCCTTTGCCCTGCCCCAAAACATGACAAGGAAACTGCCCTATATCACCTGGATGTGTTCAAGCCTGTCATGGTCTACCTGGCAGCCGCACACTTTATTCTCTCAGTCTCACTTTCCTGGTGAATCAGGCATCAAGAATCTCCTTTCCAGATTTGCAAGACCACCACTTGGTCCACTGTTCACACCAGTGGTGGCAGCAAACAACCCCCCTGTTGGTCAGTGGCATTTCAGTCAGCACCCCCTTTCCGCACTTACCCAAGCAGGCCCCAGCGGGCGGGTTGCAGGCTCCGACAGGCAGTGGCAGGCTTCAGCGGGCAGTGGCTCTAGTGTCTTCTGTGCAGCTCCTCCCTTCTTCTCCCAGGCATCCAATAGGATCGCCTATCTTTTCAGCCAATCGGGGGACAGGTATCAGACCCACTTCCCGATTGGCCGGGAGGAGGATCAGTGTTGCAACAGCGAATTTTCATTCACTGTTGCAACACACCTGGGGGCCCTAAATGCAATACTCTGTGCCCAGAGCCCACCCTATTTTGAAGCCTATTAGGGGCTCAAAGCAGTGCTTCGAAAAACATACCCCCGCCCATCCCCGCCATAGGAATTCATGCAATTCATGGGGGGGTGGCGCTTGTGTGCCCACAGTGGAAGGGCCGCCCCTGGTTCACACATTCTCTAAGTTCTACCAGGTGTTTAGACCTCGACTGATGCAAGCTTCAGAAGCAAGGTGCTTAAAGCTGTTATCTGAGTGTTTTGTTTGAGTTTTTAACATTTGTTTTTCTTGTGGACCTGTTGGTGGTTCTGTTTGCTATGTTGTTGTCCACCCCTCAGTTTATTGCTTGGATACATCCCATGGTCTATGAATAAAAGACTTGTGTCCTGTACTGTACAATTAGGATAATTAAGGATTTAAATAAAGATAATTAAGGAAATTTTAATTGCCTGTATAGTCAATATCTTGGAGTGCAATACAGGACACAGGCCCCCCCCCCCCCCTCTGTGTCTTGAAAACTCAATATTGTTGATGAAAAACTGGGGGTTATATGGGTACACTGTGGGGTTGGCCCTAGCAAGTTTCTGCCAATGTCAAGTCACCTGAAGGTAGCCTGCATACTGTATAACCCATGGTTCATGATTACAATTGACAGGTAAGGCCCCTTTCACACGGGCACCGTCAGTTTAGCCACGTTAAAAACATATCAGTTCTTATTCATTTCTTCATCCGTCTTCATCCGTCATCCGTTCCGTTAATCTCAGTTTTCATCCGTCATCCGTTGCGTTAATCTCCGTTTTCATCCGTCTTCCGTTTCGTTAATCTCTGTTTTCATCCGTTTTCCGTTCCGTTAATATCCGTTTTCATCTCTTAATGTACACGTTTACATCTGTTTTTTCATCCGTTTTTGTATCTGTTTTCATCTGTTTACAGCAGTTTCTTTGCATTTAGAGAAATTACCCAGAAAGCCTTGCTCCACCCATCCTACATTGCCATGCGTGAACAATTTGCAGACTACTTTCTATTTCCATCAGAAGTTTCATGGCAGTACCAATATTATATATATATATATATATATATATATATATATATATATATATATATATATATATATATATATATATATATATATAAATCATGCAGTGCAAATTTAAATTTATTAATTCATTAATTTGGGTATTTCATTGTGTTTTGATAGCATAAAAAGACACAAAAGCACATGATATGTTCAAAACAGTTTTAGTTTTATTATTCTGCATAACTCTTTTAAAATAAAGGTTTTTTCACTTTGTTTTTTTATTTGTATGAACTTTGAATTATTTCTTCAAAACGGATCTTAACTGATCGGACGTTGACGGACGTTGTCAGTTAACGTCAGTTAATATCCGTTTTGACGGATCTGGACGTAGCTTTGTACGTTAAAAAAAACGGATAAAAATGGAAGCGGAGGTTAACTGATGGTAACGGATGATCATCCATTTGCCCATAGGAATGCATTGTCGTCCGTCGACGGATGGAAGATAAACGGATAGACGGTCCGTCCGTGTGAAAGTTGCCTTAGTCAGAATTCCTACTTTTTTTTTTTTTTTTGTTTGTTTATATTTATATTTTATATGTTCATAATTGCTGTTATGTATGATGTCTGTATTCTTAAGATTATACATTTCTTCACTTTTAAAGCACTGCAGAGCATGTTGTAATTTCATGAAGTTACTAAATTAAATCTACCAAAATACAAAAATACAATAAAATATAATATGGATAGCTAGATGGACCTGAAATGTTGATGAGAGCATGAACGTTGCACTATATTCTGCACTATTTGTGTCCTGAACTACTGGATACAGCTTCCTTGCTCTGCTGCCCTGCCACCTGCTGGTAATATAGTTAAACTGACAGTTAATTTTAAAATTGCTGGAATTGCTGCTAAGGTAATATAACCCCTTTTCTAATCATTCATCATAAATGAAATTAATATTATTAATATGTTATTGTGTATAACTCTCTGAATATAACCTACTTATAAATTGTTTATTGCATGTTCTCCTTACTGGTGTTTCCTTCTAATGTATGAGACTTATGTTAGATCATGTACAGTATGTGATTTAACTAACCACAAAAAATATCAAAAATATGTTATTTAAATAACTGTATTTTTTTAACTGCATAGCAAAAAAAAAACACAAAAACAATTAACATACAATAGCATCCATTGAATTCAATAAAAAAAACTTAAAAGTATAGAACTAATATCTTTACACAGCTTCCATATCAAGTTTCACCACTTAGGCTAGATTCCAGTGCGGGTTCCCACATCATATGTCTCTCGCAGTTCACACTGCTCTATGTGAACTGCTGTGGGTGTCAATACAAAGTTAATGACACCCCCAGATCGGTTCGCAGATCACAGTGCGGACTGTCAAATGGTGCAGGAATCGGATTGCATGGGTGTGAACACCCATGCAATCCGATTCCAGTGCGGACCAAAAAAACCATTTTGGTCCGAGTTCGATGAGAATTCAGCCATACAATCTGTATGGCTGAATTTGCATCGCACAGACATCGCATGTGATCTACACAGCAATGCGGTGCAAATCACATGCAATGTCTGACATTGCAATAGTGTAAACCCAGCCTTATAACGAGCTGGCAGTTTTTAGAATTTAGCATTTGCTTAAAGTGAACTTGTCAGGTACATTAACATATTCAGACTAAACAGTTTAGTCACCAAGTGACTTTGACATACAAGTGATATATACTTTGTGTACCCTCTGATGCTTCTGAGTATATTTTTATGTAATACATTGGTAGTTTATAGTGATATTACTCTATGCTCTCCTTTTATTCTCTTCCATCATTCCTGAGGAAAGTTGGGTATCCTTGGTAATTGTGAAGTGACCAGGTGAGGTTGAAAATTTGCAGTGGACCCTGAAGCAACCTTATCTATATGTCTAAGACCCCTTTCACACTGAGGCAGTTTTCAGGCAATTTAGCGCTTGAAATAGCCTCTAAAAAGTGCCTGAAAACTGCCTCCCATTCTGTGTAGTGTGTGCTTTCACACTGGGGCGGTGCGTTTGCGGGATTATAGGAAAAGTCCTGCAAGCAGCATCTTTGGGGTGGCTTGGGAGCACTGTATTTGGCGCTTCCAAAATGCCCCTGCCCATTGCACTGAATGGGCAGCACTTACTAAGCACCTTAACCGCTTCAGCCCCGGAAGATTTTAACCCTTTCCTGACCAGAGCACTTTTTGCGATTCGGCACTGCGTCGCTTTAACTGACAATAGCGCGGTCATGCGACATTGCACCCAAACAAAATTGACGTTCTTTTTTTCACACAAATAGAGCTTTCTTTTGGTGGTATTTGATCACCTCTGCGTTTTTTATTTTTTGCGCTATAAACAAAAAAAGAGCGACAATTTTGAAAAAAAACGCAATATTTTTTACTTTTTGCTATAATAAATATCCCCCAAAAATATATAAAAAAGAACATTTTTTTCCCTCAGTTTAGGCCAATATGTATTCTTCTACAAATTTTAGTTAAAAAAAAATCACAATATTAGTATATTGATTGGTTTGCGCAAAAGTTATAGCGTCTACAAAATAGGGGATAGATTTATGTCAATTTTATTATTAATTTTTTTTTTTTACTAGTAATGGCAGCGATCTGCGATTTTTATCTGGACTGCGACATTATGGCGGACTCATCGGATAATTTTGACACATTTTTGGGACCAATGGCATTTTTACAGCAATCGGTGCTATAAAAATGCATTGATTATTGTAAAAATGTCACTGGCAGTGAAGGGGTTAACACTAGGGGGTGATCAAGGGTTTAATGTGTTCCCTATTGTGTGTTCTAACTGAAGGGGGAGGTGACTGTGTAGGGGAGATGACAGATCGCTGTTCATACTCTGTATGAACAGACGATCTGTCTGTTCTCCCCTCAGATAACCAGAAACTGTGTGTTTACACACACAGATCCCGGTTCTCCATGTGTCACGAGCGAGCGGGGGAGCCCGGTGGTGATCGCGACCGCCGGGCACTCGCATCGGCTCCGTGGATGAGCGGGGGCCCTAGTGGTCAAAGATAAAAGCAAGGTAACATGACGGCGATTCGCGCAGCCGAGCCATGTTGCCGCAGTACAACTGCGGCAGCTGGTCGGCAAGCGGTTAAAAGCACTTTGAAAGCACCTAAAAACTGGACTTTTTACCTTTTTTAAGGTAAAAAGCACCCCACAAGTGGCTGAAAAGTGCCACTAAAACACTGCTAAAGCACCGCAAAAAAAGCAGCGCTTTAGCGCTAACAGCACAACGTTGCAGTGTGAAAGCCCTTTAAGTGCTTCTTGTCTTTAGAGATAATTTGGATCCAGTAAGGAGGTAATACTTTTGGTTTTCTGGTGGTCCAGGACCACTGAATGTGGAATTTTACACATATCATATATACAAAACACAAGGTTGGTCTGGTTCATGGTGCAACACCCATCAATCAGGCACCTCATCCCAAATAATCATAGAAAAGAGCTGGAAGTTGAGGGGATTTTAACGGTGCCAATGAAGATGTAGGAAAAATACATAAATTTAAAATAACCAATAAATTTTATTATTACAAAGTTAAAAGATACAAAATAAATATTTACAATGATAACAAATATTTGGTGGTCATATTGAATGATCAATTCAAAATCGTAGGAAAATACATTGCACACTAGCCCAACATGTTTCACTATTTGCTTCTTCAGGGGATGTGCAAGTAGGGATAGGATTCAAATAAGAACACTAAACAAAATAGAAACAAGAAATTATTATAACAAACATAAAAAATAAAACATTATAGGTGAGCTTGGTCTCCAAAGAACACCACAGACAGAACCACTCACCCAAACAACAGTTGCCATCAGCAACAAACCAGGCCGGACCCAAAAATCCCCCAAGCTACCGCAGGAGAACATTGAGGAACATCAGGCCCTTGAGGACCTGATGGAACTTTGGGAGGAGGGACATGCCACCGACGCCGCCGCCACTTTAATCCCCTCACCTGCGCTGTCGATCGAGGGCGTGTCCTTCCCCCCTCCCCAATCTTTCAAACCCAAGTCTAGGCTCTTTCCACTTTTGAACACTAATCCCAATATATGGGCATTTATCCAACAAACATCCAAAGCGATAGAGGAATTAAAAATCCCTTCCATCAGGACCTCCAACCTGGCCCTAGAACAAAAAGATGCCATTAGATCTTTACAAACTAATTCTGAACTAATAATCAAGCCTTCCGATAAGGGCGGAAACCTGGTTATTATGGGAATTTCCCAATATATAACTATGTGCAAGAAAATACTTATGAACCGTAATTGGTATCGTCCCAACCCAAAAACTGTTATTGATAACTATAACACACAATATCGTGCCATCATTTTCAAGGCCTACCATCAAGGTGTTATTGATCTCAATGCTTTGAATTTTTTGAATGTTAGGGACCAGAAGATCCCCACCTTTTACGCACTACCCAAGGTGCATAAAGCTCTGACTGAACCCCCAGGACGTACCTGTTCCAGCCTTACAGAAAATGCCAGTTCCCTAGTAGATAATTATCTTCAAACCCATGTTACTTCACTTTTTTGTATATTAAAGATACTATTGATCTCCTGAGAACTATTAAAGGCATTTCCCTTCCCCCCAACACCTGGCTAATAGCCCTTGATGTAGAAAGCCTCTACAATGCTATTACACATGACAAAGGAATTAAAGTGATATAACATCATCTAGATGAAAGGGGTCCCTCTTTCGCTAAATAACACATTTGTATTGGATTTGCTTGATTACATTCTGAAACATAATGTATTCCAATTTGACTCTTCCCACTACCTCCAGGTACAGGGAGTTGCAATGGGGACCAAGTGTGCCCCCTCTTATGCAAACCTGTACCTGGGGGGGTGGGAAAAAGAGGCCTTTTCTAGAGAGAATCTGAATCATCTTCACGACAAAATCATTGCATGGTATCGTTTTATAGATGACGTCCTTATCTTTTGGTCTGGGACTCAATCTGAATTAAATGAATTTATACAAATAATTTCAATGAATAATTTTAATTTGAAATTTACCATGCATTGTAGCCAGAATAATATTAGCTTTTTGGATTTGGTCATCTCCATTGACGCAAAAGGTAAACTCGATTCATCTCTTTATAGGAAGCCATCAGCGGGAAATACTATTCTTCACGCTCAAAGTTCTCATCCCATTTCCCTAGTCAAAAGTATCCCCTACAGCCAGTACTTACGGCTTAAACAAAATTGTAGCAAGGACTCTGATTTCCAAATTGCCGCTAGGGATCTATATAATAGACTAAGAATTAGAGGTTACAGTCACGCTTGTCTCAAAAAAGCGTTCAATCGGGCCCAAGCTAAAAATAGAAGCTCATTGATTTTTTACACTAAACAGGTTGCTAAATCTGACACAGTAAGAGTTATCACTCGTTATTCGAGCCAACACAAAGAAATCAGACAAATACTGACTAAATTTTGGCAGCAGACCCAATTGCAAGGAAATATATCAAGAACCTTCCTGAGATTACCTTCAGACGTGCTCCGTCCCTCAGGGATAGTCTGGTTCATAGCCACTTTGAAATTATTCCAGCTCCACAACCCAAATTAATTGGGGCACCTTTCCCTGTGGGGCTTGTGATGTCTGCCAATATGTCGATCGAAAAACTAAATTTAAACTTCCTAATGGTAAATGGCATTCTATCCAGTGTAGGGTCACCTGCCAGACACCAGGGGTTATTTATCTGGCTCAGTGTCTGTGCGGTGGCTTCTACATTGGGAAGACAAAACAACAGTTTTTCAAACGAATACGAGACCACATTAAACCAATCAAAAAAATAAGATAGATACTGCCATCGGCCGACAAGTTGGCATACATCATGATTTCAATCCCCAATATATCAAATTTTTGGCACTTGAACATGTCCCCCTGGACTCCCGAGGGGGCAGTGTTGACCGTATTCTGTTACAGCTTGAGGCTCATTGGATTTACGATCTCAAAGCTACATTGTTCCCTGGATTTAACGAGAGCCTAAGTTTCAAGTCCTTTCTTTAACTTCAATGATTGTTTGCCCCCTAGGGCATTTCTCTTCATTGGTTGTTTTCCATGTTTGGCTGTTCTGTTTTGTGGAGTTTTGTGTCAGCTTTCCCCCCCTCCCCCCTCCTTCTGTTCTCATGTACTATTGTTTTTATTTATTTAATCTCATTGCTACACAAGTATCCTTGTTGTTTATGAATAGTATTATGTTTATTATTAAATATATATTTTTGTTTGATTTCTTTCCACTCAAATACCATTTGTCATATCATATATTTTTTGTGAGTGAACCTGGTTCCCCATATAGACACCCAGCCTAGAGTTTTTGTAGCCCTGCTCTTGTGCCTCTCTGCCCTCCCTCAGTGGTTCTCTTCCAGCTCTTCCATGCCGGTTCCCGGTTCCCCTTTTCTCCCCCTTGAAGAATAGGTCTTTAGTGGTCATACGGACGCCCAGGGCATGCTTTTTCATCTTAGTGCATGCCCACTTTACGCCTAGCTGCGCCTCCGGGTCTCCCTAATCCTATGGGTGGCAGTTTGTGCCGCCCTGGATTACACCTTCATTGGTGTCTGTTTTCCATCACTGCATCCCCTGGGCTTTTGCGGGGATGTTGGGTCTATTCATGTTCGTCCTACGATATCAGTGGAAGGACTTGACTCCTCCCTCCCTCGCATAGCCTTATGGGTGATGTAGTCATAGGGATTTCCGGGCATCTTGTGCATGCGCTTTGGCGTCTTTTCGTCCACCTCGAGCCGGTGATGTCAAACACCAGCTCGTTGGAGGACAGATAAAACCGGCTTATCTGGCTGTTCGTTCAGCCAGAGCCGGAGGGCTACACTCTATCATGCGGCGCTTATAAAACTGGTAAGCCTGGCCCCATCCTGCTACTTGTATGCTATCCTTTTTGATTGATTTAACTATTTTTTACATATTATCCTCATTAATCTCATCTTAGTATTGTCTTATGGCTGTTACTTACCTACATAACTTAGGGTTTCCTTATTATTAGTGTTCCCTCCACCTTATAAATCAAGATTCACCAGAGATATCCTCTCTCTATTAACTCTTTAATAAACTTAGCTGTCCCTGCTACCTCAGATCTTTCACTGTCTATCATACACTAGAATTCTTTTGTAATCTCACTCTTGACAACAGCTATGTTTCATATTTACATTTCCTATATTAGAATTTAGATTTTCTTTTTCTATGTCTCTTTTAGCCTGATTCCTGCACTTAATCTCAAGTAGGTATTTCAAAGCTGCTCTTAGGCCTGTATATTTTATGGACAGACAAGTATATTACTTTGTAAGTATTTACTATATGAGACAAATGTCCCCCCTGTTCTATACTATATTTGAACCAGACATTCATTTTAATTTAGTCAATAATTCTACAATGATTTTTTGTTATATAGTCTCGCCCTTCTGTCCTCTATGGCCCGATTTCCTCAGCCTGGGGTAGCTTGGGGGATTTTTGGGTCCGGCCTGGTTTGTTGCTGATGGCAACTGTTGTTTGGGTGAGTGGTTCTGTCTGTGGTGTTCTTTGGAGACCAAGCTCACCTATAATGTTTTATATTTTATGTTTGTTATAATAATTTATTTCTATTTTGTTTAGTGTTCTTATTTGAGTCCTATCCCTACTTGCACATCCCCTGAAGAAGCAAATAATGAAACATGTTGGGCTAGTGTCCAATGTATTTTCCTACGATTTTGAGTTGATCATTCAATATGACCACCAAATATTTGTTATCATTGTGAATATTTATTTTGTATCTTTTAACTTTGTAATAATAAAATTTATTGGTTATTTTAAATGTATGTATTTTTCCTACATCTTCATTGGCACAGTTAAAATCCCCTCAACTTCCATATCATATATACACACTATATTGTCAAAAGTATTGGGACACCTGCATTTACACGTACAAGAACTTTAATGGCATCCCAGTCTTCGTCCACAGGGTTCAATATTGGGTTGGCCACCCTTTGCAGCTATAACAGCTTCAACTCTTCTGGGAAGGCTGTCCACAAGGTTTAGAAGTGTGTTTATGGGAATGTTTGACCATTCTTCCAGAAGCGCATTTGTGAGGTCAGGCACTGATGTTGGACGAGAAGGCCTGGCTCACAGTACCCGCTCTAATTCATCCCAAAAGGTGTTCTATCGGGTTGAGGTGCAGGCCAGTCAAGTTCCTCCACCCCGAACTCGCTCATCCATGTCTTTATGGACCTTTGTGCACTGGTGCACAGTCATTTTGGAACAGGAAGGGGCCAACCCCAAACTGTTCCCACAATGTTGGGAGCATAAAATTGTCCAAAATGTCTTTTATAATAGAGCTTTCTTTTGGTGGTATTTAAAGCGGTGTTCCGCCCCCCCAAAAAAATAAATTAAAAGCCAGCAGCTACACATACTGAAGCTGCTGGCTTTTAACAATAGGACACTTACCTGTCCTGGAGTCCTGCAATGTCGGCACCGCAGCTGATGCGGCCCGGACTCCCGGAAGTGGAAACAGGATACCTGTCAAAGACAGGTATCCTGTCCCCCTTCCCCCCTGAAAGGTGCCAATTGTGGCACCGGAGGGGGAGAGGAGACAAATGAGTGGAAGTTCCACTTTTGGGTGGAACTCCGCTTGAATCCCAACTGGGTTTTTACATTTTTGCTAAACATTTTTTAAATAAGTAATTTTTTTCCTGCACTGATGAGGTGGCATTGATGGGCACTGATGAGGAGGCACTGATATGCAGCACTGATGGGCACTGATAGGCGGCACTGATAGGCGGCACTGATGGGCAGGCTTTATGGGCACTGATAAGCGGCAATGATGGGCACTGATAGGCGGTGATGATCGTTTGGTGAGAGAAAAGCACATTGGGATGGCTGGGCCAGAAATTGCATTGGAAAATGTTTCTATTAATTATGAAAGGTGAAATTCTGCCTGAAAAGGTGAACTTATCTATTAATATATGGGTTTGCACACCTTTTATATAATAATATTTTTAATTATCTGTATTCGGAACATTAAGTGCTGCATAGCACTAAGCACATAAGAATATTGGGTGTTAAGCAACTGTTGTAGTGTACTTAATGGATAAAGCACACAGATTTTCATTAAGAAGTGTTGGTGGACACTCAGGGCTTCATTTCAGCTAAGGTGAAGTCAGGCAAAAGCTGAGGTCCTGTGTATAGTTTTCACCCGGGGAAGTATAGGCAAAAACTGATTGCTGTACTCAGTAATATTGGCAGGATCATTATCTTGGATGCATTGATGTACCTGTCAGGTTCACTATAAGCAATATGAAACATGCTTCCTGGCCATGGACAGCATTACGTTTATGTAATTCAATTTCAATTAATGATTTTCTTTTTTTGCCAAGCATTACATTGAGGCATTCTAGAGTTAAATGCTGTATCATGAATTTTTATGCTCACAAATCCAAATAAGTTACTTTCAGGAAAACAAGAGATACTGGGGGTGATTTACTAAAACTGGTGCACACAGAATCTAGTGCAGCTGTGCACAGGTGCAGCTCTGCATAGAAACCAATCAGCTTCCAGTGTTCTTTGTCAACGCCTAATTGAACAAGCAGAAGTTAGAAGTTAATTGGCTACTATGCACAGCTGCACCAGATTTTTCACTCTTCAGTTTTAGTAAATCAACCTCACAGTCTCTTAGGTGACGGCCTGGTCAGATCAGATCGCCTCTACTTGAGGTCAGAACAGACATTTTCCCAGCGTCTGTTCACACATGCTGCTCCCGTAGAAGCTTGCCTCCAGGGGAAAGGGCCCTGAACCACAGTCAGCCACTTGACTAAAAGGGCAACACCATTTGCGGCTGGTGCTCAAATTTTTTTTTTTGGGGGGGGGGGGGGGGGGCGCGCAAACAAACTGAAAAAAAAATGAAAAAAAAAAAACAATCAATTGCAGCCACACTGTACCATCACTTGCACTGTGCCCCATAAAATGCAGCCACTGTGTCCCATAAAATGCAGCCACTCACTGTGCCCATCAATTGCCGCCACTGTGCCAATCAATTGCCGCCACTATGCCCATTAATTGTCGCCACTGTGCCCCATCAAATGCAGCCACCTTGCCCCATCAAATGCAGCCACTGTGCCATCAATTGCCGCCACTGTGCCCATCAAACGCAGCCACTGTGCCATCAAACACAGCCACTGTACCAACAAACGCAGCCACTATGCCCATCAATTGCCGTCACTGTGCCATCAAAGTGAGAACCCTGTGTGACACCTAACCCTTCTCAAACACTGACATGGCACCTCTGCAGCAATCTCCTCAGACTCAGGGCAGTCTGAACATACACCACTCAACAGCTGGGTTCTTGACACTATGGGCTCACAGGAAGTGAGTGCAATGATGCAGGGTGTCATTTGAGCCGGAGATGACTGGCAATTTAAAGTGTGGTTACTGTGCAGGCAGCCAGGTTTTTTTTTTTAACACTGGGATTTGAGCTTTTATTGTCATGGGCTAAAGTGGTTTTAAGCTCAAAAGCTTTTTTTTTTTATCTGCATTATCTGCATTAAGGTAAAAAAATTTCCACAGCCTAGTAAACCACAGCCATCCCAAAACACTTATCTGAGTCTTCTCTCAATCCAGTGCTGTCACCACCACCCCCCCCCCCCCCAGCAGCCCCGCTCTCCTCCCTTCTAGGATTCGATTCACAGCAGGCACTGAGGGCAGTGGGAGCCTTATGCCCCGTACACACGGTCGGACTTTGTTCGGACATTCCGACAACAAAATCCTAGGATTTTTTCCGACGGATGTTGGCTCAAACTTGTCTTGCATACACACGGTCACACAAAGTTGTCGGAAAATCCGATCGTTCTAAACGCGGTGATGTAAAACACGTACGTCGGGACTATAAACGGGGCAGTGGCCAATAGCTTTCATCTCTTTATTTATTCTGAGCATGCGTGGCACTTTGTCCGTCGGATTTGTGTACACACGATCGGAATTTCCGACAACGGATTTTGTTGTCGGAAAATTTTATATCCTGCTCTCAAACTTTGTGTGTCGGAAAATCCGATGGAAAATGTCCGATGGAGCCCACACACGGTCGGAATTTCCGACAACACGCTCCTATCAGACATTTTCCATCGGAAAATCCGACCGTGTGTACGGGGCAATAGACTTTTGCTGTCGTCAGTCAAATCATGTGAGGAGGGAGCAGAGGGCAGTGGCAAAGTGTTTCTATGAACGCACACACCCTGGCTTGGGAGCTGGTCAGCATGGGTGCCCCCTCAGCACATGGCTTGCTATGGGGGCACTTGTAAGAAGAAGGGGGGGGAAGAGCTCCAGCGGGGGACTCCAGAAGGAGGAGGTACGAAACTTCTCTGTGCAAGACCAACTGAAAAACAGGGCAGGTAGGTATAACATGCTTTTTTTTTATTTTAATGAAAAAAAAAAGCTTTACAATCACTTTACATTTTAAGTCATTAACCGCTTGCCGACCAGCCCCCGTCATTATACTGTGGCAGGTCGGCACGATCCTGCGAATCATCGTAGCTGTACGTTGGCCCCTTTAAGTGGGATAGCAGGCGCACGCACGCGCCCCCTGCACTGCGGGGGTGCCGATGCACGCAGCCGGCAGTTGCAACGAACGCTGGCCATGCATGATCGTGGGCACGAGAGCCAGAACAGGGACGTGTGTGTGTAAACACACGAATCCCTATTCTGTGAGGAGAGGAGAGACAGATCGCGAAATTCCTACTAGCTAGGAACAACGATCTGTCATTTTCCTCCAGTCACCTCCATCCCCCTACAGTTAGAACACACACTAGGGAACACAGTTAACCCCTTGATCGCCCCCTAGTGTTAACCTGTTCCCTGCCAGTGACATTTACACAGTAATCAGTGCATTTTTACAGCACTGATCACTGTATAATTGTCAATGGTCTCAAAAATGTGTCAAACGTGTCCGATCTGTCCGCCATAATGTAGCAGTCCCGATAAAAATCGCTGATCACCGCCATTACTAGTAAAAAATAAATAATTCAAATGCCATAAATCTTTCCCCTATTTTGTAGATGCTATCATTTTTGCACAAACCTATATATATACGCTTATTGCGATTTTTATTACCAAAAATATGTAGAAAGAATATATATTGGCCTAAACTGAGGAAAAAATTAGCTTTTTTAAAAAAAATTGGGGGTATTTATTATAGCAAAAAGTACAAAATATTGTGGGTTTTTTTTCAAAATTGTCGCTCTTTTTTTGTTTATAGCACAAAAAATAAAAACCGTAGAGCTGATCAAATACCACCAAAAGAAAGCTGTATTCATAGGGAATTCCATTCCTCTATTCACGGGTGACCCCGCCCCCCTCTGATATCACGGGGAAAGCCATAGAGAAGTCCCAGTGTGTCAGAGGGGGCGGGGGCACCGGGTGGCCCCACCCTCTGTTATATAAGAGCTGTCACCTGTGTCATTTACGTGCATGGATCAGAGGAGGGGGTGGCTACCATGACTGAGTGGGACTTATCTTGTGCAGAGCAGAGGAGTACCTCCGATTCGGAAGGGAGTGGACGTCTGGGTGACCTTCGAGAGAGAAGAGAAGAAGTGGAAATTGTAGAGGGAAGAGGTGGACCTTCTAGGAGGAAGCATGAGAGACATAACATGTTAACAACCAGAAACAAGCGGAAAATATTTTCCCAATCCCCAATGGTGTGTGAGAACCCGTTCCTGCACACCATAAAACCCTTCCCCAAAAACAACAATGAACGAATCACCCCCGTGGTCCGGGGGAGGTAACAGTCTCTAACTGGAAATAGAAAAAAATTCTTCCCAGTCAGGGACAGGTGGAGGAGCAGGACATCCGCTCCGTCCGCCTCCAGGTACTATAACGTTTCAGTGTATGAGGGCAGAGGCCCTAATAATATATATGGTTCCCAAGGGGAGAGGTCCTCCCTGCCTCCGAGCCGGCCAGGGCCCCCACATTGGGGGGCCAAACTGGAAAGGCTCAGGGGAAGTACTGTGGAAGTATTTAGGAAGTACTGTGCAGCAGATTAAGTTCAGGATATGGAGGAGTAACGACTCCCATAAACTATCTTCCCTGGCCCTAAGATTGTTCTGCTGTTTTAAGAATCACCATAGAAATAAAAATAGCCATGTCATATACATACCAATTTGTCTATTGTTTCCAAGAGCCCATGCGCGGCCCCTGCAAATCAATAAAAGTGGCGCTAACAGTCAGTGTTTAAACTGTCAAGTATGCTACAAACACTCTATAAGCTAAAGTGATCTAGTGCTATAAATAATACATAAGAAATACAAGATTATTCCATAAATGTGCAACTGAAATCGTGACAGTCAGGACAGATGTCATATACATAAGTAGGTGTCTAAATGTAGGGCAACAGGGTAACGAAAACCGGTGAGACTGAAAACTTCGATATATCAACCAGAACACGAACAGTTCCTTGGACCTAAAGCTGTGGAAGAGAAAAAAAACAAACACGAATGGATGCAATTGTTCAGCGATTCCCAACTATGGAGTCAGGACAAGGAGTGCTACGTCTAGCGTAGCCACCGGGTAACGGTGAGAAAGTGTTCTTCCAAGAAACCGGCTGAATCAGAGAAGATCAGAACGGGTCCAGGCGGTACCCGGGCTTTAGGCTTTGGTTAGGGAGGCCTGGAATCTTTGGATTATTTGGAGAGGCGCTTCTGCCACATTGGGGCGATGGGGCTGGATGGAGGCGACCTCTTGCAGGACGAGTTGGGTGTCCTGCCGGACGATGTCGATCATCTGTAGGTGAACGATTTCTGGGTCAGTGCTAGTAGGAGCGGTTTCAGAGATCTCCTTTTCTGTATAGTAAAGGGGGATAAGTCCGCAAAGATTTGTATGGGATTACCCTGGAACGTCAGGGGCCCTTCTGCTCGAGAACGTTGCATCACCTCCTCCTTAACCTTGTAGAAGTGCGGCTTAACTATAATGTCTCTCGGGAGGCCATCTTGGCGTGGAGGTTGTAGTGCTCTGTGAGCGCGGTCCATCTCTAGGCGATGGTCTGGGATGTTGGGGATAAGTTCCTTAATAAATGATCTTACAATGTGATCAGTGTCCTTGAATGATTCAGGGACCCCCCTAATTCGGAAATTGTATCTCCTCGAATGATTTTCGAGATCGTCAATTTTTGAGAATGCATTCTCAAGCTGGTCCTGCAAGTCTTAGATTCGGGCAGTATTCTGGTTCACTCTAGTTACTGTCTCCTCTGCTTTGATTTCGATCGTTTTAATTCTTGCACCTAAATGCTGTAAATCAGCCTGGATGGCAGAGGTAATTTGATTGGCAGGTTGTGAGAGACCCCTGGATAACATTGTGGCAAACATAGTCATCATGGAGGAAAAGTCCTGGGGTGTGGAGGGTAAGCCCTGTGTGTAGGCCTTACAGGATTGTGGGCTGGCAGTGAAGTCTTCCATGGGGGAGAGGGGCATGACCTTCAGGGTCCTGCTAATTAGGGATTCTGTGGAGGTAAGAGACATGCAGCCATGTGTGTGTGGTTACTCACTGTGGGGCCCGATGGCCCTGTTGAGCAGTACAAAACAGATTACAGCGCACACATTCAAGAATGACATTTCTCCTGCAAGGCTAGTTAAAAACACCTGAACATATTCAAAAAAATACGGGGGTTTGGTCACACTATATGGTCATATAGTGCTAAGCCCACTTACTGCGACAAAGTACCCCGAATTAGTGGGTCCTACCCTAGTAATAGAATGGAAGATCCTGCGTCTCAGCCATGGGAGCCAAACTCCTCTATGTGGGAGAACTGAAGGGGTTCCTCCTATGCACTGGTGACCACTAATAAAGAGGTATTGAGGAGGGGGAGGGGTGCTCCAGCCCAAAAAAAACCTGGTCAGGGTCTATTACAATATACAAAATCATATTTGGGGGGCACACCCTAAAATGCGTTTAAATTCAAGATGGTGCTGCTATAAGAGCAACAAACAGTACAAAACAGATTACAGCGCACACATTCAAGAATGACATTTATCCTGCAAGGCTAAAGCTTTTTTTTTTTAATATGTTCAGGTGTTTTTAACAAGCCTTGCAGGATAAATGTCATTCTTGAATGTGTGCGCTGTAATCTGTTTTGTACTGTTTGTTGGTCTTATAGCAGCACCATCTTGAATTTAAACGCATTTTAGGGTGTGCCCCCCAAATATGTTTTGGCCCTGCTGAGCAGACATCCTGGTCTGCTATGGAGTCCTCCATCCCCTGACTTCCCCCTCGGTTGGTGGCGGCTGGCGCCATCTTGGCTGAGGCTGCGGGTCCCGGTCCGGTGTCTAGAACACAGGAGAGGTCTCTCCGGGCTGAACCTCCTGCCGTCCTGGGGCTCCGTGATGTGTCCCCTATCCGCGGAGACTATTTTCGGCCGGGGCTCTGCTCTGTGAGCGGCGCTGGAGGGGCTATATGGCTGAAGTGGTGCAGAGCTTTCGGCTCAGGCGTCTATCTGACGAGCTGCCGCGCATGCGCCTGCCAGGCACGATATTTAAAGGAATATTTCATTTTTAATGTTTCACTTTAAGTATTACTAAAATCACTGCTCCTGAAAAAAACTGAAGTTTTTAAAACTTTTTTTTGCATTGATACATGTCCCCTGGGGCAGTACTCAGGTCCCCATACACTTTTTATGGCAATAACTTGCATATAAGCCATAAAAATTAGCACTTTTGATTTTTTTTCCCATAGACTTTAACAGTGTTCGCACACATTTTTTGCCTGTTCGCATGTTCTGCTGCGGACCAAACCAGGGGGTGTTTGGCTCATCCCTATATGCAAAGTATCGATTCAGATGATTCCACCATTATCTTATTGTATACAGCGAGGCTGAATTAAGCCACAGAGAGATTTTCTAAGACAAAAAGGAATATATAATTGCATTGTAAGCATTCAAGTTCTAAATTAATTGTACAGCTGCACCAAAGAGGGTTAATCCAATTTAATTATATTGATCAGCAATAACTGGAAATGTGCTGAGCTTGGAAACTTTCATAACTTGGCACAGCTGCAGCAAAAAATTGTGTGTGACAAGGAGACAGCCCAGACTGAGACAGTTTATTATAATTACCTACTCAGGGCAACACATCAAATGTAGATGTTGTTGCAAAGACCGGTTACTAGCAATAATAATAGACTCTGGCTAAGAAAAAATATTTGACCCTAGTGTCCAGGAGATGAGAATAGTGGGTGTTAAGCACATCATATTAGCAAAAAAACTGTATTAAATATTGTCTAGAGAGCAGAATGTTTGCGACTCTGACTCTTATTTATGTAATGTCCCAGACACAAATAAAAATATTGCATTGCAGTGAGTTACAGGACACAGCCTGACTACTGTGGAACACTTGGGATCCTGTAGCTGGTGACAACTTGCCAGTGACAGCATGGCGAAAGGAGAGGAGCAGAGAGGAGAGCTGATGATTGACAGTCAGCAGCTCTCCTCTCGGGGATCTGTGGGAACTGAGCCATCGGCGATGTTCAATGGCTCGGTTCTCAGTGTAGGGACGCCAGGGGACAAATGCTGCATAGACCCCATGTTGCACCCACCTAGGTAAGTATAAAAGGGGAAAAAAACATACTTTGCTTTTAAGACTCACCTTCCCTGCTGCCACACATATGCATTAAGAGAATCAGAGCCTTCACTAAGGGTTAGATTGGGGTTGATAATAAAGTTGGAAGTGCCTCCACCCAGGTCAGAGCCTCTGTGAACAGAGGGATTCCCTTCCTGGGAAATTAATCAGTAATCTAAACAAAGTAATTGAGAGCAGAAAAACGACTGGAATCAGCATAAAACATTAACCACGAGCATATAGCTGCAAACAAGTATTGAAATAATACAAGCTTTATATAAGAAGAGATTAATAATGGTACATACATCCAATGTACAAACAGGTATTATCAGCAAAGGGCCCTATAGGAATCCTGTTGGAATTGTGCAGACAAACCTGGGAGATAGAGATGCCTCCAGATGAATGTTGCAGTAAAGTCCAGTTGCAGGGGCCAATGGGAATGATGCAGCATTTGTCTTTGTGTCGGAGACCTGAAGACAAGATCTGTGGTCATTGGGAGATCCTCCCATGGCCGGCCCTACCATGAGACCCGATGGAGCGGTGGCTCCAGGCGGCACTTTCAGGGGGGCGGCAAATTGTCAGCCCCTTACACCCGCTGTGGATCCCACTGTGATGAGCCCGGTGTTCTGCAGAGAAAGGTCCCCCATCGGATAGTGTTCTCCCTGTACTGCACAGGCGCAGCGCTTGCGCAGTACGGAGGACAAATGAGACGCCGAAAGTCTCCAAGCTCTACACGGCGCCTGCACAATGCGCTCCCGCTGTTCATGTTCGGAGACTTTCGGCGTCTCCTTTGTCCTCCGTACTGCGCAAGCGCTGCGCCTGCGCAGTACAGGGTGGACACTATCCGATGGGGGGCAGGAGCGTGCGGGGCTGAAAGAACCAGGTATTCTCCTTTTACCCAGCAGTTGGATGGCATGGAATAAAGAAAAAGTGAGCATGTATTGATAGGAAGAGAAGCATTTACGATATTCTGTTTATTTGCTCTGCATTTTATTTCAACCAATCCCACATTTTCCATTATATAATCTATAACACTACTAGTGATAAAAGTGTCTGCTTTGTATTGCTGGGGAGAAAGTATCTCACATTGCTCAAGAGATGCATTACTTGCTAACACCTGGAGTATAACAATATAGCTGAATAATGGACTGAATAATGGACTGGGAGACTGTGGAAAAGTATGCCAATTATTTTCATGGGCGTGATTTTTTTTTTTTGGGGGGGGGCAGCATTTCATTCTTGGTACCAGGCAGCACAATGTCTTGGGTCGGCACTGGATCCTCCAAGTGTTGTCCAACCAATTTGGAATGGAGCATCTTACCAGCAGAGACTGTGGAGGGGCACTGGAACAGGGTACTAGACCTCAGTCAGCCTATCTTCTCTGTGCTTTAGTCCCTCCCTAAAAGTTTATAATCTGAAATACAACCAGACCTCTAAGCTAATGATCCTGACGTAGCCACAGGAAGCCTAACCTGGCTCTAGCCTATGTTGGTTATCAAGCTGTAAGCTAAAATTAACTATAGAATCAAAGACTAGAAGGGCAGAGGTAACTAGAATAACAGGAGCTGCATATAAACCTTATTGTAATAAACAGGTTCACCTACCAAAATACTGGAAGGTGGGTACTAGATATGCAGTAGTACAGGCCTATCTATCTGGAACTGTGTATGTGCAATAATAAAAAGGCAGGGCCGCTGTCCTATTTCTATTAGATCATAGGAATTTCTGTAATAATATTGCCTTTTGGCTCTGAATTTTGCAGCATGGACAGGACACGTGGCTGAGACCTTCTCTTTCCACTTCCTCCTTCCAGGGTTTCAAAGCCAACAACCCAGGGAAAAGAAGTGCTTGCATGATATATTTACATCTAACTAACTAAATTCAGACAGTAGAGGACAGCAGATCCATAAACTTTGTGTTTTGTTTTTACTAGTCCCCTCCTCCTCCCCTCATAAACCCCCCAATTACATTTTTATATAAAAGTTTTCTGTTTTCACTACATACCTTGTTTTAGACCCAGTGACATCAAGACTGGGTCTCTGTGCTTCTGCAATGCAGGCAGATCATAACTGGTGGGAGGGTCCTATATATAACTTCCTAAAGACATCACAGAAGGCTTCCTAAGGCTTCATTTGCACAGGCGTTTTGCCACAAAAAGGGGTTGATTTACTAAAGGCAAATCCACTTTGCACTGCAAGTGCACTTGGAAGTGCAGTCACTTTAGATCTGAGGGGAAGATCTGAAATGAGGGGAAGATCTGCTGATTTTATCATCCAATCACGTACAAGCAAAAATGCTGTTTTTTATTTTCCTTGCATGTCCCTCTCAGATCTACAGTGACTGCACTTCCAAGTACACTTCCAAGTGCACTTGCAGTGCAAAGTGGATTTGCCCTTAGTAAATAAACCTGAAAGTGTTTCTAGCCCCGATCACCGCAGGTAAGCTCTGGCTGTGTGAACAGTCATGAATAACTCTCAGCCACAGGAATAAGTAGAGTTTTGCTGCTGGAAAATGCTGTGTGGCAAAACGATCGAGCGAATAGAGCCTAAGTTCTCAGTCTGATGCAAGCAGTGGGCTGTTTCTTGGGAGGAATTATGCAAACATCGAAATGCCTTCATAAGCTAGTCAATCTGGAGGAGTGTGAATTCCTAGGCAGACAACATTGTGATGCTGAGCCTCCATGATTTAGGCTGGGTTTACACTAGTGTGAATTGGATGCACACATCGGTATTAGATGTGAACCCAGCCTAAAAGAACTAAAATCGAATGAATGAAAGGTTTGGACCAGAGACATTTAGGCTGGACAGCAAAGAACTAGATGATGCTGGATGCTCTGTCTTCCCTGTTTGGCTTGAGGTGGGTTCTGTCTAATGTGCTGCAGCTGCTAATGCACACTGGGAGAAGTTAACAGCGTGCACTGAAATTAGAGTAAGTACAGAGAAGGATCTGGTACAACTGTGCAAAACTGAAGGGAAAGTGGTTATAAATGCTAGTCAGTCAGAGTTCATATGTAAATAGTTAAAGACTAACTCCACTTTTGTTGAGAAAAAAACATTTCCCTCTGGGTGATCTATGCACATTGCAAGATTTTTAACAAACTTTGTTGCAGATTCCTACCTTTTGTTATTCTGCAGAAATCCCTGTGTGTTTGTCTTTGTCCATGTGCCAGGTAAATCGAATAGGAGGGGTTTCATAAATATCAACCAGCTGCTGCATCTGCAAAGCTCTAATAAGGAAAATTGAAGGTTCTGCATCCCTTTAGACGTGATTTCCTATTAGGGGTATCTTACCAAAAATTAAATTAAATTAATTACAATTAATTAATTATTAATTAAATTTTTGTTGCAGGGGATGCCCGAAATCTGATTTGTATCTTAGTGTAAACTTCTAGGAAAATCAGTGAGCCAATTGCACAAGCAGGAAATGACATATCTGGGGGCGTTCTGTATACATTCTTTGTACAGAACACCTCCAGGTAGTCATATTACATTTTACAGAAAATGACAGAGCTGCAGATTGAAAAGGAACAGTAATTTTTAATAACATTCACTTACAATATGACTTGTGTCGCACTTGTATACGCTATATTATTTATTTATTTTTTTCTAATTTTTTTTCCACTGAAGTTGAGTTACCCTTCAAATAGGTACTGCACATAGCAATAACATGTATTTGTAAATCTGCTGGTCATGTAATCACTCTTACTTGATGAGCACATAACAAACCTGCAGGTAGACATGTATTATTCCTTTGAGGCTGACTCCAACAGCAGCCGTTAGAGGAGCAGGGATAGGCAGGAAGTGGGCTGCACTGACCATGGAAGATACAAGCAAGCTGTGCGCTTGCACAGCTAGCCTGTGTAGCACCCTCTACCAATAGGTAGGTGCTAGTAATAGGATTTTTGTTAAATAGACTGTCAGCACAGGTAAATTTAGGCAGGCCTATACTGCAAGCTAGGCCTGTCTGTTTTGATCTGGGGGCTGGGAGTGGTTAGAGTAGCAGTGGGTGTGACCACATGTGCTCTAGTTCTGAGGTGCCTCCCCTGCTTCCAGGGAGAATGTTCTGGAAGAGGGGCAGGGCCTGGAACTGGAGTGGCAGGCAGCTCATGTGAGAGCCCTGACCAATCCCCAACTAGTATTGGCAGGGGGCAGGCCTCCTATTTAAGCTGAGGTACCCTGCCACTGGAGATAGTTGACGGCTGAGTGAAGTGGAAAATGGAATACTAGACAGCAGCAGGAGGGCACCCCCATCTGGGGGGCGCCGATCGCAGGAAGAGGCTCAGGGAGAGCTGTGAGGGAACTTTGCCTTTACACTGTCATTGGCGGTGTCTTTATCATCACACGGTCGTTGATAAGGAACTCCTGGAGCAGAGGGGCAGGTGAAGCTGTCAGAATGTATGGTAAGCTCTTCATCAAGGACTCAGGGCAGAGAAAGATCGGGGAGTGTACCACAGTGGAGGGCCGGATGTGCCAGGAAGTCTGTGAGGGAACTTCACTAATACACGGTCATTAGCGAAGTCCTTATCATTACATGGTCAATGATGAGGAGTCCTGGATCAGAGGAGAGACTGTGGGGATATGTGTCAAATCGATGTGGCCTGAGGGCACATGATTTGCAAGCTGGGCTAGCTGGGAACAGTAGTCCACCATCCAACATGTGTTTTTAAACTACTAGGCCTCCGGGGAGTCATGCTTCAGGCCTCTGGCCTAGTAGCAGCGAGCAACCAGAGCCAGCTTAAGCAACTGTTCAGAGTGGGTCCTTCTTGCTTGCAGAAGAAGATGTGACATTACTTTACTTCAGGATAAGTTTGTGCAGGAGGAGAGGAGTTCTGGGAACATTACACTTACACGGTCAAGTGTGATGTCCTCATCCTTACACAGTAATGGGTGAGGAAATCCTGGAAGCAATAGTCTGTGCGAGTTAAACAGAGGAGGAGCAACAGTGTGCATGGTGATGCAGGGGAAAGATCATAGCACTTAAATATGCACATCATCTCTTCTGGCTCTAATTATGTGCTAATTTGTGAAATCTTTAAAATATGATGGCGAAATGAACGATCCTATGGGCATCCCATATACCCCTTTCCCCCAACCATGTTGTACCCCCCAATAAGCAAAAACAAAACCAGCAAAAGACTATTCATTGTCTCTGCAAGTGATATATGGGAGTCTGGCAGCGGGGTGAATTGGTGGATGTTTGTTACTAGTGGCAACTACACTGCTACACCTGTATTTCAGAACGTAATGATAGGGGATGCAAAGTGACTACGCTAACACAGATGCTTAGCGTGGTCAGTTTTCAACCATGAAGTGGGGAACTGGAAGGATCAACCAATTCAGAGGAATAACAGTAACAAGTAGCATCTTTATGTAAAAAGCAAATATGAAATGCAGACAGGGAAAGATTTATTCAATTTGACTTTTTGGGTTTACAAACACTTAAGGCTTGACTTCAACTCTTAAGTGCTTTCTGAATCAGATACGTAACATTGTCCTAAAGCTGAAAAGTTAATCTAATTATTTGTGGCAGATATTACTAGTAGGGTATGAATAGCTGATGGCAAGTTAGTGCAATTAACCTATGCTGGATGATGCTAAATTATCATGGTCTTTAAAATAAATTATAAAAATAATCTGTTTAAAGGGAGACTTGAATCATTTTATGTGTGGTTATAATAAGGGCTGAATGACAATTTAATTGCCTTGCGATGATTAGGTATTCAGTGCCTTTTCAGGTTAGACATGATTTTAAACAAACATTCTAATTGTGCACATGATTGATGACTTAAATAGTTAGGAAACATCTGACATTTCCTGGGTAATTTGATGACAATCATGTTCTTTCCATATTAATTCAGGCATACTGGAATTTATCACTGCTATAAAAAAAATGGATAAACAAGGTTTTTGTTAAGCTATTTTTACTTCTGCACATTTTTCATAACATGACATGCATGTTCACTCATAAGCACATGCTGTGTTGTTTCTGTTCAGGTAAACCTATACCTACAGTACATAAACCACCCACATCATTTTCCCTTAACACAACAATTGGTTAAATGGTAATACTCATTTACAATGTAGAACATAAATCTTTGGACTCTAGTAAAGACCAGTCACTTGACCAAATATGTTAAGACATTGACCCTGTGATCTTAGCAAAGGTAGAGAATCAGCTTTTAGAAAGAGATGCTGATAGAACAGCTGCCTAAACATCTGTCTCCTGCATGTCCAGAAACCTGCCTGTCCCTGCGTGTCCCCTGGGACGTGCATCCAGCACACTTTGTGACTGCTGTGTCGCTGATCAAAGATCACGGTAAAGGGCCAATCACAACAGCCCTTTACCATGTGATCAGCTGGTCACATGTAAACAGACTTGCCGGTTATTGGCAGTACTTTCCTCCCACACTGTGTCTGTGTGAGGAAAGGAGAGCCGTTAACTGGTAAGACTGTCAGTACATTGTTTACAGGACCTAGTACCTAGCTGTGCTCATCAATGCCACCTATCAGTGCCCATCAGTGCTACCTATCAGTGCTCAACAATGCTGCCTATCAGTGCCATTAGTGCAGCCTATCAGTGCTGCCTATCAGTGCTCATAAATGCCCATTAATGCTGCCTATCAGTACCCATCAGTACTGCCTATGTACCCATCAGTACTGCCTATCAGTGCCGCCTATCGGTGCCGATCAGTGCAGCCTATCAGTGCCACCTATCAGTGCTCATCAATGGCCACTGGTGCCACCTATCAGTGCTCATCAATGCAGCCCAACAGTGCCGCCTATCAGTGCCACCTATTAGTACCACCTATCAGTGCCGCCTATCAGTGCTGCCTATCAGTGCAGCTTATCAGTGCAGCCTATCAGTGCAGCCTATTAGTGCCTCCTCAGCAGGACTCTGAGCTGAGAGGTTCTCTCTCATACAGCTCAGAGCCTGCACTGACAATTCCCCCTCCCTCGCACGGATGGGCCAAGCCGATCTGCTCCTTCTCCTCCTGTGTGCGCACCAAGTGTAGTGTGAAAGACAGGAGCTGGATAATTAAATTTAGCTGCTTAGTTTTACACTTCCCACTTCCCACAGTGCACACAAGAGAAGAGGGACGAGGGGGAACTGTCAATGCCAGGTCTGAGCTGTATGAGAAAGATGCTTTCAGCTCAGAGCCCTGCGTCTAGCAACCCCACTGGGACCCCCCAACAGTGGTGGAATGCCAGGGCCCGGTCACAAGTGCGATCTTTGCTACCCTGGTAGTTGTGCCACTGGTCTCGTGTACACTTTAAGGCTAGTGCAGTGTGGTTCATGAAAACCTGTGTTCTATGCATGTTTCCCGAATTATTGTTAACAACACCCCAAATGTAGGTTGCAAACGCAATGCATTTACACCAGATTGCCTGGTACAGAAGTAGTGTGTTTCTAAAAGCAGTGCATGCACTTTTTTTGGTGCAATGCAGTGCTATTTATGCCCATTCAAAATGAATGGGCTCAAATCGCACCACACCGAATCTCATGTCAAACAAACAGGAATGTGCATTCCTATGAGATTTATAATGTGAACCGGGCTAATTGGGATGATGTGATCAATGCCTAGGCCTATATATTGGGGAAAAAAATTAATTTTGAGATTTTCAGAATCTCTTGCAAACCAGCACTCATACTGGCTGAAGGAAAAACAGAACTGGGAACCAATCATGTATGTTGCATGCAAGTGCTGAAAAGGAACATGCTGACAGGAGATATAGAAAAGAATGAGTAGAGAGATGACCTTATCAGTCGTCTAAAATATGCATTGCAGATCTTTAATACATATATATTTCCCCTATGTTTTATCTCTTTAACTATCTGGCATCCAGGTTAAAATGACTGGACAGCTGTCTCCTAAGTGTGGGAGCGCATTTTAAAATGCATCTGGTGTAAACCGGTCCTTGAAACTTTTGCATCACCAAAAAGCAACAGAATGCTATCACTGAAGCAGAAACTCTTACAATATCTGGTTGTGAATCTCAGAATTGTAGAGTGACAGCAGACAGTTCAGACAAAAAAAGACCATGCTTGAACAAGGATACCCTTGATCAGACACTCGCTGACTTTAAATACCACACATTTGCAGTACGCTGTTGCAGGGTTTTAGGGGTTAGAAACCTGCTGTTATAGGGTAACATCCCTATATTCCTGTCTCGCAATGCTGCTGTTGTATTTTCATCTTCACCTTTCACACAGGCTTCTGATGGAAGCTATAGGTACATTCACACAGGCGTTTAGCCATGATGCAATTCCTAGTAGTAGAAGTAGCAGAAATCTTTAGAATCCTTCTGCAGGATTTGACAGCTGGTAGCAGATAGCTGCAGCCTCCGAGCCCAAACAATGCAATGACAGTCTGCCAGTGGCCAAAGCAATTCATGGCTGTTCACACAGCCAGCAATTACCTACGAGGATCACAGCTGGACACAATGGGGTTGATTTACTAAAGACAAATAGACTGCGCACTTTGCAAGCGCATTTGCTCCAGAGCTTAGTAAATGAGGAAAGGCTTCACTTTGCAAAGAATACCCAATCACATGCAAGGAAAATAAAAAAAACTGAATTTTTTCTTACACATGATTGGATGATGAAAGTTAGCAGAGCTTCTGCTCATTTACTAAGCTCTGGAGCAGCTGCACTTTGCAAAGTGCACAGACTTTTTGCCTTTTGTAAATCAAAACCAACGTGTGCATCCAGCTGCAATGGTATTATTCACTTCAAACTCCACCCTTTTTCATTTGCACTCTTTAGGTATTAGATGTGATCTCACCTTAATTTCTGTACATCTGATACCTAAAGGGAACAACTGAAATAAGGTGGAGTTTGAAGTGAATTTCTACACTTAAGTGGAGCACTTTATTTGAGGACATTGTTAATCCCACAAACTGGTGGACTTACAGTAACATAGAAATAGTATTGCACATGTAATTAAAAGTAGAAGTGCACCCTAATACTAAAATCTGTAAATCTACTGGCATCCACAATCTAAGACTAACCTATCTAGTCCTGTAAAGAAGAAATCGCTATACATACCTTTTCTGAAGCCGATCTGGTCCCATGCTGAGCTGTCAGCGGAAGCTTCTCTGTGTGGGATCATGCAGGAGAGGCAGTCGGCAACAGAAGCCCCAAGTCTATGGGTGACATCATTTCCTATTCATTTCCCAGCCGTTGTTGGCTGTGTCCTCTGCAGAGCTTCCGCCACTGGATATTGGACGGGATCGGCTTCAGAAAAGGGGCCTCTGGAAGACATCATCCTATGATGAAGCGCGTAGGGCGGAGCGGGTTGTCTTTGTGTGCCAGCCGATACACGAGATCTTATAGGTGTTTTTTTCAGCGACAGCTGTAAGTGCACTACCTTATTTTTAATAAAGTTTAATAAAGTTTTACAAAGATTTTAACCTATGTGGAGCCCTTTGTTCTTTTTAGATACCATCCCAGCCTATACGTTACCAGGGGGTGATGCGGCGGGAGACCATCTGGACCGGGTGTAAAGGCCTTGGCTGGGCTATAGCCACAAGGGTTTTTGATCAATGCATTTGGGTGGCAAAAATATGAATGCAATCTACTCACTCGGGGGAGAACCTCTGGGGGAATCAAGGATGGAAAAGGAGTAGATGATAGGCTCAGCAATGGCATGCAATGCCAAGCTGCTGCTAACAAGGCAAACAGAATATTGGCAAGCATTAAAAAGGGGATTAACTCAAGAGATAAAGCAATAATTCTCCCAGTCTACACAACTCTGGTCCGGCCTCACCTGGAGTATCCTGTTGAGTTCTGGGCAGTAGTCTCCAGGAAGGATGTACTGGAAATGGAGCGAGTACAGAGAAGGGCAACAAAGCTAATAAAGGGACTGGAAGATATTAGTTATGAAGAAAGGTTACGAGCATTGAACTTTATTCTCTCTGGAGAAGAGACACTTGAGAGGGGATATGATTTTAATTTACAAATACCATACTGGTGACCCCACAATAGGGATAAAACTTTTCTGTGGAAGGGAGTTTAATAAGACACGTGACCATTCATTAAGATTAGAAGAAATGAGGTTTAACCTTAGACTGCATAGAGGGTTCTTTACTGTAAGAGCGGCAAGGATGTGGAATTCACTTCCACAGGCGGTGGTTTCAGCGGGGGGTATCGATAGTTTCAAAAAACTAATACATAAGCACCTGAACGACCACAACATACATGAATATACAATGTACTACTGACATATAATCACACACATAGGTTGGACTATGATGGACTCACCTACTATGTAACTATGTAAATATGATCCTTTGTAATGTGGGATCAATAGGAGTCGGTAAGCAGGCCCTACAGCTATTGGTGAAGGCAGTGATTTTTATCACTTCGGTGGTGGTTGGTGAAAATTGCTTTTAGGATCTACTATTACAACACTTATGGACTGTTTCTAACAATTTCTTATATTGGTGCATCACATATGCAGACTGTTTTACAATAATTCACAATTTTTGTCAACTTACATGTTATTAGCGCAACCAGTTTATTTTGTATATGGTTTACTGTGTATATGTTTCACAGGAGGTTTGCTGCTTCACTATTAGGAAAATAATTTATGTATTATCTTTTTGATTTATAGCGCAGTTTCTTTCTTTTGTTTTTTTTTTTTTACACACAACGTTTGAGCTTTGGGATGCACACCCTAATGCAATAGGCTGTGCACATCTATTCCACTGACTGACACTCCAGCCGTGGCTGGTTGCTAGGACCGCCAAGCATCTAGCAACCAACCATGTGACTCGCCTCCGGCTATCAGCAGAGAGCAGAACTTTCTGGCTTGCAGACCTGGGCTGGCTGCTGCCACACCTCCCAGCTCATTGTCTCCTCAGTGGTTGGTTGCTTGCTATCGATCACCCAACCACAGTTTGTCTAACTCCGCTCCCTCCCAGTGTGGAACCTTCATTTTTAAATCTGGCTGCTTCCAGTGCCCCGCCCCCCCCTTTCACACGTGACTTTAAAGAAGGTAAGAAACTTTAGGAGGCTTATATTTATTGCTAGAGGAGGGACCCATATCAAATTTATTTAATTTATTCATGGTAAAGGTGGCCAACAGTTGGGTTCCTATCCTCAGTCACATATGTGGGTACAGATCTCATTAGTAGACATTTAAAAATCTGAAGTGAGAATATTCTGTAAATATTGTTTAATTTTATATATATATATATCAATAATAACAAACCACGGGATCCGCACTCAGATATGTAATGATATTTTATATATATGTAGCACTTACTCCCTCAGGAGCGGCTGGTATTTGATTGGGCTTATCATTCCTTTACTGTTTCACCATATCCGCCATAGGGGTCCCATTAAAGACTTCTTTCACTGATTTTAGCTCCGACACACAGTCTCTTTTTCCAATGCTTTATTTAAGAAAGACACATGCAATAGATAGAGGGATGAAAGGTTTAGGGGAATTCAGGTACCTTGGAATTGCAGATCAGGAACACTTTCTTTGATTCAAAGGACAACAACTCCACAACTGGATTCAGCAACCACCAGATAGGCCTCTCTCACTGACCCAACAGCCGATGCGATGCTCGGTCATAGTCTCTGCCACAGACTTTAAGATTTGGTATAACTGTTACACAATCCTCTGCCACAGGATTGGGTAAATAGCACCTTCTTGCAATATCAATACTTGATCACATAGTACCAGTTCCCTTCTTCCGAACCTATGGTACTGTGTGGTAGGTGACCCGGGATACATCCTCCAACTGAGTCTCTGGGCTCTTCTAGAGGCACCGGCCTTATTGCGCCTTATTCCTCTCCTGAAAAGTCCTCCCCTGGATTCTCCAGTCGCTTGGCTTCTTCCCGCAGGACAGCACAGGACCATCCCTGGATCGATAAGCCCCAAGACTTTTGGGCCTACCTTCAGTAACGACGCCTCGGGCCAGCCGGTCCCGAGACCATTTAGCGTCAGCGACACACCTTAGGCCAGGAGGGCCATCAGGTCAGAACACCTTTCCTGTCACGGGGTCTGTCTCTTAATGACCCCCTCCCAGAAAGCACAGCAGGCAGACCACACCCACTGACCGTTTCCGGGCAAGGAGAATACACCCAGCTTGTTGCAATTTCCAACCTTGGCCGAAATAATAAGGCGCCATCCCTAGGCCAAGGGGAAACCCACACAACCAGCCAAGCTGAAAGAGAACCAGAATTTACAATAATGGCAGTCTGAGCTAAACTACAGCTTCAGACAACTAAATTTTTATTTATAGCATCTGTATTGAAAATACCAGCACTACATACTCCCGCTGCTGCAATAGACGATGTCCTCATCGTCTGAAAACGAAAAAGAAAGACTTCCACTCCTGAGAGTCAAGTACCTGAATTCAAAACTTGGATAGGAAGGGAAAAAAAAGGTAAAGCGGCAACAAACTGTACATTTAACGGTAATACACACAGGAGAATTACAGTAACATAGTTCCCCAGATCTAACTCTCTATCTAAACCACCCACTCTCCAGCAGCTTGACAGAAGATCCAGTTGAACCTGAAACAGAACACAAAAGGAAAATCCAAGACACGCATATCAATATACAACAGAGGAAGCAAAGCCCCATCTCCCAGAAGATGAAACTCTCCTTCCCCAGAATTTCCCTTTTTTTTTAAGTGCAAGAATTTAACCGTAGTTGTGAAAACTCCTATCACCTAGTGGCAGAAAACATTATAACAAGTCCTTGATGCAGGTGTTAGAGCAGGTAGAAAATCTTGACTCGCAGATGGCATTTAACTAACACTACCTAACTATAGTCCCCACAGTCCTCATAGCATAAAGACTTTCTTCTTCCAGAACCGGCATTAACAGAACAGTCACTGTGGTGGATAACCAATAAAAGCGAGGATCGGGCAATGCCAAAACTTTTCCTTGTGAATCCACAGTGGTAATAAAGTATACAACATCATCCTTGCCCGGCCAGCAGATGACCACTTTATCCGCGTAAATGTGTCTCCCATAGCTCCAATGCAAAAGACATCCGTTAAAACGATCATCCATTTCTGAAGAACAACCTGTTTTCCCGAAAGGCTTCAGCACTTTTAAGTAGTCTCAAACATCCTCACGGTATCAGCTCTCTCTGTTTTCCTCGATCTCTCTCATGATCTCTCTGGAAACATAGGAAACTCTAGTCCATACTCAGTGACTACTCGTTTGTTCAGCAACCGCTGTGATCGGGCAAGACTCGGCAGAGATCAAGTGCTTCCCAACCCAGGAGGTACACAGGAAGTTGGCGATTTGTACACCATACTCACATGCAATTTTTTTGGCCCAGACAAACTAATAAGGTCAGTAACAGTCTCGCTAGCAACTGCAGGGGTCTCCACCCGAGGTGATGTACTCCCGAGTCCATTGCTATCCAATCAGACAGGTTAAAGGCTGAAGCAATATCATCGACATTTGCCCATAGCATCTCCTGAGACATGGTTTCAAACAAGTCATCATCTCCGGAGACATCAGACAGAGAGTCTATTTCAGAATCCCGTAACTCCTCTGCGGGCACATATTTGCAAACAGCCCCTTCATGTACATTCCCCTGAGATCTCTCATCCGTTCCTGTTGTGGATTCCTCAGGAATAGCTTCTTTCTCCGGATCCAGTTCAGGTAGTCTGGGGTAGGCCTTGACCACTGCCGTGGGAGGCTTTCACATATCCCACCTTCTTTTGGGTGGGTGCAGCAAAGTGGGTAGTTGTAGAAGTGACAGCGGTAGTAGTGTCCACTGTTAGTTCTCGGATAGCAGTAACAGCGCCATCCCCCTCAGGTAGCAAATTTGGAGAAAATAGGCCCAGCCATAGGAGTGAATGTAGCGGTCTCCTCTATGGCGATGCCTGTGGCCCAGTCCATCCGGTAGGCAAGGGGCGGCATGGTGGATTGTTCCACGCCAAACAGGTACTCCCCGCAGTGTAGACATCGGACAAATGGATGGGGGTTTGTAACCAGTCCTTCACACCTGTTGCATAACATACCCAAGGCCTCGACATCTCCCATCATGTAGAGTATGAAACGCCCATGCAGCTTCAGGTGAATACGAGTGTCCATCAGCAACATTCCAGGCAGCCTGACACTTGTAGTGGTACCCCCAGGAGACATCCTGGGTCCCATAGCAGACTGCATTCCTGGCATTCGGAACATGGCTTGCAACAATCAGATCTTCCCTCTGAAAGGTCAGACACACACATGCGGTGTTTCACGCAAAAGTAAACGGAGGACTCCTCCTACTGGTTCCTCTGGTCACGCAGCTCCCAGGCTTTCTTGACTCTGCCCACAGCTCACGCGGCCAAGTAGTGACCTTGCAATTAACCCCTTTTTAGAATAATGGCACAGTCCAGAACCCTCTATTGCATAAGTTCCCGGTGAACGGTTTCTTTTAGCTGCGAGAAGTAATGGTAAATCCCGAACTCGAGCCCCCACATGTTACAATTACCCCCTCAGAAGCTGCTGGTATTTGATTGGGCTTATTGTTCCTTTACTGTTTAACCATATCCGTCATAGGGGTCCCATTAAAGACTTCTTTCACTGAGTTTAGCTCCGACACACAGTCTCTTTTTTCAATGCTTTATTTAAGAAAGACACATGCAATAGAGGGATGAAAGGTTTAGGGGAATTCAGGTACCTTGGAATTGCAGATCAGGAACACTTTCTTTGATCCAGAGGACAACAACTCCACAACTGGATTCAGCAACCACCGGATAGGCCTCTCACTGACCCAACAGCCAATGCGATGCTCGGTCAGTCTTTGCCACAGACTTTAAGATTTGGTATAACTGTTACACAATCCTCTGCCACAAGATTGGGTAAATAGCGACTTTTTGCAATATCAATGCTTGATCACATAGTACCAGTTCTCTTCTTCCGAACCTCTGGTACTGTGTGGTAGGTGACCCGGGATACATACTCCAACTGAGTCTCCAGGCTCTTCTAGAGGCACCAGCCTTATTGCATGGTCCTCTCCTATAAAGTCCTCCCCTGGATCCTCCAGTCGCTCAGCTTCTTCCCACAGGCAAGACAGCACAGGACAATCCCTGGATCGCTAAGCCCCAAGACTTTTGGGCCACCTGGCCCCGAGACAATTTAGCAGCAGTGACACACCTTATGCCAGGAGGGCCATCAGGTCAGAACTCCTTTCCTGTCATGGGGTCTGTCCCTAAGTACCCCCTCCCAGAAAGCACAGCAGGGAGACCACACCCACTGACCGTTTCCGGGCAAGGAGGCACTCAATACATCCAGCTTGTTGCAATTTCCAACCTTGGCCGAAATAATAGGGCGCCATCCCTAGGCCAAGGGGAAACCCACACAACCAGCCAAGCTAAAAGAGAACCAGAATTTACAATAATGGCAGGCTGAGCTAAACCACAGCTTCAGACAACTAAATTTTTATTTATACCATCTGTATTGAAAATACCAGCGCTACATATATATACACACATATATTATATACATGTGTATGCCCTCCCAAGTGTATGACTTTGTTTACTTCGCTGCTATGGGCTCTAGCCCCAGATCTTTTGTAGACCTAGCAACGCCCCTGTAAGTAACAAAGGTGTAACTTAAGAATGCTAAAATCACACAGTGGGAGGTATGTGGAAGGCACAAGATGGAGGCTATAAAGTGAGTTAATCTGAATATGGAGGTAACAACTACACATTCCCGCAGCCTGCATTATAAACAATAAAAAAAGATATGTGTAACACTGACCGTATTGGTGCTGTAGTATACAAAACCATTAGGGCGTTAAAATATAAAACCAGAGGAAAGACCCATGCATATTTCAACTGGCATGACATATTTGACTAGTAGACATGAGCTTACATTCGTATAAAACTGTGCAAGAAGCCATTGCTCATATGATTCCAGTCACAAAAAAAAGATAACCAACAGGAACCAAAAAAGGTATGAAATCCAAACAGGTATCAGAGGATCGCCAAGGGTCTTTGCGTGTTGATGGGCACCATATATCTGGGTTTCAGAATAATGTGGTGTGAATGAATTACAGAAAGAAGGGGGTTGGGGTATAGGTACCCCTGGGACTTTTATGGTGCTTTTCAAAATTTAATTGGATCGATATAGAAAAATAAATCAAGGAAGAAAATAACACTGTATGCAAAATGCCAAACTGACTGTAAGTAATCTTTTGATTCAAAATCTTTAATAGTTTAAGAATATTACAAAACACCATCTAAAAACAAGCACAGTTTTTACAATCACGGTCAATCAATGAAAAATTAAATATTTAAAAATAGAGACCACTTTGCGATACCAATCTCAACATGTTTCGCTCAACACATGAGCTTCATCAGGAGTATTTTGGTACAGGTGTGGCATACTAAAGGTAAAAAAGAAAAAGAAAGAAAAAAATACAAATCAGATGCTTCAAAAACATTTAGAGATGTAGTTTCAGACCAAAAAATACATTAAGTAGTACTGAAAAGACAAATGGTATATATACATTTGCATACAAACAATGAATATGTTATATGAGTGAAACTCTCAGGTTTCTACAGATCTATAATAATGACAATCTAAACACGGTGAACAGATAATTATGATCATTGTATGATGTGTACTTTAGTTTCCAAGCCCACAAAAGCAAGATATATTAATGTGGACATGGGAAAGACATAAAACATAAAAAGTGGGATTTGCTTACCAAGCCCAAATAGGTTTGAAGATGAATAGTAGACAACTAGATTGTAAATGTATATAAAGTTTTGTGGCTTAAGTACCAATCAATTACACGCGTCTCAACCGCCTAGGACCTCCCCAAACGTTTTTGGTCCAAACCGTTTTTGGTCCACACCCACCATCGCTTGAGGCCATCGACAGTCCCCAACTGTATACTTTGTTCTTATTGAACATTTTTGGCCATCAGGGCACTATATTAGTCGTATCTCTATATTATGATTTGCAACTTGGAAAACCATATCATATCCCTTGTTTTGTGTTAATATAGATATCTTTATGTATTGTGTATCTATGCTTTGTGATTAAGGTACTTCCTTGGATACTCTTTCTGCATTTACATAGGCCTGCACATCTGGTAGGTTACATTTTGTTAGCCCCAGGGAACAATGACCAATTACTGTGGGAGTGCGTTTGATGGCCTCATGAATCACATTCATAGGTCTCAAAACGCCTCTATGGGTGGCCTAACCATGGACCGTTTTTTCTCGAGACTCCAGAGGATGCTCGAGAAGAAATCCAGAGTCTTCTGGAATAAATGGTATTTTCTCAAATATATTGAGGACCACATAGTCCCGTGGGGGCTTAGAATTCAGATCTTTCCCTCTAGTGGCAATGTAGATATGGACTTCCGGAAAGAATGGGAAGAAAACCTACAGGCCTGTTCGTTTAAAATGATGGAGCTTCTCTGCAGAGATAGATAGAGAGATTGAAAAATTATATGGTGAAAATCAAGCTATCACCACCAATGACCTTTTTCCCACGTGAGAGGGCACCCTAAAAACAGACCTAGAGGGGTATGTCACTGAGATTCTAAAAACTAAGGAGAAAAAATTTGTAAGGGACAAGCTGGCCTATGACAATAATCAAGCCTACCATTGGGGTCAAAGAAATAGCAAAGCGAAGAGACGTCGTTACCAAACACGTAGCTTTAAAAAACAAGGTGGTGAGCCTAATGAATCAGATTCATCCATCTCTTCTGCTTCCTCTTCTCAGGCACAGGATACCAGAAGCTCCAACAGTCAGGAGACAACAAAAGGCGCAAAGGACCATACCAATACGGGCACAGTAAGGCGCACTCCACACGCAAAGGCCCCAATGGTTACACGAGCCAATTCGGCCAAAGGTTCGTCCACTTACGCACCGAGTCACCCGGAAACGTATATGAGCACCCCTTCTGCGAACACTCCCTCTCTTTCCTTGTCTCCCAAGTTACAAGTAAGTAACATTAATTCTGCACCTACACATTCGGATTTCCGCCCAGCACCGATATTTTCTCAACCAGTGACGGACTCCAAGAGAGCAGTGGCTCTAGAGACATCGACGAAAGGGCCGCGGACAACTTCGAAGTGATAAATCTATCTTCCCATACTCTTTCAGCTGAACAAATATCAGTTCTCAGATTGGGTTTGACCTTCTGCCCCACGCAGAGGGTCGACCAATTTGAATTGATTGAAGATATCAATCTTTTTTCCAGAAGGTTAATGTTTAAAATAATATTTGATAAGCCAGATTCATCCTTAAATGACCAGTCCCTTGGGGACCCTGCATGGCGTGATATGACCATTGCAGATATTAAAGCCCTAGAGGAGCTGATGGAGCTGTGGGAGGAGGGTGGTCTGGAGGAGAGTGATCTATTGGAGGCAGACTCTCTCCTGGCTGACACGGACCCCCCCCCCTCCCCTACCTCCATCCTCCCCACCTACCTCCTTGCCATATCTCCCATCTAGACCTAGGGAATACAAGCCCAAATCTCGTACTTTCCCAACCCTCCAGGGTAACCCCAATGTGTGGGCGTTCACCAGACAGGTTACTAATGAAATTTCCCAAACTAAATGGAAGGACATATCTAGATCCAACCTAACTGCCTCCCAATTAGAGGCCCTCAAACTCCTACAAAACAACAAGGACATAGTGATCAAACCTTCTGACAAGGGAGGCAATTTGGTCATTATGGACAAAATTCAATATGAAGCCATGGTTGTGGCCATAGTCAAGAACAGTCATTGGTATCGGAGAGTCTCCCCCAGCCATCTTGCCCTTATAACCACCAGATATAAGCATTTGATAGGTTCAGCTTATCACAAAGGTCTAATAACGAAAAACACTTGGGAATTTCTTAATGTAAGCGCGCCACGAACTCCAACCTTATACGCACTCCCAAAAATACACAAAAACCACAAAATGCCTCCAGGCAGACCCATTGTATCGGGTAATGGGTCCCTTACGGAGATGGCAAGTAAACTGGTGGATGACTTTCTGAGGCCCCATGTGGAGGGTCTGACGTCCTACCTTCAAGACACGGGGGATCTCCTCCGTGTGCTTGATGGTGTCGCCATACCTCCTGGCTCTTGGCTAGTGGCTCTGGATGTGGAAGCCCTCTACAACTCTATCCCTCATGATTTGGGGATGAAGGTTGTGGGGGGCTTCCTATCTGAAGATCCGGATGCCTCGGTAGTGTATAATCGATTCATCTTGGATCTCTTGTTTTTCATTTTGTCCAATAACGTTTTTTTGTTCGGGGGCTCCCACTACCTCCAGATACAGGGAGTGGCTATGGGGACCAAATGTGCCCCAGCCTATGCCAACCTGTATCTGGGGAGATGGGAGCATGAATTGTTCTTCAGGGAAGATATGCAGGCGTTTTTTGAGCATATCCTGGTATGGAAGCGATTCATTAACGACATTTTCTTTATCTGGCATGGTAGTAAACCTAATCTTCTTGCCTTCCTCGAGAGCCTGAAGGTCAACAAATATAATCTGAAATTCATGTTTGAAATGAGCCAACATCAGTTGACCTTTTTAGACGTTCAAGTACTAGTAGACGATGAAGGCAACATTGGAACCACCCTGTACCGTAAACCCTTGGCGGGTAATTCGGTACTACATGCCACAAGTTCACATCCCGCCCCCCTTATCAACAATTTACCCTATGGGCAATATCTCAGGATAAGACGCAATTGCAGCACTGAATCAGACTTCGAGTACCAAGCTAAATTACTGCAGTCTCGTTTGAGCCAACGAGGCTATAGTAAAAAATGTTTGAAAAAGGCCTATTTAAAAGCCAAGAACCAAAAGAGATCCCTACTTATACATCAAGCTAGACCCAACAAGGCAGATTCTAGTGTCAGACTAATCACCAGATTTTCATGTCAACAAAAGCAAGTACGTGAGATCATTCAAAAGTACTGGTATCTCTTAATGGGAGATGAGAAAGTATCTAAGCATCTAAAACCCTACCCGGAGATCACATTTAGGCGATCTAGATCTCTGAGAGATACTTTGGTACAAAGCCATTATGACACTGATGTACAATCAATAACAGAATCCCGAAAGGGGTGTAGACCCTGCCACAAATGCCACTTTTGTAGATTTATTCACTCTGCGAGAGGCATTATACTCCCCAATGGCCGTCACTTTAAACCAGGATTCTCCATCACTTGTCAATCCATTGGGATTGTATACATTATGATGTGTGAATGCCAAGGATTTTATGTAGGCAAAACCAAGCGCCCCTTTTTCTGCAGGATCAGGGACCATGTATCCCTGGTTCTAAAAAAGAAAATGGAGACGCCCATCAGCCGGCACATGGGCCTGCACCATGATTTTGACAGTAACAAAATGCATTTTTTTGCGTTGGAACATGTCCCCCCAGGGGAACGTGGGGGTGACTATGATAAAATACTCTTGCAACGTGAGACCCGTTGGATACACACCTTGTCCGCCCTAAAACCTCCAGGCCTCAATGATGCGTTTAGTTTCAAACCATTCCTTTAGGCCATCAGATGTATCTGCCTCTGTTTATTCCATCCAGGCTTGTCAAGATTTCATGATACACAATTCTAGTATACATTTTTTTTTGTATATATTATGTAGTTTTTGTTCCTTTTTTATGTCTATGTGGTTATTTCCTGGTTGTCTTAATATACAGTGGGGTTTTCCTTCCCAAGCCAATACAAATTTATTATTCCCTTAAAACAAATCCAGGTTTGGACAAAATTATGCAAATGATTGCTGTCTCCCCCGCCAAATGAGGCCCTCTCTTCTCCCCTTTTTTGCTTTGGTCCGCACGGACGCCACGGGCACTTAGGGTTTGGAGTGAGTAATCAATCACCCTCCCCTGGGGGCCCTAGAGGTATCAAACTCCCTTTAAGGTACATGGGTTCTCTGGCCAAACCAGCAAGTTATCCCTAGTTATTCTGTTTATTTAAATTATTTTATTTATTTTCTATTTTTTATTTCATCTTTTAAGTCAATCCTGTAAGCCATGGCATCTGTATTTCTAGTGGCATTAATTCCATATTACAAATCTTTGGAACACAGTATTAATAGGTTTGGGAAACCGCTTCAGTATTTTTGAAACATTTACCACCCATCAACATCTCTTTCTATGTGCATATAGTTTTATTTCCCATTCCTTTTCCCTTAGTCAATATGGCTGACACGTATTCAATGATTGTTTTTTTCTGCCCTGCCTCTGACAGGCAATGACTGACATCTGAGTTTGTTGTTGTTTGTTATCTCTTCCTCTATGCCTCGTCTGTGTTGCACCTGCGTGATGGCTGGGCTCCAACATCGCTCGCTCCCGGCCTGCGCATGCGCCCATCTACACTGTCGGAGCTATGAGCGCCGAAGCACTTACGTCCGACTAGGAGGGGCGGAGCCTGGATGGTATCCGGCTTTCGCCCCCTTGCTGCCCATTGGCCACATGCGACCTGGGGGAGGGCCTCACTGTGCGTCCGCATCCCGGTGGTGACGTCAGACGCCACCGTGATGGAGGGACTTATATAGTGCGGCTTAATAGCCGCTACCTCCTGACAGTGGCTCTGAGGCTGCAAGGGGAGGTATATGCCGCTCTCCCCTTCCGTACACATCCACCCCACCTCTCAGGTAATCGAAGTTGTTCACTAGTGGAGGGTCATCTCCTGTTGATGATCGAACCAGTGATATTGTTAAAAAGCTTATAGTAATTGTTTGTTTTATTGTATTGTTTTTAGTTCATTGGGGCTGTGTTTATACGTGGATCTCCTGGTCTGACTCATAAGGGTTGTCAACTTGGAGTGCCACCTTGTGGTGAAATTGGAGCGTTGCTCTCCCTTGTGTTTTTGTCTATACGGCTATTTTAGCCCTGAACATTCACTCCTTGATTCAACCTATAAGGTAAATTCAAACTTTTCAGCTTCTATGATAACTGCCCTCTCTACTCCGCAGTAGACTATTTAAAAACAATTCATCAATTTTGTTCTTTTTAACATCTAGCTTTCAGTTACTCTACACTTGGGCCCCTCTGTGGACCAAAAACGGTTTTGGGAGGTCCTAGGCAGTTGAGACGCGTGTAATTGATTGGTACTTAAGCCACAAAACTTTATATACATTTACAATCTAGTTGTCTACTATTCATCTTCAAACCTATTTGGGCTTGGTAAGCAAATCCCACTTTTTATGTTTCATGTCTTTCCCATGTCCACATTAATATATCTTGCTTTTGTGGGCTTGGAAACTAAAGTACACATCATACAATGATCATAATTATCTGTTCACCGTGTTTAGATTGTCATTATTATAGATCTGTAGAAACCTGAGAGTTTCACTCATATAACATATTCATTGTTTGTATGCAAATGTATATATACCATTTGTCTTTTCAGTACTACTTAATGTATTTTTTGGTCTGAAACTACATCTCTAAATGTTTTTGAAGCATCTGATTTGTATTTTTTTCTTTCTTTTTCTTTTTTACCTTTAGTATGCCACACCTGTACCAAAATACTCCTGATGAAGCTCATGTGTTGAGCGAAACATGTTGAGATTGGTATCGCAAAGTGGTCTCTATTTTTAAATATTTAATTTTTCATTGATTGACCGTGATTGTAAAAACTGTGCTTGTTTTTAGATGGTGTTTTGTAATATTCTTAAACTATCAAAGATTTTGAATCAAAAGATTACTTACAGTCAGTTTGGCATTTTGCATACAGTGTTATTTTCTTCCTTGATTTATTTTTCTATATCGATCCAATTAAATTTTGAAAAGCACCATAAAAGCCCCAGGGGTACCTATACCCCAACCCCCTTCTTTCTGTAACCTATTTAATAGGGATGCAGTGCTAAGGGTTAACTGTCCCTGCCCTCTAACAATATATAATGTGGTGTGAATGTCTGGAGCACAGCATCCCTTGAACTTAGGTATCCTGACAGGAGAAAATGGAACTGGGTAAGCAGAAAACAGTTACAGGGTGCACAGTCTGAATACCCTTATAGGCTGTAAAGGAGTGTCAGAGTGAAGTAACAGGGGGAAAGTCAAATGGGTATGGGTAAGTATAAATGGAAAACTGTTACATTGCCAAGGGGGTTCTCACTAGTGGAGAATGCCAAGAAACAAAGTTAATCCATCGATAACTATGGGTATGTTCCTTGGATCTCATACTCCTGATTGCTTGGGGTGATCGCGCAGGACCAGCTCCCTGTTGTTTTTGGAATTTCCCTTTTTTAGGTACATGCCTGGTAGGTGTTAATTGTGGTGTGATCGGAGGACTGTGGGATAGTGAGGGGAAATGAAACTCACGGTACCAGTCTGGATAATCCATGTGTGGTAATTGGAGGGCCTCACAAAACATTGGGAGATCATCTAGTGTCTTGAGGATGAGTTCATTCCTGTTGTGAGTAACAGACAAGGCAAAGGGGAACTTCTCTCTATGTGAAAGGTTCTTTTCTCTCAGGACCTCTAGTAGTAGTTGCAGAGCCCTGCAATTACCCAAGGTGATCGGGGAGACGTCCTGGTAGAGAGTAATTTTGTGGTCATTGAAAGAGATGAGATCGTTCTGGCAGGCTTGAGCCCCTTTCCCACACTGAGGAGATTCTAAACTGCCAGTAAAACATTGAGCGCTTTTGAAGAGCTTTTCAGGCACTTTTGAAGAGCTTTCCATGCATTTCAATGGAGAGGGGCGTTTTTTCACTGCCCTGCCAGCGCACTGCCCCAGTGTGAAAGCATTCATTGATTTTAATTGAAATAGTTTTTCGTGAGCTTTTCAGGCGCTTTTTTTTAGCGTGAAAGCACCTGAAAAGTGCCTCAGTGTGAAAGGGGTCTTAGTTTATAATTTGGAAAACAGCAAATTATGTCTCTTGGTGGTGCAGCCTCAATCAGACGAGGTCCAAGAGCTCTATGAGCTCACTCAAACTCAAAGTGTCCACAAGCCTTTCTAACAGATTTTTAAAGATGTAGGTTAGGACTGAAGTGATTTGATCAGGGTTGACCGATTCCGTTACTCCCCGTACTCTGATATTATGCCTTCTACTCATATTGTCCAGATCCTCCAAGTGACGATTAACTGCAATCAATTGTGAGTAGGGATGAGCTTCGTGTTCGAGTCGAACCCATGTTCAACTCGAACATCGTCTGTTCACCCGTTCGCCGAATTGCGAACGATATGGGCCGTTCGCGCCAAATTCGTGTGGCGCGTCACGGCCCATAATTCACTGCGGCATCGCAGTGCATTGCTGGCTGATGATTGGCCAAGCATGCACTATGACCCACATGCTTGGCCAATCACAGCGCCGTCTGAACAGAGAGCCGTAATTGGCCAAAGCCAAGGAGGCTTTGGCCAATTATGGCTCAGGGGATTTAGTACACGCCCCACACTATATAAGGCCGCCTGCACGGCGGCCCTGTGTAGTGTGTGTTTCGGCGTTAAAAGAGATAGACAGAGAGACAGTGTCATTTGATTTGAGTTATATAGATTAGGCAGAACAGTCAGTCAGTTTAGCTGCACTTACAGTGTATTGTGTATATATATGCATCCCAGGTGTTGCATATATACACTGTATTCAGTTTAGCTAGATCCATTCCTGTTATCTTCCTACTGACAGGCAGGCTTGTCTTGTTACAGTATTTACAGCTACCTGAAGAAAATTGCTGGTGTTCTTTTGATCCTATTAGTACCACAGTCAGGCAGCTAGACTATTTACAGTTAGTGCAGTGCGTCCTGCTCACAGTGTTCAGCTAGATCCGTTCCTGTTATCTTCCTACTGACAGGCAGGCTTGTCTTGTTACAGTATATATATACAGCTACCTGAAGAAAATTACTGGTGTTCTTTTGATCCTATTAGTACCACAGTCAGGCAGCTAGACTATTTACAGTTAGTGCAGTGCGTCCTGCTCACAGTGTTCAGCTAGATCCGTTCCTGTTATCTTCTTACTGACAGGCAGGCTTGTCTTGTTACAGTATATACAGCTATATAAATAAAAATTTGTGCGCTAGCAATAATGTAATTAGGGAAAAGATGCCTAGGAGACACAATGTATGTGTGAATCCCAGCAAAAATAATAATGACAGGTGTATGAAATCCTTTCTCAAGGATCCAACAAAATATTTACATATTCTGAAAATAAATTATAAATAATCACACATCCAAAGAACACCTATAATCAGTCCGTGAATAAGTTCAACAAATAAGGTAGAGAGAAAAAGTCCATTTGATATATCTCATCACAAAATCAGGAAAATAATGAGCTGAAGGGACTATTTCCGGATACACATTGATTGCAGAAAAAGGAGTAATAGATGTACGCTTACCCCAATCGTTGGACCTCCTCTGTGGCAAGGTCGTATGGGCTTGCAGATATAGCCCTCTGCGGGGACAGATGGAAAGTTGATATCCGGGTCTTGTCAGCGTGTGCCACCGACTCCAATATGGTCCGGTCGATCCAACTGCTCCAACATCAGAGGGGGGACTCAGGAGTGGAAGAGTCCATATTTAAGAAAAAACACAAGGAGAAGAACTCCAATAGTGTAATAACGTTGGGGATTTATTGGTTAAATTAACCACAGGTGTACATATAAAAAATTCCAATAGGAAAAAATATTTCTCTAAAAAAGCCGGCATAAAACAAAGGCTGAACGCCCGTGCAAATAAGAAATTCAGAACACGTGATGGCAAGCACTGCGAGGCCATGCCCTACATGTTTCGTCATACGTGACGTCTTCTACGGGGAACGTAGAAGACGTCACGTCAAGTTAGTGGGGTGCGTCCTGCTCACAGTGTTCAGCTAAACCTACAAGTTAGTGGGGTGCGTCCTGCTCACAGTGTTCAGCTAAACCTACAAGTTAGTGTGGTGCGTCCACCTCACAGTGTTCAGCTAAACCTACAAGTTAGTGCGGTGCGTACTGCTCACAGTGTTCAGCTAAAACTACAAGTTAGTGCTGTGCGTCCTGCTCACAGTGTTCAGCTAAACCTACAAGTTGGTGTAGTGTGACCTCTGCACAGTGTTCATCTCAAGCTACAAGTTAGTGCAGTGCATCCTGCTCACAGTGTTCAGCTAAAACTACTAGTTAGTGCTGTGCATCCTGCTCACAGTGTTCAGCTAAACCTACAAGTTGGTGTAGTGAGACCTCTGCACAGTGTTCATCTAAAGCTACAAGTTAGTGCAGTGCGTCCTGCTCACAGTGTTCAGCTAGATCCGTTCCTGTTATCTTCTTACTGACAGGCAGGCTTGTCTTGTTACAGTATTTACAGCTACCTGAATAAAATTGCTGGTGTTCTTTTGATCCTATTAGTACCACAGTCAGGCAGCTAGACTATTTACAGTTAGTAATTCCTATTGTTTCCAAGAGCCCATAGAAGACCCCTGTGAATCAATATAAGTGGCGCTAAATGACAGTGATGACGCCCGTGCAAATAAGAAATTCAGAACACGTGATGGCAAGCACTGCGAGGCCATGCCCTACATGTTTCGTCATACGTGACGTCTTCTACGGGGAACGTAGAAGACGTCACGTCAAGTTAGTGGGGTGCGTCCTGCTCACAGTGTTCAGCTAAACCTACAAGTTAGTGGGGTGCGTCCTGCTCACAGTGTTCAGCTAAACCTACAAGTTAGTGTGGTGCGTCCACCTCACAGTGTTCAGCTAAACCTACAAGTTAGTGCGGTGCGTACTGCTCACAGTGTTCAGCTAAAACTACAAGTTAGTGCTGTGCGTCCTGCTCACAGTGTTCAGCTAAACCTACAAGTTGGTGTAGTGTGACCTCTGCACAGTGTTCATCTCAAGCTACAAGTTAGTGCAGTGCATCCTGCTCACAGTGTTCAGCTAAAACTACTAGTTAGTGCTGTGCGTCCTGCTCACAGTGTTCAGCTAAACCTACAAGTTGGTGTAGTGAGACCTCTGCACAGTGTGCTGTGCGTCCTGCTCACAGTGTTCAGTTAAAACTACAAGTTAGTGTGGTGCGTCCACCTCACAGTGTTCAGCTAAACCTACAAGTTATTTTTTTGCGAGCTCTGCACAGTGTTCAGCTAAAGCTACCTGTAGAAGGTTGGTGGTGTTTTCATACTACAGGCAGGCAGTTGATTTTGCTAGCTGCAGTATCAGTACACACATTATATATATATATATATATATATATATATATATATATATATATTATATATTTATATATATATATTATATATATATATATATATATATATATATATATATCCCAGCTTAGTGCAGCTACAGGCCATTTTCAGCAGCTGGCCGTGTTGAGCCGCAACATGCGGAAGACTTGGTCAAGTGGATGACCAAGCCGTCCTCATCCTCCTCATCCTCTCTCACCCATGCTCAGGGTACTTTGTCTGGCAAAGCAGCGGCCTCTTCCCTCGGCTCAATGTCATCAGTGACTCCTTCCCTAGCCCCACCATGTCCTCCTGAGGAGTCCCTCGAACTGTTTGACCACAGTGTTGGGTACATGCTCCAGGAGGATGCCCAGCGTTTGGAAGGCTCTGATGATGATACTGAGCTCGATGAAGGCAGTAACATGAGCACGGACAGAGGGGGTGCCCAAGAAGGACAGCAATCTGGCAGTCATGCTCCCCCTGCTGCAGCATACTGCCAGGTTTACTCCAGTGATGAGGAGGGAGGGGATGATGAGGTCACTGACTCAACGTGGGTGCCTGATAGGAGAGAGGAAGAGGAGGAGGAGGAGGCGGCACATCACCAACAAGGCAGGATGCCCTCCAGGGGCCAGCCTAAGGGCAGCACATTGACTGCATCACACCCCAAAGCTCCACATGTGCAGGGCGCTGCAGTCTCTGCGCGTTATTCAAAATGTTCTTTGGTGTGGGCCTTTTTTGAGACGAGTGCATTAGATCGCACCGCTGCTATTTGCAACATATGTCTCAAGCGTATCTCGCGTGGCCAAAACATCTCCCGCTTGGGTACCACATGCTTGACCAGACATATGTTGACCTGCCATGCAGTTCGTTGGCAAGCATATCTAAAAGACCCACACCAAAGAACAAAGAGGACCTCTCCTTGCTCCTCATCAGCTGAGATCTCCAACCCCACTATACTTTCAGTCCTCTCTGAGACCTGCACTGAGAGGAATGAAGGTGTAGAATTAGGTGTGTCACAGCCAAGTACTTGTGGGCAATCTGCTTTTGGTACACCAACGTCAGATTGTACCAGGCAAATTTTCCTGCCCCAGCTGCTGCACCGCCGAAAGAAGTTTGCTCCCAGCCATCCACATGCGCAGCGGTTGAATGCTAGCTTGGCAAAATTGCTAGCACTTCAACTGCTGCCTTTTCAGTTGGTAGACTCTGCCCCCTTCCGTGAGTTTGTGGAATGTGCGGTTCCTCAGTGGCAGGTACCCAAACGCCACTTTTTCTCACGGAAGGCGATTCCGGCTTTCTACCGCCATGTGGAAGGCAATGTCCATGCCTCGCAGGACAGGGCGGTCAGTGGTAAGGTGCATATTACCGCTGACTCATGGTCCAGCAGGCATGGACAGGGACGTTACCTAAGTTTCACGGCGCATTGGGTGACTCTGCTGGCAGCTGGGAAGGATGCAGGACAAGGTGCAGTAGTGTTGGAGGTTGTTCCGCCACCACGCCTCCGAAATGCTAATGATTGTGACACACCTCTCTCCTCCACCCCCTCCTCTTCTTCTTCCTCCATGGCCTCTTCCTGTGCTTTGTCCTCGGAACCAGCGGTGCTCCGTAGCCGTTCAAGGGGCTACGCAAGTACGCAGGCCAAAAGATGCCATGCGGTGCTTGAGCTGGTGTGCTTAGGGGACAGGAGTCAAACTGGGGCAGAGGTTCTGTCAGCTCTGCAGGGGCAGGTTCAGAGGTGGTTGACGCCACGCCAACTTAAGGCAGGAATGGTGGTTTGCGACAATGGCACCAACCTCCTCTCTGCCCTCCGACAGGGACAAATGATCCATGTGCCCTGTTTGGCTCACGTCCTTAACTTGGTGGTGCAGCGGTTCTTGGGCAGGTACCCGGGCTTACAGGATGTCCTGAGGCAGGCCAGGAAAATCTGTGTGCATTTCCGCCGGTCATATAATGCCAGTGCTCGGCTGACGGACCTCCAAAAGGAGTTTAACCTGCCCAAGAACCGCCTAATCTGTGACATACCCACCAGGTGGAACTCAACATTGGCCATGCTGCAGCGGCTGCACACGCAGCAGAGGGCCATCAATGAGTACCTGTGCGACTATGGCACCAGGACAGGGTCAGGGGAGCTTGTTTTTTTTTCCCCACGCCAGTGGGCCATGATCAGGGATGCATGCACTGTCCTGTCACCATTTGAGGAGGCCACGAGGATGGTGAGCAGTGACAGTGCATGCATCAGTGACACTGTCCCCCTTGTCCACCTGTTGGAGCACACACTGCGTGGAATAATGGACAGGGCACTTGAAGCAGAACAGAGGCAGGAAGAGGAGGACTTCCTTAGCTCTCAAGGCACCCTTTATCCAGACAGTGTTCATGCGTACCCGCCGATCACACAGGAAGAGGACGAGGAGGAGGAGGAGGAGGAAGATTGTGTCAGTATGGAGGTGGAGCCTGGCACTCAGCAGCAGTCTTTAAGGGATCAGTCCCAAGAAACACATGAAAATTCACGCCAATAGATTTGCGCTTACTCTGAATGGTCAGGAAGATATAAGCAGCTAACACCACAACTAGAATCGTTGCCACAAAAATAGATAATAAACTTGTCTTAATAGCGCTACACATTTTTTGTTTATTATCCAAGAAACACATGGACTTGTACGTGGCTGGGAGGAGGTGGCTGTGGACCATGTCGTCCTTAGTGACCCAGAGGACTCCGGACCGAATGCCTCAGCAAACCTACACTGCATGGCCTCCCTGATCCTGCAAAGCCTGCGTAAGGATCCTCGTATTCGTGGTATCAAGGAGAAGGACCAATACTGGCTGGCAACCCTCCTTGATCCACATTACAAGGGTAAGGTTGCGGACCTTATCTTGCCATTGCAGAGGGAGCAGAGGATGAAACATCTTCGGGAGGCCTTGCAGAAAGGTCTGTGCAACGCGTTCCCAGAGACTGGGAGGTTACAAACTCCTGTTTCTGGACAACGTGTTGCTGAGGCTTTGGGCAGTCAAAGAAGGAGCGGTGGAGAAGGTGGCCGTCTCACCGATGCGTTCAGACAATTTTTTGGTCCGCAGCCCCAAGGTATGATCGGTTCCAGCAACCATCGCCAGCGTCTGTTTTACATGGTGCAGGAATACCTAGGGGCAAGATCTGACTTGGACACCTTTCCCAACGAAAATCCTCTGGGTTACTGGGTCTTGAGGATGGATCACTGGCCAGAGCTTGCACAGTATGCAATTGAGCTACTGGCCTGTCCTGCATCCAGCGTTCTTTCGCAACGCACATTCAGTGCTGCTGGAGGCTTTGTAACCGATCACAGGGTGTGTCTGTCCACCGACTCGGTCGATCGACTGACCTTCATAAAAATGAATCAGTCTTGGATCACCACCAGCTACCAAGCACCTGATGCTGATGTAACCGAATAATTTTTTTTGAAATCTCAGATCCCTTTAAAGACTGCCTATACTGATGCTGAGTGACTATCCCTGAGAAATTATCCTCTTCCTCCTCAATCATCACGCTGATAGCTTGTAAGAACATTTTTGCAGTGTTGTGGCACCAGCACCAGTGCCTAAGGCCCAATTTTTCAGCCCTTGTTTAACAGGGGCGTGTAATTACAATTTTTGATGCAATACTTTGCAGCAGGGCTCATTTCAGCATTCCAACTAGAGTATCTGTGAGGGGTTGCAGTGTTGTGGCACCAGCACCAGTGCCTAAGGCCCAATTTTTCAGCCCTTGTTTAACAGGGGTGTGTAATTACAATTTTTGATGCAATACTTTGCAGCAGGGCTCATTTCAGCATTCCAACTAGAGTATCTGTGAGGGGTTGCAGTGTTGTGGCACCAGCACCAGTGCCTAAGGCCCAATTTTTCAGCCCTTGTTTAACAGGGGTGTGTAATTACAATTTTTGATGCAATACTTTGCAGCAGGGCTCATTTCAGCATTCCAACTAGAGTATCTGTGAGGGGTTGCAGTGTTGTGGCACCAGCACCAGTGCCTAAGGCCCAATTTTTCTGCCCCTGTTCAACAAGGGCGTGTAATTACAATTTTTGATGCAATACTTTGCAGCAGGGCTCATTTCAGCATTCCAACTAGAGTATCTGTGAGGGGTTGCAGTATTGTGGCACCAGCACCAGTGCCTAAGGCCCAATTTTTCTGCCCCTGTTTAACAGGGGTGTGTAATTACAATTTTTGATGCAATACTTTGCAGCAGGGCTCGTTCCTGCGTTCCAACTAGAGTGTCTGTGAGGGGTTGCAGTGTTGTGGCACCAGCACCAGTGCCTAAGGCCTGATTTTTCAGCCCCTGTTCAACAGGGGCATGTAATTACAATTCTTGATCTAATATTTCACAGCAGGGCCCATTTCTGCACCCACCAAGAGCGAGTGAGGACTTACAGTGTTGTGGCACCAGCTCACCACCACCACCATCAAAGGCCCAAATTTTCTGCCCTTGTTCAACAGGGGCATGTAATTACAATTCTTGATCTAATATTTCACAGCAGGGCCCATTTCTGCACCCACCAAGAGCGAGTGAGGACTTACAGTGTTGTGACACCAGCACCACCACCGCCACCAAAGGCCCAGTTTTTCTGCCCCTGTTCAACAGGGGCATGTAATTACAATTCTTGATCTAATATTTCACAGCAGGGCCCTGTGAAGGCTTACAGTGTTGTGGCCACAACAACACCTAAGGCCCAAATTTCTGCTGATTATATAGGGCAGGCCCCTACTTTCAAACATCTAGCTTACAAACGACTCCTACTTGCGAACAGAAGGAGACAACAGGAAGCGAGATTAAATCTACCCCTAGGAAGGGAAATTCTCTCCTGTAAGAGTTAATATGGGAAAAACATTACTCCTTTCCACTGATGCTTTCCAATCCTTGTTCCACAAAAAAACCCAAATTTTCAAAAAACATTTGTCATTGGGACAAAAAGTGAGGTGAAATCTTCTGAAGAGGAGGAAAGACAGCAAAACAAATGTCACAGGGGTGATAACCCTTCCCTATGTTTTCCAAAAAGCTTAAAAAAGATTTTTTGGCTGGAGCTAAACACGTTAAAAATGTACCCGTTCAAAATTACAAACAGATTCTACTTAACAACAAATCTACAGTCCCTGTCTTGTTTGCACCGCCTGTATACTGCTGTTCAGAGTATATAGGGCCTGGTGGCCCCACACCTTTCCTTATTTTAATTTGGGTGTGGGGTTTAAGACCCAAAGGGCCTGACATTACATTAAACCCACAAGCAGTTTTAAATGAGATTTTTTCCTTTAAAAATGACATTTGGTGCAGGGACTGTTCTAAACACGGGAAACACGCGCCACTTTACAGGCATACTATAGACACCCCCCAGGTACGATATTTAAAGGAATATTTCACTTTTTTTTTTTTTACTTTAAGCATCATTAAAATCACTGCTCCCGAAAAACGGACGTTTTTAAAAGTTTTTTTTGCATTGATACATGTCCCCTTGCGTATTACCCGGGTCCCCAAACCCTTTTTAGGACAATACCATGCAAGTTAGCCTTTAAAATGAGCACTTTTGATTTCGAACATTTGAGTCCCATAGACGTCAATAGGGTTCTAACGTTCGTGCAAATTTTCGGTCCGTTCGCAGGTTCTGGTGCGAACCGAACCGGGGGGTGTTCGGCTCATCCCTAATTGTGAGGTATGTGCATCTGAGACTGATTTGAAGTGGGTGATAGTCTTATCTCTCCTATGTCCTGCTCTTTCAGTGCTGGACACTTTCTCATTTAGTAACAGCAGATCAGCTTTCAGTTCAGTTATGGCAAGAGAGAAATGCCCTGTACACACGACCGGTTTTCCCATCGGAATAAACTGAAGGTTTTTCCAACGGAGTTAAGACGGAATTACGCTCAAGCTGTCTTGCATACACACGGTCACACCAAATTCTGACCGCCCAGAACGCGGTGACGCACAACACGCAGGACGGGACTAGAAAACAGACGTTCAATAGCCAGTAGCCAATAGCTTCTGTCTCGTACTTGCTTCAGAGCATGAGTTGTTTTTGGTACGTCGGAACAGCATACAGATGAGCGGTTTTCCGGATAGGAATAGGTTCCTGTCGGAAAAATTTAGAACATGTTCTCTTTCTAGGTCCCTCAGAATTTTAAATAAAAAGTCTGATGGGACATACACACGATCGGAATATACGTTGAAAAGCTCCCGTCTGACTTTTTATGTCAGACATTCCGCTCGTGTGTATACGGCAAAAGTGTTTTTTATGTCAGCCACGAACACTGACATGTCATCCTAGGAGAGGGGATGGTCAGGTGGGAAACGTTTTCTCACCATGTCCTCAGATGCGGCCTGTGACTCCTCACTAAAATTGTCCTTGCGGTCGATAGACGCCATATTAGCTGAAGCTTCATCTTGGGAGGGCCGCAGCTGTGATTTGAAGAGATCCAGTATGCTGCGGGTTCTCTATACCGAAGAACATCACTGTGATTGTGTCCCTGAATGATGCTGGGTGAGTCTGCCCATAGCTGAGTCACGTTGGGTCAGTGTTTAGGCTGGAAAGGCTGCAGGTAGAGCAGAGCTCTTTCTCTATGCTGCCATGTGCGCTGCATGCCAAGCTACGCCCCTGAAAGCCCCCTTTAATATTAAGGGACCCCAAGAGAAAGTACCCATACTCATTTCCAAAAAAAAAAAAAACCTAGAAACAAAAACACCCAAACGTTTGACAAAAAAACAAAACATTTATTGCAGGAAAAAGACTTGCTGACCCAGTGCACGCAACTGATCCCAATGGTACCACAGCCAAAATGACAGCTCCCCCAACTGTCAACAGCTATATAAGGAAAAGGGCAGGGGTAGTAGTGACGTCATTTTCCAAATATGGGCATAACCATATTAGGACAATGTTATTGACCACATATGGCAATATGGCCATATTTAGGCAATTACATAACCCCTTTGATCCCCGATCATTTGCTCACGTGGTTGGGGATTCCCGGCTTTATAATTGAATTGGCCAGGTGATGTCAGTGGTTGGTAAGGACATGGCAGGTGCAAACATCTACTGCTTTCTTAGTAATCATTGACAGTCACATTTATCCACATTTAAACACTAAACAAACTTACATTCAGACCGAACACCGAGCTCTGCCCTCGTAATAACGGCTGATTTCAGCTTAAGTAATAAGGTAAGAGAAAGAAATAATCCTGGGACATGATCTAGAGGGGGACAGCGAACTATCTGATACATTTCTTTAAAAAGATATTCTTTAATTTGTCTATGCTCCCTGATTCCTGTGGAAAGCCCCAGGTTGAAAAGAGGTTGGAGAGTATAAGTTGCAAAGATCACATATTCAAGTTAAATAATACCAGAATGGGATTTACATTCAGACAAGACAGGAAACCATTTTCACACAAGCTTCCAGTCCCTCATAAGTATTTTTTGCATTGACATGCTTTTCATGATAGGACCCAATATTGTTGCAAGTCTGATAGCAGTCTAAGGAGAAAATACATCCTGGAAGACTGAATGCACTGTACCAACTGACAAGTAGAGCGTGTTTTAGTTTTTCTTTCTAAGCTGTGCTAATTGAAAATAGGTTTCTCTTGGACCTGTCATACCCATAAGGTCACCTTTTTAAAGAAATATTGTGACCGTTAAGGGCACACTTTATAAAAAGCAGGGCAGTAGATGCTAAGGAGATAACTATGAGTAGTCTAAAATACTTCAAGGGAATCTGTCACAGAATAAATTACCTAAGCGGTTAGTCTAGATGGAAGCTACTATTATCTTACTTCTAAGCTACATACAGGCTATGGGTCAGTGACATTGCTAAAAGCAAAGCTGAACAGGGTCACTATTACTGTCCTGAAACTAGTATGAAGCTGTGAATCAGAAATAAGCAGCTTTCACCTGAGGCATCTAACACACATATTTTCCATTGTGACAGAGTTGCTTTCGAAATGAACCTGTGTTCACTTTGAAGCTGCTAACTGCGGGCAAACATGAAAAGCATTCAAGGCTTATATCATACGTGATGGTATCAATATAAAAAGGTTTTTATGCTCTTTCTTTTCTCTAGACATGGAGATAATAGCCTATATGCTGACTATGCTGATATTCTGCTTAGCAGAAAGGGCAAAACAAGCACATAATTTGCACTCAGGCCTGCGCACTCGTTCCTGCACATCAAATTTTGATATGTGTCTGTGTCCATGCAGTCACTGTGTCTGCTTTCACTGTAGTAGGTTGCCTTTATGCAACTTAGGGCAGATGCAGGTGCAAAAACAAATGCCTTATTCATGCACCCCTGTGAATGAAATGAGGCCTTTCGCTTGTTTGCATCCACTGGCTCTAAATCAGCCACATTTTCTGCAAAGTCAAAATATTTTGGGTCAATTTACTACTCTATAAATTGTTGCTGCACAATATAATAGAAACAAGCTTCTTCTTTAAGGGATGCATACTTATACTGCAGGATAGCACAGTGAGTGTGGTCAGCACAGAGAACTGAAAACCGTCATATATATCGCATTCGCCCCTGAAAGACATCAATAGATGAAACGTATGTAGGGCGTGACTTCTGAACCTAACGTCATTGCGGCGTTCGAGTCCGTGCTTGCAGCCAGAGGAAAGCGGCTGAAGCCGGTTTTGGTTTATGTGAATGCTATACATGCCTAGTGTTGGGTCTGACACTTTTTAATGTGAGTTTTTAGAGGAAGTTTCTGATTTTCACAATAAATATTCAGTTTAGCACAACAAAGGTTTCTTCTTTTCTTCCTTCTCTTAATGTGTACAATCATGCCGGGTCCATGTGAATAACATTGTTGAGGTGTGGTGCTGCATAAACCAGAGAATTCATAGAAGCTCCCTGATTATCTTGCGAGTGTTCTGGTTTTTGAAAGGTACCAGCAATTTTATCTGGTGAGTCAGTTTGGAACATACGGTGTTGGTGGTGAATTGGATCAGGAATACAGACATAAGGATTTGGATCTTTTGTTCACATTTTTTGTCACAAGACACTTTATTGAAGTTAATTAACACATATGAACTTTGGACCATGTTTCTATAAAATTTATGGACTTATAAAATAACAGTTATAAATAATATGGTTTGAGGATGAAATAGTCATTGAAGATACAGACACAGCACTTGTCACTTTTATCTAATTCAAGCACTTGTTATTTTTGTTACATTGTAAAAGCACATTCATTTGTTATTATTTGTTCAACACTTCAAATGGTTACATACTGATTTAGATCACAGCATAGTCAGAGTGAGCGCTGCCACCATCTGTTTCTAATATCAAGAAATGAAGAGGGGTTGCAGTGCAAATTGAAATGTGTTTTTTTTTTTTTTAAGTTCAAAAGATAAATATATAACCGATTGTTTTTTGCACGAGTGTTAAGTAGTTGAACAGAGTTTCTGTCACTCTCTCATCATGTCTTCTCTGCTTTTTTTCACAGGTAAACCATCTCCATGCTATGTACTGTCGCTTTGCAAATATTATGGTAAATGATCTAAGATCCTTTTAAACGCGTCCATAATTTGCTGATTGATTCTCACTTCCTTTTGCCTTTTGTGATCAAAGAATTAAATATATTTTATGACTCTGGCCTGTGTCTGAGGCTGGTCTGGTTTTTGACAATTTACCCTTATATTCAAGTGTCTCATATCAGTTCCTAACTGATCAATTTATGAATCCTTCCCTGCCCCATTTCCCTATAAAATTAGAACAGCTTATGGGGAAGTCACAGACAGGGTTTTGTTTTGTCTGAGTTTTTTTGCACAATTGTTAAGCAATTGAACACATCAGTTTAACTAAAGCAGTAAGAAGATACAACAAAAAGTAATGCTCTGCTCTGGACTGACTGCAAGCAAACCAATAATTTGTAAAGCATCACTTACAAGTCTGACTCCTACTACCTCTACCCTTTAATATGCTTTCTGTACTCTTCCTTCTCCCAATAGTATCCTCTGTTCTCAAAATCCCATTACTTTACCCCTCTTCTCTATCCCATAGCTTACAGTGGGGACGGAAAGTATTCAGACCTCCTTAAATTTTTCACTCTTTGTTATAATGCAGCCATTTGCTAATATCGTTTAAGTTAATTTTTCCCTCATTAATGTACACACAGCACCCCATATTGACAGAAAAACACAGAATTGTTGACTTTTTTGCAGATTTATTAAAAAAAAAACTGAAATATCACATGGTCCTAAGTATTCAGACCCTTTGCTGTGAGACTCATATATTTAACTCAGGTGCTGTCCATTCCTTCTGACCATCCTTGAGATGGTTCTACACTTTCATTTGAGTCCAGCTGTGTTTGATTATACTGATTGGACTTGATTAGGAAAGCCACACACCTGTCTATATAAAACCTTACAGTTCACAGTGCATGTCAGAGCAAATGAGAATCATGAGGTCAAAGGAACTCCCTGAAGAGCTCAGAGACAGAATTGTGGCAAGGCATAGATCTGGCCAAGGTTACAAAAAATTTCTGCTGCACTTAAGGTTCCTAAGAGCACAGTGGCCTCCATAATCCTTAAATGGAAGACGTTTGGGACAAGCAGAACCCTTCCTAGAGCTGGCTGTCCGGCCAAACTGAGTTATCGGGGGAGAAGAGCCCTGGTGAGAGAGGTAAAGAAGAACCCAAAGATCACTGTGGCTGAGCTCCAGAGATGCAGTCGGGAGATGGGAGAAAGTTGTAGAAAGTCAACCATCACTGCAGCCCTCCACCAGTCAGGGCTTTATGGCAGAGTGGCCCGACGGAAGCCTCTCCTCAGTGCAAGGCACATGAAAGCCCGCGTGGAGTTTGCTAAAAAAAAACGAATGGACTCCAAGATGGTGAGAAATAAGATTCTCTGGTCTGATGAGACCAAGATAGAACTTTTTGGCCTTAATTCTAAGCGGTATGTGTGGAGAAAACCAGGCACTGCTCATCACTTGTCCAATAAAGTCCCAAGAGTGAAGCATGGTGGTGGCAGCATCATGCTGTGGGGGTGTTTTTCAGATGCAGGGACAGGACGACTGGTTGCAATCGATGGAAAGATGAATGCGGCCAAGTACAGGTATATCCTGGACGAAAACCTTCTCCAGAGTGCTCAGGACCTCAGACTGGGCCGAAGGTTTACCTTCCAGCAAGACAATGACCCTAAGCACACAGCTAAAATAATGAAGGAGTGGCTTCACAACAACTCCGTGACTGTTCTTGAATGGCCCAGCCAGAGCCCTGACTTATACCCAATTAAGCATCTCTGGAGAGACCTAAAAATGGCTGTCCACCAACGTTTACCATCCAAAGTGACAGAACTGGACAAGATCTGCAAGGAGGAATGACAGAGGATCCCCAAATCCAGGTGTGAAAAACGTGTTGCATCTTTCCCAAAAAGACTTGTGGCTGTATTAGATCAAAAGGGTGCTTCTAATAAATACTGAGCAAAGGGTCTGAATACTTAGGGCCAAGTGATATTTCAATTTTTCTTTTTTAATAAATATGCAAAAATGTCAACAATTCTGTGTTTTTCTGTCAATATGGGGTGCTGTGTGTACATTAATGAGGAAAAAAATGAACTTAAATGATTTTAGCAAATGGCTGCAACAAAGAGTGAAACATTTAAGGGGGTCTGAATACTTTCCGTCCCCATTGTACATCCTTACTCTTACCAACTCCCTACTACTGCACTCGTCATCACCTCCTGCAAATGCTTAACCCACATGCTGACCCAAACACTAGGACAGGGAGGCATGTGTGTTCATATACACCCTGCTCCCATCTTACTTTCCTCACTCTCCTTCTTCTAATCTCTGTGGTCATTTCCCCTAATCCTGACTCTCCAGTATCTCACTGCCACCCCCACACCCGACACCCTCCTTCCTTTGACAACAGCCGTGATCCACTCAGTTTAATGTCTATCCCCCTGCTTCCAAAGAACAAACTGCTCTTTTCATGTGCCTTCTGGAATGCCCACTCTGTCTGTAACAGGCTCACCTCTGTTTATAACCTTTTTTGTTTCCCATTACCTTACCCTTCTTGATATTACTGAAACCTGGCTTGAAAAAGTCTGACCTTTGCCTCCCTCATGGAAGCCTCCACTGGACTCACTCATCCAGACTTAGTGGACAGAAAGGAGGCAAAGTTGGTTCTGTGCACTGGAGCGATTGTGGCATAAAACCAAATCCCTGAAAGCCTTCACCCTATATAAGTCTGCCTTCCTAAAAAAAACATTTCCTCCCTCCATGCTGCCAAACAGTAACCAACCACCCAGTAACTCACTCACTGCTCAGGAGATTGCCAATTACTTCAAAAACAAGATTTATGCAATTTGTTGGTACATAACCACTGCACAGATATCTATACCACTTAACATACCCTGTACAAAACCACATTCAATACTTTCTTCTTTTGACCTTGTTACTACAGAAGAGGTAGCCAAATGTTTCTCGTAAGCTGCCTTATCACCTGTCTGCTGGACCCTATTCCCTCACAACTGCTGCGGTCAGCCTCTTGCTCTGTCTTATATTCCCTCACTAACATCTTCAGTCCCTCCCACTCTACTGGCACCTTCCCTTCCCCTCCAAAGCATACACTGATCATCCGTATACCTAAAAAACTCTAACTGGATCCCATCTGCACTGTAAAAAATATTGTGCTGGGTCTACTCAAAATAATCGAGGCAACTATTTGCATCAGCTTTTTAAGCAATTTCAACTAAACTTACTTTTGTCTGACTCATTAGACTTTTCATGTTTTCAACTTTGTTGTTTTAAGTAAAGCCAACTGAATTTTTCCAGCTTATAGACCAAAGGGTCAAGTAAAGCCAACTGAATTTTTCCAGTTTATAGACCATAGGTTTAGGTAAAGACAACTCAATTTTTCCAGTCTAAGTTAGGAACACATACATTAACTTATTTATTTCAAGTACTTATATAACCCTATCAATTTACAGAGCACTTTACATATACATTCACATAAGTCCCTGCCCTAAAAGAGCCTACAATCTAAGATCCCTAACTCACATTCATTCATACACATACTAGGGCCAATTACCCTACCAGCATGTCTTTTGAGTGTGGGAGGAAACCTATGAAGGCACAGGGTAGAACATGCAACCTGCAGGCAGGTAGTGTTGTGGTTGGGATTTGAACCAGCAACACCCTTTTGCTACTAGGCAAAGTGCTAACCACTATACCACTGTGCTGCCCTATGACTTAGTTACTTAGTTTTAAGTGTTGGTAAAACTTATTTTCCAAATGTATTTGATATATGTTTGAAGGTTTTTATATAAAAATAATACAATAATATGTTTTTTTTAAAAAAGGAATAGTCTTATAAACAGGCTTTCAAAACAAATTAACATTTATTATTTATAAAGTGTTACAAATGTAATATTATTAAAGCAGCATCAAATGTAAATGTAAACATTTAAAAAAAAAAAAAAGAAAATAATGCCTCTTTCTCAGCTAACAAATCAAACTGAAACACACACATGTATATACAGTATATCTGTAAAGAACATAGAATACAGAATGTATTAACTTTTTTTAAGCCTTTTAGGAAAGTAATTTGCACTTTATTCACTTCAGCCCTGGAAGGATTTGCCCCTTTAATGACCAGGCCATTTTTTGCGATACGGCACTGCATCGCTTTAACTGACAATTGCGCAGTTGTGCGATGCTGTACCCAAACAAAATTGACGTTCTTTTTTTCCCACAAATAGAGCTCTCTTTCAGTGGTATTTGATCACCTCTGCAGTTTTTATTTTTTGCGCTATTAAAGAAAAAGACTGACAATTTTGAAATTTATTTATTTTTTTTAACTTTCTGCTATAATACATATCCAAAAAATATATAAAAAAACAAATGTATTCATCAGTTTAGGCTGATATATATTCTTCTACATATTTTTGGTTAAAGAAATTGCATCTACAAACTATGGGATAGATTTAGGAACTTTTATTAATTTTTATTGTTTTTACTGGTAATGGCGGCAATCTGCGATTTTTAGCAGGACTGTGATATTGCGGCAGACAAATCTGACCCCAAATCACACTTTTTGTGAACCAATGACAGTATTACATTGATCAGTGCTATAAAATTGCACTGCTCAATGTATAAATGGCACTGGCAGGGAATGGGTTAACACTAGGGGAGATCAAGGGGTTAAGTGTGTTCCCTGAGTGTGTTCTAACTGTAGGGGGGATGGGCTACCAGGGACATGACAGAGATGGCTGTTCCCGATCACTGGGAACAGAAGATCTCTGACATGTCATCTGGCAGAACGGGGAATCGCCTTGTTTATATAGGAAGATCCCCGTTCTGCCTCTGTATAGCGCGATTGTGGGTTGCCGGCGGACATCGAGTCAGCCAGACCTGCGCGCCCGCTATCTCCTGTACACCTACAGCGGGTTGTGCTGGAGAGCCGACCTACCTTAGTATAATGACAGTTGCTGGTCTGCAAGAGGTTAACCACTTCAGCCCCGGAAGAATTTACCCCCTTCCCATTTGGGACCATTGGCATTAATACAGCGATCAATGCTATAAAAATGCATTGATTACTGTTAAAATGTCACTGGCAGTGAAAGGGTTAACACTAGGGGCGATCTAGGGGTTAAATATGTTCCCTTGAAGGTGATTCTAACTGAAGGGGGAGGGGACTGACTAGAGTAAGTGACATGTCGTGGTCCCTAGCTAATAGGAACACACGATCTGTCACTCCTGTCAGAACAGAACAGGGAAGTGTGTGTTTACACACATTCGTCCCTGTTCTGTGCCTTCTGCTCATGATCGCTCTTGGCCAGCGGTCATCGCGACTGTCTGCCACGAGCATTGGCACCCCTGTTGTGCAGCGGGTGCGCGGGCGCCTGCTATCCCGACCCGACAAATTTGAATTTGCCGTGAAACACCCTTTAAAAGTCTATGAGAGAAATCAAAAGTGCTAATTTTAAAGGCTTATATGCAAGTTATTGTCCTAAAAAGCGTTTGGGGACCTGGGTCCTGCCCCAGGGGACATGGATCAATGCAAAAAAAGTTTTAAAAACTGACGGTTTTTCGGGAGCAGCGATTTTAATAATGCTTAAAGTGAAACAATAAAAGTGTAATATCCCTTTAAATTTCGTACCTGGGGGGGTGTCTATAGTATGCCTGTAAAGGGGCGCATATTTCCCGTGTTTAGAACAGTCTGACAGCAAAATGACATTTCAAAGGAAAAAAAGTAATTTAAAATTACTCGCGGCTATTAATGAATTGCCGGTCCGACAATACACATAAAAGTTCGTGATAAAAACGGCATGGGAATTCCCCTCAGGGGAACCCCGAACCAAAATTTAAAAAAAAAATGACATGGGGGGTCCCCCTAAATTCCATACCAGGCCCTTCAGGTCTGGTATGAATATTAAGGGGAACCTCGACCAAAATTTTTTTAAAAAATGGCGTGGGCTCCCCTCAAAATCTATACTAGACCCTTCAGGTCTGGTGTAGATTTTAAGGGGAACCCGCGCCAAAATAAAAAAAAACGGCTTGGGGTCCCCCCCAAAAATCCATACCAGACTCTTATCCGAGCACATAACCTGGCAGGCCGCAGGAAAAGAGGTGGGATGAGAGAGCGCCCCCCCTCCTGAACAGTACCAGGCCACATGCCCTCAAAATTGGGAGGGTGCTTTGGGGTAGCCCCCCAAAACACCTTGTCCCCATTTTGATGGGGACAAGGGCCTCATCCCCACAACCCTTGGCCGGTGGTTGTGGGGGTCTGCGGGCGGGGGGCTTATCGGAATCTGGAAGCCCCCTTTAACAAGGGGACCCCCAGATCCCGGCCCTCCCCCCTGTGTGAAATGGTAAGGGGGTACAAAAGTACCCCTACCATTTCACAAAAAAACTGTCAAAAATGTTAAAAATGACAAGAGACAGTTTTTGACAATACCTTTATTTAAATGCTTCTTCTTTCTTCTATCTTTTTTCTTCTTTCTTCTATCTTCCTTCGGTTTCTTCCTCCATCTTATTCTTCTTTTGGTTCTTCTGGTTCTTCCTCCGGTGTTCTCGTCCGGCATCTTCCTCCGCGGCGTCGGCGTCTTCTTCCCTTCTTCTCCTCGGGCCACTCCGCATCCATGATGGCATGGAGGGAGGCTCCCGCTATGTGACGCTTCTCGTCTTCATCTTTTTCTCTTCATCTTCTTCTCTTCATCTTCTTCTCTTCATCTTCTTCTCTTCATCTTCTTTTCGGGCCGCTCCGCATCCATGATGGCATGGAGGGAGGCTCCCACTGTGTGATGCTTCTCCTCTTCTGACGGTTCTTAAATAACGGGGGCGGGGCCACCCGGTGACCCCGCCCCCCTCTGACGCACGGGGACTTGACGGGACTTCCCTGTGGCATTCCCTGTGATGTCAGAGGGGGGCAGGGTCACCCGTTACATAACCCTGCCCCCTTCTGACGTCACGGGGAATGCCACAGGGAAGTCCCTGTCAAGTCCCCGTGCGTCAGGGGGGGCGGGGTCACCAGGTGGCTCCACCCCCCCGTTATTTAAGAACCGTCAGAAGAGGAGAAGCGTCACAAAGCAGGAGCCTCCCTCCATGCCATCATGGATGCGGAGCGGCCCTAAAAGAAGATGAAGACAAGAAGATGAGGAGAAGAAGAAGAAGATGAAGAGAAAAAGATGGAGAGAAGCGTCACACAGCGGGAGCCTCCCTCCATGCCATCATGGATGCGGAGCGGCCCGAGGAGAAGAAGGGAAGAAGACGCCAATGCTGCGGAGGAAGATGCCGGACGAGAACACCGGAGGAAGAACCAAAAGAACCAGAAGAAGAAGATGGAGGAAGAAACCAAAGGAAGACAGAAGAAAGCAGAAAGAAGAAAGAAGATAGAAGAAAGAAGAAGCATTTAAATAAAGGAATTGTCAAAAACTGTCTCTTGTCATTTTTAACATTTTTGACAGTTTTTTTGTGAAATGGTAGGGGTACTTTTGTACCCCCTTACCATTTCACACAGGGGGGAGGGCTGGGATCTGGGGGTCCCCTTGTTAAAGGGGGCTTCCAGATTCCGATAAGCCCCCAGCCCGCAGACCCCCACAACCACCGGCCAAGGGTTTTGGGGATGAGGCCCTTGTCCCCATCAACATGGGGACAAGGTGTTTTGGGGGCTACCCCAAAGCACCCTCCCAATGTTGAGGGCATGTGGCCTGATACGGTTCAGGAGGGGGGGGTGCTCTCTCGTCCCCCCCTCTTTTCCTGTGGCCTGCCAGGTTGCGTGCTCAGATAAGGGTCTGGTATGGATTTTTAGGGGGACACTACGCCATTTTTTTTATTTTGGCCGGGGTTCCCCTTAATATCCATACCAGACCTGAAGGGCCTGATATGGAATTTAGGGGGACCCCCACGTCATTTTTTTAAAAAAATTTTGGTTCAGGGTTCCCCTGTGGGGAATTCCCATGCCGTTTTTATCAATGAACTTTTATGTGTATTGTCGGACCGGCAATTCATTAATAGCCGCGAGTAGTTTTAAGTGACTTTTTTTCCTTTGAAATGTAATTTTGCTGTCAGACTGTTCTAAACATGGGAAACATGCGCCCCTTTACAGGCATACTATAGGCACCCCCCAGGTACGAAATTTAAAGGGATATTACACTTTTATTGTTTCACTTTAAGCATTATTAAAATCACTGCTCCCGAAAAAACTGCTGTTTTCATGTCCCCTGGGGTAGGACCCAGGTCCCCAAACACTTTTTATGACAATAACTTGCATATAAGCCTTTAAAATTAGCACTTTTGATTATTCATGTTCGTGTCCCATAGACTTTAACGGTGTTCACGTGTTCAAACAAATTTTTTGCCTGTTCGCAAGTTCTGGTGCGAACCGAACAGGGGGGTGTTCGGCTCATCCCTAGCTACGACGGCTCGCGCAGGGGAGCCAACCTGCCACAGTATAACTGCGGCGGTTGGTTGGGAAGTGGTTAAAGTGGTTTCAGGGTAGCTCAGGCTAAAAGCATAACTGAGTCCCATAATCATTCTTTCTGATACAAAATGAGAGTGCTATATGAAAAAATACACTGTACCAATATTCTTGTTTTTCCTGCCAATGCAGCATAAATATGGTATATTTGTTTTTGAATGTAATAACATAGTGCAAAGTGGGCGGGGCTTTAGGTTACTTAATCTAACGTTGAATGTCCAATATCTCAAAAAATGAACAAACAGAAATGTTGTTTCCGTGGTACAAATCAGCACAAATGCAGCACAAACAAATTGTATAATTGTTTTTAAAATGTAATAACATGTGGTGCAAAGTGGGAGAGGTTTCATCAACTATAATGCGCAATATCTCTGAAACCAAACCAGCACATACGTTCATTTTTGCAGTACAGATCAGCACAGATGCGGTGCAAACAAATGCTATCTTTGTTTTTAAATTTTTATAACATTGGGTGCAAAGTGGGCGGGGCTTGATGTTACATAATCTGAATTTGAATTCCATTATCTCAAAAACCAAACCGGCTGAAACATTCATTTTTGTGGCACAAGAGTTTTTAAGCTTAACAACTGGTGGTCCCTCACCCTGCATCTTGGTTGCGTTCTGCCGCATGCAGTAAGCGCAAACATTGCGTGCGCACAAGTGAGTTGTCTCAATAGGTGTATACAATGGACGTATGTCCATTTATTATAAATATATTAACCTGCAAATAAAATAAACATTTTGGATGGTGTGTTAAGCAACATTTAAAGCATGTGAACAATAATTTGTTTAATGTTCACTCTTACCTTTCAATGGCATTGCATGGCTTTGTAGTGATATGGAAAAATTCTTGTCACTGGTGGCGCTCTTTTGTCCTGATGGGCCTCAAACGTATGGGAACTGCCTTGTGCAGGCTTTCAAAGTTCCAAAAGACGTCAAACTCTTTAAGATATACAATAAATAAAAGAGAAAGTGTAGCGTTAAAATAATAAATAAACTATAAAGTCCATCAATAAAAAATCTGAGAAGTCGATCAAATCCAAATCTTCATCCAAAAATCAGAAAGAGCGGATAGATTAGCCACCACCAACACCCGATTAAACTAACCTTTACTGTGCACCCTTCAATACAAATTATTCTGGCAGATCAAAATTTACCTTACTGCCAAACATTCTCGTAGAGGTGGTATCTCACTGTTCTACAATTTCCTCCATGACAAATCCATACTCACCAAAACAAACTCCATGCTAGCATGGGAAAGAGATCTTAACGATTCCTTCTCAAAGGAACAATGGCAAAAAGCCTTACAATATATCCATTCGGCCACTAAATGCACCAATCTCTGGGAACTCTCTCACAAGATTACACAGAGATGGTACCTAACACCATATCGGTTAGCTAAATTTGACTCCTCCACATCTCCTTTGTGCTGGAGAGGATGTGAGCAATCAGGCACCATCTTTCATGTTCTCTGGTGTTGTAAAGGACTGGCCAACTTTTGGTCCAACATCTTTACTATCCTACACCAAGTGACAGGCATACGGATTCCATACTCTCCCTCATTAGCTCTATTAAATGTAGGAATTGAAGACATACCACCACTCCATAGGAAATTCACCATCCACTTATTTCTAGCAGCCAAGTTAGTGATACTGAGACTGTGGAGATCACCGAATCCCCCAGAAGTAAAAGAAGCTATACGCACACTTTCCATACACTATACCTATGAACGCATGCTCGCAACCATTGAGGGAAAATACAAGACCTTTCTTCCACATTGGCAACAATGGATAACTTGGTACAATATGAACCACACATAGCTAAATTCCTAATAAGCGTATAACTATATACCATCCCTATACTCCGAGTAGAACTGAATAAAAATACTCTAATTGAGGTTCGAACCCCTCCTTTTCTCTATTGTCTCTGAGCTGATCCTTGTTTGTTTGTTTATTTTACTTATTGATTATGAGCAATACGCTCTTGCTGTAAAAATGCTAACAGTAATTGTCTAGTTGAACTTCCCCCATATTGTTACAACAGAGGAGAGGACGTGTGGGGAAGGTCCCTTCACAGAGTCACAGTAAGCTCCCACAGGGGTGACTTGTGGAGAGAGGCAGCACCTTCCGTCCTCTACACATTCTTCAATAACCACACTAATGTTAGGTAGATGCACGATTCTGTTAGCTATTATAATTGTAATTATCTATACAACAGCCTATGCTACATTTTGATGATTGACAACTGTTGTTTACCTTTTGTATGTTGAAAAAACTGAATAAAAAACTATTGATGAAAAAAAACTAACCTTTACTGTCAGTGTGTAGCATACACACAAAAATAAGTATTAGTAAATGGCCCCAGCAATCTCTCTGCTCGATCGATTCCCTCAGCTGGCAGTTATGACTATTCCTATTTCAATTTTTGGATTGTTTAAAATTATCCATGGACAGCTCAGACATCCACATAGATATATAAGGAAATAAAAAAGCTCATCGCGCAAACATCCGGAATAGAATGTATTTATAAATAAAATGAGGCTAGTAAACTCACATTATGAAGAGACAACCAGGCATATGGAAACAAAAACGGTGTTTCCAACCGAAAAGATGGCTGCAATCAGTGTCCCGCGTCACACGTCCTAGGCTCCACCCTGCGAGTTCCAGGCTGTAAGGGGGATGTGGTAGTACCTCCCAGCCGAGTTGCTGTAATGTGCATGAATTGCAGTAAGCAGTATGAGTTAATGACAGCCTGCCCTTAGTGATCAAACCAGGCCATCTTTTCTGCAGACCTGTATGTACATCACTCAGAACATGACAGTAATATTCATTGTTAATAGTGGCACCACAGAGTAGAAAATCCACATGAATAATGCCATGTTTGTCGCAGAAAACACTTGGCATCACTTTACCTGCAGATGCAATTGTCTGAATTTTTTTTGGTGGTGGTGAGTCCACTTGCTTCCACTGCTTTGATGATCATTTTGATTCCAGAGTGAAATGATGTGCCCAGGTTTCGTCACATGTAATGATGTGATGCAGAAAATCCTGGCCTTCCCTGTCAAAATGCTCAATGCAATGTAGACTTCAACTCTTCTGTGCCAGTCAAAAGCAGAAAGCTGTCTCGGTACTCAGCATGCGCTAACTTTTAGAAAATGCAAAGAAAATTAATCACCACACGCTGTTCCATGCACGCACTAACACGGTTGTCTGCCATCTTGATTAATGGTCTCTGGACTAGCCCGTGACATGTGTACTGCCTATCAGTAATAGGACACACTTGCCACATACTGCTGCGTGCAGTGTCCGCGACACTAGCATCCCTTTTTATACCTGTAAAATGAAAAGTCCCAGTTTGACTTGAACGCCCCTTGTATATCTGCTTCTGGACCTTGGCTTGCTCACTTCCTGGTGGGGTGATCCTGAGGACTGAAACCTGGTACTAACACAAATCAAAACCCATCTCCACCATCAGGAGGTTTGGTGAATACCAGTTAGTGCTTAGACCTACGCACCTCAGGAGATCATACGTCATCTGCTACGGTGACTTGCTTGTTTACTAATTTCGCTGGTCAATTGGAGCCTCTCTACTGCTCTAGCTACTGGTGTCGAAGCCTGACCTCCATGTGAATGTTGCCATAACATAATATGAAAACAGCAAGGAGTTATCAGTGAGTTAAAGTATTAAGACTACACTGTTTTGTGGGCCCATTTGTGGCATCTAGCCACTTATCCCAAGTTGTGTGCAATTAACACGAGAATTCCCCTTTGTTGTTAAGTATTTTTTTCTAATGAGATCAGTTTGTTGACTTTTATGAGCAATGACCCCACTGTTGAAGGCGAAGAAGAGACCCATTTAAGCAACACCATTTTGAGAGCTGCAAAAGTAATTTAATGATTGCTAGTGAGGCACATGGTCCAATTTAGCAATATCAAAGTATCCCTGGATACAGATAAGTGGAGAACTGCTGAAGTGTATGCCAAGACGGGAGTTAATGTGTGCTGTCAAAGATCCCCAGTGTTGCACCAGTTTGGACATCTCCATAGCAGATGTATTAGATTAATTGGGCCAGCACCACATTTGCAAGGGCCTTCTCTGACATATATATAGGTTGGGGTTCTATACACCCCTATGGAATATAAAAAACTCTGTTAGCCTATGTGAAGAGGATATGGAGACAGATGGTAAGGCTAACAAAACTACATAGTGAAATCACCTGGGGACTTGTGTAGTAGGTGAGTATAGGTTGTTGAGATGAGGCCCTTGGTACCAGGGGAGCATAATATATTATCTAAAGTTGTGGTATTATCAAATTTGAGGACATGTTTGGGGGACATGTTTCCATATTGACCCTGTAAGACATGCCTAAGTTAGAGATATTGGTAAAATGCTGTTTTATGTAGCGAGAATTATGTCTGTAAAGTTTGAAAAAGTTTAATGTGACCTTCAACATACAACAATTGGGAGAGATTATTGATGCTCGCAGATTTTTGTGTATGAAATCTTGATAGTTTGTATAGCTCAGGAAGAAATGAATTGTCCCAGGTAAGCGTATACTAAGTAGAGGCCTTTATTATTAGTTGTTTAGACCCTGCAGGTTTTTCAAATTGCTTTGGTTAACTCATCTGTTGGTAATTCTTTCATGTAAAGAAGGTTCTATTTATCTACCAGATTAAATGTTTAATGATGTTGTTTTTTTTTTTTCCATAAAGATTTTATTCAGTTTAAAGACATACAAAAACAGAACAAATCTGATACATACTTTGTATAACAAGATATATTCCTATACATCAACTTGGAACTCTACAAAGATGCTTGGGGAAGCATTCTGAGACATAGTGAACAAGAACTGAACTTGTAAAATACCAGTAGTGTGTGGGGGCAGAGGATCTCTTTCTCATTTTTTCACCTCCCCCCCCTCTCCCTCAGGGCACCAACCGAATGAGGGGACAGATAAATGGTTCATTCTTGACCATCAAATAATGCTATATGCATCGCAATAAAGCTAACCAGGTATCGAAAGGAGGGTACCATCACGTAGAATAGTTTATGTATGTTCGTTTGGCATCTTATAAAAAAATATGCCTAGCATCAGAAAAGAACAAAGAGGATAGATAAAGAAAAGTACAGCTAGATGAGAGGATTAGGGGTATAGAGAGACGAGGTGGAAGGTAAAATAAAGAGGGAAGTCTGTGGGGGGGAAGAATACAAAAAAAAGAAAAAAAAAAAGAGGGGGGGGGGGGGGAATATCAGAGGGAGACCTGAGTGGACCCACGCTCGCCCCCCCCCCCCCAGTCCCACCCCCCGATGCCCCCACAACCAGGGCAAAGGGGGTTTTCAATCACTCCGCAAATTGTATTGACGGTATCTCTCGGTGGTAGTGAAATGTGACCAGCATGCCCAAAGCATAGAGAATTTATGAACTCTGTCTTGCGTAATATGGATCAGTTCCTCCATCTCTTTGATATTTGTGATTTTTGCGAGCCATTCCCTGATCGTTGGGGCGCGGGTGGACTGCCACAGTTTGGGTATACAAAGTTTGGCCGCGTTGACCATGTGCATGGCAAGGGATTTAAAATAGTCCCTTCTGGGAAGAGAAGTATGATGTAGGAGAAATTGGGCTGGGGTAAAGTCTAGATTATATGTTGTGACGTGTGTGATGATATCGTGCACCTCCCTCCAAAATGGTTGAAGGATCTCACAACTCCACCATATGTGCAACATAGTACCTATCCCCGTACCACACCTCCAACAAGTGTTAGGGGTGGTAGGAGAGAATTTGTGTAGACGCGAGGGGGTTCTATACCATCTAGTGATCACTTTATAGCAATTCTCTTGGATAGCCACGTTTAGCGACCCTTTATGTGTGTAATCATGAATAGCGTTCCAGTCTTCCGTAGTCAGTGGAGTGTTTAGGTCTCTGGTCCAAGACAATTGTGATGGGGTCGGGGTCTCGTTAGGCGTTTCCGATATCAGGGTGTGTAGGAGAGAGATTAAGTGTCTCTGCGGTATTTTGCGGTGGCATAAGGTCTCGAATGGCGTGAGGTGTCTTGTCCATTTTGTTAGAGGGGCCTGAGTCTCTAGAAAGTGTCTGATCTGTCTATAAGTCCAAAAGGAGAAAGAGGAAGTTTTAGAAAGCGACCTCAGTGTTTCTAGGGAGATTGGTTTCCCACTGGAGAAAAACTGTTGAGCCAACACATCCTCAAAGGGCCATTCCTGTTTGAGAAAGGTGTTAGATATCCCTGGTGGAAATTCTGGGTTTCCTCTAAGGGTCGTTAGAGGGCTTGGGGAAGAAGTGGGGTTGCCACTCAGCAAAGATTTCTTATGAGCTAAAAGAGATGGGTAAATTAGCGGATGAGTCAAGATAGGGTGTTGCCAGTTTTTGGAGGGGAGCCAAGGAAGGAGATGTAGCGGCCCATCAAAAAAAGCACCTTCAAGGAATACCCATAACTTAAGGGAGGCATGGATATTCCAATCCGCGATTCTTGCGAGATGGCAGGCTACGTAATACTTATATAAATCAGGCAATCCTATCCCTCCCTTTGATTTGGACAGCGTGAGGCGTGCGTATTTGATGCGAGGAGGAGCATTTCTCCAAAGAAAGGCAGAGCAAGCCTTCCGATAAGTCGCGAAAAAAGATGTCGATAAAGAGATCGGGACTGCTTGCATTAAGTAAAGTAGGCGGGGTAAGATGATCATCTTGATCAGGGCAGAGCGTCCAAACCAAGAAACATTTAATCCTGACCACTCATTTAAAAGTTTTTGGATCTTCATAATTGCCGGATGATGGTTAACGAGATAGAGATCAGATAGCCGGGCAGGAATTTGGATGCCCAGATATGTGATCGCATTCCTGTCCCATCTAAAGGGGAACATATCTTGGCAGTGGGTCAATTCCTGGGAAGGGAGCGTGATGTTTAGAGCCTGGGACTTGGAGTAATTAATTTTTAGGTTGGAAATTTTCCCAAATGACTGTAAGTCTTTGAGGAGGTTCGGTAGGGAAATGCGAGGCGTTTTTAGGGATAGGAGAATGTCATCAGCAAAAGCTGCTACCTTATACTCCCTCTCCTTCACTGTTATCCCTTGTATGTTTGGATTGTCTCTCAATCTGTTAAGGAGGGGCTCTAAAGTCAAAATATAAATTAAAGGGGAGAGGGGGCATCCCTGGCGCGTGCCGTTGCTGATAGGGAAGGCGTTCGACAGGTGACCATTAACCCTCACAGCTGCAGAGGGACTGGAGTATAGGGCCATTACGTATGATAGCATACGGCTTCCCAGCCCAATAGCTAGTAGGACCTCTCGCATATAGTCCCAAGCCACCCTGTCGAACGCCTTCTCAGCGTCTAATGAAAGGAGAAATCCCTGGGTCTTAGATGTTGTGAGCCAGTGATGTAGATTCAGCGTGCGGATGGTATTATCTCTTGCCTCTCTACCAGGGACGAATCCCACCTGGTCCAGAGAAATGAGATTGGGAATGAGGGGCGATAGTCTGTTGGCCAGGATTTTTGCGTATAGTTTAACATCGACGTTTAAAAGTGAGATCGGTCTGTAATTTGCGACCAACTCTGGGTCCTTTCCCTCCTTAGGTAGTACCGTTATGTGGGCCGTCAGCATTCCCTTTGGTCTAGTCTGGGGGTCAGAAAACGCGTTAAAGGTCTCTAAAAGGTTGGGCGTAAGGGTATCAGCGAAGGCTTGATAGTACTGGAGAGTAAAGCCATCTGGGCCTGGGCTTTTACCCGCTTTCATTTGCTTCAAAGCCGTCTCTAGTTCTATCGCCGAAATACGATTCTCAAGGTCAAGAGTCTGTTGGGAGGTAATTGGTTTCGGGCTGTATTGGGAGAGGAAGTCTTTAATATGTTTAGAGCGTGTTTCAGGAGTGGTCTGAGTCAATTGATCGGTCTGCAGATTATAAAGGCCAGAGTAGAATTTCTCAAATTCCTTGGCTATTTCTTCATTCTTGGTCCGGAGAGTTCCCCCAGGGCCCCTGATGTGATGAATTACGGATGTGCTTTTAGAATTTTGTATCGACTGAGCCAAGAGTGGGCCACATTTGTTACCCTGCTCATAGAAAACTCTCTGGCCAAGAATGTATCTTCTTTTGACCCCCCTGTTTAACTCCTCCAACAACTGGGTACGTGCGTGTGTTAAGTTTTGGAGGGTAGATAGTGCTTGTGTCAATTTGTGGGTTTTCTCTAAAGATTTAATTGTATTTAAAAGGGAATTAATAGTTTCTTGTTGTTGTCGTTTAGCCTTTGCGGTCAATGAAATCAGTTCCCCTCTTATAACACATTTGTGTGCTTCCCAGATAGAGATTGGTGAGATATCCGGGTTCAAATTTTCAGAGAAATATTGTCGGAGTCTCGTGTGAACGTGCTCTAATACAGCTTCATCTTTAAGTAGAGAGGGATTCAGTCTCCAGATCTTGGTTCTGAAATCTGTATCAGGGAAGGACAGGGTGAGTGTTACCGGGTGGTGATCTGAGAGGAACATGGGCTCTATAGTGGACTGATGCAGAGTGGGCAAGTCAGCTTGGGAGATAAAAAAATAATCAATCCTAGAATATTTCTGGTGTGGGGCTGAGTAAAATGTATAGTCCTTATCTGAGGGATACAAGGTACGCCAAGCATCGTGGAGAGTTGATTTATGGAGCTGCGTTTTAATTTGTCCTAGTGCTCTGTATGTTAGAGTAGATGTCCCCGTTGAAGAGTCCAGTATCGGGTGTAGGGGAACATTAAAATCCCCTCCCAACACAACCACTCCTCTCCGAAAAGAGGTTAGGAGTTCACATATCTTCCTAAAAAAAGCTACTTGATGATCATTAGGGCAGTAAATGTTGGCTAAAGTGATTGGTTTGGATGCGTAGGTCCCCTTTAGGAAAATAAATCTGCCTTCTGGGTCTATGAGGGATTCTGTTAGGTGAAAGTTAGCATTTTTAGCGATAAGTATCGAAACTCCCTTGGTTTTGGCCTCAGGATTTGTGGCGTGAACTGCTGTGCGGTATATGTGGTTTGAGAGTTTAGGGGTGGCGTCTGAGCGAAAGTGGGTTTCTTGTAAAAAGATAAAATGCGCTTTGTGTTTGGTGAGTGAAGTTAGGACTTGCGACCTTTTTTCGGGTTGATTTAAGCCCTTAACATTAAGGGAGATGCATTTCAACGTCAGGGAACATGCGGCTGCTGATTTTGAATTCATAGTTAAGTTAAATCAAGTCAATTATTCTACCACCGCTGTTTTGAAATTTAAAAAAACTTCCTGGGGAGGGATCTGGGGAGCTTGCGAGGGCCCACCTCAGGTACGGGGTTTTGTGGAGCCGACCACTGGGAGAAGATTAAAATAAAATACCAGGGGTAAGGGACAAAGCAGAGAGCGGTGCGAACGGGGGGAAGGACGAGAAAGGGGAGGGGAGAGGGGAAATAAAAAAAAAAAAAGAGGGGGGGGGGGGGAATATAGAATAGAGGGAAGGAGGAAGGAGACTTAGGTTAAGAAAAAGAGGCGGGAGAAAGCACAGATAGAAAGGTAAGTCAAACCAGAGGTGGATGTAGAGTATCTAGTCCACCTGGAGAGGGAAAGTCTGGGATGTCAGCCGAAGTCCACAATTGGACAGCTGTGTGGGGGTGAAAGGATGAACGGAAACCACAGATCGCCTGCGGACCGGGAACCTGGTATGTTATTCTTAAGCATATGTATAGAGAGCCTACTACATAGCAGGAATTAGAGCATAGGTGAGCCAAAATTCAACATGTGAAATATTTCTGTTATTAACGCATAACAGTAAGAGAAATCCTGTAGAACAAACAAGAAAAAAAAGAAAAAAACAAAGGGGAAAGAAACACGATAATAACGGTCAGAGCAAACGTTCTGTGTTAAACATGGTTGCCATGAATCGCCTTAGTGGTATCTAGCATACACATTTAAAGTACATCTTAAGTTTTATATCAATGTTGAGATTGATCCTGTCAAACCAAACCCGACCCTATCAGTAACTTAAGCAACATTCTTGGGGGGGCCGGGTTGTGGGAGGGAATGGGGGGGGGCAGGGGGGTGAGGGGAAGGGGGAAAGGGAGGGAGAGGGTATGGGGAAGGTGGGGAAGGGGGGGAGAGAGAGAAGAAAAAAAAAAAAAAAAGGGGGGGGGGGGGTGGGGGGAGGAGGAGGATCAGGGTGAGTGGTGAGCTGGGAGGTACCTATTTTTGTTAAAAGATAGAATTTTTAATTTTCGTTCGACCCTAGGAACCCAATCAGGCCCGTGGGTCGATCGAAAACCTGTCATCTCAGTTTGAAGATCTTCTAGGAGATTCTCTGAACCTAGTACCAAAACGCCAGGGTCACATCTTGCCTCAAGAATATCTTATGCTGAGGAGCAGCGGTCTGCATAAGTACATATCTGAAATTGCATTAACGCTAAAAAGAAAAAGAAAAAAAGAAGAAAAAAAAAAAAACCCATGACATCCCGGGAAATACCCGTTTGTTCAGTGTTACCAGTAGGGAGATGAAGTAATAGGTTTAGGCTTGTACTTATCGCATTGGATCTTGAATATAGTTCAAGCAGCAAGTAAAGGTTCCATGGCTAGGATAAGGATCGATGTCGTCAGTCCCGATCATAGTAAAACCTAGAAAATAAGACCAAAATTGAAATTGTTCCTTCCTTGAGGGGAACCTGTGTTGGAGAAGAAAGGGCCGTAGTTTTGTATTCCGCGGGAGGCATCACTGTGTGATGGGTTGGATATGGGGAACGTGAAGCAAGAACTTCTTCCTCTAAAGCACGGAGAGGATCAAGGTCCCGGAGCTGTGCTGTGTTGCCAAGAAAATGGTGTTATATTCGTGAAGGCGTTGTGATCATAACGCTCAAGGAGTATGGGGCACAAGTGGGGGATCCTAAGGTGGCCTCAATTCGGTGTAGCGTAGGGTGCAGATCTGGGGGTCAGCGACTTAAGTTTTCCTTGGGGGGTAGGGATGTGGGTATGGTGTCTCTGGAGTGTAAGCCATACTCACAGGCGGCGATCCATGGCAATGTCGTAATGTGCGACTCACATTTCCTGCGGAGCCCTCCTCCCTGGAGGTGAGGCGGGAGAGTTTGGTCCTCGCTGGTACAAATCTCGGCGAGACGATCTTGGAGTTGGAGAAGATCTATCCATTCTGTGTCTGCGCGATCTCTGTCGTTGTGCTTTAGGTGAGGGGTTGAGCGATACTGGAAGCCACGCTTCAGCTGGGAAGTAGAAGGATCCCCAGTCCGGCAGCTCAATGTTAGGAAGATCAAGATGTTCACAGAAACTCTGCAGATCTTCCGGTGTACGAAGCAAAGCCGAGCGTCCCCTGGCGGACGCAGACAGGGCAAAGGGGAACTTCCATCGATATTGGATGTTTCGGGTACGAAGAGCATCCAGCAGGGGGCGCAGTGCTCTCCTGTTTTGTAGAGTTATCTGGGACAAGTCCTGAAACAGTTTAATTTCTGCGCCATTATGGAGAATGCGGCCTTTCTCTCTGGCTTTGCGGAGAATCTCCTCCTTAAGTTGAAAGTTTACAACACAGCAAATTATGTCCCTTGGTGGTTCATTTTCACGGGGTTGAGGGCGTAGAGCCCGATGGGCCCTTTCCATTTCAATTGGTGAATCTGCGGGGCGATCTATCAAATCATTAAAGATTGTGCATAATGTTTGTTGAATCGAACCCGGATCTGTGCTTTCAGGGACACCCCTTACCCTGATATTGTGCCTCCTGCCTCGGTTATCGAGGTCTCCGATGTGTCTGTGGAGGTCATACATGTGGGATAGCTGTGCGTCGTATGTATGTTGGACCTGTCGAATGGCGGCTGCATGAGTCACGGTAGTTTGTTCAACATCATCTATTCGGTGTGTCATTGCCTGTAGCGCTGATTTTAGATCAGCAATCGCAGTTGTGACAGTGTTCTTTATGTCCGTGGCGACTTGCTCTAGGTCGAACAGACTGGGGGTTTGTGTGCTCCCCTTCGTGTCTCCGTGTTGGGATTTAGGTGAGGCCGGGGATTGGGCCTGTGCGGACGCATGGCGTGGCTGTATTTGAGTCCGGAATAGCTCCGGAATATTTCTGCTAAGCTGGGTACCTGGATCCATGGCTGTGCGGGTTGCCGAGGAGCTCCGGGTGGATCTGTTCATAGTGGCTCACAGATGTAGGCAGTCTATTAGGTTAGATTCGGTTCCCGGGTCGCAGGAGCTCACAACTTATGCTGCCATCTTGGTCTCCGGCCAGGCCACGCCCCCGTTTAATGATGTTGTTACCTTGATATTGTCTGATAAGACAAGTCAGGCCACTAACTAGTTATCCTGCAATACAATCTTTATCTAGAGGCTTGTAAGATGGTGGACATGTGAGAGCTGAGCTCTGGTCCCCATCTCCTCGTTTGAGGTTCCTGTTCCACTACACAGCTACCTACCACCCCAGGAGCAGCACCAATTGCAGCCAGAAGTGCCCCAGCATCCCATGGGCAAAATTGGTGACCAGAAAAACAACTATCCTGATTTTATTCCACCGCCTCTGTTCCAGCCTTATCAGCACATGGAGCGATACCTCCTTAGGCCGCAATCCCCGGCCTCGAGTAGCCAGTCTAATCTGTCTGCGTCAAATCTGTCGGCCTCTAATGTCCCATCGAATCTCCAGGACCCCATCAAATCTCCTCTAATGGATGAAGGTATGTCTCAGATGGACCACATATCCCAGCTCACAGACTCTACAGCGATGGTGACTGTTGCTGTGCTGGATATAAAACTACAAACCCTGCTTCAGGATTTGACTCACTATGTGACTAAGGAGGTTGGTAAAATTGCACAGAAGCTTAGAGGTGAGATTGATCAACTTGGTGAACGTACTGATACCCTGGAAAGCAAATTTGATGAACTTGTCCAATATGTACATGTCCTTGAAGAAGATAGCACTGCCCTTAAACACACAGTTTCCCAACTTCATCTGCAACAGGAAGATTTGGAGAACAGGGAACGCAGCCAAAATCTCCCAAGGATTCGTGGGATTCCAGAGTCCATTAACGATAAAGAGCTCCGTCAGAATCTCCTGGCTCTATTTGTCAACCTGGTGCCTCATATCTGTCATATACCAGATAAGACCAGAACTGTGTAGACTGCAACAGAGGAAACCCAGACGTGTATAAGTGAAAATATAAATGATTTATTAAAGATAAATGAATAAATATAACACAACCACCTCCATTATCACTCAGTGCACCACAACCAATACAAAACCGAACCCCACAAATAATAATAATAACAGAACAAATATATACAAATATGGGAAATACTGAGATCATAAACAGAGCCAGGCCAGGGTCGTCAACGGGAGGTCAGCAGCTGGGGAAGGGAAACAAACAGGACAAGAGAGGATGGATGGATCACAGGAGGGACGGGTCAGATACAAGGCTCAGGGTCCAGAGCAAGGAAACAGACAGGGAACAGGAACAACCGGAATCAGGTCTCAGGAACAGGAATCAGGTTTCAGGAATCAGGTAAACAGGATGCAGGCTGCAGGTCAGGGCTCAAGGAAAGAGATACCAAGGCAAGCATGTGAGGGCTTGTCGGGTATTTATGGGACTGACAATAATTCATGTAACACCTGAGCGCAGGGAATGTTGTCTGCTCCATACTGCCAGGATCCATCCGCTGGTGGACGTCAGTACTGCGGCCAAAAGATGAAATAACACCAGCAGGGAAAGATTCCCCTGACAGTTCCAAACTGCCAGGAGACACCTGCTGGTGGACCCCAGTACTGCACGCCAAATGATATATGTTACCAGCGGACGGACCCTTTCCTGACAGTACCCCCCCAAAGGAGAAGCCTCCGGACGCTCTAGTCTTAATTGTCCATAGTCTATGGCATCAGGCAGAACGGTGGAAGAGAGTATTTCAGGCTGGTCGTCAGAGGCTGGTCGTCAGGCACACAGCTGGCACATCCGAGTCATTGAGCTGGGCAGCGGGCATCAAGACATCAAGCTTGAAGGCAGGCATCGAGAAAACAGGCTGGAAGGCAGGCACCGAGACAACAGGTTGGAAGGCAGCACAAGCTGGGCAGTGGACAAGAACACACCAAGCTGGGCAGCGGACAGGAACACACCAGGCTGGGCAGCGGACAGGAACACATCAGGCTGGGCAGCGGACAGGAACACATCAAGCTGAGCAGTGGACAGGAACACATCAAGCTGGGCAGCGGACAGGAACACATCAGGCTGGGCAGCGAACAGGAACACATCAGGCTGGGCAGCAGGCATGGGCACTTCAAGCTGGGCAGCAGGCACGGGCACTTCAAGCTGGGCAGTAGGCACATCAAGTGGGGCAGCAGGCACATCAGGCTGGGCAGCAGGCACGGGCACTTAAAGCTGGGCAGCAGGCACGGGCACTTAAAGCTGGGCAGCAGGCACGGGCACTTCAAGCTGGGCAGCAGGCACGGGCACTTCAAGCTGGGCAGCAGGCACATCAGGCTGGGCAGCAGGCACATCAGGCGGGGCAGCAGGCACATCAGGCTGGAAGGCAGGTTCATCAGACTGGAAAGCGGGCTCATCAGACTGGAACGCGGGCTCATCAGGCTGGAGAGCGGGCACTGGCACCTCTGGCTGGAACACTGGCACCTCCGGCTGGAACACTGGCCCCTCAGGCTGGAACACTGGCACCTCCGGCTGGAACACTGGCACCTCCGGCTGGAACACTGGCCCCTCAGGCTGGAACACTGGCCCCTCAGGCTGGAACACTGGCCCCTCAGGCTGGAAGGCGGGTACCAGGACATCAGACTGAATAACAGGCACTGGGACCTCAGACTGGATAGCAAGCACTGGGATGGCAGACTGGGTTGCAAGCACTGGGACGTTGGACTGGGTTGCAAGCACTGGGATGTCAGACTGGGTTGCATTAGCTGGTGCGGAGGCAGGTTGGGTTACTGGCAGGATCTTCTTGGTTGGGAAAAACTTTAGTTTTTTCTTGGGTTTAGTCACTGAGGCTCTGTAGGTGGGGGGTGCAACAGACTCGAAAGGAGGATTGGGATATGGTGGAGAAGAGATAACAGTAGCTGGGGGAAGTTTTTGTGGATTAGTAAGCAGCTGAGAAGAGGCAGGTGGGTTGAATGCAGGATAGGTACAGGGAGCAGAGACCGGATATAAGTATCTGGTTGGGAGCAATGTATACTGAGCTGCAACTGAGTTTGGTGGGGGTGATGGGGAGACAAACTTGTGGGCAGGTAGGTGTCTGATTGCAGAGGTGGTTTGTTGTGGATTGGTTGGGGCTGGTTGCACCATGCTGAGAGTATGGGTTGGACAAAGGGTGGATCACATGCTGCCTGTCTAACAAGGGTCTGTACTGAGTGAATACACTCCAAAAGTTTCTGCTGAGAACAGATGGAATGGTGCTCAAAAAAGCATGCGGAATCATCCTCTAACAGCCACACCAGAGACTCCACCTGATCAGCACTGAAAGGGGGAGAAAAATCATCACTGGTCTTAGGAACACAGGACAGGGCTAGCTCAGCACATATTTGGATCAAAGGCGGCACATCCCCAAACAACATACAGCCCTGGTCAACCAGGGAGTGAGCCAAACGGATGAGCTCAAGTAGCTGATCATTGGTCCACTCTTTTAGTGACTAGCGGAGATACTCGCCACTTTCTGACGCCAGCAGAGCATAATATGGGATCACATTGGGATTCATTCCAGAAAAGCCAGCAGAACCAAGATGGTTCCTCTGTGCAGCCACTTCTGGTCAGGGATGGCCTTGGTATTCTGTCATATACCAGATAAGACCAGAACTGTGTGGACTGCAACAGAGGAAACCCAGACGTGTATAAGTGAAAATATAAATGATTTATTAAAGATAAATGAATAAATATAACACAACCACCTCCAATATCACTCAGTGCACCACAACCAATGCAAAACTGAACCCCAGAAATAATAATAATAACAGAACAAATATATACAAGTAAGGGAAATACCGAGATCCTAAACAGAGCCAGGCCAGGGTCGTCAACGGGAGGTCAGCAGCTGGGGAAGGGAAACAAACAGGACAAGAGAGGATGGATGGATCACAGGAGGGACGGGTCAGATACAAGGCTCAGGGTCCAGAGCAAGGAAACAGACAGGGAACAGGAACAACCGGAATCAGGTCTCAGAAACAGGAATCAGGTTTCAGGAATCAGGTAAACAGGATGCAGGCTGCAGGTCAGGGCTCAAGGAAAGAGATACCAAGGCAAGCATGTGATGGCTTGCCGGGTATTTATGGGACTGACAATAATTGTCTTCATGTAACACCTGAGCGCAGGGAATGTTGTCTGCTCCATACTGCCAGGATCCATCCGCTGGTGGACGTCAGTACTGCGGCCAAAAGATGAAATAAAACCAGCAGGGAAAGATTCCCCCGACAGTTCCAAACTGCCAGGAGACACCTGCTGGTGGACCCCAGTACTGCACGCCAAATGATTCCTGACAATATCCCTGATATTGATTGGCGCCTGGATAGATCCCACAGGTCATTGGCTCCCAAACCACCTCAGGGCTCCAACCCAAGGGACGTTATCGTTCACTTTCACTTTCTCTACTACAAAAGCAAAGAAGCTCTTACTATCGCCACCCATAACAAGTCTCTCATAGACTTCAAGGGCGCCAAGATTCAAATCTTCAACCATCTCTCACCCATTACACTGGCTAAGAGATGCAATCTCTAGCCCCATTTGAATACTTTCTTCAATATTGGATCCCCACAGTCGGTTTGTGCTCCTGAAGTGTACCCATCTGAATAGGTCCTTTACTCTGGCAAACCTATATGCCTCTAATTGGGGACAGATTGGTCTTCTCTCAAAAATTTTTGAAAAACTTCAGACTATTTTACAGCTCTTTATGGTTATAGGAGGTGATTTTAATCTGTGCATATCCTCGACCAAAGATAGATTTGCCTTATTTCAATCTATTTCGCCAGCCCAAGCTCAAAAGCTATCCACCTCTTTTTCGCAAATTGGTTCGCTCTTACAATCTTTATGATTTGTGGAGAGTAAAGCATCCTATTCACAAACAATATACATTCTTTACCCCTCCTCACAAATTATACTCTAGGTTAGACCACTTCTTTGAGACTGCGCCTTTGCTGCCATATGTAGTCACTTTGGAGATAAATCCTATCACATGGTCAGATAATGCACTTATTAACCTACAGTAGATATCATTTTATCTGCCCCGATGCCCGGAACATGTCATTGGCATCTCCATGAATCCCTGCTAAGAAATCCTCAATCTCAGACTCTACTCCAACAAAAACTGATTTTTTTCAAATAAATGAGGGTTCAAAGTCAGAGGCCACCACCTTGTGGGAAGCTCATACAACTTTTTTCAGGGGTGAGTGCATCTCGCTTGGTTCTCACTTAAAACGGGACGCTGTCAAACTGAAAGCCGAGCTCGTCTCTCAGCTACGAGCTGCTGAGACGAGCCTACTCCATTCCCCCCACAGTGGAAAGTCTACGAGTTGTGGTCTCTTTCCGGAATCGTATTAAATCCTTGGATTTCAATAAGATTTTGAAATCATTGTTGTGGTCTAGACAAAAGTTCTATGAGTGCGCTAATAAACCACACAGAATGCTAGTGAATAGACTCAAGCCACGTCCATTTCTGTCTATACCTGATCACTTAATGCAGTCAAATGGTAAGCTCACCTTTTGTTCCTCATACCATGTCAAAGGTGTTTGGGGATTTCTATAAAGATCTTTATAATTGTCTGAGCTCAGATCCTACCTCACATTTCACACAAGGTAAATCCGATGACTTTATGTCATCTCTACAACTGCCCAAGATATCCTGTGAACAACGTTTTAAACTTAATTCGCCTATAACGTCGAGGAAATTGCTGAAGTGGTCAACCTTTTACTGTCTCATAAGTCTCCGGGACCTAATGGGCTCCCCTATTCTTACTACAAAACATTCCTCCCGACATTAGGCCCACACCTACTGGCCCTATTCTCATAATTTTTCAAAGACACTCTCCCACATTCCCAATTTTTACATGCGTACATAACTTTTATACCAAAACCAGGCAAGGACCCCTCACTACCCGATAACTATCGTCCCATAGCATTGTTAAATTCAGACTATAAAATATTTACCAAAATTCTAGCCAATAGACTCTCGCTATTACTGCCGTCTCTAATACATAAAGATCAGGTGGGCTTTGTTCCGACTAGACACGCAGGAGACAACACAAGACGTACAATAGATCTGATAGATCTCCTAACTAAGACAAAACGCCCTGCCATAGTTTTGAGCTTAGAATATAAATGACAATTGCGCGGTCATGCTACACTCTACCTAAACTATATTTTTATCATTTTGTTCCCACAAATAGCGATTTCTTTTGGTGGTATTTGATCACCTCTTTGGTTTTTAATTATTTGCTAAACGAATAAAAAAAAAACTGAAAATTTTGAAGAAAAAAAAGTTTTTGTTATAAAATTTTGTAAATAAGTACGTTTTCTCCTTCACTGATGGGTACTGATAAGCTGCACTGATGGGCACTGATAAGGTGTCACCGATGAAGTGGCACCAGTGAGATGGCACTGATGAGGTGGCACTGATGGGCACTGACGATGGTTACTGATAGCCGGCATGATGGGCACTGATAGGCAGCACTGATAGGTGGCACTGATATGCGGCACTGATGGACTTTGATAGGTGGCACTGATGGGCACTCATAGGTGGCACTAATGGGCACTGATAGGCGACACTGATGAGCACTGAAAGGCTGCACTGATGGGTACTTATGGGTGGCACTGATAGACGGCACTGCTGGGCACTGATAGGTGGCACTGATGGGCACTGATGTGCACTGAAAGGCGGCACTGATGGCTGGCACTGATGGCTGGCACTGATAGATTTCACTGATAGGCATCACTGGTGGCACTGGCACTGGCAGGCATTTTTCATTGGCACTGATTGACAGCTGCCTGGGCACTGATTGGCATTTACCTGGTGGTCTAGGGTGGCATACCTGGTGGTCCAGTGTGGTGGCCATCCCTGGCTGTCCTGATGGGATCCTGGTGGCCAGGGGCGGACATCTGAGGGGGGGCTGCACTGATAAACACTCAGCACAGACCCCCCTTGTCAGGAGAGCAGCCGATCGTCTCTCCTCTACTCACGTCTGTCAGACGCGAGTGAGGAAAAGCTGATCAACGGCTCTTCCTGTTTACATCGTGATCAGCCGTGATTGGACATGGATGATCACGTGGTAAAGAGTCTCTGTCAGAGACTCTTTACCTAGATCGGAGTTGCGGTGTGTCAGACTGACACGCCGCAATAACGATCGCCGCAATGGGCACCCCCGGGGGCATGCAGTGGCTTGTTATCCTGACCACGTCATATGACGTCCGGTCAGGCTAACACAACCACTTTGCAGACGTCATTTTGCTATATGGTGGACGGCAAGTCGTTAAAGAGGCCATACATGTTCGCAGTACTATCCCTATATGGGTGTTCGGGCTCTTTCCTTAATGCTTTAAAGTCTTTATATTCACATCCCTCTTCTCAGGTCTAGCTGTCCTCTCATCTGTTGCAGCCCTTCCCCCTAAATAACTGTACCAGACAGGGTTGCCCTTTGTCGCCTTTGCTTTTTATTTTACGTCTGGAGCCTTTGGCTGAGGCCATTAGGTCTCATCAAGACATCCGCAAGGTTTTGCTGCGACAGCGAGATTATAAGCTGTCACTCTTTGCTAAGGATATCCTGCTAACGCTCACCAGTCTCCACATTTCACTACCTTCTCTACACGATACCCTAGCATCTTTTAGTTCTATATCAGGGTTTAAAATGAATTTGTCCAAAATGGAAACCCTACCTATAAATGTCCCCCCAGAGCAACTCCCTTCCCTCCAACATAATTTTAAATACCACTGGTGTGCTCATACCCTTAAATATCTGGGCATCCACAACACCCCCTCTTACTCTATTCTCTATTAGGCCAATTTCCCCCTGATGTTCATGGAAATTACCCAACTATTAAATCAATGGACCGTCCTCCCTTTGTTGCTTCTTGGAAGAATTAATGTTCTCAAGATGTCGATACTTCCCAAACTATTTTATTTATTTTATACGCTTCCAGTGGCAATCCCGATTTCACATCTAAAGGCTCTCCAATGGAAGTGCCTACGCTTTATATGGAATAATGCCTCCCATTGCATCGCGAGTTCAGTGGTCATTGCTCTAAGAACTAAGGGGGGTCTAGCTGCTCCAGACATCATTAAATATTATTATGCATCTCATTTGCGGGCACTGACATCTTGGACATCTAGGAAGACCCCAAATAGATGGGCCGAAATTAAAATGGGGATTAACTCCCACCAGTCCATCCATGCTACATGTTGTGGCTTTCCTTGAGCAAACATATGCCACAATTGAGATCCATATGTGTGTTGAGTTTGATATAAAATACATTTTTTCTATAAGACTCCTAGCATTCTGGTTTCACAGACACAGAATTTCTCAAACAAATGCTGTTGGATACAATGGGATTGTAGATACCATTGTTGTGTGCCGTTGACAGTTTGAGAACAGTCTATTGTCTCTATAGCTACTGTAAATAGGTAAGAGAGTGCCTTTCAAACTGAAGCTACCGAGATGTAGGTTTGTTGGTTGTTAAGGTAACAAAGTTTGTAACAAATTATTCAAAGCAGGGGAATTGGCGCTGTCCAACTATATGTGTATAGGTGATGGTTCTTACACAATTAAAAAATATTTTATAAACAAGTGTATCACAAATATTTATATCAAGAAAATGTTATTGTGCATGTAAAAACGCTGAAATTACGCGAATGTGAATGGGCCACCTATTGAGTGTAATAGGAAAAAAGTGCAGAGTGCTCCTAAAATACATGCAAAAATCCCATATTCAATAAATTAAATATGTGTAGAGAGTAATACCTATATCTTAAAAATGGCAGAGCAGGGGGCGCATGCGCGGCGCGAACCGAGGAGGAAGCAAGGGCTGAGAGCTCCGTGAGCCACGGAGACTAACGGCACTTCCCCGGGGCGATCAACACACACAATCTACCTAACTTTCCCACGCACCCCCGGCGGAACACTCAGCGCATGACGGGCACCAGAAATCGCCGTGGAAAACCGGCCCAAAGATCCTTAACGACGTATTTGCTGAGAGAGAAGGAGAGAAGCATGCAGGCCCAAGATGGCGCCCGAAAGACACAGACTCAGGCACATTCTCCTGCAGCTCCCTCACCACCGCACTCCCAGGGAGACAGTGAGTACTCATTTCAACTTACTAAAGCTGATCTGGATGAGAGCCTGACGCTAATGTATGACAAGATTGCCCAGAAATTTCAATCTGAGCTCCATAAGTCTACCAACACGCTGTCCCTGGAGATTGCGGCCCTGGGTAGCAGAACTGATTTGCTTGAGACTAAACACGATGAGCTCTCCTTAGTGTGTTCTGACCTAAGGAAGGAACATGAGTCCTTATCTGAAACGGTCCTGCAGCTACAAGCCCACATCGAGGACCTTGACAATAGAAACCGCCGCAACAATCTCAGGGTACGCGGAGTGCCTGTGTCGGTTACGGATCTACTACCCACAATACAGAAGATTTTCCAATCCCTTTTACCAGACTCCCCACTATCAGCCTTCTCCTGCGATAGGATCCACAGGGCCCTTCGCCCCCCCCCTCCCCCAGAAAAACCACCAAGAGACATAGTACTCTGTCTTAAGGACTTCCTGATCAAAGAGGAAATACTCAGAGCCTCGCGGAACAGCCCAAGTATTCGTCTGGAAGGTACCCAGATTCAAATCTACCCTGACATCTCCCCCACCACCCTGGATAAGCGCAGAAGGATGAAGGAAGTTACCTCGGTTCTCCAGGCTGCCAGTATTCGCTATCACTGGGGCTTCCCATTCAAGCTCCAGGTGCCTCACAACGGAACAACATACACCGTAACATCGCCGATGGAGGGAAAGGAATTGCTTGTGAAGATGGGCCTCCTCGATGCGGCTTCCCTCCCCAGACTACCCTCCACTCCACGTCACTCAGCTATTTGGGTAACCCCTCCACCTAGAAGAGACCGCCGCGATCAACGCCGTGACTGACATCGAGGCACACTTTTTCCCCTTTTTTTTTTTTTTTTTGTCTCTCCTCTTTTTCTTGCTTTTCCCCTGCCCCTGTTTTTCTCTTTGTCTCTCTCCCACCAGGGCATCGAAATTGGAGCATCTCCCGTCATGCTTAGAGAACATTGGACTCTCCCGGCTCATTACGGTCTCCCGGATGCGTCCGCATGATTGTCCCCACACTCCTTTTCAATGAGAACTGACTGGCTTCTCGTCTGGTTAGTGATGTCGAAGCTGGTAGATTCCCCACAGGTAAATTCCTCAGCAGAATTTATGTCCGAACGGATGACACGAACTTTACCGCTCAGAGTGTCGGACCTAATGGTCCGAATGGACATTTTTTTTTGGGTCCATGGGATGTTTTTCCCCATGACCCCCCGAAGCTATGTTTGGCCTTTTTCGGGCCTAGTTTCCAGGCCTCTAGTTATTCTATTTTTCTATGGTTATGATTTTATGTTTTTATTTTCTTTTTATGTTATTCGAATCTACTGGCTTTACTTTAGTGATGTATGTGCTACCAACTCAGGGTTCCGATACGTGCAGCCCTATTGGGCTGTGCGTCTAAGCTATGCAATGCCTCTGAGGAGGCCGGGTTGTTGTTTGGCGGCCCCCTCTCGGCCTGGACCCCTTACTGACTCTAGCGAATTTTCCAGAAATAACCATGGGTATTAATATAATTTCCCATAACGTTAAAGGTTTTAATACCCCCCAGAAGAGAAGGAAAGCATTCAAAATGTATAAATCTCTGGGGGCTGATATAATTTTGCTCCAAGAGACGCACTTCTCTAGAGATAATCACCCATCACATTTTGACAAATCTTTTAACCAAAGCTACTTCACTACTCATGGGTCCAGGTCTAGAGGGGCGGCCATCTTTATCAAAAACTCTGTGATGTTTCAGGCTCAAAAGATCTATAGAGATCCCAACAGTCGTTTTGTAATAGCTCAAGGTACCATCCAAAACAAGCTGCTAACTATAGCCTCAGTGTAGGCCCCTAACACCTCACAGGCAACATTTTTTAAGGAATTCTTTCTAACATTAGATAAGTTCCATTCCCCTCATATGCTAATTGGGGGGGACTTTAATTTAGTTGCCCACTCAGGTCTTGATAGAAGCCGAACATGTCCAACGTCCCAGGCCTTCCCCAAATCCCTTCAACACTCCCTAAAATCTTCCCAACTTATAGATATATGGAGAGCCCACAATGTCGGCTCTAGGGAATATACGTTCTACTCCCACCCCCATGACAGCTACTCTCGTTTAGATTATATTTTTGGCACCCCCTCTCTGACAGTGAACTCAACTACTGCCAACATTCACGTGTGCCCATGGTCGGATCACCACCTTGTATCCACCCATATCTCATGCTTGGGTCTCCCCCATACAGCCAGGTCCTGGCGCCTCAATGACGCACTACTCACAGATCCTGTGATTATGGCTCAGTTGGTAGAACGTCTTAACGAATATTTCAGGCTTAATAATGTAGAGAACATTTCCCCTACCTCTCTGTGGGCTGCCCAACAAGGCTGTGATGAGGGGCCATCTAATAGAGATTTCCACGACCCAAAAAAGACAGAAACAACAGGACACCCACAAACTTACCCTAGAACTGGAACAACTTTATCATAGACACACGCAGACTCCCACACAGGAATTGCTCCTTCAAATCACAGAAAAAAGAAGGGCCCTAGATGATATACTATCAGATCAAATAGAAAAGTCTCTCAGATGGTCTAAAGCCTGCTTCCTTCTATACAGTAACTCTGCCTCCACGATGTTTGCGCGAAAACTTAAACAATCTACCCAACCGACTAGGGTTGCCACCTTTTCTTCAAGTCAAACCCGAACATTTTAGTGGTGCACGGCACTGCACTTGCTTAACTCAACCCATTCACCTGAATGGGGCTGCGCTACCACTGTGTGCAATGCACATGGCTACAGCAGTGTTATGGGTTTTTAGGGATTTAAAACAGGTGGTGAAGAGGCAACATAACTCTTCTTCACCACCTGTCAAATACCTTCAAAACATGATCCACTATGGATCACTCTGCAGAGTGCCCTGCGACTCCATTTACATTTGTGGTTGGATGACAGTAAAAATTAGAGGTTATGCTGTGTTTTAACAGCTACCCAACCATTCCCCTTAAGCTGAAACGGCAGCAAAGGGGGATGGACACTTGCCACAGCCAAAATGTTCTGCATGACAGTGTGGCAAAACATGTCTGCACTGTTGGGTTCAGTGAGCAGTATTCCCTGCCAAATGTGGACCATTCAAGTGAATGGAGGCTTCCCGTATCCATGTGCAATGCATTAAATTGCGGGGCAATGCTGTGGGGTTTAAACAGGTGGTGAGGAGGTGATATAACACCTCCTCCCTGCCTGTCAAATGCCCTCTGAAGAACAATACAAATGTGGATTGCTCTTTAGAGGGCACCACATGTGTAAACTAGGAGGGGGCAGAGTGACAGAGAGGGGCAGAATGACAGAGAGAGGGCAGACAGAGTGACAAGGAGGGGAACAAGGAGGAGGCCAGGCAGAGTGACATGGAGGGGGCAGAGTGACATGGAGGGGGCAGAGTGAGGGGGAGGGGGCAGAGTGACAGGGAGGGGGCAGAGTGACATGGAGGGGGCAGAGTGACAGAGAGGGGGCAGAGTGACAGAGAGGGGACAGAGTGACAGAGAGGGGGCAGAGTGACAGAGAGGGGGCAGAGTGACAGGGAGGGGGCAGAGTGACAGAGAGGGGGCAGAGTGACAGGGAGGGGGCAGAGTGACAGAGAGGGGGCAGAGTGACAGAGAGGGGACAGAGTGACAGAGAGGGGGCAGAGTGACAGAGAGGGGGCAGAGTGACAGAGAGGGGGCAGAGTGACAGAGAGGGGGCAGAGTGACAGGGAGGGGGCAGAGTGACATGGAGGGGGCAGAGTGACAGAGAGGGGGCAGAGTGACATGGAGGGGGCAGAGTGGCATGGAGGGGGCAGAGTGGCATGGAGGGGGCAGAGTGGCATGGAGGGGGCAGAGTGACAGAGAGGGGGCAGAGTGACATGGAGGGGGCAGAGTGGCATGGAGGGGGCAGAGTGGCATGGAGGGGGCAGAGTGATATGGAGGGGGCAGAGTGGCATGGAGGGGGCAGAGTGATATGGAGGGGGCAGAGTGACAGAGAGGGGGCAGAGTGACAGAGAGGGGGCAGAGTGGCATGGAGGGGGCAGAGTGACAAAGAGGGGGCAGAGTGGCATGGAGGGGGCAGAGTGACAGAGAGGGGGCAGAGTGGCATGGAGGGGGCAGAGTGATATGGAGGGGGCAGAGTGACATGGAGGGGGCAGATTGACAGAGAGGGGGCAGAGTGACAGAGAGGGGGCAGAGTGGCATGGAGGGGGCAGAGTGACAGAGAGGGGGCAGAGTGACAGAGAGGGGGCAGAGTGACAGAGAGGGGGCAGAGTGACAGAGAGGGGGCAGAGTGGCATGGAGGGGGCAGAGTGACAGAGAGGGGGCAGAGTGACATGGAGGGGGCAGAGTGACAGGGAGGGGGCAGAGTGACATGGAGGGGGCAGAGTAACAGGGAGGGGGCAGAGTGACATGGAGTGGGCAGAGTGACAGGGAGGGGGCAGAGTGACATGGAGGGGGCAGAGTGACATGGAGGGGGCAGAGTGACATGGAGGGGGCAGAGTGACAGGGAGGGGGCAGAGTGACATGGAGGGGGCAGAGTGACATGGAGGGGGCAGAGTGACAGGGAGGGGGCAGAGTGAATTGGAGGAGGCAGAGTGACAGGGAGGGGGCAGAGTGACATGGAGGGGGCAGAGTGACAGGGAGGGGGCAGAGTGACAGAGAGGGGGCAGAGTGACAGGGAGGGGGCAGAGTGACATGGAGGGGGCAGAGTGACATGGAGGGGGCAGAGTGACATGGAGGGGGCAGAGTGACATGGAGGGGGCAGAGTGACAGGGAGGGGGCAGAGTGACAGGGAGGGGGCAGAGTGACATGGAGGGGGCAGAGTGACATGGAGGGGGCAGAGTGACATGGAGGGGGCAGAGTGACATGGAGGGGGCAGAGTGACAGGGAGGGGGCAGAGTGACAGGGAGGGGGCAGAGTGACAGGGAGGGGGCAGAGTGACATGGAGGGGGCAGAGTGACAGGGAGGGGGCAGAGTGGCATGGAGGGGGCAGAGTGACATGGAGGGGGCAGAGTGACAGAGAGGGGGCAGAGTGGCATGGAGGGGGCAGAGTGGCATGGAGGGGGCAGAGTGGCATGGAGGGGGCAGAGTGATATGGAGGGGGCAGAGTGACAGAGAGGGGGCAGAGTGGCATGGAGGGGGCAGAGTGACATGGAGGGGGCAGAGTGGCATGGAGGGGGCAGAGTGGCATGGAGGGGGCAGAGTGGCATGGAGGGGGCAGAGTGGCATGGAGGGGGCAGAGTGGCATGGAGGGGGCAGAGTGACAGAGAGGGGGCAGAGTGGCATGGAGGGGGCAGAGTGATATGGAGGGGGCAGAGTGACAGAGAGGGGGCAGAGTGGCATGGAGGGGGCAGAGTGACAAAGAGGGGGCAGTGTGGCATGGAGGGGGCAGAGTGACAGAGATGGGGCAGAGTGGCATGGAGGGGGCAGAGTGATATGGAGGGGGCAGAGTGATATGGAGGGGGCAGATTGACAGAGAGGGGGCAGAGTGACAGAGAGGGGGCAGAGTGACAGAGAGGGGGCAGAGTGACAGAGAGGGGGCAGAGTGACAGAGAGGGGGCAGAGTGGCATGGAGGGGGCAGAGTGGCATGGAGGGGGCAGAGTGACATGGAGGGGGCAGAGTGACAGGGAGGGGGCAGAGTGACATGGAGGGGGCAGAGTAACAGGGAGGGGGCAGAGTGACATGGAGTGGGCAGAGTGACAGGGAGGGGGCAGAGTGACATGGAGGGGGCAGAGTGACAGGGAGGGGGCAGAGTGACATGGAGGGGGCAGAGTGACATGGAGGGGGCAGAGTGACAGGGAGGGGGCAGAGTGAATTGGAGGAGGCAGAGTGACATGGAGGGGGCAGAGTGACAGGGAGGGGGCAGAGTGACATGGAGGGGGCAGAGTGACAGGGAGGGGGCAGAGTGACAGAGAGGGGGCAGAGTGACAGGGAGGGGGCAGAGTGACATGGAGGGGGCAGAGTGACATGGAGGGGGCAGAGTGACATGGAGGGGGCAGAGTGACAGGGAGGGGGCAGAGTGACAGGGAGGGGGCAGAGTGACATGGAGGGGGCAGAGTGACATGGAGGGGGCAGAGTGACATGGAGGGGGCAGAGTGACAGGGAGGGGGCAGAGTGACAGGGAGGGGGCAGAGTGACAGGGAGGGGGCAGAGTGACAGGGAGGGGGCAGAGTGACAGGGAGGGGGCAGAGTGACATGGAGGGGGCAGAGTGACAGGGAGGGGGCAGAGTGACAGGGAGGGGGCAGAGTGGCATGGAGGGGGCAGAGTGACATGGAGGGGGCAGAGTGACAGAGAGGGGGCAGAGTGGCATGGAGGGGGCAGAGTGGCATGGAGGGGGCAGAGTGACATGGAGGGGGCAGAGTGACAGAGAGGGGGCAGAGTGGCATGGAGGGGGCAGAGTGGCATGGAGGGGGCAGAGTGATATGGAGTGGGCAGAGTGACAGAGAGGGGGCAGAGTGGCATGGAGGGGGCAGAGTGACATGGAGGGGGCAGAGTGACATGGAGGGGGCAGAGTGGCATGGAGGGGGCAGAGTGGCATGGAGGGGGCAGAGTGGCATGGAGGGGGCAGAGTGATATGGAGGGGGCAGAGTGACAGAGAGGGGGCAGAGTGGCATGGAGGGGGCAGAGTGGCATGGAGGGGGCAGAGTGATATGGAGGGGGCAGAGTGACAGAGAGGGGGCAGAGTGGCATGGAGGGGGCAGAGTGACAAAGAGGGGGCAGTGTGGCATGGAGGGGGCAGAGTGACAGAGAGGGGGCAGAGTGGCATGGAGGGGGCAGAGTGATATGGAGGGGGCAGAGTGATATGGAGGGGGCAGAGTGACATGGAGGGGGCAGATTGACAGAGAGGGGGCAGAGTGACAGAGAGGGGGCAGAGTGACAGAGAGGGGGCAGAGTGGCATGGAGGGGGCAGAGTGACAGAGAGGGGGCAGAGTGACAGAGAGGGGGCAGAGTGACAGAGAGGGGGCAGAGTGGCATGGAGGGGGCAGAGTGACAGAGAGGGGGCAGAGTGACATGGAGGGGGCAGAGTGACAGGGAGGGGGCAGAGTGACATGGAGGGGGCAGAGTAACAGGGAGGGGGCAGAGTGACATGGAGTGGGCAGAGTGACAGGGAGGGGGCAGAGTGACAGGGAGGGGGCAGAGTGACATGGAGGGGGCAGAGTAACAGGGAGGGGGCAGAGTGACATGGAGTGGGCAGAGTGACAGGGAGGGGGCAGAGTGACATGGAGGGGGCAGAGTGACAGGGAGGGACAGAGTGACATTGAGGGGGCAGAGTGACAGGGAGGGGGCAGAGTGAATTGGAGGGGGCAGAGTGACAGGGAGGAGGCAGAGTGATATGGAGGGGGCAGAGTGACAGGGAGGGGGCAGAGTGACATGGAGGGGGCAGAGTGACATGGAGGGGGCAGAGTGACAGGGAGGGGGCAGAGTGACAGGGAGGGGGCAGAGTGACATGGAGGGGGCAGAGTGACAGGGAGGGGGCAGAGTGACAGGGAGGGGGCAGAGTGACAGGGAGGGGGCAGAGTGACAGAGAGGGGGCAGAGTGACAGGGAGGGGGCAGAGTGACAGGGAGGGGGCAGAGTGACATGGAGGGGGCAGAGTAACAGGGAGGGGGCAGAGTGACATGGAGGGGGCAGAGTGACAGGGAGGGGGCAGAGTGAATTGGAGGGGGCAGAGTGACAGGGAGGAGGCAGAGTGACATGGAGGGGGCAGAGTGACAGGGAGGGGGCAGAGTGACATGGAGGGGGCAGAGTGACAGGGAGGGGGCAGAGTGACATGGAGGGGGCAGAGTGACAGGGAGGGGGCAGAGTGGCATGGAGGGGGCAGAGTGACAAAGAGGGGGCAGAGTGGCATGGAGGGGGCAGAGTGACAGAGAGGGGGCAGAGTGGCATGGAGGGGGCAGAGTGACAAAGAGGGGGCAGAGTGGCATGGAGGGGGCAGAGTGACAGAGAGGGGGCAGAGTGGCATGGAGGGGGCAGAGTGACAAAGAGGGGGCAGAGTGACATGGAGGGGGCAGATTGACAGAGAGGGGGCAGAGTGACAGAGAGGGGGCAGAGTGACAGAGAGGGGGCAGAGTGACATGGAGGGGGCAGATTGACAGAGAGGGGGCAGAGTGACAGAGAGGGGGCAGAGTGACAGAGAGGGGGCAGAGTGGCATGGAGGGGGCAGAGTGACAGAGAGGGGGCAGAGTGGCATGGAGGGGGCAGAGTGACAGAGAGGGGGCAGAGTGACATGGAGGGGGCAGAGTGACAGGGAGGGGGCAGAGTGACATGGAGGGGGCAGAGTAACAGGGAGGGGGCAGAGTGACATGGAGGGGGCAGAGTGACATGGAGGGGGCAGAGTGACAGGGAGGGGGCAGAGTGACATTGAGGGGGCAGAGTGACATTGAGGGGGCAGAGTGACATGGAGGGGGCAGAGTGACAGGGAGGGGGCAGAGTGAATTGGAGGGGGCAGAGTGACAGGGAGGAAGCAGAGTGACATGGAGGGGGCAGAGTGACAGGGAGGGGGCAGAGTGACATGGAGGGGGCAGAGTGACAGGGAGGGGGCAGAGTGACAGGGAGGGGGCAGAGTGACATGGAGGGGGCAGAGTGACAGGGAGGGGGCAGAGTGACATGGAGGGGGCAGAGTGACAGGGAGGGGGCAGAGTGGCATGGAGGGGGCAGAGTGGCATGGAGGGGGCAGAGTGGCATGGAGGGGGCAGAGTGGCATGGAGGGGGCAGAGTGATATGGAGGGGGCAGAGTGACAGAGAGGGGGCAGAGTGGCATGGAGGGGGCAGAGTGGCATGGAGGGGGCAGAGTGATATGGAGGGGGCAGAGTGACAGAGAGGGGGCAGAGTGGCATGGAGGGGGCAGAGTGACAAAGAGGGGGCAGTGTGGCATGGAGGGGGCAGAGTGACAGAGAGGGGGCAGAGTGGCATGGAGGGGGCAGAGTGACAGAGAGGGGGCAGAGTGACATGGAGGGGGCAGAGTGACAGGGAGGGGGCAGAGTGACATGGAGGGGGCAGAGTAACAGGGAGGGGGCAGAGTGACATGGAGGGGGCAGAGTGACATGGAGGGGGCAGAGTGACAGGGAGGGGGCAGAGTGACATTGAGGGGGCAGAGTGACATTGAGGGGGCAGAGTGACATGGAGGGGGCAGAGTGACAGGGAGGGGGCAGAGTGAATTGGAGGGGGCAGAGTGACAGGGAGGAAGCAGAGTGACATGGAGGGGGCAGAGTGACAGGGAGGGGGCAGAGTGACATGGAGGGGGCAGAGTGACAGGGAGGGGGCAGAGTGACAGGGAGGGGGCAGAGTGACATGGAGGGGGCAGAGTGACAGGGAGGGGGCAGAGTGACAGGGAGGGGGCAGAGTGACAGGGAGGGGGCAGAGTGGCATGGAGGGGGCAGAGTGGCATGGAGGGGGCAGAGTGGCATGGAGGGGGCAGAGTGGCATGGAGGGGGCAGAGTGGCATGGAGGGGGCAGAGTGATATGGAGGGGGCAGAGTGACAGAGAGGGGGCAGAGTGGCATGGAGGGGGCAGAGTGGCATGGAGGGGGCAGAGTGATATGGAGGGGGCAGAGTGACAGAGAGGGGGCAGAGTGGCATGGAGGGGGCAGAGTGACAAAGAGGGGGCAGTGTGGCATGGAGGGGGCAGAGTGACAGAGAGGGGGCAGAGTGGCATGGAGGGGGCAGAGTGATATGGAGGGGGCAGAGTGACAGGGAGGGGGCAGAGTGACATTGAGGGGGCAGAGTGACAGGGAGGAGGCAGAGTGACATGGAGGGGGCAGAGTGACAGGGAGGGGGCAGAGTGACATGGAGGGGGCAGAGTGACATGGAGGGGGCAGAGTGACAGGGAGGGGGCAGAGTGAATTGGAGGGGGCAGAGTGACAGGGAGGAGGCAGAGTGACATGGAGGGGGCAGAGTGACAGGGAGGGGGCAGAGTGACAGGGAGGGGGCAGAGTGACATGGAGGGGGCAGAGTGACAGGGAGGGGGCAGAGTGACAGGGAGGGGGCAGAGTGACAGGGAGGGGGCAGAGTGACATGGAGGGGGCAGAGTGACAGGGAGGGGGCAGAGTGACATGGAGGGGGCAGAGTGACAGGGAGGGGGCAGAGTGACATGGAGGGGGCAGAGTGACAGGGAGGGGGCAGAGTGACATGGAGGGGGCAGAGTGACATGGAGGGGGCAGAGTGACATGGAGGGGGCAGAGTGACAGGGAGGGGGCAGAGTGACATGGAGGGGGCAGAGTGACAGGGAGGGGGCAGAGTGACAGGGAGGGGGCAGAGTGACAGGGAGGGGGCAGAGTGACAGGGAGGGGGCAGAGTGACATGGAGGGGGCAGAGTGACAGGGAGGGGGCAGAGTGACATGGAGGGGGCAGAGTGACATGGAGGGGGCAGAGTGACATGGAGGGGGCAGAGTGACAGGGAGGGGGCAGAGTGACATGGAGGGGGCAGAGTGACAGGGAGGGGGCAGAGTGACATGGAGGGGGCAGAGTGACAGGGAGGGGGCAGAGTGACAGGGAGGGGGCAGAGTGACAGGGAGGGGGCAGAGTGAATTGGAGGGGGCAGAGTGACAGGGAGGGGGCAGAGTGACAGGGAGGGGGCAGAGTGACATGGAGGGGGCAGAGTGACAGGGAGGGGGCAGAGTGACAGGGAGGGGGCAGAGTGACATGGAGGGGGCAGAGTGACAGGGAGGGGGCAGAGTGACAGGGAGGGGGCAGAGTGACAGGGATGGGGCAGAGTGACAGGGAGGGGGCAGAGTGACAGGGAGGGGGCAGAGTGACATGGAGGGGGCAGAGTGACAGGGAGGGGGCAGAGTGACAGGGAGGGGGCAGAGTGACAGGGAGGGGGCAGAGTGACAGGGAGGGGGCAGAGTGACAGGGAGGGGGCAGAGTGACAGGGAGGGGGCAGAGTGACATGGAGGGGGCAGAGTGACAGGGAGGGGGCAGAGTGACAGGGAGGGGGCAGAGTGACAGGGAGGGGGCAGAGTGACAGGGAGGGGGCAGAGTGACAGGGAGGGGGCAGAGTGACAGGGAGGGGGCAGAGTGACATGGAGGGGGCAGAGTGACAGGGAGGGGGCAGAGTGACAGGGAGGGGGCAGAGTGACATGGAGGGGGCAGAGTGACAGGGAGGGGGCAGAGTGACAGGGAGGGGGCAGAGTGACAGGGAGGGGGCAGAGTGACAGGGAGGGGGCAGAGTGACAGGGAGGGGGCAGAGTGACAGGGAGGGGGCAGAGTGACATGGAGGGGGCAGAGTGACAGGACACTGTAGTATGATGGCACCGGCCCCCACTCCCAATAATCACATACAACACAGAGGTGATAGCAAAGAATCCTAAGAATTCCCCCCTCTCCCCCCTCCGTCCTCAGATCAGTGTTTTTCTTACCCAGCCAAGTATTGTGAATGTAGCTTATTCTGCGGCTGGTCTCCTGCATGGTCCGTTCCTGGTCAGCTGTCTGTGTGATAAACTACACACGCGCTGTCCTCCAATTCTCCACTGACACCCGAACACTGACAGGGCACTGCTGGCCAGTCTTCTATAGCGGTCTCAGCTCGCCCTCAGTAAAGTTGTCCAGGGTTTGAGTGCCCTCAGTGTCTGCCGGGCACCTCTTCTCCTCCTGTAGTCATGTGAGCTGCGCTTCCCGGCAATTACCTTCCCCGGCGGATACTATAGAAGCGGGGAGTTCGGGACTGATTACATTGTCCGAACGGCTGTATTAGGATAACAACCTGTGCCTGAAACACTAGAAATGTTCCTGCCCGGCCCCCAGCTGAACAGATGGAACTCTGAGCCACAGTGCGGTCTAGATCATGTGTCCGGGTTCCAGGCGGCAGTAGCCCCGGACACGTGATTCAAAATTACTCTAAACCCGTACTGTCCGGGTGAAACCCGGACAGGTGGCAACCCTACAACCGACACATCTCTATAAACTAAAAGATAGCCATGGCAACGTAACCTCTCATCCAAAACATGTTTTGCAGATCTTCTCCACCTTCTATCAAAAACTATTTTCCGGCCCGGACCCTTCACGCCCTCCCCCTATGCAGTCGTGGATGGATTCCCTCTCGCTCCCTCGACTTTCAGAGGAGCAATTGGACATCCTAAATGCCCCGTGCTCGTCGGAGGAGGTGGCCTCTATTATCTCCTCTCTCAAACCCTCTAAAGCCCCAGGCCCTGATGGTTTCTCTCCCGTTTATTACAAAAAGTTCGCTGAATCCCTACTCCCCACACTCACTAATATGTTTAATCAAATACTCGAAGGACAAAGTTTCCCTGAAGAAATGCTATTGGCCAACATGTCCCTTATTCCCAAGCCTGGTAAAGATCATACCCTACCCCAAAATTTCCGCCCCATTTCGGTTATTAATAACGATCTTAAAATATTCGGTAGGATCTTGGCCGACAGGTTAGCCAAGGTAATTACAACCTTGATATCGCCCGATCAAACCGGATTCATCCCATCGAGACAGATTACAGACAATATACGTTTGGCCACTAACATTTTACAGGACGCCCATATGAACTCCACCTCAGTATTGCTCTTAAGTTTAGATATAAACAAAGCATTTGATAGTGTCCTCTGGACGTATTTAGATACAGTGTTGGCCAGATTTGGGTTTAACGGGGCATTTTTACATGGCTTTAAGGCCCTTTACTATAACCCAAAAACCGGAATTAAACTTCCAGGATGCTATTCAGATTATTTCTCTCTGGGGTGTGGCACTAGACAGGGGTGTCCTTTATCCCCGCTTTTGTTCGCGCTGGCTATGGAGCCCCTGTCTAGATCCATCTCCAATGACCCAAACATCAGGGGATACAGAAAAGGAGATCAGGAATTTAAACTTAGCCTGTACGCAGATGATGTACTACTATTCATCTCAGACCCCTTACTCTCCCTCCCTAACCTTATGTCCTCCCTTGACTCTTTCCATAAAATATCAGGCCTATGTGTTAACCCCTCCAAATGTTCGGCTCTACCAATTCACCTTCCGCAACCCCTATTGACCACCCTAACAGAAAAATTTAAATTCTCATGGAACCATGTCTCTCTACAATACCTGGGAGTTAAATTGGCCCCCTCTCTGAAACAGTTATACTCATTGAACTACCCCCCAGCTTTTTCCAATGTCAAATTCTTGTTAAATCAATGGTCCTCCTATCACATATCTTTCCTAGGGAGAATCCAAGCAGTAAAAATGAATATCCTCCCTAAACTCCTATTCCTCTTCAGATCCCTACCTCTATATGTCTCACGATCAATTCTTCAGAGGGTTCAGATAGACCTGCTCAGATTTATATGGCAGAACAAAAAGCCGCGAGTGGGTCGGGCACTGATGTATAGAGCCCAGAGGAGGGGGGGTTTGGGATGCCCGGACTTATGGAAATACTTCCTGGCATCTCGGCTTGCCCAAATGGCGCAGTGGCATTCCTCCCCGACCTCAGTGCCATGGCTACAATTTGAGCGGATCTCAATAACTCCATACTACCTCCCTGGCCTTCTCTGGTCCAGCTCAGTTTCTCCTAAAGATATTACCCCATTGAACAACATCGTAGGTCAATCACTCTATCTATGGTCCCTTTACCGTAAAAAGTTTAGGTTGCATTCTGACGTCCCCCTCTTGTCCTCTTTTTTGGGAGAACCCTCATTTCCCCCAGCTTTTTCCTCCAACCTGCCATATCTTAAGTGGATTGCATTGGGCTTGGTGGACCTCGCTTCTCTGCTGCAGAACACCTCCTTCTGCTCCTACACCCACCTGCAGCAGACCTATGGGATGGGTAGATCCGAGTTCCACCAATACTTGCAAATTCGGCACTTCTACTCGGCCCTTTTGAGGGGTGGAGTGGAGGTGTCGAAAACCCCATTTGAACGTTTGTGCGGCGAGGAGGCGAGAGATAGGGGGACGATCTCAGAACTTTATAGATACCTTAATGACCACAGCTCCCCTCGGAAGTCGTTGGCGATGGTGGCTTGGGAGGCGGAGTTGGCCCAAGAGATTCCCGACGGAGATTGGCAGGACATGCTAGATAACATGCACAAATGTACACGTTCTGTATCAATAAAGGAAACAGTGCTTAAACTTCACACTAGATGGTACTACACTCCAGAGCGTCTTCATAGAATATATCCCCTGGTCGCTGGCACATGCTTCAGAGGATGCCAGGACAGGGGAACGCTGTTGCATACGTTTTGGAGTTGTAAGGCCTTAGACACTGTTTGGCACAAAACCACAGCCCTTATCAGACTTCTCTCAGGAATATCACTTACTTTGACAAGTCAGATGTGTCTGCTGTTTGCGGAGCTTCCAGATGTTCCCCACCCCTTACAAAAATTAATCCACACACTCTTCAGTGCAATTCAATGGGCAATAGCATTGAACTGGAAGCGCCCCCAGATATCCTGGTCACAGGTGATTTCTCGTATGGAGTCTATCAGGTCTATGGAGAGAATACATCATACTCTCCTAGATTCCATGCCTATGTTTGACTGAAAATGGAACATCTGGACAGCTCATCTATTGAGCAATAGACTAGAGGATCCCTCGGTTGCTCCAGCGAACCCTCTATAAAATGAGGGTTAGCTTTATCTGTTAAGTACACACTAAGGAGACACCCCAGGACCTTCACAATATATTAGATCCTTACAATAATAGGCACATGATGTCTTACTCCCTGAAAGTAAACTTATTTCATTAGAAATACACATAGATCACGATTGTTTGATTTAGATTTTCCCATTGTTTCTTTACTTGTTTGTCTTTTTATTTCTTTTTTTTATTTTACTACTATGATTTTATGGGCCCACTTTGTACGCTTATATGAGATATGATTTGCACTGTGTGTGATATTTCATTTATCTGTTAAATGCTTTCTTACCACTGTGATTCATGTCACTACAGTGCCTGTACACCCTAATGTTATATTTTTCTACAATAAAAACGTTTGAAAACAAAAAAATGGCAGAGCAACAGAATCCAATATGTAAACAATAATGATGGTCAACATAAACAGTTATTTTAGGGAAAAAAATGTGGAAAAATAAAAATGTGGAAACTGGCAAATAAAAATAAATATAAAAATATATAATAAATGTAAAAAACTGTAAGAAAACCCCAGCCTGTGTGCATAAAAAAAATCACAATTAAAGCAATCAAAACAAGACAATTCATATGTGCATGAAAATCCAAACAAGAACAATTTTTTTGATTATTAATGTGTAAAAAATTTGAAAATGTCCGCAAAAAAGTCCTAAAAGTGTGTCCTGCTGGTGGAGGGGAAGCGCAGTCACAGCCTTCAACAGTTAGTATCCTGTCCTTCCCTACACCCCCACTTGTGTTTGCACTCACCGGACTGCCTAACCCCTGCAGGGGTAAAAGGCATATGCAGACAATCCTGCGATGGCGATGGCGGAACCGGGAAGTGATCCTCCGTCCAGGGGTGCTTTATCCTGCTCCGGCGTAGTGTTATCCCCAATAACAGGCATCCATCTCATTGACATGATATTTAGAATCTTGTCAGTCATGTTGTATCTTTGAATGGATTTTCAGATAACATCACTTCCTGTAGCTTGCATCAGCATTCACTTCCTGTTAGGTCATCTCCAGTTGTCTGGTGACTTTGGTGCTCCCCCTTGTGGTTGCCTACTCACCAGCTCCCGGAACCCCTGCAGGGGTAGTGCGCCTGTAGTGTATTAGAGTGGGATTCTCTGCTTGCTGTTTCCTGCGGTAGGTGCCTTTGATGTAACCAGCTCCCCAGGCTACATGTGGGGGTAATGCGCCTACACTGGAATGTAGATGGAACACTGTGCGTGCTGTTTTCTGTGATGATGTCTCCTATGCGTCCCAATCGGTGGAGCAATCCCTCATGTATCAAGATATAACAAAAAGAGCTTCCATGGCGTAATAAAGTAAAGTCACTTTATTTAACACATATATGCACAAGGAAAAAAATTTATAGGAAATAAAAGTAAAAATAAAAAGTCCAAAAACTAATATATTCCTACCCAGTGACTAGGTGGGATAGGATGCCAATAGTTCCTGACCAATAGACAAAATTAAAAAAGACAAAATTAAAAAATACAAAATTAAAAAGTCCCTCCTAGAGAGCATAGAACGAGGTGGGGGGATAAAACCACCAAACGCTGAACAGCGTTCCACTCTCTCGTGTGCCCTGGAGGTGACATACAGAGCGTGGTGCCGTCGTGCGCGCTTCGTCCCTTGACGTCCTCACCGTTTGGTGGTTTTATCCCCCCACCTCGTTCTATGCTCTCTAGGAGGGACTTTTTAATTTTGTCTTTTTTAATTTTGTCTTTTTTAATTTTGTCTATTGGTCAGGAACTATTGGCATCCCATCCCACCTAGTCACTGGGTAGGAATATATTAGTTTTTGGACTTTTTATTTTTACTTTTATTTCCTACAAATTTTTTTCCTTGTGCATATATGTTTTAAATAAAGTGACTTTACTTTATTACGCCATGGAAGCTCTTTTAGTTATATCTTGATACATGAGGGATTGCTCCACCGATTGGGACGCATAGGAGACATCCATCACAGAAAACAGCACGCACAGTGTTCCATCTACATTCCAGTGTAGGCGCATTACCCCCACATGGAGCCTGGGGAGCTGGTTACATCAAAGGCACCTACCGCAGGAAACAGCAAGCAGAGAATCCCACTCTAATACACTACAGGCACACTACCCCTGCAGGGGTTCCAGGAGCTGGTGAGTAGGCAACCACAAGGGGGAGCACCAAAGTCACCAGACAACTGTCTCGGCACTAAAGTCACCCTTGGGAATTTCCTAAACTCTACATAGTGTCAATATATGGGACTGTCATACTCTATTGAGATTTATTTGTTGGAATTTTTGACAATATAACCTGTTATGCGTGTATGCGATTCCACTTTATGTAATATCATATATATGGTTTATGAGTAAGGCGGCTTTTGGCCTAAATGCACTGTATGAATATTGATCTGTGTATAACATATACCCCGTGATGCATCCATTTGTTGATGTATATATTAATTATACATAGAGGTGGTTTGTAGTATACGGAACACGGTTTCAATAAGTGCACTATTGTGATACAGCCTCTGGCTCCACCACCAGATGCTGTGTTACAACGTCTCGCTGTGCGACATCTGGTCAGATATACTGTTCCCATACTGTACACCATTTTGAATACACATATATAATTTACTTCATTTTTACCACTCTTAGTGTATGGGGGATCTACTCCTTGATGTCTAATACCATATAGGTACATAACAGTGGTACGGCTCTAATACTTTATAAGGCTATCCCGGTCAGACTTTTTAGTATTCAGGTAGCGCCAAATATACCCATATTCTTATTTTGTACACGATTGACAGAGCACCCTCGGGTACTCTGTGTAAGGGAGGCAGCAACCTGTGGCTTCTGGCCCTATAGTCCTAAGCGCAGTTTTTTTACCACGAGTTACTGCAAGCAAAACATTATGCCTAGGCCCAATGTTATTCATGTTATCCATATTGAAGGGATGCTCGGAACAGTTTTCCCTTTCCTCCCTCTGTCCTCCTTTTTCCAGTGTGCTCTTTTACCCAGATATTCCCTATAGTTTATCCTATGAGCAGATGCTACCTTGGACCCAGGTGTTTTCCAGCTTCGACACCTTGTGAACCAGGTGACACATAGATTTATGTCTTTTTCAGATCTGCAAGCGAAACGCCAGGTCCCTAAGACACTTTTTTATTCCTACTTGCAATTTAAACACTATTTCTCTATAAAATCTCCCTCACTGTCTCTGGGGAAACCCATTACTTTTGAACTCCTTTGTGCTAATGGTCCTTGTGAACCTCAATTAATTTCGTCTATATACAAAATTCTACATGATGCCCTCCCCCTAATTGAGTCCACCCACACATATATGAAAAGATGGCCCCATATTTTACAGCGACCTATCTCTTTAGAGGATTGGGGGAAAATATGGGAATCAACATCTGGAACCTCACGTTGTGTTGTGCTGAAAGAAACAGCATTTAACATTCTTCTTTTCTGATATAGGACTCCTGACATCTTGCACGCTCAAAACCTAGAAGCCTCAAGTTTATGCTGGAGATGCCAAGTGTCCACAGGCACCCACTTTTTTTTCAAAACCTACTGAACGCACCCATACCTCTCAACCCTATACATTACCTATTGGGTCTTCCTCTAGCAGGTATCCCTAAAGCCTCAGGGGGACTTATGTCCTTTATTTTATTGGCTGCAAAGGGGGTCATACTTAGATGCTGGTTGTCCACATCTCCCCCTACCTTCCCACAATTTTTGGCTACAGTGACAGACATACGAAGGCTGGAACATTTGACTGCATTAATTGACGGTTCTATAAGATCTTGAAGGCATGGGATGAATCTGAGTTCTCACCAGAACCAATCCATTCAGTGCCTTAATTAAGAGTCCAGTACACCTCTCACACTACGGTTCGGTAACGATTGTGACTATCTCCCCTTTCCCCTTCGGGGCTATTTTTTCTTTCTCCAATGTTTTCCCTTTTTGAAGATTTTCCTTTTTTTTTTTAAAGTTTTCATTCGGTTGTATAGTATGGTAGTACATAGTGCATATGTGTAACTGAAACGAAAATAGAAAGTTGATTTGTTAGACTACACCATGCATTTGAGCGTTTACATTCCTGTGTGCATGTGATACTACCTATATGATAAAATGCCCTACTTATGTCTTACTTTATTGTATGTTTTATAAAAATGTTATAAATAAACAATTAAAAAAAAATCTTTATCTAGAACCTGCTGACAAGGTTGGCTTGCTGGTGGTGATGGATGTAATATTGTGATGAACTAATGACACCGTGATACAAATGTGTACAGAAATTGGTATGGAATTCCTGTTTTTTTCTATCCAAAAAAGTGCACAGGTTGTCAATTATGCCTTTGGTAGCAGCATTATAGATAAAGATACAAAAAAGTTCTTCCAGCTTGATTATCCAATTACACCATTTATTTAATTACTCCTCAAGATACACAAACATTTATCCCATACAGTTGGGAGACCCATTGTTTCCAGTGTGGGTTCAATATATTTCACCTTAGCTTAGTAAAGTAATATCTTCCTTATTTCCTTGTTGTCGATCCTATTTTTAGGACACCAATAAATTTTCATCTAAATTTAAGGACATTAAACCTACATCTGGTGTTTTTCCGTTTAGCTGAGACATATTTATCTGATATACATCAATTGATCATGATTTGAGAATCATTGCAAGTGTCAAGATCATGTTACAAAATAATTTATATATATATACACACACACACACACACACACACACACAGTATCTCACGAAAGTGAGTACACCCCTCACATTTTTGTAAATATTTTATTATATCTTTTCATGTGACAACACTGAAGAAATTACACTTTGCTACAATGTAAATTAGTGAGTGTACAGCTTGTGTAACAGTATAAATTTGCTGTCCCCTCAAAATAACTCTACACACAGCCCTTAATGTCTAAACCGCTGGCAACAAAAGTGAGTACACCCCTAAGTGAAAATGTCCAAATTGGGCTCAAAGTGTCAATATTTTGTGTGGACCCCATTATTTTCCAGCACTGCTTTAACCCTCTTGAGCATGAAGTTTACCAGAGCTTCACAGGTTGCCACTGGAGTCCTCTTCCACTCCTCCATGATGACATCACGGAGCTGGTGGATGTTAGAGACCTTGCACTCCTCCCAGTGCTGGGACAAGGCCATTTGGTGCCCAGGGCGAAGATGGCAAACTGCGCCCCCCCCCCCCCCGGTTTTAATAAAGAATCAATGTCGTTTCAAAACAAGAATATACTTAAAACAATACAAGTTCAATTATGTTTAATGCGATAGAAACAGAGTTCACTCACACATTTTAATATGTATTTTTATTTTTATACCAAATATTGGGGTATTGCAGAGTATTGGGGGCTATTGCAGATTATTGCAAAGTATTGTGGGGTATTGCAGGGTATTGCGGGGTATTGCAGGGTATTGCGGGGTATTGCAGGCTATTGCACAGTATTGTGGGGTATTGCAGAGTATTGCACAGTATTGTGGGGTATTGCAGAGTATTGTACAGTGTTGCGGGATATTGCAGAGTATTGAACAGTATTGTGGGGTATTGCAGAGTATTGCACAGTATTGTGGGGTATTGCAGAGTATTGGGGGCTATTGCAGAGTATTGCACAGTATTGCGGGGTATTGCAGAGTATTGTGGGGTATTGCAGAGCATTGCACAGTATTGTGGGGTATTGCAGAGTATTGCACAGTATTGTGGGGTATTGCAGAGTATTGCGGGGTATTGCAGAGTATTGCACAGTGTTGCGGGGTATTGCAGAGTATTTCGGGGTATTGCAGAGTATTGCACAGTGTTGCGGGGTATTGCAGAGTATTTCGGGGTATTGCAGAGTATTGCACAGTGTTGCGGGGTATTGCAGAGTATTTCGGGGTATTGCAGAGTATTGCACAGTATTGTGGGGTATTGCAGAGTATTGTGGGGTATTGCAGAGCATTGCACAGTATTGTGGGGTATTGCAGAGTATTGGGGGCTATTGCAGAGTATTTCACAGTATTGCGGGGTATTGCAGAGTATTGTGGGGTATTGCAGAGCATTGCACAGTATTGTGGGGTATTGCAGAGTATTGCACAGTATTGTGGGGTATTGCAGAGTATTGCGGGGTATTGCAGAGTATTGCACAGTGTTGCGGGGTATTGCAGAGTATTTCGGGGTATTGCAGAGTATTGCACAGTGTTGCGGGGTATTGCAGAGTATTTCGGGGTATTGCAGAGTATTGCACAGTGTTGCGGGGTATTGCAGAGTATTTCGGGGTATTGCAGAGCATTGCACAGTGTTGTGGGGTATTGCAGAGTATTGCACAGTATTGTGGGGTATTGCAGAGTATTTCGGGGTATTGCAGAGCATTGCACAGTATTGTGGGGTATTGCAGAGTATTTCGGGGTATTGCAGAGCATTGCACAGTATTGTGGGGTATTGCAGAGTATTGTGGGGTATTCAGCAGTGGTGGTCACTGGTCATTAACCTCGCCTCAGCCTCCTCCCCTCCCCCAATCAAGCCATTTATTAATCTGTTTTTTAGTGTTTACTTACACAAGTTCAGACTCAGAAGTTATGAGTCTGAACTTGTGTAAGTAAACACTAAAAAAACAGATTAATAAATGTCTGGATTGGGGGGAGGGGAGGAGGCTGAGGCGAGGTTAATGACCAGTGACCACCACTGCTGAATATCTGAGTCAGAACACTGGCACTGCGCTCTTCTACCTTCCAGATTGAATCCAGCCTGAGCCAGCCAGCCAGCAGCTCCTCAGCTCGGCTCCGCTTGAGATAACAGACAGCGCGCCGACACGACACAGCTCAGCTCAGGTCAGCTCTCAGCTCTCAGCTCACAGCTCCCGCGCTCCTCTCTGCGTCCTCCCACCTCGCCTCCGGCCGTGAGTGACGTCACGGCGCTGGCAGAGACTACGGGACTCCTCCGTAGGGGAGTAAACAGTGTAGTTGTGTGCTGAGGGAAGGGAAGGGAGGATCATGCAGGAGCGCACAGCTGCGCCCCCCCCCCCTATACCAAATGGTACCGCCCAGGGCACGTGCCCTCTCCGCCCCTGCCTTGTACCGGCCCTGACTCCTCCACCTTCCATTTGAGGATGCCCCACAGATGCTCAATAGGGTTTAGGTCTGGAGACATGCTTGGCCAGTCCATCACCTTTACTCTCAGCTTCTTTAACAAGGCAGTGGTCGTCTTGAAGGTGGGTTTGGGGTCGTTATGTTGGAATACTGCCCTGCGGCCCAGTCTCCAAAGGGAGGGGATCATGCTCTGCTTCAGTATGTCACAGTACATGTTGGCATTCATGGTTCCCTCAATTAACTGTCGTGCAGCCCAGCACCATGACAATCCCACCACCATGCTTAACTGTAGGCAAGACACTCGTCTTTGTACTCCTCAAGTGGTTGCTGCCACACACGTTTGACACCATCTGAACCAAATATGTTTGTCTCATCAGACCACAGGACATGGTTCCGGTAAATCATGTCTATAGTCTGCTTGTCTTCAGCAAACTGTTTGCGGGCTTAGAAGAGGTTTCCTTCTGGGACGACAGCCTTGCAGACCAAATTGATGCAGTGTGCGGCGTATGGTCTGAGCACTGACAGGATAACCCCCCACCCCTTCAACCTCTGCAGCAATGCTGGTAGCACTCATACATCTATTTCCCAAAGACAACCTCTGGATATGCCGCTGAGCATGTGCACTCAACCTCTTTGGTCAACCATTTCGAGGCCTGTTCTGAGTGGAATCTGTCCTGTTAAACTGCTGTATGATCTTGGCCACTGTGCTGCAGCTCAGTTCAGGGTTTTGGCAATCTTCTTATAGCCGAGGCCAAATTTATAGAGCAACAATTCTTTTTTTCAGATCTTCAGAGTTCTTTGCTATGAGGTGCCATATTGAACTTCCAGTGAGCAGTATGAGAGAGTGAGAGCGATAACACCAAATTTAACACACCTGCTCCCCATCCACACCTGAGACCTTGTAACACTAATTAATCACATGACACTGGGGAGGGAAAATTGCTAATTGGACCCAATTTGGACAATTTCACTTAGGTGTGTACTTACTTTTATTCCCAGCGGTTTAGACATTAATGGCTGTGTTTAATCTATGTGGATGAATAGTGCTTGGGACTTTGCGTGAGGACAATGGGGCCGCCCACTACCCCTCCTCCATCCCGGTTCAATAAAAAAATGAGAGAGAACAGATGTGGGACTTTGAATGAGGCACAAGGGGGCAGAAATATAAATTGGATAAAAATGCGATTTATTCTTGAAATAATACAAATTTCCTATTTTTACATACATATTTAGGCACATAGCTCTATATATGCTGGCACATAGCTCTATAATGATGATTTATAGTCATCCAAGAAATATATTTCGACAAGGGTTACTATAGCAAACATGACATGCAATAAATTAGGAACGTTCATACGCTTATGATGGATCATTGTGTATACAAAACGGTGGTTCTGAGCTCTACGTCGTTTCGGGGCCTTATAGCCACTCATCAGGAGCATAACCGTTGTACCATCTATAAATTGAGGAGATAACAGTGATAAATGATAATGAAAAACAAATGGGTGATGATGGAACGGGACTAAATACTATTTTCTCACCAGAAACAGGGACTTGCAACACGCATGTGCAGAGTTAGCACGGCCCCACATGCCCAGCCAGCCCGTATGCCAGGGTCCGAAGCTGAGGGGGCATGTCTCGGCGGCGCCGCCCACACAGGTGGCCCCCCAGACTGGGTCAGTGTAGGGAATTGGAATGGATGGGTGATGAATGTGGCCTCGTAAGGAGGAAGGGAGGTGAGACGATTCCCAACCTATAAAAATAACAAGTGTGGGGAATGATGTGTGAATGACAAAATGATGTGTCACAAAAAACAGAAATTGTGAAGTATGATGTGAAATGGGGAAGAGAGGAAAGAAGAAAAAAGGAGAAGAAAAGAAGAACAGAGGGGAAAAGGGAAAGTGAAAAAGAGGAATAAACAAAAAAAGAAAAGAAAAAGAGAGAAAAAAGGGCAAAGGGTGGAGGAGTGTAGAAAAAGGGGGAATAAAATCTAGAAAGAGGAGGGGAAAATAGGAGATAGGTGAGGGGAAACCTGTGTGGGCGGCGCCGCCGAGACATGCCCCCTCAGCTTCGGACCCTGGCATACGGGCTGGCTGGGCATGTGGGGCCGTGCTACCTCTGCGCATGCGTGTTGCGAGTCCATGTTTCTGGTGAGAAAATAGTATTTAGTCCCGTTCCATCATCACCCATTTGTTTTTTTGCCGCATCCTCTGTCTTCTACCTGCAGCTCTGTCTGAACAGTATTAAGAAGCTCTCCACGATTGTTTTGTGTGTAGAAAGGACCCGCAGTGAGCTTCTGCCATTCCTGACAGGATGCCTGTGGAGCCATAGAGAGCCTGTTTGGAGATCATCTGTTATCCTATCACTGAGCCCAGGGGTGGCTCCATAGCGTGTATTGACGCAGCTGAACACTGTGTCACACGCTCTAAGGTGAGCGCAACTACTTTGGGGGTCACCGAGGCACGTCACGGCATGATCTGGGCACTGTGATTCAGCAATTGGATTTTTTTCTCTGAAGCACTTTATGCACCTTAGTTTATCTTTGGAACTTTTCACTGCACATTACTGTGTGATGTTATATTGGAAGATTTTTCACAAATAAGGACAATAATTATCTCAAGCATCACATATCACTCATGGTTTTATGTATATATTTGTATATATCACCTGTCACTTATATGATTTTATTGGAGTTTTGCATGTGATTTGTATATGATATTATATTTATAGTGCACGTTTTTTCATTTTTATTTTTATTGAGTATTATCGATTAATGAATGTGCATTACATTTATATATGTAGAGTTTATTTATTATTTGCACATTGCACTTTGGATTTTTTACATATGGCACTTCTCTGACACATTTATTAATACATGCAGTGTTGATTTCAGTATTATTGATTAACTAGTGTGCATTATATTTATTTACATACTTAGAGTTTGTCTATCATTGGCATATTGCACTTTGGATTTATTATATATGGCACTTAGTTGCACTTTTTTGGCACATTGATCTATACATGCAGGATTGATTTCAGATCTGCATCACATGCACATGGCACTTTTTTATTAAGTGCACATGGCACCAGTAGGGTGAATGTATATAGTGATACATACCTAAGCGCAGCGCAGTTTTCTCTATTTATATTTACTGCACGGCCATGAATACGTGATCTGCGTTTGCAGCTGGGCATTTATTTTTAGTTGGTTCTCCATTAAGGTATTGGATTATTGTGGCTCGCAAGATTTCCTTTTTTATAACATGTATATAATAACTCTTTATTTCAAAAACACTGCCTATCGTGAATGAAATTTAAAGATGACGTGTTTGCTGTCTGGCAAGGTGATTTAGAATCATTATTATCATTTCATGAATTTTGGACCATGTTGTCCATAGCTTATAAAAGTGAAGACCTTTGTAGATAAAAGGGTACATACCCAAAATAATTGTTTGCTGAGTGATGTTTATGTAAAACCCACTGATTGTAACCAAGTATTGAAATATACTAGTTTCCATCAGTATTCACTCCTGTTCCTAGAAAGTAGCTGCAGAGAGTTTCCCATGTTGTAAAAGATGGATTGGTCAGGGAAGATAATCTTTCAGAATTGGTTAACAAATTGAATTGAGTTATCCAAGACAGGTGATGGAAATGAAAATGTATAAACAGCTAAAACACAGGTGGATGGTGTTAGTAGCAATCATGGCTGCAATAGGATCCTGTTTGTTGTCCAGTATCATACCTTAACTGACTTAATTTGACTGTTGAAAACGTTATTGTATATCTCTGCAAAGAATTATCCTCAGATTGCAGAATTGAATCTGCAATCTTTCAGACAAGGTTGAACAATTTATGATTGGGTTGCCTGTGCAGCCTGTGTAAATCTACTACATACATTTCTAGGTTCTAAAAAGAATGGTAGCTATCTATGTCTTTTTTGCATACATTGTTCTAAAATGAATAAAAGTGAAATGCTCACTCATCCCCATCAGGGTTATTCTATAGAAAAAAAATGAATATCCTTGTTTAAGTTTGTTTGTTATCTGTATAATAAAATGACCATGTGGATTATATTATATAGGTGAAATGACAGAACAAGTTGAAACGAGAATTGAGTGACATAAATATGCAATTCATCCACATGTTTGCTGTGTCCCCCACATGACTTCTCGCAAACTGCAAACGGGACTTCTTATGGCTTTCTTTCAACAATGGTTTTCTTATTGCTACTCTTCCATAAAAGCCAGATTTGTGGATTGCACAACTTAGGCCCCTTTCAAACGGGCGGACCGTTCAGATCCGCCTGTCAGTTTTTTAGACAGACCTGAACGGACGCTCCATACAGATCTATGGAGTGATGGATGTCAGCGGTGACATGTCCGCTGACATCCGACCCGCTGCGATCCGCTAAAGTGTGACGGAGGAAAACCCTACTTTTCCATCTGTCTGCGGATCGGATCAGATGAAAACGGACTCTATGGTCCATCTTCATCTGATCCCCCATAGAAGAGAGCGGCGCTCTGACAGGTCGGTCTCTGCAGAGTGTGCAGAGACTGACCTGTCAGCTGCCTGCTCAGCGGGGATCGACGGATCGATCCCCCGCTAAGCAAAGCGGAGCCCTATGCGGACACGTCCGTGTGAAAGGGCCCTAATAGTTGTTACCATGGGCCTCTTGGCTGCTTCTCTGATTAATGCTCTTAATGTCTGGCCTGTCAGTTTAAGTGGACGGCCATGTCTTGGTAGGTTTACATTTGCGCCATACTCATTCCATGTTCAGATGATGGATTGAACACTGCTCCATTAGATGCTCAAAGCTTGGGATTTTTTTTTATAACCTAACTTTGCTTTAAACTTCTTCCCACAACTTTATCCCTGACCTGTCTGGTGTGTTCCTTGGCCTTCATGATGCTGTTTGTTCACTAAGGTTCTCTAACATACCTCTGAGGGCTTCACAGAATAGCTGTATTTCTACTGAGATTAAATTACACACAGGTGGACTTTATTTACTAATTAAGTGACTTTTGAAGGCAATATTTTCTACTAGTTAGGGGTATCAGAGTAAAGGGGGCTGAATACAAATGCACGCCACACTTTTCAGATATTTATTTGTAAAGCATTTTGAAAAAGATTTATCATTTTCCTTTGACTTTGCAAATATATGCTACTTTGTGTTGGTCTATCACATAGAATCCCAATAAAATAAATTTACGTTTGTGGTTGTAACATGACAAAATGTGGAAAATTTCAGGGGATATGAATACCTTTTCAAGGCACTATATATATATATATATATATATATATATATATATATATATATATATATATATATATATATATATACAGTGCCTTGCAAAAGTATTCGGCCCCCTTGAACTTTTCAACCTTTTGCCACATTTCAGGCTTCAAACATAAAGATATAAAATTTAATTTTTTTTGTGAAGAATCACCAACAAGTGGGACACAATTGTGAAGTGGAACGAAATCTATTGGATATTTTAAACTTTTTTAGCAAATAAAAAACTGAAAAGTGGTGCGTGCAAAATTATTTGGCCCCTTTACTTTCAGTGCAGCAAACTCACTCCAGAAGATCAGCGAGGATCTCTGAATGATCCAATTTTGTCCTAAATGACTGATGGTGATAAATAGAATCCACTTGTGTGTAATCAAGTCTCTGTATAAATGCACCTGCTCTGTGATAGTTTCAGGGTTCTGTTGAAAGCGCAGAGAGCATCATGAAGACCAAGGAACACACCAGGCAGGTCCGTAATACTGTTGTGGAGAAGTTTAAAGCCGGATTTGGATACAAAAAGATTTCCCAAGCTTTAAACATCCCAAGGAGCACTGTGCAAGCGATCATTTTGAAATGGAAGGAGTATCAGACCACTGCAAATCTACCAAGACCTGGCTGTCACTCTAAACTTTCAGCTCAGACAAGGAGAAGACTGATCAGAGATGCAGCCAAGAGGCCCATGATCACTCTGGATGAACTGCAGGGAACTACAGCTGAGGTGGGAGAGTCTGTCCATAGGACAACAATCAGTCGTACACTGCACAAATCTGGCCTTTATGGAAGAGTGGCAAGAAGAAAGCCATTTCTCAAAGATATCCATAAAAAGTCTCGTCTAAAGTTTGCCACAAGCCACCTGGGAGACACACCAAACATGTGGAAGAAGGTGCTCTGGTCCGATGAAACCAAAATCGAACTTTTTGGCCACAATGCAAAACGATATGTTTGGCGTAAAAGCAACACAGCTCATCACCCTCAACACACCATCCCCACTGTCAAACATGGTGGTGGCAGCATCATGGTTTGGGCCTGCTTTTCTTCAGCAGGGACAGGGAAGATGGTTAAAATTGAGGGGAAGATGGATGCAGCCAAATACAGGACCATTCTGGATGAAAACCTGTTGGAGTCTGCAAAAGACCTGAAACTGGGACGGAGATTTATCTTCCAACAAGACAATGATCCCAAACATACAGCAAAATCTACAAAGGAATGGTTCACAAATAAAGGTATCCAGGTGTTAGAATGGCCAAGTCAAAGTCCAGACCTGAATCCAATCGAGAATCTGTGGAAAGAGCTGAAAACTGCTGTTCACAAACGCTCACCATCCAACCTCACTGAGCTCGAGCTGTTTTGCAAGGAAGAATGGGCAAGAATTTCAGTCTCTCGATGTGCAAAACTGATCGAGACATACCCCAAGCGACTTGCAGCTGTAATCGCAGCAAAAGGTGGCTCTACAAAGTATTAACGCAAGGGGGCCGAATAATTTTGCACGCCCCACTTTTCATTTTTTTATTAGTTAAAAAAGTTTCAACAATCCAATAGATTTCGTTCCACTTCACAATTGTGTCCCACTTGTTGGTGATTCTTCACAAAAAATAAAAATTTTATATCTTTATGTTTGAAGCCTGAAATGTGGCAAAAGGTTGAAAAGTTAAAGGGGGCCGAATACTTTCGCAAGGCACTGTATATATATATATATATATATATATATATATATATATATATATATATATATAATGTACTGTATATGTCAAATTGTTCAATACAAAACAAAAAAAATCCACAGTGCAAAGATTTTTGACTTCACGTTAGTACAGTAACTACTGTACAATAACTAGTGTGTATTTAAATATGGCACTATGTTTAACCAGAGCCCCGAGCCTCTTTGAGAATTACTTAGAACCTCCAGACATTATATATTTTTTTCTAACACCCTAGAGAATAAAATGGCAGTCATTGCAATACTTTCTGTCACATTGTATTTATGCAGCGGTCTTACAAGAACACTGCAACAGTAAATGTCACGCTTAAAAATTGCGCCCGCTCATGAAATGGCGACAAACTTTTACCCTTAAAAATCTCCATAGGTGAAGTTTAAAGTTGCATGTTTTTAGTTACAGAGGAGGTCTAGGGCTAGAATAATTGTTCTTGCTGTAACGATCGCGACGATACCTCACATGTGTGGTTTTATCACCGTTTTCATAGGTGGGCGCTGCTCACATATGCATTCACTTCTGCACGCGAGCTCAGCGAGACGAGGCACGTTTAAATTTTTTTTTTCTTATTTATTTTACATTTTATATTTTATTTTTACACTGTTTTTTTTTTTTTTTAAATGTGTCACTTTTACTCCTATTACAAGGAATGTAAACATCCCTTGTAAAAGAAAAAAAGCATGACAAGCCCTCTTAACCACTTGCCGCCCGCCATATGTCTGCATCATATAGCAGAATGACGGCGGCAAAGTGGTTTCAATATCCTGAATGGGCATCATTTGACGTCTGCAGGATACTGAGCCGCTGCGCGCTCCCGGGGGCGCTCCCGGGGGCGCGCATCGCGGCGATCTTTGTTGCAGGGTGTCAGTCTGACACCCTGCAACACCGATTTAGATAAAGAGTCTCTGACGGAGACTCTTTACCACGTGATCAGCTGTGTCCAATCCAATCACGATGTAAATAGGAAGAGCCGGTGATCGGCTTTTCCTCACTCGCGTCTGACAGACACGAGTAGAGGAGAGCCGATCGACTGCTCTCCTGACAGGGGGGGGTCTGTGCTGATTGTTTATCAGCACAGCCCTCCCTCGGATCCCACCCAGGACCACCAGGGAAGCCGCCCAGGACCACCAGGGAAGCCATATCTACACTGGACCACCAGGTATGCCCCCTAGACCCCCAGGGAAATACTAATCTGTGCCCAGGCAGCTGCCAATCAGTGCCCACTCACAATGCCTACCACTGCCAGTGCCACCAGGGATGCGTATCAGTGCCGCGTATCAGTGCCCATCAGTGCCACTTATCAGTGCCCATCAGTGCCCAGCAGTGCCGCCTATCAGTGCCCATCAGTGCCCATCAGTGCCACCCATAAGAACCCATCTTTGCAGCCTTTCAGTGCCCATCAGTGTCGCCTATCTGTGCCCATCAGTGCCCACCAGTGCCACCCATGAGTGCCCATTAGTGCTGCCTATCAATGCCCATCAGTGCTGCATATCAGTGCCACCCTTCAGTGCCACCTACCAGTGCCCATTAGTGCCGTATATCAGTGCTCATCGTCAGTGCCCGCTCATTGGTGCCACCTCATCGGTGCCGCCTTATCAGTGCCGCCTTATCAGTGCCGCCTTATCAGTGCCCATCAGTGAAAGAGAAAACTTACTTATTTACAAAAAATTTTAACAGAAACAAAAGCAAAACTTTCATTTTTTTCTAAATTTTTGGTCTTTTTTTATTTGTTTAGCAAAAAATAAAAACCGCAGAGGTGATCAAATACCACCAAAAGAAAGCTCTATTTGTGGGAACAAAATGATAAAAATTTAGTTTGAGTATAGTGATGGATGACCGCGCAATTGTCATTCAAACTGCGACAGCACTGAAAGCTGAAAACTGGTCTGGGCAGGAAGGTGTATAAGTGCCTTGTATTGAAGTGGTTAAATATGAGATCTGGGGTCAAAAAGACCTCAGATCTCATATTTACACTAAAATGCAATTAAAAAAAAATTAAATTAAGTCTCTTTAAGAGCTATGGGCGGAAGTGACGTTTTGACGTTGCTTCCACCCTGCAATATTATGGAGACAGTTGGGGACCATCTTCCCCTCTCTCGTCTCCATACCTAACAGGGAGAAAAACCCAATCGCCTCCACCGCTACCGATGCTCCGGTAAGCGGCGGAGGGCACCTGATCGCGGTGAAAGGGGGCCCTCTCCTGCCACCTATAAAAGTGGTTTTGTAGCGAATCCGCCACAGAGACCACTTTTATCTGAAAGGGGACCGCCCGCTGAAGAAGAGGATACTGGGGTTATGGCAGCTAGCTGCTGCCATAACAACGATATCCCTCTTCAAAGTACTGATGTATAACTACGGCGGGCGGTCCGTAAGTGGTTAAACAATTTAAGAGTACACAGCCCAAAAACACATTCTAAGTCAACAAAAGCTTCAAAGAACTGGAGCAAAGAAAATATTACAAAGTCCTCTATGAAAAGTAATATTGATTTGGATTCTAGCATGGTGACACTAAGATACTTTATGTAGCACTATTCTAATTTCAATATTACCCTTGAATAACCCTACTGTGATTTCTGTCCTGGATCCCATTTTGTGTAAAGCTGGACTATGGGAAGAGAGTAAAGGCATGTAGATCATGCTTCCCTATATCCTTTCTCTAATGCCGCGTACACACGGTCCTACTTTTCGTCTACAAAAGTCCAACAGACGCTGATGGACTAAAGCTGGCTGGTAATCCGATCGTGTGTGGGCTTCTCCGGACTTTCAACCGACTTTTTTAGCCTCAAATACGACGTACTTTAGATTTGAAACATGCTTCAAAACTTTTACTTCGTACCTACGACGGACCCCGAAATCCGCTCGTCTGTGTGCTAGTCCGACGGACAAAAAGCCACGCTAGGGCACCTATTGGCTACTGGCTATGAACTTCCTTATTTTAGTCCGGTGTACGTCATCACGTACGAATCCGACCGACTTTTGTGTGGTCGTGTGTAGGCAAGTCCGGTCGTTAGAAAGTAGGCCGCAAGTCCGCGGCAAGTCCACCGAAAGTCTGCCGGAAGTCTGTCCGACAGGCTGTCCGACTTTTGTAGACGAAAAGTACGACCGTGTGTACGCGGCATAATATTAAGAAAAGTGTGGATTAAAATGCAGATGGAAGTCAAGTGGCAAGATGAGAACATTGCTTTATGCTTTCTTCAATAGCTTTAGAAGTTTACTGTCTGGAGTCTGGAGTTGCATTTTAAGAAAACAGTTACTACCAGCAATCTAGATCAGTGTCTGTTCACATTTTATCTGGCTGGTCTTTATTTTACTAAGATCAAAAGACACATGAATAGCAGTTAGAAATAAAGAGCATGTGTCTACCTCCAGCAGTTGCCAAGTAATAAACATGAAATACATTTTATTCTGCAGTTTTACAAAAGAAATGTAACAGTGGTTTGTGAAATATATTGGATGAGAACAATGCACACTCAGAGGAGAGAACATAAACCATTTTTATGGAAAACATACATAAGGGAAGAGCACAATTCATCTTGTGTTGCATGTACTCTTTGTCTTGTTGTTAGACATCTTTAACTATTTGATTCACAGATGAAATATGGTTGCCGTTATAGTTGTTTATAATGTATCATTGTGAGTGTGATCGTTCAGTGGTAGAAAATGAACTGTGGAGACTTCCTCCTTTTATAGCTCATCTTTAACTTATTTACAAGGTTCCAGTGTTATGATAAAATACATAGGGACTAAGTTGCAAATACCCAAAATTAGCAAATCCTTAAAAGAACATATCTTAATTATCTCTAATATCTACCGCTGTATTGTATGTTGAATGCCCTATTAGTTGTTGCTGAGACTTCCTCAGGTTTTTAACAACTTGGTGTAACCCTGACGGTTCACCATCAATTGTTTTGGGAAACAACTGTTACTCATCCAGATGTTGTTAAAATCATTAAAGCGGTATTAAACCCAAAACCAAATGTGCAATATATTGCAACTTACCAATCAGGTAATCAGGTAGATGTGGTGGCTGCATCAGTTTTCTTTTCTTAGGCGTTTTCCCCCGTTTTCACCTCATGATCTGACCAGTAACACACCTCTCCTATTACAGTGCCCCCACTCTAGATGAAGGGGCACAGGGGCAGCAGCATTGTTAGCCTGGGGTGAGGAGAGTGGTAGATTTACTAGCATATTTAAATACACTAAATCAAAGCCAAACTCCAGCTAAAGCCTAATACACACTAGCAAGTTCTTTTCATTCAACCCAGTGGACTGAACAAAAAAAACTGAAGAGCTTGAGAGGATCGACTGTACTAACAATCCAATGTTAGTACAGTTATCTCCCCCTGCTGAGCTGTTGTGTTCTGACAGTGGGATGGCCCAATGCCAGAACACACCGATCAGTGCTCTCAGCCATTGGCTGAGAGCGCTGGTTGGATGCCGATCGGCAGACCTTTTTTGGTCATGCCCTTTTGACAGAAGCTGGACTTTCAGCTGGCTTCTGTTGGACCAGATGCTATACACATGGGCTCGATGTTGGCCGGTTTCTATTCAACCGGCCGACACCGCTTAATGTTCGGCCTATGTGTACAGGGCTTAATACTTTATAAACAGGTTACATTTTGGGACAAAGGTTTTACATAAATAAAAACTGATCATTATAAGGCCCCTGCTAGTGTTTAATGTTTTTTTCATCTCTGCAAATGATACATTCTGCTGGGGAGTCTGTTCTTTTGAAAAAAGAAACAGACTTCCTGACCAGATCACCAGGTGAAAATAAAAGAAAGAAAGACTAAAAGAGAAAATGTTGGAAAAAAAAAAAGAAAATGAATGCACCCATCACATCTAAGAAATGGTAAGCTGCAAGATAATAAATGTTTGCTTTTGGGTTTACTATCACTTTAACCAGTTCCCGACCAGCTCACACAGATATGCTGCGGCAGAATGGCTCTCCTTGGCGAAACCCTGTACGGGTATGTCCTTCCCCTTTACGGCCACCAGAGGGCACGCGCACACGCCGCTGCACAGCGGGGAACCCAATGCGTGTGGCTGGCGGTCGCGTGCACGAGTGCAAGCACAGGGATTTGTGTGTGTAAACACACAAATCCCTGTGCGTCAGAGGAGAGGAGACATGTCGTTTGTTCCTAGTAAGCAGGAACAGCGATATGTCTCCTCTCTTACTCATTCCTATTCCCATACAGTTAGAACACACTGAGGGAACACAAATTTAACCCCTTGATCGCCCCTTCTTTTAAAGGGTAACTCTACTTTCATGGGGGGAAAAAATAGCAAATAAAAAAAAATAATATAGCATATACAATTGCGACACAAGTTGTGATTGAATGTTTTTAAAATTTTCTTTCCTTTTCAATCTGCAGCACTGTAATTTTCTGTAAAGTGCAATGCAATATGGCTACCTGGAGGTGTTCTGTTTACAGAATGTGTACAGAACGCTCCCCCAGAAACATAATTTCCTGCTTGTGAGATTGGCTCACTGATTTTATCAGAAGTCTAAATTAAGATACAAGTCCGATTTCAGGTGTAGCACTAACTCTCGGTGGAGCTGCTGGTTTAAGCGGGCTTGTTACCTTCACTCTCCTTCCCTCTGTTTTACCGGCACCGGGTCTAGGGGTTCTGTTGAGTTTATCTCTGGACGATACACGCACCAACACTTGAGTACGTTTTCAATGCTTTATTGAACAATTTACTAAGGAAATAGCAGGAAAGAGGCAGAAGGGAAACTGCAGAAGAAACTCAAATATCTTCTTGTAAGGTTCTTGACAAATGTCCTGGTAGAATTTGGATATTGTAATAGAATGCGCTCCCCTCGTGGGACACACTCTTTGCTCGCCTGGATAGGCCTCTCTCACTTGCCTAGCAGCCAGTACGTAGCATGAACAAAAGTCTCTGCCACAGACTTGTTTGGGATAAACCGGTACGATCCTCTGCCACAGGATGTATTGGTTTTTCTGCAATGAACGTCAGTCACAGTGCTTGAACCTTTAAGCCAACCCGGCAACACTATGCTGTATAGTTACTTTTAGGATACGTCCTCCAACCGAGTCACCAGGCCCCTCTCCAGACCAGCATGCTGAGTGATCCTTCCATGACAGGTCCTCCCCTGGGATCTCCTCGGTTGTCCAGCTTCCTCCCTTTGGATAGACAGCTCAGGACCATTCCTTGGCTGCTGTGGTAGGCCCCAGACAAGCTTCTGGGCCCACCCCTGCGCCGCAGCGACGTGGGCCTCCGGAACGGAGGACCACGAGATTGCTTCTCTAACGCATACCTGTCGGCCAGGAGGGCCAGCAGGTGGCTGTAAAACGAACCCCACAATATGGCATCTGACCCATAAATACCCTCGCCCAGAATGCATCTCGGAGGACCACCTCCACCGAGTTGTCTCTGGGACAGAAGAGCAGCCATGCGCTTCGACACGTTGCATTTCCAACACTGACCAGTGACAACAGCGACACCTACCAGTCAGCACGGAAACACACACAACGTCACCAAAGCTGGAACAGAGGCAAACCTAACCAATTTAACGAACAAGTTACTAAATTTACCTAACATATGGTAGATCGCAAATCTACCAGCGCTACACAGGCATCCCCTGCAACAAAAATATAATTTTTGGTAAGATACTCCCAATGGGAAATAACGTCCAAAGGGATGCAGACCCTGCAACTTTCCTCATTAGAGCCCTGATTCTGCAGCAGCAGCTGGTTGATAGTTATGAAACCACTCCCATTAGACTCACTCAGTAGAGTGGAACAAACAGTGATTTCTTCAGGGTAACAAAAGGTAGGAATTTGCAACAAAGTTTGTTAAAATCCTTGTAATGTACATAGATCACCCAGAGGGGAATGTTTTTTTTCTCAACAAAAGTGGAGTTACCCTTTAAACATCAATGAACACCTCCCCATGCTCCCAGCCCAATTACTATGTTGTGTAATGCTCTGCAAATGGCCATTCAGAAAGACTGTGTGCAGTGAGCAAACTTTTTTGTTTTTGAAACAAAACAGGGGTGCTTTATTTCACATTACTACAAATACAGCAGAAAAGTACACAAGACAAGGTACAGTGCATTACATTGTCAAATGAGGAATTCAAAAGAACCAAGAGATCAGCAACAGATGAGGAGTTTTTTAAAAGCCATGTACAAGAGCAGACACATCAAATCAGATACAGAGTCAGTTAACTTGTAGTCCAAGGGGATCAAACTTCATCAAACTTCCAAGGACAGCCCCTATTGATATAGATTAGCTTGTACATAGGATGGGCAGCATCCACCATAGCCTCCCAGCAGTGAGCAAACTTTATTTCTTATTGGACAATATCCAAAAAGACATAACACAGGGGTATTGGAAAGACTTAACACAGGGGTATTTCTCTCTGGTTTTATCAGGAATTGGAGCTATAGATCTCAAGAAACTCTAGAATTGCTACCATGGTCCTCTGCAAGGCTCTGAATAGTTATGCCACGTACACACGGTCGGACATTGATCGGACATTCCGACAACAAAATCCATGGATTTTTTCCGACGGATGTTGGCTCAAACTTGTCTTGCATACACACGGTCACACAAAGTTGTCGGAAAATCCGATCGCTCTGAACACGTACGTCGGGACTATTAAACAGGGCAATAGCCAATAGCTTTTGTCTCTTCATTTATTCTGAGCATGCGTGGCAATTTGTCCATCGAATTTGTCTACACACGATCGGAATTTAAAGGATCGGATTTTGTTGTCAGAAAATTTTATAGCATGCTCTCAAACTTTGTGTGTCGGAAATTCCGATGGAAAAAGTCCAATGGAGCCCACACACGGTCGGAATTTCCGACAACAAGCTCTAATCGCACATATTCCATCAGAAAGTCTGACCGTGTGTACAGGGCATTAGAATTTACTGCACCATAAACAGCAGAATAAATGGTTCCCCTTTTGATCATGTGGATGAGGTAATATGTGAAAATCCCTTCATGTTCCTTCTGGAATTTAAAGAGGAACTGAACTCTGAAAGTGTCCATAAAAAGGCTGGCACATGACTAGTCACCAATATTAAATTAATAAATTAATAAACCCCTCTACACTATGAATCAAATCCCATTCAAAATCAAATATGTAATACAAATAACCATTTTAATCAGCGGGTATTTAAATATAATACCCCTTACAATTTTTTAGAACACATTACGGCGCTGATCTAATATATACAACCTTAAAAATTACAATGTGTTTAAATATCCAATTATCAAATAAACCAACCAATTCTAGTGCAAAGAAAATATAGTATGAATCTTGTGCAAAACATTTTTTAAAAATATCAGTCCAACGGTGCTTAAATTAAATTTCCATCATTAGAGATCAGATAGATAAATATAAACAAAAGTCCAATAGTGTACAGCCTTAAAATGATTGTGTTGTTGACAGCAGATGTAATGATAGCAGTGTCCTGCACCCATGGGCCAATTCCATTAAGTGGAATATGATGGCTGCTCCCATTACTCTTCTGCAAGCTTACCCTGCCCCTAGATGAAACCCTCATGCATGGTGTTGTGCTTCTCCCTCCTTTTCCTCCTCTACAGTTATTGGCAGGCAGGACACCGCCTGTTTTTAGCAGACAGGATTGAATCGGATGCCGGCAGGTGACATCCTCCACTCCATAGAGAGCAATTAATGGTCCGATCGGGTCCGCCGGACCTGATCGATCTGTCTGTGTGAAAGGGGCCTAAAAGGCATAATCATTTCCAAAGGGTAGTGTTGACAATATCGTGAATGCTTAGAGTAGGTGAAAGCAGGCATCTCTATAAGTTCAGGATGTGACAATCCTAGAGTTCATGAAGCACACATCTGTGCAGGTCTACATTTTGGCCACACCCCCCAGTCTATCCTTTTGTAATACATTTAGTTTGCATTGCACCGGCCACTCTTGTGCCAGCTAAAATTGTAACAAAGTTAATCCTAAACTTATTTGGTAATCTTATTTCAATTTTAGCTTATAGACAAGATTGCAACTCTATTGAAAAAATATGGAGCACCGTGTAATTTAAACCATGCCCTGAGAATCGTTTGTGTTCTTTGCTGGAATTTCATTAATGCCTTGAGAAAATATGTTCATAATGAAAAATGTTGTAGAACTTTGTTAATCCCAAACATATTGTCAAAACAAAGAATTCTCTTTAGAAATTGTGTTGTTTCTTTTTTTCTCATGTCTTGATTTTGAGTTTTATTTTTTAATTGAATGAGTTGTAGATTATGAAATCTAATCTTTTGATTAAAGAAAATAATTATGAACGAGTAAAGTTTTAACATGTTCTTACACTTATTACACATATTTGGGACACATTTTGTATTGTTAGACATTAAAATAGAATCATATTTTTAAAAATTTTCTAAATTAACATTAATCTCTTAATAACTATTGAATACGCAGAAAGTCTATGCTGTAATGTGTATTACATTTCTACACTTGGGTGTAGATCACGTTTGCTGTTTAAAGTATATGTGCTTGCTCAGATGTAAATTTCCATGTGAATTTGTCGGGATGGGAATGTGTTGAAGTGTGCATTTTCATATGCACTGTATACCTTGTATCAGCATCAGCAATGCCCACAGTAATGATGCTGGGATCCTAACACATCGGCTGATTTACATAAGGAATAAAAAATGTTCACTTAGCAAACTGAAGATATGTTTACTTCAATTATATCATTGTGTGCAATATATATATATATATATAGATATATATATATATATAGATATATATATATATATATAGATATATATATATATATCTATATATATATATATATCTATATATATATATATATATATATATATATATCAAGTTTAACCAATAACAGAAACCTCAAAATATTAAATATATATAAAACCCACAGAGTATGGTCCAATTTTCTCCAACGGGGGGGGGGGAGAAAGCGGGATTAGGGGATTAGTTCCTCGTCCCCTAAGGTAATAAGATATTGCCTGGATCAACCATCTCTGGTGTTATTACTTATAAATGTTAATATCCAATTACCGTATTTATCGGCGTATAACACGCGCCGGCGTTTAACACACACCCAAGTTTAGGAGAGAATTTTAAGGAAAAAAAAAACTTTTAGGAGGGAAATTTAAGGAAAAAAAACTTACATTTAAATGCCCATCAATGCAGCCTTATCTGTCCATCTGCAGCCTTTTCAGTGTCAGTGCAGCCTTGCCCCAGTGCAGTCTTGTCAGTGCAGCCTTGTCAGTGCAGCTTTGCCCCAGTGCAGCCTTGCCCCAGTGCAGCCTTGCCCCAGTGCAGCTTTGGCAGTGCAGGTTGGCCCGTGCAGCTTTGCCCCAGTCCAGCCATGTCAGTGCAGCTTTGTGATAGATTTAAATATGGCGCCGAGACTGCAGGGATACTCCGACGAGAGCCGAGATACACATACCCGAGTGTTCTCGGCTTTTTTCGGCGCCGCTCACAGTCACGCCCAGTCCCACCCTATGATGGACATAACACAGGTCCAGGGGCGGGACTGGGCGTGACGGCGGCACCGAAAAAAGCCGAGAACACTCGGGTATGTGTATCTCGGCTCCGAAGTATCCCTGCAGTCTCGGCGCCATATTTAAATCTACCCACGGCTGTGTATGTCGGCGGCGACAGGGGACAAAAGTGCGTGTTATATGCCGATAAATACGGTACATTCTTTACATTTAGGAATTAACCCAGCTAGGTTGTCAAAGTGAAAAGTGCTTCATATTGCTTGGAATAATCCATTGGGCTTGATTTACTAAAGGATTAGAGACTATTCACTTCATTAATTGAATGTTCACTGATCCTAATAAGTACAGCATAGTTGTGTTCAGTTTATTCATCTAATCTTGTGAAAGAACAAAACATGTTTTTTAACTTCCCTTTCACATTTCTACATCTTCAAAAATGAATAGATCTGTGAAAGTTCTCACTAATCCAGATCATGATAACACTAGTAATTCAATTAAATTGTTCTGTAATGTTGAAGATGTTTTGTGACTTTTCCAAGTAGCTTTCTCAGTTCTAATAAGCAAAAACAAATATAACGTTTTGTGGTCTGTCTGGCTGCGCTTCTCCTCATCAGATACCCTAGCTGGTATGCTCCCTGCCCCCTTGAGCCCAGCTCAACCTTCACCATGATTTTCCCCCAAATGTATGGAGATGACCCCCAATTGTCAAGTTAATGTCTTTCCATCCCAGTCTCTCCCAGCAACTTCCTACCCTCCACCCACCTCCCCCCCCTCCTCTCCCAAGCTTTTCTTTTTCTATCCTTCTTCCTCCTTTCTTTCTCCCCACTGATCTTTCATCGTTTGACATAATTTGTATTTATAGATGTTTGCGAAAACTTCAGGCACAAGCGCTGCTGTAGGCGAAAGCCATTTGGCACGCTCGTTGCCGCTTTCTTTTAACTATGTCAATCATATTTCTGTTATGCTGTTTATTCTACTAATAAAACATTTTCAACCCTAATAAGCAAAAACATGCCTTAGCATTTATAGCAACAAAGGTAACTCAACCACCTTGAATCAGCCACAAGGGAATGTGCGAAGGCAGATGTTGACTGTCAAAGCATATGCTGGAAGGTGTGAAGGTTGAAAAAAAAACACTCTGTTCTAATCTCCCCCCCCCATAAGGGAATTCCAGTACGGTAAATGACGCATAGATATGCGCATACGCATAGCATTGCTGATAAAAATGAGCATAGGCGCATTGGTAATAGAAATGAGCGTGGATGCATTGCTTGTACAAATGCGCGTGCATGCACACATGAGCATGCCCACAGTTTCTGGCGCCCAACGGGCTATTTAAGGAATGCTCTTGCTCACTGTCAGTGCTGACTGGTCTTCAGCTTTCCCTGTGTCCTGAGTGTATCCTGTATCTGGCTTCCATTGATGACCTGGCTTGTTACTTACCTGATCTTGGATTCTGCTTGTACCTCTGCCCACCTGTTCCCGACCTTGGCTTCATTCCTGACCATGCTTCTGCCTATGCCTCTGTACCTTGAAGCCCAGCTGCTACTAACCTCGGCTACCTCTGTGACCCCGCTCATGCCTCTGACCTTGCTTTATACTACTTCTGAGTGTCTGCTTCAGCTGCCTTTCATAACCGCTCCAGTCATCAAAATGTGTTCCTGCCTAAAGCCTGCTGAGAGCTTCAACAAGCTACGCTTCCAGAACCTGCAGTGCATGCAGAGTCACAGATAGCAAGGATAACTTGCCACAGATTTGTGGCAGTATTGAATTGTAAGTCTTGTGAACTTGCTGCACCTCTTCCCTTGCAAGTTGTACAATTGCAGAGCACTTGAAGCACAAGTTCTAGTTAACACTTTTCCAATTTGTAGCAAATTTGCATGGCCCCACAAGTCTCAGCAAGAGCCCCGCAAGTCTATAGCAGGAGCCCTGCAAGTCTATAGCATGAGTTCCATTTTTGGCAAGAAAAAAGAAGCAAGCAGCGCAAATCTATAATCCCACAATCTGGTGATAGTGAACCCACTGCTATTAACCTTATGCCTTACTGTACACGTGTGAAATACATTTATTCCAACAATCATATATAATGATAAAACCTGTGTCATTACATAAAATAATTAATCTATCATACAAACAGTATTTGTTTCTATGAAACAAACCAAGTGTAAATGCTGTTAAAAAACTGTTCAAGAGAAAAAATGGTGTGCTGATACAGTGAACAAAAAATGCTTAGTGCAAGAAAATATTATTCATTAGCAAATTGCATGCATCAAAAATCCATATGTGTTCAAAATATTTGCAGTTCATTTTGCAATCCCAGGAAAAATCCAAGATTATTATCACTTTCTTGAATTTTTCCTGGGATTGCAAATGGACATGTGAGTTTTTGATGCATTCACTTTACTTATGAATAATATTTTCTTGCACTAAGCACTTTTAATTCACTGTGTCAGCACAGAGTTTTTTCTTTTGCACTTTTTTTAACAGCATTTACACTTGGTTTATTGCATAGAAACAAATAATTTTTTGTATGATAGATTAATTATTTTATGCAATGACACAGCGTTTATCATTACACATGATTGTTGGATTGAATGTATTTCACACGTTTACAGTAAGGGATTAGGTTAACAGCAGTGGGTTTACTATCACCAGATTGTAGGATTATGGATTTGTGCTGCTTGCTTCTTTTTTCTTGCCAATTAACTGGTGATCATAGGCATGTACAGAGGGTGTGCCGGGTGTGCCTGGGCACACCCTAATCACCCTAAGCGCATTAGCATTATCACTCTGTGCAGGCAGGGAGATGGGAAATATCTCCCTCTGACCAGTTCTGCCATTCATGAAGTGCTACCGTACTTCTTTCACTGTACCGGCTCTACTATAAGAGTGTATGTGTGTCTGTATTTGTATGTATATGTAATATAGATCACACACATATACAGACACACACACACACACACACACACACACACTGATCTTTGGGTTGCGCATACTAATGCAATAGGCTACACACACCTATGCTGGTGATTCACCGGTACTTAGGTGGCAGCAATTTTATTTAATCCCTCAATCTTCCATTAATATCTTTGGCACTAGTTTTTCTTGTTGAAGATAATATTCCCAAGTGGTGGTCTTACTGTCTATTCAAAAAAAGATCCCCATCATGCCCATTTTGGCCCTAAGTAATAAAGTACCAACAGAAGAATTCCCAAAAGATTTACAAAATGCCTGGTCAGATGAGTCTTTGGATGTGGGTCTCATCTCCTGTATCCCATACAAAGCCATCCTCAAACCTTGGGGAGAATGTATATACCACAAACAATACCCTTTGTCAAAAGAAAAGAAGGACGGAATTGCTTCCATGGTGGAACATTTCCTTAAACAAGGAATTTTAAAAGGAAACAATTTAACCTTACAACACTCCTGTAAATCCAGTTAAAAAGCTGGATGGCAGTTATAGGTTTGTTCAAGACCTTAGGGCCATAAATAATTTTGTAGTGCCCATAGCACCTATAGTACCTGATGTGCCATCACTCCTGACCATCATACCATCTGATGCAGAGTATTTTACAGTAATTGATTTAGCAAACACATTTTTTAGCGTCCCGGTGGATGAAGAGACACAGCCTATTCTTGCATTTGTTTTAGAAATCGCCAGATGACCTGGTGCAGAATGCCCTAAGGGTATGTAGACTCCCTGTAGTCTATTCAGTTGTACTCCAGGCAACCCTACGTTCCTGGACTCCCCGTCATGGTTCAGTCCTATTACAGTATGTTGATGATTTGTTGTTATGCAGTCCGAGTCAGGTTGCCAGCAGAGAGGATGGTAAAGATTTATTGTACTGGTTAGCAGAAAATGGTCTCTAAAAAGAAATTGCAATGGTGTCAAGAAAATGTTGAATACTTTGGTTTTACCCTCATAAAAGGAGAAAGAAGAGTCAGTCACAAGAGAGCTGCGACTCTCGTGGGTCTGCCCCACCCACTGACAAAAAAGAAATGCTATCTTTTCTTGGTATGATTGGTTACTGCCGCCAATGGATACCTGACTGCTCTTTTTAAGATAACCTCCTGAGGCAAGCCACATGCCAAATTGTGTAAAATGGACAGATGAAATGTATGATGGATTTGTGTACCTTAAGACAGCAATGGTAATGGCCCCTGGCCTTGGATTGCCTGATTATGGCAAGATGTTTCACTTGTTTGCCAGGGACAATTGTAAAACAATGGCAGGAGTCCTGGTGCAGGAACACGGAGGAAAACTCCGCCCTATTGCATTTTTCTCTAGAGTAGTGCCAATGCCGATACAGGGCATGCCGGTGTGTCTCAGAGCTTTGGCATCCTGTGCTATGGTAGTAGAAATGGCTACTTCTTTTACTCTAGGACATCCAACCACCTTACATACTGCTCATAATGTATCAATTTTGTTGAAAAATATTCATACCCAACATGTGTCAGCCCAAAGGTTGAGTGGATACAAGGTTATTCTCCTCTCAAATTCAAATCTCAAAATAAAATAGACTGCACCCACTTCAGGCCCAGCCCCGATCCTCAATGCGTTACTGGGTCTAAAAGGAGGATGAGGTAGTTCCTCAACATGAGTGCATTGAAATAATCCACCAGGACACATCTCCACATGCAGATATGTCTTCCACTGCAATCCCTGGGGCACAAAATGTTTTTGTTGATGGATCTTGTTCCAGACCAAATGACAACACATATCATGCAGGATATGCTGTAGTCCAGTTGCCTGATGTAGTGCTCGAAGCAAACCCAGTCCCATTTCAATCAGCACAGGCTTACAAGAGCCTTACAAGAGCATACCAGCTCTTTGAAGGACAAGATGTGAGCATTTATGCTCATTCTAAATTGGCATTCTGTGTCGTCCACGATTTTGGTATTATCTGGTTAAGAAGAGGGTACATAGCAGCAGATGGCAAATCAATTTCACATTCAACATTAGTGTCCAGCCTTTTGGAAGCGATTAAATTGCCTCGCTCTATAGCTATCCTCCATTGCAAGGCACATACCACAAACCAAGATGATGTTTCAAAATGAAATGCCTTAGCTGATAAAGCAGCAAAGGAAGCAGGTTCTAAACAAGAAGCTACCATACAAATGCCATCACTTGCACTTGCAATGCTCCTGTTAGACCAAACCTTGTCAGATCTTCAGACATATGCTACAGAAACTGATATTAAACAATGGAATATTGCAGGAGTAGAGAAAAACACAGATACTGGACTTGTCTGTCAAGAGGGGATACCATGTATACCTGTAGCTAGTGCACCTTTATTTATTTATCAGTATCATGGGGTAGGGCACAGAGGCTGGCAGGTCACATGTGATATATTGGACAATGATTTCTTTATCCCCGGTCTTCCCTCTTTGGTTAAATCACACGTTGCCAGATGCATCACATGCATTCAAAACAACCCAAGAAATCCACACAAGGCAAAACATGAACACCTTACATATCCATCCACACCTTTGTACACATTTACAGATTGACTTCACCCATATGCCTAAGTTAGGTAAAGGACAGGAATATTTACTTGTGATAGTAGACATGTTCTCAAGATGGACAGAAGCATTTGTAACCACAAAAGAAGATGCACAAACAGTTGTAAAAATCCTGATGCAGGAAATTATCCCTAGATGGGGATGCCCGCTCCAAGTAAATTCTGACAATGGTCTTGCCTTTATTTCAAAAGTGTGCCAAGATTTAGTGAAAGCACTTAAAATTGATTGGAAATTTCATATACCTTACCACCCGCAGAGTTCAGGTATTGTTGAGAGAATGAACAGAACCATTAAAGATAAAATAAGAAAAGCAACAGGAGGCACATACAGAAACAATAGGAAAGTGGAGTGGGGATTTTAGGTGGTGCAAAGAATATATATCGTCAAATATATTCAGTAAAAAAGATTTATTTCTTATTTTGAGGAGCAAAACAAAAAATATATAAAAACAAATGACACAGGCATGTACAATACTGATATTAGGATGTTAAACAGGACAGCATGATAGAAAATCCCGACATGTTTCGCCCATAGATCGGGCTTCTTCAGGGGAGCTGTGTTTATGGAAGTACAGGCCTTCTAAAGTAGACAACAAGTAACAAACAACAAATACAAAAAATAGTTAGTGACTGAATACTAATAGAAAATATAATAAGCATGTTACATGTTTTTTAAAAAGTTGGGGTGAAAGCAAAAATATGAAAAACATAAAATGTACAGAATAATCAAATATGCACCTGTGTCTCCACTCCCAGGGCAATGCTTCTAGCCCAGTTCACACAGAAAATGGGGGCAAAGGTCCCACCGCCATCTCCCCAGAGGCTAATAATGCAAGTCGGGACCACAAGCAACTGGGGGTCACAGAGGGAACAAAAGGACCAGCTAAAAACAGTATACAATGGGTCAAATGAGTAAAAAAGAAGAGTATATATTAATAATTTTATTATATCGATTTAATAAAAAAGAAAAATAAGCTTACAATGTGGACCCACAAGGAACTTGAAGACCAAGGGACTTGGGAAGGCTACAAAACAGCACTGAAGGTACTCATCTGGCAAATATGAACAAAAAAGGGGGAAGAGGACAAACAGACAATTGGTTATCTAGAAGGGCAGTCAGCCATTCAAGCAATAATACTCAGGCACCAAAACAAAACAAAAAGGATGGTCAAAGGGAGCCTAGGCAGCCACAGAAGGAGGCAACCTGGCGCCTAATCAAAGTCTTCAGTGAGACTGAGGGAGTTACCTGGCAGTGTGTAGCAGCACGTCATGTCCCAAGGGGCTCCAGCAGCATGTGAATGCCGGAGCAGCTGCGTTTTATCCCCCCATCCAGTCCCGAAGGGCCGGAAGTGGACGTAAGGCTGCGCCTCACATGCATAGAGCGCCATCACACAATTCCACTCGTCGGCACCGAGTCCTAGGGCTCGGATGCCAAGCAGAGCGGAGCGGCTCCCTCCAGTGGTGGATAAGGGGAGACATCATCCCTGAATACCAGGGAGATGTGATGTGGAACGCACAGGGCGCAGAAAGGTGGGCATCTTGCTGATAGGGCAAGAAAGCCCTTGGGCGTCCATGTGGCCACCAAAAAAATGCCAAGGGGCCGGACTGCAGATTAGTCAGGGGGACCTAGGTGAGGACAAACACACCAATTCAGGAGAAAAGGGGGGAGAGATGGTTAAGCCCTAACGCATTGCCATGGATATGGGGGAGAGACAGGTGCATTAACAATAAAATATAATAATGAATAAAGATAACCAATTCTAATCAAAAACTAATAAAGTGTGAAAAACATAAATATGTAAATAAACATGAACATAATGTGAGAATAGTAATAAATAATCTTAATCAAGAAATAAACGAATTAGGTCAAATATATCATGATAAATTATTTTTTTGTATTTGTTGTTTGTTACTTGCTGTCTACTTTAGAAGGCCTGTACTTCCATTACAACAGCTCCCCTGAAGAAGCCCGATCTATGGGCGAAACATGTCAGGATTTTCTATCATGCTGTCCTGTTTAACATCCTAATATCAGTATTGTACATGCCTGTGTCATTTTATTTTTATATATTTTTTGTTTTGCTCCTCAAAATAAGAAATAAATCTTTTTTTACTGAATATATTTGACGATATATATTCCTTGCAGCACCTAAAATCCCCACTCCACTTTCCTATTGTTTCTATGTCAATTTGGGGATTGGTGCTATTATCTAGCTGTACCCTCCATGACCAATTACCAGGAGGCACATACTGTATCTAATAAAAGTGAGTACACCCCCCCTTACATTTTTTGTAAATATTTTATTATATCTTTTCATGTGAGAACACTGAAGAAATTACACTTTGCTACAATGTAAAGTAGTGAGTGTACAGCTGGTATAACAGTGTAAATTTGCTGTCCCCTCAAAATAACTCACACAGCCATTAATGTCTAAACTGCTGGCAACAAAAGTGAGTACATCCCTAAGTGTAAATGTCCAAATTGGGCCTCAAGGTCAATATTTTGTGTGGCCACCATAATTTTCCAGTACTGCCTTAACCCTCTTGGGCATGGAGTTCACCAGAGCTTCACAGGTTGTCACTGGAGTCCTCTTCCACTCCTGCATGACAACTAAACATGTGCATTCGTTTAGGTCCAAATGCATTTTCGTCCGAATTTCAGGTATTTTCGTTATCGTTTTAACAAACGATAACGAAAGTGACAGAATCCGAAAAACGAAAGATCCGACATAAACAAATACTTGATTTTCATTTTCATTGCGACAACAGTTCGATATAGATAGGAGATTTGACATGATGCTAACAATAACAATCTGTGTCCATCCAACCTGTGGTCGAATGTGCCTAACCTTAGCTCTATTAGTCCAAGATTATTCGACATAGAGAGAAAAGATTCGACATAGAGAGAAAAGATCGCTGCTGGAATTAGGTGGGGGAAGTAAAATAAAAATAATGATAATGATGAATGTTATTGGCTGATTGTATCCAAAAAGGAGGAGCAGTAAAATAGCTAGAACCAGGGCTTTTTTTCAGCAGGAACTATGGGGAACTCAGTTCCACCACCTCTGGCTTAGGTCTTCTGCTCCCAGCTCACCACTATCACTTGGTAACACTGAAGTCTAGCTTCTGCATTTACAAGTGATAGCTTATTTCCCAGTAGCTCCCACAGGTCAGATCTCCTGCACAGATCCCACTGAGTGCCTGACAGGGACAAGGGAGATACAGAACAGGTGCCCAGAGTTCAGTGCAGTCATAGGCAGGAGAGGGTGTATGGTAGGCTGCACCCTCTGTGATCTCCATTTTTTCACTGGCGACCAGTTGTTGATGCTCCTACTGCATGATCTCCCTCGCAAGTGACTGTAGTATAGTATAGTATGCTGGGAGGTACTACAGCCAGATAGGTGTTTCAGCTTAATATTGCAACAAAAGGTAAGACATATGACAGATGGTGAAGCTTTTAAGAAGGGGGGAGAAGATGAGGTCAGTGAAGGGAGGGGGTTGTATGCAGAGGGAAGAGCTACTATTTGATGCCATTTGGGAGGTATGTGTGTGTGGTAGGCATGGTTGAGTTCCTGCACCTATTCTCTGAGAAAAACAGCCCTGGCTAGAACTAAGTACATACGTACAGCCAACTTACTTTCACTTATGATTTGCTAGAAGAGAGACACACACACTGAATCATTTCAGAAGACAGTCAGTCTTAGCTGGTCCGTTTGTCAGAGAACCTGAATTATTTAGCAATTAAGCATAAGCACAGCAGCAGAACAATAGTGAAGCAAGCTACAGTTCAACTTAACTTTTTCATAATAATCTGCTGCTATTGTGTTAGTGTTGTGAACTTGATAGTGATACTAGTGTTGCTAGTGTTGTGATAGCCAGAGGCTGCCCGTGTTGTGGGGGGGGGGGATTTATTATTATAGATTCTACATTATAGATTGAGATTCTATATAGATTCTATATACCCTATCTTGTTAGTGATCAGTGATCACGATCACCAGTCCATTTTCTGTTTGAACTATATACATTCAACATTAACGACGAAGATTCGACAAAGCAGCGAAAAACATACAAACGTTGAATCTTTGGCTTATGGTGTCTGTCGAAAGTTCTAAGAAGATTCGAAGGAGCAGCTAAACTATACGGCGTCGTACAGTTTAGCTGCTCCGTCGAATCTTCTTTGAACATTCGACAGACACCATAAGCCTTCAATGACAGATTCAATCTTAATTAATTTGGATTTTCGGACGAATGCAATTTTTAACGAAAAATGAAATAAATAAAAGCGAATTTCGGGAGTAACTAAATAAATGTATTTTTCGGACAAAAACGAAATTCCGAAACAAAATATTTCAGTGTGCACATGTCTAATGACAACATCACGGAGCTGGTGAATGTTAGAGACCTTGCACTCCTCTACCTTCCGTTTGAGGATGCCTCACAGATGCTCAATAGGGTTTAGTTCTGGGGACATGCTTGGCCAGTCCATCACCTTTACCCTCAACTTCTTTAGCAAGGCAGTGGTCATCTTGGAGGTGCGTTTGGGGTTGTTATGTTGGAATACTGCCCTGGGCCCAATCTCCGAAGGGAGGGGATCCTGCTCTGCTTCAGTATGTCACAGTACATGTTGGCATTCATGGTTCCCTCAATGAACTGTATCTCCCCAGTGCCAGCAACACTCATGCAACCCCAGACCATGACACTCCCACCACCATGCTTCACTGTAGGCAAGACACACTTGTCTTTGTACTCCTCACCTGGTTGCCGCCACACACGCTTTACACCATCTGAACGAAATAAGTTTATCTTGGTCTCATCAGACCACAGGACATGGTTCCATGTCCTTAGTCTGCTTGTCTTCAGCAAACTGTTTGCAAGCTTTCTTGTGCATCATCTTTAGAAGAGGCTTCTTTCTGGGATGACAGCCATGCAGACTAATTTGATGCAGTATGCCTGAGTCTGAGCACTGACAGGCTGACCCCCCACCCCTTCAGCCTCTGCAGGAATGCTGGCAGCACTCATACGTCTATTTCCCAAAGACAACCTCTGAATATGACGCTGAGCACGTGCACTCAACTTCTTTGGTCGACCATGGCTAGGCCTGTTCTGAGTGCAACCTGTCCTGTTAAACCGCTGTATGGTCTTGGCCACCATGCTGCAGCTAAGTTTCAGGGTCTTGGCAATCTTCTTATAGCCTAGGCCATCTTTATGTAGAGGAACAATTCTTTTTTTCAGATCTTCAGAGAGCTCTTTAGCATGAGGTGCCATGTTGAACTTCCAGTAACCAGTATGAGAGAGTGAGAGTGATAACACCAAATTTAACACACCTGCTCCCCATTCACACCTGAGACCTTGTAACACTAACGAGTCACATGACACTGGGGAGGGACAATGTCTAATTGGGCCCATTGGACATTTTCACTTAGGGGTATACTCACTTTTGTTGCCAGCGGTTTAGACATTAATGGCTGTGTGTTAAGTTATTTTGAGGGGACAGCAAATTTACACTGTTATACAAGCTGTACACTCACTACTTTACATTGTAGCAAAGTGTCATTTATTCAGTGTTGTTACATGAAAAGATATAATAAAATATTTACAAAAATGTGAAGGGTGTACTCACTTTTGTCAGATACTGTATAATAAGTGGCAGAAAGTCCTACCAGCAGTTTTGTCTGAAATAAGAATGAACCCCTCTAAGAAAACAGGATACTCTCCATTTGAGGTACTTATGGGAAGGCAATTTCCCACCCCGTGGGCCAGACAACCATTTATGTTAGAAAGAGGGAAAGAGGGGACCTAGAAGTAATACAGGGGGAGTAGATTAGAAAACTCATTTAAACTCTGGACAGAGTTGAAAGAAATGTTGCTTGCACCTCTCCTTTTCTTCACAGGAGCCTATACACCCTTTCCAGGTAGGAGACGTAGTGGTGGTCCAACAGCTGAATCGTACTAAGAAGCAAGAGACCCCCGACCACTGTGATCGCAGTCACACGTACCGCAATCCTTACCGAGGGACAACAGTCCTGGATTCATGCCAGTCGTGTGAAGAAGGTGAACCAAACACCTAAGAAGCAAGGTGAAATAAATCCTCAAGAAAAAAAAAAGAGTAAAGCAGGTGAAAAAGTCTCTGAACAAGATGACCTTGCTTATTGCACCACAGACTTCTGGGAAGGCATTTTGCCTCCTGTTCCTAATCTCTCTGATAGTATTCCTACCTACATGGATCATAACTAACTGTATTTATCATTCTGAGGACTTGGGAGCCCTTAAAGGCATATGTGGATCACCCAATAACACCATCAATAATACACATACCAGTCACAAGAGAGATACACAATCAGATAATGAAGGAGTTAAAACTGATAGTTTTACAGACAAAATGTTGCTACTGAAATTCAAATATAATTATGCCCAGAAATCAGGATATGAGAAATGATGGATACAGTATGTAGTAAACTGCATCCTAGTACAGCCCATATTCCCCTTATGGCTGTACCTTTAAGTATCACCCTTTTTCTAAATGGAACTCCTCCCATTGTTTTAACCACTTCCTTACTGGGCACTTAAACTCCCCTCCTGCCCAGACTAATTTTCAGCTTTCAGCACTGACGCACTTTGAATGACAATTGCGCGGTCATACAACGATGTACCCAAATGAAATTTTTATCATTTTTTTCACACAAATAGAGCTTCCTTTTGGTGGTATTTAATCACTGCTGGGGTTTTTATTTTTTGTTAAACAAACAAAAAAAGATGGAAATTTTGAAAAAAAAAAATCATGTTTCATAGTTTGTTATAAAATTTTGCAAACAGGTAATTTTTCTCCTTCATTGATATGCACTGATGAGGCGGCACTGATGGGCACTGATAGGCACAGATAAGATGGCACTGATGGGTACTGATGGGTGGCACTGATGGGTGGCACTGATACGTGGCACTGATAGATGGCACTGGTAAGTGACACTGATGGGCACAGATAAGATAGCACTGATAGGCACTGATGGGTGGCACTGATAGGTGGCAGTGATGGGTGGCACTGATAAGTGACACTGATGGGCACTGGTAGGTGACACTGATTGGTGACACTGATGGGTGGTACTGTAGGCACTGATGGATGGCACTGTGGGCTCTGGTAGGCGGCACTGTTGTGTACTGTTAGGTGGCACTGTTAGGTGGCACAGGTGGCAGAGATGAGCATGCGGCTGCTCTTTGATCGGGACTTGCACCCCGATGACAGCCGCCGGTGATCGGCTTTTTTTTCTCCTCACGCCATCAGCACGAGGAGAAAAAATAGCTGATTACCGGCTCTGTTTACATCACATGATCAGCTATCATTGGCTGACAGCTGATCACGTGGTAAGGTGTCGTGACCGACCCCTTACTCCGTTCTGTGATCCAGCGAGTCTCATAGACTCGCTGATCACAGAGTGAGCCGCACACTCCCTGCAGGGGGCGCGCAGGCAGCTCGAGAACAGGAGGGCGTCCATGGATGCCCTCCCGGCAAATTAGGCACGCGCTGTAGCCGTCTTTCGGCTATAGCGTGGATGGGAGGTGGTTAACCAACATATCAAGTTTATATGTAAACAACATTGTTACTTTTCCAACAATGGGTAGAAGTCATTCTCCTGACTGGTGTTTTAATTTAGGGAATGAGACACAGACTAACCCCTCTACGTGCAGTAGATCAATATTTAACATTTCCACATGTAAACTCTGCCTGTTCACTATTCCACATATCTGATCCTAAATTAAACATCTTGTCAAATTTTACTTCCCTCCCTGATAATGTAAATGATATACTACACCAATTCATAATTGCAGCACAGAACAAGGACGCTCATGGGCTTATTGCTAAGAAACCATTTGCACTAGGATAAAGTGTCTATGTGTGTTGTGCGAAAGTATGCTATCCTTGGGCCCCCCTCCATATCCATGGATGGTGTTATTTGGCCTCATTTGTCCTGATTATGGGAGTAATGGGTAACAATAAGGGAGATCACCCACTTGAGGCCAGTATATATCCAAGATACCCTCTTAAGCATAGAATGAAGCGAGAATTGTTTCTTGAAAAGGACATGGCATGGGCTTGGTTTCCCTCATGGACAGGATGGGGGATTTATATGATGAAGACATTAAATAATTATTCTAAGATACTAGATGAAATACTGGATAAAAATTCAGATGACATCACAAAGTTAAATTTGGAAACAAGAGCAATCAGAAAACTAGAACTTCATGACATAGCCATAGAAAGTATGATCGCAGGCCTTACAGGGTTATGTGGGATGACTGAAGAATATGAATCCTGTACTTGGATACATGATATCAGTTTAGAAATACCTGATTATTATGACATAATCTCACAACACAGAAAAGAAGTAGATAAATTACAAACAGAAGCACAAGACATAGCAAAGTATTGAGATCCTTTCAAAGAATTAGGTGGATTTAATTTTGGAGGAATATTTTCATGGCTGAAAGACATTGCTATGACTATTATAATGATTCTGCCTTTTCTTTTATTTTTATATGCATGTTTCAAACTTGTAATGCGTATCATTGCTAGAGCTGCCCGAACCCCTGACCCCGCTGCTGCCAATAAAGCCTACCTCAGCATGTACTATAAGAAAGCTAATTATGTTACCGTGGAGAGAAAATAAGTCATGTTAATGACTTAAGAGGGGATTGTAAGAGAATGTATAAACAATTTTGCCCCTCCATTTCCATTCCTGGAACAGCTCCCTGTTTTATGTGAAGACTAATGCCTCATTTCCACTGAGCGGATCGGTTCGGTACGGTACGCTATTTTGGGTGTTTCCATTATGAAAGCGGCCCATACAACCGAACTGAACCGTTCCATTCAGGGTCCTGCTTCAGATGTGGGGCCATAGAAAATGGAACGGTTCGGTTAGGGCGGAGCTACGATACATTCCACTGATTGGCTGACAGAAAACCCTCTGCTGTGCTATGCTGAGGCATTTTTTCTAAACCCTGTATGGCCCCTTTTGGTCCCACTTGCAGTGGAAATGCTCACCAGAATACACCAGACCATTCTAGGCCATTTAAACTGTACCAACCCGAACCGATCCGCTCAGTGGAAACAAGGCAATAGGCTATTTCTGTTTCTCTTTTCAACAGCCTAACTTGTGATGATAAGGAAGTACTGAGTATGCCTGTATAACCTTTAAGACATGTATGCATTATATTCAACCCCTCCCTTCTTTGTCTTTGCATATAAGCCATTGTCTTCTTCATTAAAGTCAGACATCTTATGAACACACTCAAGCTTGTTTCTCGTGTCATGTGGTGTCTCATGGATTCCTGGGTCCCGGTGGTCTGCCTGCATAACCAGGGTGGTCGTCAAGGTGTATAATTCCTTTCATATCTTAGTTAGACATGTGCACACTGAAATATTTCATTTCAGAATTTTGTTTTTCGTCCAAAAAATACATTTACTTAGTTACTCCCGAAATTCGTTTTTATTTATTTTGTTTTGTTAAAAAATGCATTCATCCGAAAATCCAAAATAATTAAGGTCGATTCTGTCATTGAAGGCTTATGGTGTCTGTCGAATGTTCTAAGAAGATTCGATGGAGCAGCTAAACTGTACAACGCCGCAATCATACATTTCAAATTCGAATGTTCCGCCTACAAGGTATAGTAGAATTCTCGTTTCAATATTTTTATTTTCAAAAGAGAAGGGAGAGGGGACGTAGGGAAAACATTACATGTCATTACAAAAACTTTTGAGACAGTAAAATACAGATGACCATCACGGTCATATTATGTATAACTTAATAAGGCTTTGGTATACAGAACAGTGTAGTATAAAATGAACAAACTCAGTCATTTACTTTGAGCAAGGTGAACATAGGAGAGCCATAAATCAGGTTTAGATTAGTTTGTATGCGATATTGGGAGGGAGAGGCCCGCCACCCCAATTGGGTGCACACTGTGGCGGGACTCCTCCCCCCCAACATCTTTCTCACTAGAAAAAACAAAGTGTCAAATACCTATGTGGAAGGGCGGTGATGACGACCCAGGCTATCAAATCCATGTTCACCGCAGTACATGACCGAACCGAATCGGTGTCTACGGAAATTAAACTAGTAACGTCAGAAACTGTTTATCAATAGCAACTGAGATGGTAAATATAGAAACAAATGAAATAGAAAACTGGGAATCAGGGCGCCAATAAGGTTGTTCTGGTTTGGGCCAGGAACGGGGACCGACTCAGGAGGATCCCCGTCCGAGGCCAGGTTATGATCCTGCGAGCACAGGTCAAAGCCTAATACCATCAATAAAGAGGGAAAGTGAGGTGAGGAAGGGAGGAGAGAAGTATAGCGAAAAAGAAAAAGGGAGGTTGTAGAGAGAAGGGGTAGAGGAGATGAGGGTGGAGAAAGATGCGTAGGAGTCGACTGGGGAGGAGAGAAATGTCGATGTGTAATAGCTCTAGGGGAAGAGTCAAAGCGAGACCCCAATGTACTTCGCCCAAGGTTCCCAAATTTGTTGGAATTTGGCTGAGCGTTCCAGGAGCACACTTGCCATTTTTTCCTGGTTCATAATCCAGGAAATCTTTCTTTTGGCTAAGAGTGTGGATACTGTCGGTTTTTTCCAGGCTTTAGCTAGGGTGAGCTTGGCTCCTAGGATGATAAAGAAGATGAGGCGTTGTGTGATCCTGGAAACTTCTCTTACTGGGAAATTGAGGAGTGCCACTAGAGGAGACATTTGGATAGGCCTTTCGGCAATTCTACTAATCCAAGTGAAAATCTTGTGCCAGAATTGTCTGATTCTGGGGCAGGTCCACCATGTATGGAACATATCTCCCTTAAGGCCACATCCCCGATAACAGAGGGGGGATGCTGAAGGGTAAAAGCGAGCTAATTTGGAGGGAACCAGGTACCATCTGGTTAGTACTTTCAGGCTGCTTTCCACTAGCCCAGAGTTCAGGATGCCTTTGTAAGATTGGGAAAAGTTCCTATGCCAGGTTTCCAGTTGCCAGCTTTGAGATAGATCTTCCTCCCAGGCTAGCATGTAAGGTGCCTTGGATTGCGCAGAGGATAAGGCTTTGTAAATCACCGAAATGCCACCCCTCTGCTCGCTGGCCTGGCCACACCATAGTTCATAGGGAGTCATTTGGGTTCCATTCGGGAGTGATCTACACTTATTGTGTAAGTAGCTTGATATTTGGGAGAATCTAAAGAGTTCAGATTGTGGCATATCTAGATTGCTGACACAAAAAGCTTTAGAGATTGGGCCTAATGGTCTAAGGAAGTGTCCTATTCTGTACATCCCTTTATCGAGCCACCATTTGAAGTCAGAAATGTTGAGACCTGGGGGGAATTCGGGATTATTAAATAAGTGCTGTAATGGTGCCATGGGGGATGTTAATCTGTAAGGAGATTCCATATTACATTTCATTATTGATTAATTGTTGATTTCACCCTGTTCATGAGATATGTTCAGGGTTTGCTTATTTGCTTAATGATTAGAAAAATATCTTGGTATATTTTAGTGAATGTGACAAACTGTCTTATGATTATCTCATTCCAATATCACCCTGTCTGTCTATTCCTGTCTGATGTCTTCATCTTAGGAAACATCTGTCTGTGGTTTTTATCTCTGTACACTGTTGCTGGCCAACAGCAGCTAGAATTAGTTTTTTAGGGAAGCTGTGGTTGGACACCTCATGGTCAAGCAGACGGTGACAGAAAATAAGGAAACTTTTGACCTATTAACTTGAACATTTTAAGATCACAAGATGAAGGCATTATTAAAGTATGGAAAATCACGAGATTAAGAAATTACCGAATATGCTAATATGTATTATTTTGATTGGCCCCCAAAATGGGGCAGAGTCTTGTAAAGACAGCATAAAAAGCCTATCCTCAGAATAAACCATTGTAATCATTCAGCATACCTAATATGTGTGTATGTGTAATTGATTAACCGCCGGCGAGGACCTCCACTGAGCCATCTCCAGAGCCTAGGCCACAAGGAGAAGACGGGCGCCTAACAGTTTTGGTACCAGGAGTGGGGTGTTTTGAACAGGTAAGTCATTTTACTCCTTTTTACCTATTTTTTGGTAACTGGTGTTGATGCTTGCCTTGTTCAAATAACCTTGTATGTTCACCCACTTACATAACTGTGCCTTCGCAACGGGCTAGGCTGGCCCCTTGGAGGGTTGAAAAGAAAGGGCTCGCAGGTTTTTTGGTTTAAAGTAGTCTGACTAGGTTGGTCTGACTGTGTTGAGTAGATATATGTGTGTTTAAAACTCGGGAAGTATAGAATACGCCCGTAGTATAAGGAGTGGCTAAGTGGACGCCCAATTTTTGGGGAAGATATTGAAAAGTGCACTTATTATAACATGTTCATATAATGTAACTTTATTTGGCCACTGTATTTATAAGATTTTGCTTGTTTTCTTTTAGGTACCACCGTAAGTATTTAGAAGGTATAGAGTATTAGAGAATTAGAGATATGTGTATGACAACTGAATGTAAAGTACTGTATTGATTTAGAGGATTTTTTTGTTAAAGTATTACACATATATGTACTAAATGAATGACCTAAGACAGGAGCCTGACTGTAGTGAGATAGCGCCCGCCTGCCCACATTGCACCTTTGGTTTACTGTTCCTTAGTGTTGACAGGACATGGATCCTGCTTACCACTAGACCAACCGGATTTTCATACCGACTTGGTGCAAGGGGGGTTTTTCCTGCCACAAGAAGGGGTACTTTATACCGGGTACTAAGAGTTAACCTTCATAGCTATTTCAGCCCCACTGCCATAAGAGACCAAGGGACTTACTCCCAAGTCAGGGAACAGATTATAGCACAAACAGGTTGCTTTCATCTCTGTCCCTGTACTAGACACACACTACCAAGGTTATTGGATGGGGAATTCTGCGGCAACCCAGACCATGGCCAATCCATCTCCCTATGAGTATGTTAAAAACACACTACCGGGGCCACAGGTAGAACCGTTTTGGACACAGGTCAGAGAGAGGTGCCAACAGCTGGGGATACATGACCCAGGGCCAGTGGGACCCTGTTCTGAGGATGATTGGAAGGAAGTGAGCAAGGTGTGTCAGGTACACAAGCACTCCTACCCACCTGGGAAATGGGAAGACACCCAGTATATGAAAAATTGTTACAAAATATGGAATAAATGCTTAGCCAAATATAAAACAAAGTATGTAACTAAAGCCCCCACACCAAAACCTGTAAATTCACCCGCCCTATCTCAGCAACCCGAAGCACCCCCCCCCTTATGTGATGGTTAAACAGGAGGATGGAACATTGGGTCCATGTCTTCAGCTGTATCCATCTCTGGATCCAGCAGTATTGGCTACCATGGTATATGGGGCAGCTGATCAGGCACAAGTTACACGATGGGAAAACGAAAGTAGATACAGGGAAGAGGAAGTCCGGGCAGAAGGTATACGTAGGAGAGAAGAAGAGAGGATAAGTAGGTTGGATCCGAAGGAAAGGAAAGTAGAAGAGAAGTTAAAAGAGCTTAAGAAGAGAAAGGAGGAATTAGAGGAGAAAATGTCTAGGAGGGAGGAAGAGCTAGACCATTACAAAAGAGAGCTAGATAAGAGGGAAGGTGAGATAAGAGAGTATTCTGCGATAACTAAGGAAGAAAGGGATGGAATGTCCCTAGAAAAGGGAGAAGAGGAAGGAGTCAGGAAGTTAAGCCCCAGGGAAAAGGAATGGGAGGAGAAACAGAAAGAATTTAATAAAAGACAGCAGGAAGAGGAAGAAAGGATACAAAGGAAAAGGGAAGATTTAGAGGCGTACGAGAAGAAACTAGAGAAAAAGGCAAGAAGGATTAAGGAAGCTGAGGAAAAGATAATTTCACAGCCATCCACTACACTCAGAAGCCAAACTAAACCGGCCATAAGCCAGAAACCCCCACAGGAGGAAAGGGAGCAGGGTGAATCCTCTACTGAGGAAAGAGAAATGGAAGTGGAACAGGAAACTCTAGGTGCCACCTTTAAAGCACCACTTATGCATATAGGGGAGACGGTAGTGCATATTCCCCTACCCCTAGGCACACTGTCAAAAATAAAGGAGTTATGCCCCAGCCCAAAGAAAAGCCCTAGGGAGGCTGGAGCTTTCCTTGCAAAATACAGTGCAGGGACAAGCCTGGATAAAGAAGATATAGCAGGGATTCTTAGTATAGTTGACCCTGACAGCCCAGAAGGGCATCCCGTAGATGCCTTATGGACAGCCCACATAGAAGAAAATAAAGATTGGGTGTCTTTTTGGAAAGGTATGGGGAATCATTGGTCTGCTATATACAAGGGTTCATCTGCACTTCAGGAACTTGTCCTAGCAAAGCAGGGACCGAAGGAAAAGTTCTATGAATTTTGTACCCGGGTATATGGTCTGTGGAAAGCAGTAGATAACGCCAACCCCCAATTGTTCACCACCACCATTATGGCTGGTGGCGATACGAAGGTGACACAGTTGCTTAAATTCACTAATCCAAAGTGGGCAGAACAACCCCCAGATGAATTTATGAAAGATGCTAGGTCACGAGAAACATCAGGGGTATTTGAGCAAAAGGGTGGCATTTTTCCCTCCCTGACACCAACCCAGACTCTGCCAACTGGTGGGACTCCGCCCACCCACATAATGACAATGCAACCTTATCCACCAATGCAATCTTATCCCCCAGACCAGGGTTACCCACCAGACCAGGGGTGCTTTAACTGTGGGGAACTGGGGCACTGGAAGTCCCAATGTCCCTACAGAATTAGAACAAACGCCCAGAGAGGGAGAGGTAGGAATCTTAACACCACCCCCTGTCGCCTTCAGGATATCAGGTATCCTCACCCACCACAACCCCAACCACCCCCACCACAACCCCAATACCAGCCTCAGCCTAATAGACCACCCCCACGCATTCCGATGCAGTGGCCATCCGCTCGGCGGACACCACAATAGGGATGCCAAGAGTATGTCCCGTCCCTCAGCCTTGTGTGTTACAATCCATCATGGAAAAGTCTTCCGCAGGTACTATTGCGGGTAGACAATCACCTGATATGTCTACTTTTGGATTCAGGGGCTACATTCAGTAGTTTGAATGATGCCATATATGACACACCGCACTGCACTGAGGGAAACTCTATTGGTATAAATGGGACATCAGTTACCCACCCCATCACTCCACCATTGCCCGTGGCTACTCCAGAAGGGCAGGAACTGTGCACTCAGAGTTTTGCTGTCCTTGTGGATTGCCCAGTATCTTTAATGGGGAGGGACCTACTCTCAAAACTGAATATCACCATTAAATTTGACAGAGGGGGCTCCCTCACTGCCAGCTCACCGTTCTGCGATTTACATGCTCCAAAGAGACACACTTTCAGGGGACTCTTTGCATCATTGCCACCCACTCTAGAAACACATGCCATATGGGCAGACAACAAAGGGAGTGTGGGTTTTATTAACTGTACACCTTACACACCACAAATGCGTCCAGACGCTGTAGTACAATATCACAAGCAATACCCCCTGCCACTTGAAAAAATTGAAGGCATCACACCATTAATCAATGATTACATAGCAAAAGGGATTCTGAAACACATCATAAGCCCCTGGAATACACCAATCTACCCTGTGAAAAAGGCAAATGGGGAGTGGAGGCTTGTACAGGACCTAAGGGCCGTGAACAAGCAGGTTATACCTCTGCCACCTTTGGTAGCAGATATTTCTTTCATCTTTTTGAAAATACCTGCTGATTCCCTTTGCTACACAGTAGTAGACCTGGCGAACGCATTCTTTAGCATCCCGATCGATGATGGGGTATTGCCCATGTTTTCATTCTCATGGGGGAGGGGAAAACAGTTGACCTGGTCAAGATTACCGCAGGGGTATGTGGACAGTCCCGCAGCCTTCTCCATGGTCCTTAATGAGACGATTAAGTCATGGACTGCTGAGCGCGGGTCGGTGCTAATACAGTATGTGGACGACTTGCTCCTGTGCAGTCGATCTGCTGAAGATTGTGCGGTCGATTCCACATCTCTGTTACATCACCTGGCCAGGTCTGGCCAGCTAGCATCACGGAAGAAGACACAATGGTGTCAAAGTCAGGTAGAATACCTGGGATGCATTCTGAAGGAGGGAACCAGGCTGGTATCCCCCAAACGTGCCGCAGCCCTGCAGGCTCTCAGTCCTCCAAGAGACAAAGCAACTTTGCTCTCATTCTTGGGCGCAATCGTATATTGCCGCCAATGGATCCCAGATTGTTCATATTATGATGGCATTCTGAGGGAGGCTACCTTGTCCACCGCCCCAAAGACAGTAGATTGGACAACAGAAAGGCTCTGTGCTTTTCAGGCCTTGTTAAAAAGTCTGACTCAGGCCCCTGCCCTGGGATTGGTAGAATATGGCAAACCCTTTCAATTATACTGTGTGGTATCGGGAAATTCTTTTGCTGCAGTATTGACACAGCAACATGGAACCGGGTACCGACCAGTCTCCTATCTCTCAAAAAAGTTGCCTACCCAAGTACAGGGGATGCCATCTTGTCTACAAAACCTTGCTGCTTGTGCTATGGCAGTTCAGGAGGCTAACAAATCAGTATTAGGCCATGAACTGACTCTTTACACTACTCATTCAGTAACTCACCTTCTGCAAAACATGAACACACAGCATATGACAGCACAAAGGCTTAGTGGGTATAAGATCACACTTCTGAATACTGATAACCTCACCCTCAAACACGCACCACCAAGTAATCCCACTGTCCGTCTTTTACATTCTTTGCTCAAGCTGCCACGAGACCCTGATCAGAAGCACAATTGTGTTGAACAGGTTGCAGCAATAACCAGCCCTCGCCCAGATCTCACTGACATTCCCTTACCAGGAGTACAGGACGTCTTCATAGACGGCAGTTGTACTCGCCCCTCTGATGCAACATTCCTGACAGGGTATGCCATTGTCCAACTACCTGATGTGGTGTTGGAAGCAAAAGCCTTACCACCCTCCTCAGCACAGGTAGCAGAATTGGAGGCACTCACAAGAGCTTGCATACTTTTCTCTGATGAGGAGGTAAACATCTACACAGATAGTAGGTACGCTTTTGGCGTAACGCATGACTATGGCGTAATCTGGGCGAATAGAGGATTTAAAACCGCTGACAACAAGCCAATTGCTAACTCTACGCAAATTAAAGCACTCCTGCAAGCAATTCTTCTCCCAAAGCGGATAGCGGTCGTCAAAGTAAAGGCACATTCATCAGATAACAGCAGAGTTTCCAAAGGAAACGCGCTGGCAGACAGAGAAGCAAAAAAAGCCGCTGCCCTATACATTGGTCAGCCAGCCCCCACAACAATGTTCTTCAAAGAACATTTTACATCACCCAACTTTAAAACCGTTGTGGCACAAATACAGGGATTAGCTACAGAGGAGGATGTTTCTTTTTGGGTCAAGGATGGCTTGACCAAGGACCAAGAAGGTCTTTGGTCAAAAGAGGGGAAGATATTGGGCATACCAGAATCAAGCAGTGTTCTCATACTTTCCTATCTCCATGGTCCAGGACATATAGGTACCACCGCCCTAACAAACATATACACAAAGTCTTTCTGCACAAACAACTTAAGTAAACAGGCAAAACTCCTCACCAGCAGTTGTCTGACCTGTGCACAAAACAATGTCCAAGGGAAAAATCATGGATTACATGGCCACCTGCCCTCACCCCTGGGTCCCCTAACAGATTTGCAAATAGACTTCACACACATGCCCAAACAAAAAGGCAATTTGAAATACCTTTGCGTGATCGTATGCAAATGGTCAGGTTGGGTTGAAGGTATTCCGTGTACAGGTGAGACTGCTAAAATTGCTGCCAAATGCATACTGAACCATTGGGTTTGTAGGTTCGGAATACCAACGGCCATATGGTCAGACAGAGGGCCTGCCTTCAGCTCCTCTGTTACACAGACTTTAGCTAAGCTACTAGGCTTACAGTGGAAATTGCACATCCCTTACCACCCACAAAGTGCAGGAGTAGTGGAAAGAATGAATAGGAACATTAAGGACAAGTTAAAAAAGGCTACGGGGGGCACCATGAAAGGATGGTTGGATTACCTTCCTTCTGTCCTATTCCAGATCAGAACAACACCACATGCTAGAACAAAACTCTCGCCCTTTGAGATTTTGATGGGAGTTCCTGCAAACATAGAGCTGCCCCTCTTAGATCAAAACACTGACATTAACATCTATTCTCAACAGGAAATGTACGTGAAAAATCTGGTAAGTATGCTACAGGATATGAACGAACAAGTCTCTGTCACCTTTTCTCCTCTTTCAACAGAACCTACTCATCCCTTCATCCCAGGAGACAAAGTACTGGTGAAACAACTGGCACACAAAAAGAAGGTTGGACCCATTTTCTCTGGACCTTGGAAGATAGAGAAGGTTTCCAGAACTGCTGTACTGACCGATCTAGGAAACACCTGGATCCACGCCAGCCGGTTAAAGAAGTGTCCACAGCAACCCCAGACCCCTGACCCTCCACCAGCATCCCAAGACTTCTCTCTTCAGGAACAGCGACCAGATTTGGAGGACATTCAAGAAGGCATAAAACAAATCTCTCTGGACGACGAGACGAATCCCCCACCAACAAGAAGAAACGAGTAACAGAACTTTGTACACAGTACCTGACAAAATGATTTCTACCTTTGTGTCAGGAAAAACATTATGCTTCTGGACATGTCTGATTCTGATAGTATTCATACCTACTTGGTTAATAACAAATTGTGTGTACCATCCAGAAGATTTAGGGTCACTAGAAGGGATATGTGGAAATGCACAGACAGCCAATACATCTAGTTTAAAATATAAAAGAAGTATGTCCCCCACTGAACCCCCTTCAGGTTTCACTGACAAGATGTTGTTGTTGAAGTTTAAGTACAGTTATGCACAGAAATCTGGTTTTGAGAAATGTTGGATATGCAGCAAACTCCACCCCAGTACAGCCAGAATCCCATTGATGGCCATTCCCTTAAACATCACTCCTTTTTTGAAGGGAACTCCCCCCATTGTTCTTGTATGCATGCTTCATGTTACTTAAATGCCTCTACAAAAAGGGTAGCGAAGCACATTCCGAAACCATGAAGCTGACTTCCATTACCAGAGATCCCACGGTATGGTACGAGAACCAGGAAAAGGTAGCCGAGGAATATGACTCCTTGAGGCGTGACGAAAAGGTAGAATGACCATTTCGATGATATCGAATGGTCAAAGGGAGGATTGTAAGGAGATTCCATATTACATTTCATTATTGATTAATTGTTGATTTCACCCTGTTCATGAGATATGTTCAGGGTTTGCTTATTTGCTTAATGATTAGAAAAATATCTTGGTATATTTTAGTGAATGTGACAAACTGTCTTATGATTATCTCATTCCAATATCACCCTGTCTGTCTATTCCTGTCTGATGTCTTCATCTTAGGAAACATCTGTCTGTGGTTTTTATCTCTGTACACTGTTGCTGGCCAACAGCAGCTAGAATTAGTTTTTTAGGGAAGCTGTGGTTGGACACCTCATGGTCAAGCAGACGGTGACAGAAAATAAGGAAACTTTTGACCTATTAACTTGAACATTTTAAGATCACAAGATGAAGGCATTATTAAAGTATGGAAAATCACGAGATTAAGAAATTACCGAATATGCTAATATGTATTATTTTGATTGGCCCCCAAAATGGGGCAGAGTCTTGTAAAGACAGCATAAAAAGCCTATCCTCAGAATAAACCATTGTAATCATTCAGCATACCTAATATGTGTGTATGTGTAATTGATTAACCGCCGGCGAGGACCTCCACTGAGCCATCTCCAGAGCCTAGGCCACAAGGAGAAGACGGGCGCCTAACAAATCTTTCGTTGCTTTTCAATCTGTCCCATAATGCAAAGGAATGCGACAACGTTGGGGAAAGAATGGAGGGTCTGAGTTTTCTTGGGCTCCAAAGGAGGAAGTCTAGGGTGTGGAGGGGGACCGCTTGTCTCTCTATGTGAACCCAGTCAGGTTGTTCCCATCTAGAGTAGACCGTGGATAGCTGGGCCAATTGTGCTGCTTGTAAGTACCAGATTAGGTTCGGTAATCCCATGCCGCCTTCTGACCTAGGTCTAAACAGGATCGCTTTGGAGAATCTGTGACCCCCTTTACCCCATATGTATTTAACAATGTTGGCTTGAAAGCGTTTTAGGCGGGTATTATCGATCGATATTGGAAGAGCTCTGAAATAGTATAGGATACGGGGGAGTAGGGTCATCTTTATCGTGTTAATTCTGCCTAGCCAAGACAGGGACAGCCTGGACCAACGCGAGAGGTCCTCCTCCAGTTTTTTGTAGAGAGGAGGAAAGTTAGCCTGATACAGAAGTTCAGTTTTAGGAGTTAGCCGAATCCCTAAGTAAGGGATGGAGGAGTCACTCCACGAGAACCGGAAGCTATCCCTGAGTCTGGCCAGGAGAGGTTCCTGAATATTAATATTTAACGCCTGGGATTTGTCGTAGTTGACCCTGAGACCTGAGATCCGTCCAAAGTCATCTAGGAGACTGCATATATTGGGAAGCGAAGTTAGCGGGGATGATACAAATAGTAAGATGTCATCTGCAAATAATGCGCATTTATGGCACCGGGAACCACTTTGAACACCTTGAATGTTCGGGTTGTTTCTGATGGCTATTGCAAGAGACTCGATCGCTATGGCGAAGATCAACGGGGAGAGTGGGCACCCCTGTCTTGTACCTCTGGATATGGGGAAGGAGTCCGAGTAAAACCCTTGCAGACGTACCTGAGCTGAGGGAGTTGAGTACAGTGCGTGAATGATATTGAGAAACGAGTCCCCAAATTCCCATTTTTTAAGCAAATGGAATATGTAGGGCCATTGGACAGCGTCAAACGCTTTTTGTAGGTCCAGAGAGAGTAGGCAACCCTGTCTGGATGGGCCCCCATCCCAGTTGGAATTAAGAAGGGATACTATATCAATTGCTCTGCGAATTTGATCGGGACCCTGCCTCCCCGGTATGAAGCCCACCTGGTCTTTATTAATGTATAAGCTAATGAAGGAGGCTAGGCGGTCTGCAAGGATCTTAGTCAGGACTTTCAAATCATTGTTAATGAGCGATATTGGTCTATAGTTGCTGACCGAGCTTGTGTCTTTATCTGGCTTAGGGAGGACCGTGATGTAGGCTGCGTTAAGTGAGGTGTCGAGAGTGTCCCCCGTCCTAAGAGCATTGAAGAATCTAGCCATATAAGGGGCGAGCAAAGTGGAGAATGACTTGTAATATGGTACGGAGAAACCATCAGGGCCAGGGGCCGACTGTGATTTCAGGTTTTTAATGACCGCGCAAATTTCCTCAGCTGAAATAGGGGATTCTAGTTTCTGGCGGTGTCTTGTTTCTAATTTAGGGATCTGTAAATTATTTAGGAAGAGGTCCATTGCCTCTGGAGAAGGGCTGTTTCCACTACTGTATAAGAGTTTATAAAAGGTGTGGAATTCCCCCATAATCCGTTGAGGGTTTTGGGACAAAGTGCCACCCTGAATCCTGATCTTTGGTAAGGCCGGAGATCTAAATTTCGGGGATAATTTGCTTGCAAGCATAGGACCTATTCGATCGGCGTTACTATAATATCTGTTTCTGTTCCACCGAAGCCATTTTTCAGCCTTGGTAGTTAAGGCGAGATTTAAGGCCGTGCGTGCTGCGTCTAGCTGAGAGATAGGAACAGCATTTCGATCTGCTTTGTGTCGCTTCAACAAGGCTGTATATTCCCTATCCAGCTTTTCAATGTCAGATTTGTTTTCCTTATTAAGTTGAGAGGCTAGTTGGATCAGGTGACCTCTTATTACTGCCTTGTGGGCCGCCCAGAGGCAAGAGGGACTAGTATCTGGTGTATCATTATTGAGAAAATAGTTGCGTATGTGAGTTTCGATTGTTTTAGTTCTTATCGGATCACTCAAGATGGATTCGTTGAGCCTCCACCGCCGGACAGGTTTATGTACTCCGGGGCGCTGAAGTACAAGGATTACCAACGAGTGGTCCGACCAGACTACATCTTTGATATGTGCCTTGTGTGCTAGTGGAACGGATGCAGAGGTTATAAGGATGTGGTCGATTCTCGCAAAAGACCTATGGGGGTTGGAGAAATGCGTGAAGTCTCTCAGCGTAGGATTCACTTCCCTCCATATGTCAATGAGGCCCTGCTGGAAGATAAGTTTAGCTATGCATAGACTCTGTTTCGTCGGTCTAGTGAGGCGTTTGCCTGGGGGTCGAGACTTGTCCAGACCCTGGTCAAAGGCCGAGTTAGAATCGCCTCCGTAGATCACTGTGCCCTCCAATAGAGGCGCTAGTGTTGCGAACATTGTTTGAAAGAAGGCATACTGGCCTCTGTTGGGGGCATAATACGAGATTAGAGAGTATAGACGGTCATCTAAGTCCCCAACCAAGAGGACAAAGCGCCCGTCAGGGTCCCTGAACTCAGATTTGGGTGAAAATTTGCATTTTTTAGAAATGAAGATACCCACCCCCTTCGTTTTATTCTCAGCATTGGCAAGTTTGAAGAATGGGAATTTGGAGTGGATAAAGGAGGGGTTGAAACTTCTGGGAAAGTGAGTTTCCTGCATAAGGATCACGTCTGCTTTTTGGGAATGTAAGTATTGGAAGACCTTGCGCCTCTTGGATGGGGAGTTCAGACCTTGAGCATTATGGGACACTATTTTAAGGGGTGTATTAACTGGTGTGTCATCAGCCATCGAGCAGAGGTAGGAGCAAAGCTGAGCAATTCACAGCACTTACCCACTGGTATCCACAGGGTCCCAGGCATCTCAAACGACAGGCCGAGCATGGTGAGAGCATCAGATGATGTTCGAGGTGTACTCCCCAGTCGACTCCTGTGGTAAAAAGTATGTTAGCGTAAGTGTGGAGAAGGGGAAAGAAAAGACAAGGAGGAGAGACGGGGAGCAAGGGAGATCCCCGGAGAATGGAGGGGACAGTGTCCTCCAGCAGAAGGTGTGAGTCACAAAAGAATCCCTCCAAGGGGTAGGGATTTACCCTGTCCAATGGCATTTGGGGTACCAAATCCACTAGACAGAAAGGGGGGCATGAACACCACCCCAGCAGAGGGACCGCCTAATAGGGTAATTAGAATATCAATCTTGAAGAAGGCACTTGAACCTACAGATACACTGTAACCCCCAGAAAAATACGCTTTCGCATGAAGAAAAGCCCGGGGGAGCAAGTGTACTGACCAAAAAACTATGAAAGTATCTAATAAACAAATATTAAAATTGTGTGAATGAACCTGGAGTAACAAGGGATATCGGGGATTACGCCTCATCCAGCCGGGGAGAAGCACTACTGGGGGCTCCCCCACAGTCAGCATAGCTGATATAGGGAAGCTCCCAGAAGCAACCTGGATAGACGTTTACTTGCCGTCCCTCCTCCCCACTTGAACCGGCAAAAAGCTATGGTGAAGTAGTGCTGAGTCTATGTATCAGGAGAAATGGGATATAACAGCGTCTCCGAGAGTTGAGTCCCCTGAGATCGCCTCAAGAGAGGTGTGAGGGTGTTCCAATTTGACACGCATCTCAGGGGTCACACACATGGAGATTCCCACCCCACAGCCAGCATCTGAAGGGGGGAGAAAAAAAAATTAAAAAAAAAAATAATACAGGGTCAGTGGACCTCAAAGGAATGATACGCCGTGGGCAAATAGAGGACTGAGAGTCATGGAGGATTAGTTTCCTTGGACTTCTTGGTTCTCGTCTTCTCCCAAACCGGATTCAGAGGACTCGTGGGCAGATGTCTCTTTGCAGAGTTGGGCTGAGATCCTGTTTGGCGTGCAGTCGGGTCCTGGTTGATGAGGCCTAATTGCAGGAAAAGCTTTTCTCCTTCCTGCAGGGATCCGAAGGTATACGCCTTGCCTTTGTGGAGCAGTTTAAGTTGAAATGGGAAAAGCCACCAGTATTTGATTTCTCTATCCATCAGGATTTGAAGGAGTGGTTTAAGGGTTCTCCTTTTTTGTATAGTTGAATGTGAGAGGTCAGCAAATATTTGCAAACGGTGCCCTTGAAAGACTATTTCAGACATGGATCTTGATTTCCTCATAACCTCTTCTTTGATGGAGAAAAAGTGCGGTTTGACCACTACGTCACGGGGTAGACCATCTGCTCTGGGGGGCCTGAGAGCTCTGTGGGCTCGATCCAGTTCAAGTTTGTGCTGTGGAGTATCTGGAAGCAATCCCTGTATGAATGATTTTATAGTTGCAGGGATGTCCTTGTAGGATTCAGGGAGCCCCCTGACCCTAAAATTGTACCTTCGATTACGGTTTTCAAGGTCATCAATTTTAGCATTGGCAGTTTCTAGTTGTTCCTGCAAGGTCTGGATACAGGCAGTATTTTGGTTTGTTCTGGAAATAGTGGATTCCAGGTTAGATTCAATGATTTCCATGCGATAGCCTATGTTCTGAAGATCTGCTTTAATGTCACTTGTGATTTTGTGTGCAGTGTTATGAAGGCCTTTGTCTAGTAGTTCTGCAAACTTTGTGTATAAGTCCGACACTGAGACCGGCTGGAGCAGGCCTGGATCCCCCTGCTGTATTAGCTGGTGTGACTGGGGAGGGCCTGCATCCATTGGGGAGAGTCCCAGTCCTGCTAGGTTGTGGTCTAGGAGGGATGCAGTGGATGCTGGAGAGGCTGGGTTCGAGGGAATATTACCCTCATGAGACTCTGGCTGAAGCAGGGAGGGGGATGCTTCGGATGAGGGATATGGCTTATAGGCCGCAGAGCTGTGAGGAGCGGTCCCCATCTTGGCCGTCTCGGCCAGCGGTATAACGGCTTCAAAAGCGGGCTTCAGGTTCCTTCTTACCGCTCCTGCATACATCGGGGAAGTCCCCGGGGATTCAGGAGACCGTGTGGGGTTATGCCGACGTTCGATCGCCGGTCCAAGTGCCGCTATTCGGTCCGGTCTGCTGAGGCGGGACGGAGCTCCCGGACTAGGCGTCCATCCTAGGTGCCTCCGCGCATGCGCCTGGTATAGTAGAATTCTAATGTTGTATGACACTAGTAATAATTATATTCATTAATTATTATTACTAGTCAACCAACATTAGAATTCTTCTATAGCCTATGGGCGGAGCATTTGACCATAAAATATCCGCTCACGGTGACTGCTTCGTCGAATCTACATGTCGAATCTTTTCTCTCTATGTCGAATAATCTTGGACTAATAGAGTTAGGTTAGGCACATTCGACCTTTTTTGCTATTGTCTCTATAATGTTGAATCTTTTCTCTCTATGTAGAATAATCTTGAACTAATAGTGCTAAGGTTAGGCACATTCGACCACAGGTTCGATGGACACAAATCGTTATGTCAAATCTCCTATCTATATCGAACTGTTGTCACAACGAAAATTAAAATAAAGCATTTGTTTATGTCGGATCTTTCGGTTTACGGATTCTGCACATTTGTTATCGTTTGTTAAAACGATAAAGAAAATACCCAAAATTCGGACAAAAATGCATTCGGACGAAAATGCACATGTCTACTCTTAGTTATTTTTTTTTATTAGGGTCAACATTTAAAGTGGTTGTAAGCTCTCCCCCACAACTTTATCCCATGTAAATCAGCATAAAAACCCTAATGAACACTGCTTGTGGATATCTCCTTACTTCCTTAGTATTGTTGTAATCCATTTTGTTCTTTAGAATGACATCACTGGAGCATGCTCATAGCTCCCCTGATTTACGGCATGCTCTGTGTGCTTGTCTGTCTATTATCAGGACTCCCTGCGGCATAACACTCAAATCCCACAAGACTGCAGAATCATTCAGAGCTTCCTCCTGCACCCCATGTGACTGTGTGACATCACATGGAGTGTAAACCTGGACATTGGACTGTATATTGCAGTGCTGATAAGACTAACACAGGCAAACCCTAGATAAACGGCAATATACAATTTTGTATTTTTTGTATTTTCTGCATTTTTGTATAGTGTATTCATTCTTTATATTTTGCTTTGGGGGATCCTTTGTCCGGCTTGATCACTCTGTGGGACCCTTATGACTGGAGGAGGTACTGGGGTTGGGGGAGACTCTTGTTGGGTGCCCTGTTTTCTTCTGTGACTGACGCGTGGTCTCCTGATGGCTTGGCTCCGCCTCTCCCACTGTCTGTATGTCTACTCCAGGGGGATTTCTGCCATGTCTGGTGTCTGTGTTGAGCACTGTACTTGCATGGTTTGATGTCAACACCAGCTACCTGCTGTCGTTTGGCGCATCGGGTCGGAGCCATATTTAGGGAGATGATTCATTTGCCTCCTGGTGACCAGAGGAGGCACTGGATAGTGGAGATTGTGACACCTTTAGATGCTGGTTTGTTACTTGTGGGACCCCTCCTACGTTCTTTTATACTTTTGATGGCAGTATATATTTTTTACCATTAATTGCGGGGGTTCTCCCTTTTTTTTGGCAGACAACTTGTATGAGGAAGGAGATTGCTGTGTGGCATCATTACTGAGTTTTTGGGGCTATTAGCCCTTTAGGAAACTCCCCCTTTTGATTTGTGCTGTGACTCTGTGTAAAATACATTGTGTAGATCTATTGCCTTATGTGCAATATTAGGGGTAGGTATATATTTCCCTACCTTTTCCCCTTCCCTTTTTTTCCTGGCCCTTATATGTGAGTTTGAGTAACAATATTCTGCCCTTCCATTTAGTAAACATATTTTGTTCTCTTGTAGTTTTTAACTACTGAGTGCCCCTTGGTTGATATTGGCTCCCACATCTGCCCCGGGGAGAATTTGGTTCCTGGGCCTGGGTTCTTTGCCTTTACTGGTCATCCTCTGGATCTGGGTAAGCCTTGGTGGTCATCTTTAAGAACATTACTTTGGCTGTAGTTATTTTTGTTGAGTATTTTTTATACATATATTGTTCTATTATTAATGTATATATGTATGTTTTATGTCCTTTCTAGATGCTTTATGCCCCCCCATCTCCTGAAGAAGCATTCATTACTGTGAAACATGTAGAGGGCTTGCTGTACAGATGTTCCTCTATATCTCTACTCTGAAGTTCACTTCAATATAATAAGATGTGTACCATCAAGTATGGGAACTACATCATGGCCAGAGGGGAGCATTGTCTAATAACAACATTTTCATAATAAGTGCTGTATCTTGGAATACTCTGTTTTTTAGATCTTTGTGATAAATTTTGATATTTTAAAGTTGTTGTTTAATGTCTTTGGGGTGCTGAGAAAATCTATGACCTCTACTGCATTTCTGTACACAAAATTGTCAGTATGTGGTACCCAATTCATTCTCTAATGGCACATTGTGATGAATATACACTCTGCTCTAATTACATAATCCAATAATCCATAATATTTTTTTTCTGCTTTCCTGCCCTGCAATCTTATTCAATCATATACAGAGCTCTGGAGTACAAGCTTATATTCTGGACTAACTCCCTAGATTGAGAGTGGTTCAGTTACTGTACACTTTAAGAGTAACATAAACATGTTTGTCAATTGTAGCACAGGTGTTGAACTTTTTTAACTAACCCGTGGGTCATGTACAGGCATCATAAGGTTCATGAAGTGTCTTATAGTGTTATAGTCTGAGAATGTGTCACTCCAGCCAGTCCTAACTCTGGCATTGTACTGTGCTGGATTTAGTTAGTTTTCACTGGAGTTTAAATTGGATGGTCACACATTTTGCAATTTCATGTATCTTTTCTTATATCTATTTTATTGGAAGTAGACACAAGGATTTCAAAATAGCCAAAAAATCAATACATATGACTAGGATATAGTATATCTTTCAAAAAGAAGAAGTAATGTATTCAAAAAAGGGGAGAAAGGCTGAATGATACCAAGGCTTGTATAAGGATTAACTGAAAGCCACTTCATAGAAATCACACATTTAAAATACAAGTACCATGATTAGTTAACATTATTCACACAACCAATTTTATAAAAAAAGTTTGGTTCAAGCTTTTCTCCACAGTATTCACAATACCTATTTTTATTATTTAATTTATTCGATTATATGTTAAATAATTTTTCAGCCATGGACTAAATGTGGCTCTCAAGCTTGTGTTTGGAATGTCGACATAAATTCAAGGAATCTCTTACTTCGTCAATCTTGCTTTTTTAGTTAAAATAAAAACAAAAAAACAAAAAGAAATATGGGCACTGCGTCCCCTTTTCAAAACTACAGAAATAAATAAGTAAATAAAACATATGTGTGAATAAAATAAACTAATAATCAGGTTTTTTTAATACCTTGGCTTGATTCCTGTCTGTGCGTGAGCTTGTGAACCACTTCAGTTCAGGGTATTTCCTGCAGAGACCATTCTGCTAGAAAGAGAGAATTCTGCTTCAATCTTTCTTAATATTCAATTATTAGATCGTTCTGGTGTCTTCACCCCTTTTAAACCTATGAGTAAAACATATTTATATGACATTCACATTCTGATCGTATTTAATAAATCAAAGAACAATATGTAAAGGGAGCGAGTAACATATAGCAATCAAAAAGTAATCAACTGCTAGTCTGCTAACTGCTGTAATTTTAAAAATGCTACGTATCACACTGATACATGGCCAGATTCATCTTGCACACCCTGCAAAAATAATGGTCTGAGTATTATGTATTCTGTGGCATGCTATTAGTGCTGGAATATATCTCTCTATTTGAAAAATTGATCAAGACTGCCCCCTATGCTTTGTTCATCGAAATTAATGATGCTGAAGCAAATGCTAGCAAGTTAATTGTTTCTTTATGTGCCTTACCACAAAAGGGTTCTGTTCGTGTGTTTTCTTTTTTTTTCAAAGAGCAGGTTTGAGGGAAACCTTAAAGCTGTAAGTTGTATTTTGGAACCAGCATGGTTTTAAGGGACATTCTCGGGTCACAGTCTACTTTGGCAGCATATTTTTGGCTATAGAGTTAAAGATAGCAGCTCCACCTCAATCTGCTTTCTTTTGATTGATATTAGTTAAAAAAAGACTCAAAAAATGTTTTTCCAATGGCTTGACTGGTAGAAGTAGTAGCCCCTAAATGCTAAAAAAGTTTGGTCAGAAAACAGTTGGTATTGCTTCTTCTACCAATTCTGCCAGAATCTTTGACAATAGCTATAACTTGTTTCAGAGGGGTTTCTTAAGCACTCAATTTCTTGCCTGCTGCAGAAGTAGCCACAAGCAGAGGTTATAGCTATGTGCAACTCACCATTGTTTTTTCTGTCTCTCTTTTACCTATCTATTGATGTCTAGCACTTACCCCCAGAGGAACCACTGGATTAGGGATGAGCCGAACACCCCCCGGTTCGGTTCGCACCAGAACCTGCGAACGGACCGAAAATTCGCACGAACGTTAGAACCCCATTGACGTCTATGGGACTCGAACGTTCGAAATCAAAAGTGCTCATTTTAAAGGCTAATTTGCATGGTATTGTCCTAAAAAGGGTTTGGGGACCCGGGTCCTACCCCAGGTGACATGTATCAATGCAAAAAAAACTTTTAAAAACGGCCATTTTTTCGGGAGCAGTGATTTAAATGATGCTTAAAGTAAAAAAAAAAAAAAGTGAAATATTCCTTTAAATATCGTACCTGGGAGGTGTCTATAGTATGCCTGTAAAGTGGCGCGTGTTTCCCGTGTTTAGAACAGTCCCTGCACCAAATGCCATTTTTAAAGGAAAAAATCTCATTTAAAACTGCTTGCGGGTTTAATGTAATGTCGGGTCCTGGCAATATGGATGAAAATCAGTGAGACAAACGGCATGGTTACCCCCCAGTCCATTACCAGGCCCTTTGGGTCTTGTATGGATATTAAGGGGAACCCCGCACCCAAATTAAAATAAGGAAAGGTGTGGGGCCACCAGGCCCTATATACTCTGAACAGCAGTATACAGGCGGTGCAAACAAGACAGGGACTGTAGGTTTGTTGTTAAGTAGAATCTGTTTGTAATTTTGAACATTTTTAACGTGTTTAGCTCCAGCCAAAAAATCTTTTTTAAGCTTTTTGGAAAACATAGGGAAGGGTTATCACCCCTGTGACATTTGTTTTGCTGTCTTTCCTCTTCTTCAGAAGATTTCACCTCACTTTTGTCCCAATGACAAATGTTTTTTGAAAACTTGGGTTTTTTTGTGGAACAAGGATTGGAAAGCATCAGTGGAAAGGAGAAATGTTTTTCCCATATTAACTCTTACAGGAGAGAATTTCCCTTCCTAGGGGTAGATTTCATCTCACTTCCTGTTGTCTCCTTCCGTTTGCAAGTAGGAGTCGTTTGTAAGTTAGATGTTTGAAAGTAGGGGCCTGCCCTATATACTCAGCAGAAATTTGGGCCTTAGGTGTTGTTGTGGCCACAACACTAAGCCCTCACAGGGCCCTGCTGTGAAATATTAGATCAAGAATTGTAATTACATACCCCTGTTGAAACAGGGGCAGAAAAACTGGGCCTTTAATGGTGGTGGTGGTGGTGGTGCTGGTGCCACAACACTGTAAGTCCTCACTCGATCTTGGTGGGTGCAGAAATGGGCCCTGCTGTGAAATATTAGATCAAGAATTGTAATTACATGCCCCTGTTGAACAAGGGCAGAAAAATTGGGCCTTTGGTGGTGGTGGTGGTGCTGGTGCCACAACACTGTAATGCCGCGTACACACGAGCGGACTTTACGGCGGACTTTGCCCGGCGGACTTTTCTACGTACTTTCCGACGGACTTTCTGAATGAACGGACTTGCCTACACACAATCCACCAAAGTCCGTCGAATTCGTACGTGATGACGTACGACCGGACTAAAACAAGGAAGTTCATAGCCAGTAGCCAATAGCTGCCCTAGCGTGGCTTTTTGTCCGTCGAACTAGCATACAGACGGCGGACTTTTCGACCGGACTCGATTTCAACGGATAAATTTTAAACAAGTTTCAAATCTAAGTCCGTCCAACTTTTGAGCAAACAAAGTCGGCTGGAGCCCACACACATCGAATTGTCCGACGAAATCCAGTCCGCCGGGCAAAGTCCGCCGTAAAGTCCGCTCGTGTGTACGCGGCATTAGTCCTCACTCGCTCTTGGTGGGTGCAGAAATGGGCCCTGCTGTGAAATATTAGATCAAGAATTGTAATTACATGCCCCTGTTGAACAGGAGATGAAAAATTAGGCCTTAGGCACTGGTGCTGGTGCCACAACACTGCAACCCCTCACAGACACTCTAGTTGGAACGCAGTAACGAGCCCTGCTGCAAAGTATTGCATCAAAAATTGTAATTACACGCCCCTGTTAAACAGGGGCTGAAAAATTGTGCCTTAGGCACTGGTGGTGGCGCCCAGAACCAAAAATGTTCTTACAAGCTATCAGCGTGATCATTGAGGAGGAAGAGGATAATTACTCAGGGATAGTCACTCAGCATCAGCATAGGCAGTCTTTGAAGGGATCTGAGATTTCAAAAAAAATTATTCGGTTACATCAGCATCGGGTGCTTGGTAGCTGGTGGTGATCCAAGACTGATTCATTTTTATGAAGGTCAGTCGATTGACCGAGTCGGTGGACAGACGCACCCTGTGATCGGTTACCACGCCTCCAGCAGCACTGAATGTGCGTTCCGAAAGAACGCTGGATGCAGGACAGGCCAGTAGCTCAATTGCATACTGTGCAAGCTCTGGCCAGTGATCCATCCTCAAGACCCAGTAACCCAGAGGATTTTCGGTGGGAAAGGTGTCCAAATCTGATCTTGCCCCTAGGTATTCCTGCACCATGTAAAACAGATGCTGGCGATGGTTGCTGGAACCGATCATACCTTGGGGCTGCGGACCAAAAAATTGTCTGAAAGCATCGGTCAGACGGCCACCTTCTCCACCGCTCCTTCTTTGACTGCCCGAAGCCTCAGCAACACGTTGTCCAGAAACAGGAGTTTGTAACCTCCCAGTCTCTGGGAACGCGTTGCACAGACCTTTCTGCAAGGCCTCCCGAAGATGTTTCATCCTCTGCTCCCTCTGCGATGGCAAGATAAGGTCCGCAACCTTACCCTTGTAACGTGGATCAAGGAGGGTTGCCAGCCAGTATTGGTCCTTCTCCTTGATCCCACGAATACGAGGATCCTTACACAGGCTTTGCAGGATCAGGGAGGCCATGCAGCGTAGGTTTGCTGAGGCATTCGGTCCGGAGTCCTCTGGGTCACTAAGGACGACATGGTCCGCAGCCACCTCCTCCCAGCCACGTACAAGTCCATGTGTTTCTTGGGACTGATCCCTTAAAGACTGCTGCTGATGCTGTGTGCCAGGCTCCACCTCCATACTGACACAGTCTTCCTCCTCCTCCTCTTCCTGTGTGATCGGCGGGCACGCAGGAACACTGTCTGGATAAAGGGGGCCTTGAGAGCTAAGGAAGTCCTCCTCTTCCTGCCTCTGTCCTGCCTCAAGTGCCCTGTCCATTATTCCACGCAGCGTGTGCTCCAACAGGTGGACAAGGGGGACAGTGTCACTGATGCATGCACTGTCACTGCTCACCATCCTCGTGGCCTCCTCAAATGGTGACAGGACAGTGCATGCATCCCTGAAAAAAAACCAAGCTCCCCTGACCCTGTCCTGGTGCCATAGTCGCACAGGTACTCATTGATGGCCCTCTGCTGCGTGTGCAGCCGCTGCAGCATGGCCAACGTTGAGTTTCACCTGGTGGGCATGTCACAGATTAGGCGGTTCTTGGGCAGGTTAAACTCCTTTTGGAGGTCCGTCAGCCGAGCACTGGCATTATATGACCGGTGGAAATGCACACAGACTTTCCTGGCCTGCCTCAGGACATCCTGTAAGCCCGGGTACCTGCCCAAGAACCGCTGCACCACCAAGTTAAGGACGTGAGCCAAACAGGGCACATGGGTCATTTGTCCCTGTCGGAGGGCAGAGAGGAGGTTGGTGCCATTGTCGCAAACCACCATTCTTGCCTTAAGTTGGTGTGGCGTCAACCACCTCTGAACCTGCCCCTGCAGAGCTGACAGAACCTCTGCCCCAGTGTGGCTCCTGTCCCCCAAGCACACCAGCTCAAGCACCGCATGGCATCTTTTGGCTTGCGTACTTGTGTAGCCCCTTGAATGGCTACGGAGCACCGCTGGTTCCGAGGACAAAGCACAGGAAGAGGCCATGGAGGAAGAAGAAGAGGAGGGGGTGGAGGAGAGAGGTGTGTCACAATCATTAGCATTTTGGAGGCCTGGTGGCGGAACAACTTCCAACACTACTGCACCTTGTCCTGCATCCTTCCCAGCTGCCAGCAGAGTCACCCAATGCGCCGTGAAACTGAGGTAACGTCCCTGTCCATGCCTGCTGGACCATGAGTAAGCGATAATATGCACCTTACCGCTGACCGCCCTGTCCAGCGAGGCATGGACATTGCCTTCCACATGGCGGTAGAGAGCCGGAATCGCCTTCCGTGAGAAAAAGTGGCGTTTGGGTACCTGCCACTGAGGAACCGCACATTCCACAAACTCACGGAAGGGGGCAGAGTCTACCAACTGAAAAGGCAGCAGTTGAAGTGCTAGCAATTTTGCCAAGCTAGCATTCAACCGCTGGGCATGTGGATGGCTGGGAGCAAACTTCTTTAGGCGGTGCAGCAGCTGGGGCAGGGAAATTTGCCTGGTACAATCTGACGTCGGTGTACCAAAAGCAGATTGCCTACAAGTACTTGGCTGTGACGCACCTAATTCTACACCTTCATTCCTCTCAGTGCAGGTCTCAGAGAGGACTGAAGGTCTAGTGGGGTTGGAAATCTCAGCTGATGAGGAGCAAGGAGAGGTCCTCTTTGTTCTTTGGTGTGGGTCTTTTAGATATGCTTGCCAACGAACTGCATAGCAGATCAACATATGTCTGGTCAAGCATGTGGTACCCAAGCGGGAGATGTTTTGGCCACGCGAGATACGCTTGAGACTAGGGATGAGCTTTGTGTTCGAGTCGAACCCATGTTCGACTCGAACATCGGCTGTTCGGTCGTTCGCCGAATTGCGAACGATATGGGCCGTTCGCGCCAAATTCGTGTGGCGCGTCACGGCCCATAATTCACTGCAGCATCGCAGTGCATTGCTTGCTGATGATTGGCCAAGCATGCACTATGACCCGCATGCTTGGCCAATCACAGCGCCGCCTGAACAGAGAGCCGTAATTGGCCAAAGCCAAGGAGGCTTTGGCCAATTATGGCTCAGGGGATTTAGTACACGCCCCACACTATATAAGGCTGCCTGCACGGCGGCCCTGTGTAGTGTGTGTTCCGGCGTTGAAAGAGATAGACAGAGAGAGAGACAGTGTCATTTGATTTGAGTTAGATAGATTAGGCAGAACAGTCAGTCAGTTAGCTGCACTTACAGTGTATTGTGTATATATATGCATCCCAGGTGTTGCATATATATATATACACTGTATTCAGTTTAGCTAGATCCGTTCCTGTTATCTTCTAGACTATTTACATTTAGTGCAGTGCGTCCTGCTCACAGTGTTCAGCTAGATCCGTTCCTGTTATCTTCCTACTGACAGGCAGGCTTGTCTTGTTACAGTATTAACAGCTACCTAAAGAAAATTACCGGTGTTCTTTTGATCCTATTAGTACCACGGTCAGGCAGCTAGACTATTTACATTTAGTACAGTGCGTCCTGCTCACAGTGTTCAGCTAGATCCGTTCCTGTTATCTTCTAGACTATTTACATTTAGTGCAGTGCGTCCTGCTCACAGTGTTCAGCTAGATCCGTTCCTGTTATCTTCCTACTGACAGGCAGGCTTGTCTTGTTACAGTATTAACAGCTACCTAAAGAAAATTACTGGTGTTCTTTTGATCCTATTAGTACCACGGTCAGGCAGCTAGACTATTTACATTTAGTACAGTGCGTCCTGCTCACAGTGTTCAGCTAGATCCGTTCCTGTTATCTTCCTACTGACAGGCAGGCTTGTCTTGTTACAGTATTAACAGCTACCTAAAGAAAATTACTGGTGTTCTTTTGATCCTATTAGTACCACGGTCAGGCAGCTAGCGTATTTACATTTAGTACAGTGCGTCCTGCTCACAGTGTTCAGCTAGATCCGTTCCTGTTATCTTCCTACTGACAGGCAGGCTTGTCTTGTTACAGTATTAACAGCTACCTAAAGAAAATTACTGGTGTTCTTTTGATCCTATTAGTACCACGGTCAGGCAGCTAGACTATTTACATTTAGTACAGTGCGTCCTGCTCACAGTGTTCAGCTAGATCCGTTCCTGTTATCTTCCTACTGACAGGCAGGCTTGTCTTGTTACAGTATTAACAGCTACCTAAAGAAAATTACTGGTGTTCTTTTGATCCTATTAGTACCACGGTCAGGCAGCTAGACTATTTACATTTAGTACAGTGCGTCCTGCTCACAGTGTTCAGCTAGATCCGTTCCTGTTATCTTCCTACTGACAGGCAGGCTTGTCTTGTTACAGTATATAAAGCTACCTGAAGAAAATTACTGGTGTTCTTTTGATCCTATTAGTACCACGGTCAGGCAGCTAGACTATTTACAGTTAGTGCAGTGCGTCCTGCTCACAGTGTTCAGCTAAACCTACAAGTTAGTGGGGTGCGTCCACCTCACAGTGTTCAGCTAAAGCTACCTGTAGAAGGTTGGTGGTGTTCTCATACTACAGGCAAGCAGTTGATTTTGCTAGCTGCAGTATCAGTACATATATATATATATAGATATATATATATCCCAGCTTAGTGCAGCTACAGGCCATTAGTATGTCTGGAAGGCCAAGAAGGAGAGGCAGACAGTCACAAGCCAATAAGAGAGGGCAAGCAGGCTCTGTGTCTAGTGCTGGTCGTGGAGACAGTGCATCCTCATCAGCACGTGGCCATGGGACACTCTTGGCCTTTTTTTCGGCAGATGGCCGTGTTGAGCCGCAGCATGCGGAAGACTTGGTCGAGTGGATGACCAAGCCGTCCTCATCCTCCTCATCCTCTCTCACCCATGCCCAGGGTGCTTTGTCTGGCAAAGCAGCGGCCTCTTCCCTCGGCTCAATGTCATCAGTGACTCCTTCCCTAGCTCCACCATGTCCTCCTGAGGAGTCCCTCGAACTGTTTGACCACAGTGTTGGGTACATGCTCCAGGAGGATGCCCAGCGTTTGGAAGGCTCTGATGATGATACTGAGCTCGATGAAGGCAGTAACATGAGCACGGACAGAGGGGGTGCCCAAGAAGGACAGCAATCTGGCAGTCATGCTCCCCCTGCTGCAGCATACTGCCAGGTTTGCTCCAGTGATGAGGAGGGAGGGGATGATAAGGTCACTGACTCAACGTGGGTGCCTGATAGGAGAGAGGAGGAGGAGGAGGAGGCACATCACCAACGAGGCAGGATGCCCTCCAGGGGCCAGCCTAAGGGCAGCACATTGACTGCATCACACCCCAAAGCTCCACATGTGCAGGGCGCTGCAGTCTCTGCGCGCTATTCAAAAAGTTCTTTGGTGTGGGCCTTTTTTGAGACGAGTGCATCAGATCGCACCGCTGCTATTTGCAACATATGTCTCAAGCGTATCTCACGTGGCCAAAACATCTCCCGCTTGGGTACCACATGCTTGACCAGACATATGTTGACCTGCCAGGCAGTTCGTTGGCAAGCGTATCTAAAAGACCCACACCAAAGAACAAAGAGGATCTCTCCTTGCTCCTCATCAGCTGAGATTTCCAACCCCACTAGACCTCCAGTCCTCTCTGAGACCTGCAGTGAGAGGAATGAAGGTGTAGAATTAGGTGTGTCACAGCCAAGTACTTGTGGGCAATCTGCTTTTGGTACACCGACGTCAGATTGTACCAGGCAAATTTCCCTGCCCCAGCTGCTGCACCGCCGAAAGAAGTTTGCTCCCAGCCATCCACATGCCCAGCGGTTGAATGCTAGCTTGGCAAAATTGCTAGCACTTCAACTGCTGCCTTTTCAGTTGGTAGACTCTGCCCCCTTCTGTGAGTTTGTGGAATGTGCGGTTCCTCAGTGGCAGGTACCCAAACGCCACTTTTTCTCACGGAAGGCGATTCCGGCTCTCTACCGGCATGTGGAAGGCAATGTCCATGCCTCGCTGGACAGGGCGGTCAGCGGTAAGGTGCATATTACCGCTGACTCATGGTCCAGCAGGCATGGACAGGGACGTTACCTAAGTTTCACGGCGCATTGGGTGACTCTGCTGGCAGCTGGGAAGGATGCAGGATAAGGTGCAGTAGTGTTGGAGGTTGTTCCGCCACCACGCCTCCAAAATGCTAATGATTGTGACACACCTCTCTCCTCCACCCCCTCCTCTTCTTCTTCCTCCATGGCCTCTTCCTCGGAACCAGCGGTGCTCCGTAGTCGTTCAAGGGGCTACGCAAGTACGCAGGCCAAAAGATGCCATGCGGTGCTTGAGCTGGTGTGCTTGGGGGACAGGAGCCACACTGGGGCAGAGGTTCTGTCAGCTCTGCAGGGGCAGGTTCAGAGGTGGTTGACGCCACGCCAACTTAAGGCAGGAATGGTGGTTTGCGACAACGGCACCAACCTCCTCTCTGCCCTCCGACAGGGACAAATGACCCATGTGCCCTGTTTGGCTCACGTCCTTAACTTGGTGGTGCAGCGGTTCTTGGGCAGGTACCCGGGCTTACAGGATGTCCTGAGGCAGGCCAGGAAAGTCTGTGTGCATTTCCGCCGGTCATATAATGCCAGTGCTCGGCTGACGGACCTCCAAAAGGAGTTTAACCTGCCCAAGAACCGCCTAATCTGTGACATGCCCACCAGGTGGAACTCAACGTTGGCCATGCTGCAGCGGCTGCACACGCAGCAGAGGGCCATCAATGAGTACCTGTGCGACTATGGCACCAGGACAGGGTCAGGGGAGCTTGGTTTTTTTTCCCCACGCCAGTGGGCCATGATCAGGGATGCATGCACTGTCCTGTCACCATTCGAGGAGGCCACGAGGATGGTGAGCAGTGACAGTGCATGCATCAGTGACACTGTCCCCCTTGTCCACCTGTTGGAGCACACGCTGCATGGAATAATGGACAGGGCACTTGAGGCAGAACAGAGGCAGGAAGAGGAGGACTCCCTTAGCTCTCAAGGCCCCTTTATCCAGACAGTGTTCCTGCGTGCCCGCCGATCACACAGGAAGAGGAGGAGGAGGAGGAAGATTGTGTCAGTATGGAGGTGGAGCCTGGCACTCAGCATCAGCAGCAGTCTTTAAGGGATCAGTCCCAAGAAACACATGGACTTGTACGTGGCTGGGAGGAGGTGGCTGCGGACGTTGTCGTCCTTAGTGACCCAGAGGACTGCGGACCGAATGCCTCAGCAAACCTACGCTGCATGGCCTTCCTGATCCTGCAAAGCCTGCGTAAGGATCCTCGTATTCGTGGTATCAAGGAGAAGGACCAATACTGGCTGGCAACCCTCCTTGATCCACGTTACAAGGGTAAGGTTGCGGACCTTATCTTGCCATCGCAGAGGGAGCAGAGGATGAAACATCTTCGGGAGGCCTTGCAGAAAGGTCTGTGCAACGCGTTCCCAGAGACTGGGAGGTTACAAACTCCTGTTTCTGGACAACGTGTTGCTGAGGCTTCGGTCAGTCAAAGAAGGAGCGGTGGAAAAGGTGGCCGTCTGACCGATGCGTTCAGACAATTTTTTGGTCCGCAGCCCCAAGGTATGATCGGTTCCAGCAACCATCGCCAGCGTCTGTTTTACATGGTGCAGGAATACCTAGGGGCAAGATCAGACTTGGACACCTTTCCCACCGAAAATCCTCTGGGTTACTGGGTTACTGGGTCTTGAGGATGGATCACTGGCCAGAGCTTGCACAGTATGCAATTGAGCTACTGGCCTGTCCTGCATCCAGCGTTCTTTCGGAACGCACATTCAGTGCTGCTGGGGGCGTGGTAACCGATCACAGGGTGCGTCTGTCCACCGACTCGGTCGATCGACTGACCTTCATAAAAATGAATCAGTCTTGGATCACCACCAGCTACCAAGCACCTGATGCTGATGTAACCGAATAATTTTTTTTGAAATCTCAGATCCCTTCAAAGACTGCCTATGCTGATGCTGAGTGACTATCCCTGAGTAATTATCCTCTTCCTCCTCAATCATCACGCTGATAGCTTGTAAGAACATTTTTGGTTCTGGGCGCCACCACCAGTGCCTAAGGCACAATTTTTCAGCCCCTGTTTAACAGGGGCGTGTAATTACAATTTTTGATGTAATACTTTGCAGCAGGGCTCGTTCCTGCATTCCAACTAGAGTGTCTGTGAGGGGTTGCAGTGTTGTGGCACCAGCACCAGTGCCTAAGGCCCAATTTTTCTGCCCCTGTCTAACAGGGGCGTGTAATTACAATTTTTGATGCAATACTTTGCAGCAGGGCTCGTTCCTGCATTCCAACTAGAGTGTCTGTGAGGGGTTGCAGTGTTGTGGCACCAGCACCAGTGCCTAAGGCCCAATTTTTCTGCCCCTGTCTAACAGGGGCGTGTAATTACAATTTTTGATGCAATACTTTGCAGCAGGGCTCGTTCCTGCGTTCCAACTAGAGTGTCTGTGAGGGGTTGCAGTGTTGTGGCACCAGCACCAGTGCCTAAGGCCCAATTTTTCTGCCCCTGTCTAACAGGGGCGTGTAATTACAATTTTTGATCTAATATTTCACAGCAGGGCCCTGTGAGGGCTTACAGTGTTGTGGCCACAGCAACACCTAAGGCCCAAATTTCTGCTGAGTATATAGGGCAGGACCCTACTTTCAAACATCTAACTTACAAACGACTCCTACTTGCAAACGGAAGGAGACAACAGGAAGTGAGATGAAATCTACCCCTAGGAAGGGAAATTCTCTCCTGTAAGAGTTAATATGGGAAAACAATTTCTCTTTCCACTGATGCTTTCCAATCCTTGTTCCACAAAAAAACCCAAATTTTCAAAAAACATTTTTCATTGGGACAAAAAGTGAGGTGAAATCTTCTGAAGAGGAGGAAAGACAGCAAAACAAATGTCACAGGGGTGATAACCCTTCCCTATGTTTTCCAAAAAGCTTAAAAAAGATTTTTTGGCTGGAGCTAAACACGTTAAAAATGTACCCGTTCAAAATTACAATGAGATTCTACTTAACAACAAACCTACAGTCCCTGTCTTGTTTGCACCGCCTGTATACTGCTGTTCAGAGTATATAGGGCCTGGTGGCCCCACACCTTTCCTTATTTTAATTTGGGTGCCGGGTTCCCCTTAATATCCATACAAGACCCAAAGGGCCTGGTAATGGACTGGGGGGTACCCATGCCGTTTGTCTCACCGATTTTCATCCATATTGCCATGACCCGACATTACATTAAACCCGCAAGCAGTTTTAAATGAGATTTTTTCCTTTAAAAATGACATTTGGTGCAGGGACTGTTCTAAACACGGGAAACACGCGTCACTTTACAGGCACGCTATAGACACCCCCCAGGTACGATGTTTAAAGGAATATTTCACTTTTTTTTTTTACTTTAAGCATCATTAAAATCACTGCTCCCGAAAAAACGGCCATTTTTAAAAGTTTTTTTTGCATTGATACATGTCCCCTGGGGTAGGACCCGGGTCCCCAAACCCTTTTTAGGACAATACCATGCAAATTAGCCTTTAAAATGAGCACTTTTGATTTCGAACGTTCGAGTCCCATAGACGTCAATGGGGTTATAACGTTCATGCGAACTTTCGGTCCGTTCGCAGGTTCTGGTGTGAACCGAACCGGGGGGTGTTCGGCTCATCCCTACTTGAGACATATGTTGCAAATAGCAGCGGTGCGATCTGATGCACTCGTCTCAAAAAAGGCCCACACCAAAGAACTTTTTGAATAACGCGCAGAGACTGCAGCGCCCTGCACATGTGGAGCTTTGGGGTGTGATGCAGTCAATGTGCTGCCCTTAGGCTGGCCCCTGGAGGGCATCCTGCCTCGTTGGTGATGTGCCGCCTCCTCCTCCTCCTCCTCCTCCTCTCTCTCCTATCAGGCACCCACGTTGAGTCAGTGACCTCATCATCCCCTCCCTCCTCATCACTGGAGCAATCCTGGCAGTATGCTGCAGCAGGGGGAGCATGACTGCCAGATTGCTGTCCTTCTTGGGCACCCCCTCTGTCCGTGCTCATGTTACTGCCTTCATCGAGCTCAGTATCATCATCAGAGCCTTCCAAACGCTGGGCATCCTCCTGGAGCATGTACCCAACACTGTGGTCAAACAGTTCGAGGGACTCCTCAGGAGGACATGGTGGGGCTATGGAAGGAGTCACTGATGACATTGAGCCGAGGGAAGAGGCTGCTGCTTTGCCAGACAAAGTACCCTGGGCATGGGTGAGAGAGGATGAGGAGGATGAGGACGGCTTGGTCATCCACTCGACCAAGTCCTCCGCATGTTGCGGCTCAACACGGCCAGCTGCCGAAAAAAAGGCCAAGCGTGTCCCACGGCCACGTGCTGGTGAGGATGCACCGTCTCCACGACCAGCACTAGACACAGAGCCTGCTTGCCCTCTCTTATTGGCTTGTGACTGTCTGCCTCTCCTTCTTGGTCTTCCAGACATACTAATGGCCTGTAGCTGCACTAATCTGGGATATATATATATATATATGTACTGATACTGCAGCTAGCAAAATCAACTGCCTGCCTGTAGTATGAGAACACCACCAACCTTCTACAGGTAGCTTTAGCTGAACACTGTGAGAAGGACGCACCCCACTAACTTGTAGGTTTAGCAGAACACTGTGAGCAGGACGCACTGCACTAACTGTAAATAGTCTAGCTGCCTGACTGTGGTACTAATAGGATCAAAAGAACACCAGTAATTTTCTTCAGGTAGCTGTATATACTGTAACAAGACAAGCCTGCCTGTCAGTAAGAAGATAACAGGAACGGATCTAGCTGAACACTGTGAGCAGGACGCACTGCACTAACTTTAAATAGTCTAGCTGCCTGACTGTGGTACTAATAGGATCAAAAGAACACCAGTAATTTTCTTCAGGTAGCTGTAAATACTGTTACAAGACAAGCCTGCCTGTCAGTAGGAAGATAACAGGAACAGATCTAGCTGAACACTGTGAGCAGGACGCACTGCACTAACTTTAAATAGTCTAGCTGCCTGACTGTGGTACTAATAGGATCAAAAGAACACCAGTAATTTTCTTCAGGTAGCTGTAAATACTGTTACAAGACAAGCCTGCCTGTCAGTAGGAAGATAACAGGAACGGATCTAGCTGAACACTGTGAGCAGGACGCACTGCACTAACTTTAAATAGTCTAGCTGCCTGACTGTGGTACTAATAGGATCAAAAGAACACCAGTAATTTTCTTCAGGTAGCTGTAAATACTGTTACAAGACAAGCCTGCCTGTCAGTAGGAAGATAACAGGAACGGATCTAGCTGAACACTGTGAGCAGGACGCACTGCACTAACTTTAAATAGTCTAGCTGCCTGACTGTGGTACTAATAGGATCAAAAGGACACCAGTAATTTTCTTCAGGTAGCTGTAAATACTGTTACAAGACAAGCCTGCCTGTCAGTAGGAAGATAACAGGAACGGATCTAGCTGAACACTGTGAGCAGGACGCACTGCACTAACTTTAAATAGTCTAGCTGCCTGACTGTGGTACTAATAGGATCAAAAGAACACCAGTAATTTTCTTCAGGTAGCTGTAAATACTGTTACAAGACAAGCCTGCCTGTCAGTAGGAAGATAACAGGAACGGATCTAGCTGAACACTGTGAGCAGGACGCACTGCACTAACCTTAAATAGTCTAGCTGCCTGACTGTGGTACTAATAGGATCAAAAGAACACCAGAATTTTCTTCAGGTAGCTGTAAATACTGTTACAAGACAAGCTTGCCTGTCAGTAGGAAGATAACAGGAACGGATCTAGCTAAACTGAATACAGTGTATATATATATATATATATATATATATATATGCCACACCTGGGATGCATATATATACACAATACACTGTAAGTGCAGCTAACTGACTGACTGTCCTGCCTAATCTAGCTAACTCAAATGAAATGACACTGTCTCTCTCTCTCTCTATCTCTCAGCACACCGGAACACACTGCACAGGGCCGCCGTGCAGGCGGCCTTATATAGTGTGGGGCGTGTACTAAATCCCCTGAGCCATAATTGGCCAAAGCCTCCTTGGCTTTAGCCAATCACGGCTCTCTGTTCAGGCGGCGATGTGATTGGCCAAGCATGCGGGTCATAGTGCATGCTTGGCCAATCATCAGCCAGCAATGCACTGCGATGCCGCCGTGAATTATGGGCCGTGACGCGCCACATGAATTTGGCGCGAACGGCCCATATCGTTCGCAATTCGGCGAACGGCCGAACAGCCGATGTTCGAGTCGAACATGGGTTCGACTCGAACACGAAGCTCATCCCTACACTGGATGTATCGTGTTCTCTGTTTTTGTGCCATGACTCTGCAAACAGTTCTGACCTCTCTGACACACCTGGCTGGATAGAGGATTACTGCAAACACCTATGCACATGTAAATATTGCTATCCCACACACTATGCAACTGCACCAGAAATTGATACCAAAATGTTTGCCTGAAAGTCACAAGTTAAGGGTGAGCAACTGTGCAATGATGAATAAATTGGCGAAAGAAAAGTTATTATTGTAATTGGTTTAACTGTTAGAAACATTGTGTTACATTAACTCGCAATTGGCAGTTATACACAGGAGTACATCAGACAAGAATGACAGCAGCAATAAGTAATATCAAGGATGATAAGACAATGGCGGGACAATTAACCTGTCTAAAAGCAATCAATAATTGTTCCAAAAGTGCACTTTGTATTCAACCTGCAAACAGTATCTCTGGCTAGGGAAAATCTAAGGGTGATGACCGTCACAGCAGTCAGTACTTACAGTTTTTCTCCATTGTTTTGGCTCATTTCTTGAAACAGAAATGACATTCTCAAAACAACATGGACAAATCTCCAAACCACTTGGCAATTGTTCACAACTGAATTGAATTTCTCACTCATTTCATCAAAATTGCAAATGTCTCAGTACATGTCTCAATGTCTCAGTACATTTTTCAAATGATTAAGTACAAGTAGCCTACATGTAGCACAATTTCCAAGTGAATAGATCTTGTTGATCTAAACTGATTGTCAATTCTCAGTCTAATGGTTGTTCTCTCCAAAACGTATCAGCGTCATTTCATTGTTTAAGTCATCACATGCACAATAGTCTGTTCAATTGTCAAAATTATTCAGGAACATAATACCTTGAATACCATATATGAATCTCTTGGAACATGTGATAAAATGTGAAAAATTACAGCAATTGACAGTCAGATGCAACTAGAACTTGACTAAGGGTCCTTTCACACTGGGGCGGTTTGCAGGCGCTATTGCGCTAATAATAGCGCCTGCAAACCGACCCGAAAGTGCCGCTGCTTTCATTCCAGTGTGAAAGCCCCGAGGGCTTGCACACTGGAGCGATGCGCTGGCAGGACGGTAAAAAAAGTCCTGCCAGCAGCATCTTCGGAGCGATGAAGGAGCAGTGTGTATACTGCTCCTTTACCGCTCCTGCCCATTGAAATCAATGGGACGGCGCGGCTATACCGCCGGCAAAGCGCCTCTGCAGAGGCGCTTTGCGGTGGTTTTAACCCTTTCTCGGCCGCTAGCAGGGGGTGAAACCGCCCCACTAGCGGCCGCATACCGACGGTAGATCGCCGCTTACAATAGCGGCGCTTTACCGCCGACAACGCCCCCGCCCCAGTGTAAAAGGAGCCTAACAAAGGAGGAGTCGGAGTTGGTCTCAGATGACCAATCAAACAGTATGTTGAGTTACCTGACAGGTGCTGTCCATGATTGTAAATGCTGCCAAACATGTATATATATAGAGCTTGACCATGCAGGACCAGTACAATTTCTGAACATGGAGGCACCTGGCAAAGTAAATGAACAAGGGAAACTGCCTGCTAGAGGAAGAGGAAGAAGAAGAGGAAGAGGAGTAAGGGTGAGTGGCGGTGGAATAGGGGGAAGAGCCAGAGGAGCACGAAGACGCCATGCTGTCCCTGATGAAATTCGGGCCACAATTATAGATCATGTCATCAACCATGGCATCACAATGGCGGAGGAAGGTTGCCGAGTGCAGCCTAATGTTCCTCGCTCTACAGTCTTCTCTATCATCCAAACCTTTCGCAGGGAAAACAGGTATGTAGTCAGTCAATGATGGAATTATATAATGTATAGGACAGGACACTGTGCATAGAGCAACAAATATGTTTATTTACTCATTTACGTATTCATTTAGTGTGTGTGTGTGTGTGATAGGCCTACAGTATTACAGTATCTTACCTCAGTGGGATGTTACGTATGATGCTAACAATAACAAGAAAAATATTGTAGAAAATAAACTATGGAATAGTATGGAATAGTTTATTTTCTACAATATTGATGATACAGTTTACAGTAGTATTCCAGTCACTGTACAGTGATGCATTGGAATTGTGGTAAAGTTACTGTAAGTAAAACAACAATACGATTACATTGGTAACTCATTCTGTATGGAATACATAAGGTATAAATTATGAATGGAGTGTTGTCCTTTGAATTCTATGTCTAGGATTGGACGACAACTTGGCATGGGTGCCCGAGGAAAACTTCTCAAACAACAAGAACAAGAGATCTGTAACATGGTGTTGGCAAATAATGCCATCACATTGAGACAGATCTGCACTGCAATCCTACAAGACAAAGCCATATTCCAAAATGTCACTCTATAAGCATCTCCACAATTGCCCGCATATTGAAGAAGCATCAGATGACAATGAAGCAAATTTACAGGGTACCATTTGAGAGGAACTCTGACAGAGTGAAAGAGCTGTGGTACCAGTATGTACATGGAAGTCAGTCACTGGTTGTCCATCAAGATAACCTTTTTACAATTACCGTAAACAGTGGTTCCCAAAATGTATTGGTTTCAGTACCCACTTTACCTGATTTCTGAATCCAGGTAATCCAGGTATGAAAGTATTTGATTTACGTATCTGATTTATAAACATTTTGTCTAAAAACTGCAGCTTACTGTATGATGCAATTATCATTATAATCCTTATTTTGAAGAATATAACATACAATACAGTAAGAAAAAGGGTCAAAGAGCTGCAATTACAGTATTGACTCCCATGTAAATCTATCTAATACTGTGGGTTTTACTGTAACATTTCAGTAAGTCTACTCATTGATAATTTTTCCCCTCCCCTTTCTGTCAAATACCCCCTGTAGTACCTCTGCATAGGGTATATGTACCCCAGGTTTGGAACCACTGGAATACTGGCCAGTAATATATTGAACTTGTTTAGACAGTGTATGACTCTTCTGTATGACTGATTTGATGTTTTCTTTTTTTACTCTATTGTAGAGAATAATGGCATTGGAAGGAAACGAGACTTCTCACATACTCGTGTATGTGGATGAGGCTTGCTTCAACCTGGCCAAGGGCCGAAGACGTGGCCAAAATTTTATTGGCCACCGGGCCACGGTGGATGTCCCAGGCCAGCGAGGGGGTAATATAACTATGTGTGCTGCCATTTCTGAGAATGGTGTGGCCACTCACATCCCCAGTCTTGGCCCATACAATACACAGAAGCTCCTCATCTTCTTGGACCGCCTTCATTTGGATTTGATCCCTGAAAATAAGAGAGGTCTAATAGGGCCTCACCTACCACAATATATAATTGTATGGGACAATGTGAATTTCCACCGTGGCCTGCTTATCAGGGCCCGGTTCACTGCTCATCCAAGGATGGATATGGTGTTCCTACCACCTTACTCTCCTTTCCTCAACCCTATTGAGGAGTTTTTCTCCACTTGGAGGTGGAGAGTGTATGAGCATCGGGCTCAAAATCAGAGGTCCCTGCTCCATGCAATGGATGCTGCCTGTTAGGATATTACAGGAGATTAGTGCAGGGGATGGTTGAGACATGCACACCATTTCTTCCCTCGTTGCATTTCAGGGGAGGATATACGCTGTAATGTTGATGAGAATCTGTGGCCTTACAGACAGCAGCGTGTGGATGGGCAGGAGGGTGAGGACGGTGGCCAGTGAAGAGATGGTACAGTAGTTGTGAAACTCCAGCTTTATTTACAGCATTGTAGGCTAAATGTAATTTTCCTTGTTTTTTTGTTTGTGTGTTTAAATTTCCGTGTATTATGCTGTATACAATTTCTTTTTACTCTGATTTATGGAAGTTACTTTGTGTGTGAAGGATAATGGTTACAATACTGTAAAGTAATTTTTCCTTGGCAGTATGAGTGCAATGTGTGATGCCAAACCTTGGAGGCTACTCTTACCCTAAAATCTTTTCTTTTTTTTCAGTTTTATACACAGTTCAGTTAGCTAGACAAAAACTGTACAGTAACCATTGTCAATGAAGGACTGGGCTAAGACTGAAAGGTGGATATGAGGGATATTTCAATGGTCCTCTGCCTTAGAGACAAAACATCTAAACATTTTGACTTGCAGTGCTTACACAATGCCAAAGGGACAAAGCATTTTGGAGGCACTGACTATTTGAATGAGAAAGAAATTTATTTTTGACACATGAGTGAACTGTTTTGGGAAAGATATGAGCTTTTGAAGGTGAACCATGGTGTTGTGCTGAACCATCCAGGTTATTTTGGCAAAAGCACCAAGAGAGTTGAGAACGTCCGGTCTGTTTCAAGAAATGAGCCAAAGCAATTGAGAAGAATCTTTGCCATTTTGGTAGCACTGACTCTTTATATGGGAAAGGAATATGGTTTTGAAGCATGAGTGAACAGTTTTGGGAGAGATATGAGCTTTTGCACGTGAGTTATAGAGTTGTGCTGAACTGTAAGACTGTTTTGCCAAATGAACTTAGAGTTTTGAGAATGTCATTTCTGTTTCAAGAAATGAGCCAAAACAATGGAGAAAAACTGTAATAAACTCCTCGTGCTCATTTCAGCTATTTAGTAGCACTTACATAACATCCCTTTTTCTGTATACAGTGGCACAGTGTTCCTAAATGAGAGGAAGTCTCACTCTGCTAGTAGCGGTGGTGTAAACCCAACCAGCGGCCGCTTACCAGTCCTGTGTGCACAGCAGACTCCAGTCCCGTTGCTTGGCAACCAGGGACTCCTCTGTTGATGTCCTCAGAGCAGGTCTCCTCTCTGTGTAACTGGCTCCTAACAGTCTATGTTGAGGCCCAAGGATGATGGTCTTCTGCTTACTGCACAAGGCTAGGTGAAGGTGTGCATTGCCTCGTCTCTCAGAAAGAGGAAGTTCTCCCTTTCACAGATGCGATAGATAGATAGATAGATAGATAGATAGATAGATAGATAGATAGATAGATAGATAGATAGATAGATAGATAGATAGATAGATAGATAGATAGATAGATAGATAGATAGATAGATAGATACTTTTTAATTTTTTTTCCTGTATTTTTTTTAGTATTGATGCTGTGGCTGGCCTAGATATAGCAGAGGCCAGGTGCATCTGCAAATAATCTCTTTTGACAGAAATATCTTTCTTTATTTAGTTATAACCAGGGAATCAAGGCATAGCTTCATGGAGAGAACCTACTTTCTTAAGCCGCCCACCCTTCCACAATACAGATGGAAGGGCAGATAGCAGCTAATGGAGTGGGGAAATCTACAGCCATTGGGAGGAGCAGGCAGCAGTGAAAATTAAGCATAGCATTTGATGGTCACATGCTGCATACCTACTCCCAAATAAGGACCATAGAAAAAAAATTGACAGGCAAGCCTAAAAGAAGAGATAGAGGCGCTACCACATCATGGTAGAAGGTGCTTAGCATTGATAATTTGACCTCTGCCTCCTCCTCTACTTCTGTGTCCCCTTCTTCCTTTGCATCTTCTTTCTCCTCCCTAACCTTTATCTTCACTTGCTCCCCTTACTCCTTCTCTTCATCCTCTTTCACATCTTCCTCCCCCACTTTCTACTCCTTCTATGTGACTATGGCACTGGGCTCATGATCCAGGATGGCTTTGCTATTTTGGTCCCTGTTGAAGAAGCAACTAAAATCATGAATAATTGATTATAAGTAGCCTGATGCGCAAAGCAATCAATTAAATAAATAAAGGGCAGCAGCCAACATAAAAATGTGTGTGTCCCTAACAGTATTGAATGTGAATAAATCTTCACAAATAACAAATAAAAATCTTCAAATACAAATAACAAATAAAAATGTGCAAAGTGCATGTGCAATAATAATAAACAAGTCCAGAAGATATAAATTCAAAGGTCCATAATCAGAAGAAAAAAATAAATATATAAAGTGCAAAAGATGTGCAAACGAGCAATATGCAGATTGTGCAAAATAGCTTCAATGTCCAATGACGGATGTTCCAAAAATGTGCAGTATTGTCAATGACAATAAGGGTGAACTTCAATTAATAATATGTGGCTAACATCTCCTCCACCAGCATCCATGATCCATCACAAGTGTGCCCCAGCCTCTCACCTCAAAGAAAGACCCCAATGGGTCTTATGGCGCTTCAGGTCACTGCAGACCTGTAGCCTCCCTGGCGGTTTTCCCGAGTTTGGCTCGGCGTTAAATTTCAGCACCATTAGCGGTAACCCCCCGAGCCACACCCTGGATTACATCTCAGGATCCTGGTGCGGTATACTTACCTTGTCCCCAGGATGCTGCAATGTCCCCCGCTGTGTCCGCGGGCTCTGTCCTTCTTCCGGAGCCTCTCTGTGCCGGGCTCCTTTCCCTGCGAGCGTCACGACGCTTTGTGCTTTGTACCGCTTTGAGACGCAAAAGTCTGAAATAATCATACTGCCAGGGAGGTTAAGAAATCCTTTCCTTGCAGTATAAAGTATAAAGTCCATAAAGTTGCGGTAAATGAACTGGCAATGGATATAGATAAACTTATATTTCTTCTGAATAAATATATTCTCCTTAGGCTTCTCTATTCTCCTCCATCAAACACTCATAAGAAAGGAAACAAAATGGGATGACATCAGCCTCTATACCGCCAGGTAGGATGGGGCACACTTGTGGTGGATCACGGATGCTGGTGGAGGAGATGTTAACCACAGATTATTGAAGTTCACCTTTATTTCTATTGACAATACTGCACTTCATTGGACATTGAAGCTATTTTGCACAATCAGCATATTGCTCTTCTTTGCACATCTTTTGCACTTTATATAATTTATTTTTTCTGCTGACTATGGACCTTTGAATTTATATCTTCTGGACTTGTTTATTATTATTGCACATGCACTTTGCACATTTTTATTTGTTATTTGTGTTTGAAGATTTTTTGTGAGCGCCGCTTATATATGTATACACAACTAAAATGATGAACTGTGGTGAGGCAGAGATTTGTAACACCTTATAGATGGGATCAATCACAAAAAATATTCACTGTAACACTTCCCATATTTATCACAAAGTTACTGGCCTGGGCAGTCCCACATCAACATATGCCATATATCCCATCTGCCATAACAATTACATAGTTACATAGTTACATAGTTAGTAAGGTTGAATAAAGACACCAGTCCATCCAGTTCAACCTGAGTAAGTGTGGGTGCGTCTACAATTATCCCTATTTTTATTTAAGGTACCCATATAGTGCCATCAATTTACGCAGCACTTCACACATACATCGGTCCCTACCCTCAAGGAGCCTACAATCCAAGGTCCCCAACTCACATTCATATACTAGGGCCAATTTTGGACAGAAGCCAATTAACCTACCAGCATGTCTTTTGAGTGTGGGAGGAAACCAGAGTACCTGGAGGAAACCCACGCAGGCACAGGGAGAACATGCAAACTCCAGGCAGGTAGTGCCGTGGTTGGGATTGGAACCAGCGACCCTTTTTACTGCTAGGCAAGAGTGCTACCCACTACACCACTGTGCCGCCCAAAAATTATTATTTATTATTCTTATATTTACATGTTGTTCTCATTTATTTAGTTCCTTGTAAAGTCATCCCTGTCCAGGTCAAGCAAACATGGGTATGGATGGTAATTAAAATATTTTTAAAAAATGTAAAACTTGAGGTTGTGTTGTATTTGTGGGAGCTTGCAAAGGAATGTGACTACTGTATTCTGTTTTATAGCAAAACATTCTAGGTGAACAAAGAAATGTGTTTTTGAAACATACATGACAGATAACTGGTGAAAACAGCCCTCTTCCTCCAGTTCATGGCCTGGACGGACCCACGTTAATATATACCTACCACCAACAATTTGTTAGTGTTATTTTTATTAAAAGTAATTTACTAATTCCCTTTTTTGATTTTTTTTTAATGTATTCTACCTCCTATAGTCAAACTTGGCTGGGCCTAAGAAGGGACATCAGGGATGTAAATTAAAAAAAAAAAAGAATTGGGCCATTGCGTGTAAAGGATGTACCACTGGCTAGAGGTGGGTCAATATGTACTCATGTTCTTGACTTCCATTGCTGCAGGTATCGCATCAGAGGGGTCTTTCAGCACAGCGAGAAGATTTGTGCCTGAGAAGCATACTTTTATTAAAATGAATCAGGCCTGGAGTACACCAAGCACCTACTGTAAATGTTACTGATTGATAAAATCATTACAATTATTTTATAAATGTTTAACAAAGGAAGACGAAAAACTTTTCCCTATTATTGTTTCTTGCCACCTCTCTTTTTTTTTTCCCCCTTTGCCAAAAAAAAGAAAATACATCCTTGAATCCAAAAAAGGGCTGAAGCTTATTTTTTCGGTAAGATAATTCTCTGTGTCTCCCTTTTCCACATTTGGCCTTGTCTTGTATCTCTGCATTTAGACTTGTGCTTATTTTAAGAATATGGTGGCAGAGTTCTCAATTTGCCCAAGATTCAAGATGCATGTTTGTATTAATTTTGTAATAAAGCTTTACTTGATTTTAATATATGAACTCCACTCTGTTGCCTCTCTGACAATATTACATTCTAAAAAATCCTACATAACAAAACATAACAGGAAGAGGACACTCCCCTATATGTTCCCCTTTTTTCCCCAAGATGCATAGCTGTCTAGTATTCACAAGCAAAAGTATACAACCACTATATGAAAAATCCACATACAGCAGAGGAAATATTCAAAACTCAAATATTTAAAGGAAACCTGCATGAGCAGGTGTGAATAATGTGAGTCTTTGAAAAACAAAGTCAATGATAAACAATGTGGATCCGTGACTGTAAACCGACATCAAGGTACAGAACATCCGTAACTGCAAACCAACATCACGGTGTGGGACGTCAAAGAAAAAACATCAAAAAGTAAGGAAGGGTGGGTACTCTTACCAGATGACGTGGACTCCCCTGTCATATGACATGGAGTCGATAAGGCATGGAGCCCCACCTGGGCTGAGAACGATATCCAGAGCGATGGAACCTCTGTCTCACTCCTCGACCTCCCTAATGAAATGAAGGGGTATCCGGAGTATATGAGAGGTAGGGTAAAAGTATCATTAAACCCAGACTATGAAAAACTCTCATTACATGCTATATAACAGAGTGTGCATATTCACACTAATGCATTTGTTTTCTTTAGAGTGAAATATACTTGGTTGATCATGCTTTCAGCTATCCCTCCCATTTTTTCTGTATCCCCACTGCAGGTTGGGATTGTGTAGATCAACTTGTGTCCTCTACTGAGCATGCTTAATTTCAGTTCCCTTCTAAGCATTTCATCTGCTCCTTTTTCTTATCTGTGCAGTTCACATGACTAAAGCGTCAAATATGTGTGCATATACACAGTGGTAAATTAAACTTCCCTCCTTCCTCTTCCATGTCTTCTTATTGCTAAACACTATGAGGGTGGGATATACTATGCTGATTGATTACATTCACTAAGAAACTCACAGGTGACACTGTGCCATTTCTTCAGGTTGGCAAGAGACCATTGAATACCAATTGTTCTTTGCCATGAGCTCCAGGAAGTCATCTTGGGGAAGACGGCAATCCTATTGAATACTGAAATACCACAAGATTTGGGCAGTCATCTTGACATACTGTAATTATATCAATAAGAGATTCTAGATCATTCAAGGAGCCCGCAGAGTGAGAGTAAGATAGGAACTGAACCCAGCTGGTTAGGGAAAGGGTAGGAGTAGCATTAGAGAGTGGTACCTGTCAAAGAAGAAATAATAGGTGTCCCCTTGCAAGGTGTCTCCCACTGACAGCCAGATAACTACAAGGACAGTGGGGATCACAGGATCTTCCAGTAATCTTATATCCCCTCCAAGGGAATTGCTCCTCTGGCATTCTTTAGTCTGTCAATGCATGTTATATTACTTTTGGAAAGGGCCTTGTGGATAAACAGTGCCCTCTTTTGCCTGAAGAAGTGTATGACCTGCAACACATGTAGTGCTATTCAGTAACATTGCTATTGGAAAGTGCTTTGATGATAAACAATGACCTATTTTGCCTGAAGAAGTCTATGACCGCAACATATGTAATGCCATTGCTATAAACTGCCCTATTTCTTTGGTCATTCAATTTTAACAATATAAATAAGGTTTTAACATCCACTTGTGTTTACTCAGTTCTCGTGTACACTGGTTAGGCCCCTGCCTACATACTCTTTCTGAATGCCAAGTGACAATTTGTGTATAGGTTGCTTACACACTTGGGACAGCTTGGATGACAACCTAGAGCCTAGAGCCCCATCGTGGGAAGCTATCATCTGACTTTCCAGATCACTTATTAAGATATTGGCCTTGTAAATCTAATCATTCTCTAGGATTACAATTATATAGTTCAAAAATATTCTGACATTCTTTTCAGAGAAAAACAAATAAATTAACTTTTCACCTATAAGTCCTTGTGACCTTAGTGATTAACAATCTAATATTTTTGCTATAAAAACAACAAACATACACCTTAAACACCATGCAAGTGGGGGGTATATAGATTTGGAGGGGAGGTTTTAGAGTGGATGAATCAGTAAGTTTAAACATTTAAAGTAAAAGAATTGCCTAAAAGCAGGCACCACAAGATGCTCGCCTTTCCTTTCAGTAAAATTTTCCATAAAAAAAAAAAATGTAGTTTCACTTTGTAAGTGGAGCCTGGCTTCCCTATATCTGGTCAAAGCCCCACCAACTCCCACTCCCTGTCCAGTGAAAATGTCTCAATGGTCAATAAGAGTGCTGTCATTGGACAGGGGAGAAGCAATTACTGGTGCTTCAAGTGCATGTATAGCCAAAATGTGTTTCTTTTTTAGCTTTAGATAGAGTAGAGAAAGGTAAAAACTCTGTCAGAGTTTTGTTTCTGTTGTTTGCATCCCAATGTGAAGGTTTCCATTAATTTTCTGTCCCTCAGAAGTAACAAGAATTGAAAACACCAGAGCCAGCACCACTGAGTGGGCAACAAGAAAAGTGAAACATTATAACCTCTAACAACCAACCATCCCACAACCCCCAAAAAAGTATTGCCATACCACAAAATATAGACAAATAAAGAAAAAATAGCCAAAAATTAACCATGGCAAAAATACATGATTGAAAACATCAGACAAGTGCTGGGTATGCACACAACACCCTGGTAAAAACACTTGAAATAATACACAAAATAGTTATTAATCAATCCCTATAATTTTCAAATAAACCAGCCAACTGGAAAACTCACAAGGAGTTCAAGACTGGTATGACAAAATAGGAGCAATAAATACAATAATATGTAGCGCTTGGTTGCTACTTGTAACTAACATCCACCATGTCACCCTGCTGCCAGACCTCAATCTATCCCTTCTGAGACAATGAACAGTCATTTTGTGTTGTTTTTTTTTTTTTTGCTTTGTTTATTGGGGAATATAACTTGGTTGGGGGAAAGGAAATATGGGATGGCCATGGAACAATTGCTTTGTCATCATATTTAAGAATTAGAACAAAAGGTTGAGCCGCAAAGTACTGATTTACACGTAATATCTACAGGGGCTTCCCCTGCATAACACCATGCAGATTATTTCTCCTTCTCTGCGTATCTCCTGCAGACTGTTGTTCTCAGGACTTCCACCCTCCTGCAAAAACTTCCACTGTAGATCATTACTCTTTCTGTCACATCGTCCTCTTGACAAAATAGAACAGTCTCAGTTGCTGGCTAGAATTGGTTACACTGTTACTAGGCCTGAGGTCTGCAGTACTTCTCCCTGGCTGCCTAGTAATTTAATAGCATGTGCTGATTGGTGGACTACTGCTCCCAGCTAGTCCACCCTGCAAATCCTGCGTCCTCAGGCCACAGCGATGTGACACTCTCCCCACAGTCTCTCCTCTGGCCTCGCTCCCAGCTCCCCTGGCATGCCTCATCCAAAACTCCACTGTGGTCCACTCACCGACCTTCTCCTGCCCCGAGTCCATGATGCAGAGTTTCAACTGGACATACGTTTCAGCAGCTTGTCCAGCCCCTCTGTTCCAGAACACTTCATCCATAACCGTGTAAAAATGAAGCTCCCTCTCAGCTCTCCCGGGCTCCTCCCCTAGGCCTTGCACCCCCCCAAGATGGGGCCCCTGCTGCTGCCTAGTACTCTATTATCCACGTCTCCTGGCCGACAACTCCCCCCCAGTGGGCTGTTACCCCAGCTTATATGGGATGCCTGCCCCCTGCCAATTTCAGTTGGGGATTGGTCAGAGCTCCTCACATGAGTTGTCTGCCACTTCAGTCCCAGGCCCTGCCCCTCTTACAGATCATTCTTCCCGGAACCAGGGGAGGCGCCTCAGAACTAAAGCACAGGTGGTCATACCCACTGCTGCACTAACCACTCCCTGCTGCCCAGATCAAAACAAGCAGGCCTAGCCTGAAGCATAGGCCTGCCCAAATTTACCTGCACAAACAGTTTCCCTTACAAAATCCTCACGCTAGCACCTACCTATGGAAGAAGGTGCTACAAATAGAACATAAAAAATCTAGACTGTAAGTTAAAGGATATCCTGTGCTACGAATATGAATAACTTTTTTGACAAAAAAACTGCATGTCTAGAAGAGGATGGTGTCTCATCAGGTCATGAGTGATGAAAATGATACAAAGCTGGACTGTTGAGAGGGTCTCCACAGCAAAAGTGGTGGCTGCCTCTTTGCCAGGAGCAATGAGAGACACAACAAGAAGTAGGAGGCTATCTCCACAAAGAGAAGGACGTTTTCATCTTGGGCCCATTTCACATGGGCAATGCTGAATGCTTCCCTGTGGATTGCTTTGTCATCAGTGGCTGGCCCACAGTTAAATGACAATATGCCACCTCCCACATGACTGTTTGCAGATACATTTCACACTAAAAACCCTTTTCATTGCACTCAGCAGAGGTCATTAGATGTGATTGGAGAGCAACCTCATTCATCCATTCATGCCCAAATATTTTTGACGACTCATGGTGCAAAGCCTTGCATCTGCAACATCATGTGTGGCACTATCCAGTGGTCATTGGTGGGTTTTGACAGGTGGATTAAAAATCTTTGTTGTTCACATCCCAAACTGACTTTACAGAAGCAACTTCTGTAAAATAAATTTTATTTATTTTTATAGTCCGCAGTCCATACTTACACATTGTGTTTAACAAAGAATTTCTGCATTGGGCAAAGTAGCTTGGGAAGAACTAATTAGTCAGCTTAATCATTTGTAACAAATTATTTTTGTATTGGAGGCACTGATGTTCATCTATCGATTATACAATCAATATAATAATAATATAGCTGACTAAACTATTTGTTCAAACATTCCCTGACAATCGTTACATTGGTCCAGCTTGGCAAATATGCATATCACTTCCTGAGGGATCTTTGTGGAAGCTGCAAATCACTGTAGTACTCTCTGTTACTACAATGATAACATTAGTCTATTGAATATAATGCGTTTTCTGATTTGATTTGTTGAGATCATGGCATCACATCTCCACCTCATCCAATCAGAGAATGCATTGTATTAATTGAAAAGAATACAAAGTGTTCTGTGAATGGCAGCAGTGCAAAGCCAAAAACTACCACTGTAGTTACTATTTAGAAAAGTAGTAGCTCAGCACTGGACCCAGAAAACTGCTGGTATCACTGTAGTAACAATGACTACTACAGTGATTTGCAGCTTCCACAGGGATGAATCCACTTTGAGATATGCATATTTACATTGGTCCCAGCTGGACCAATGTACCAATGTACTATGAATTAAGATTCATACCAAAATTTCAGCTTTAAACCATAAATCAAACACTGGTAACAAAATTCAATTAGTTTAAAAGAAATTATTTGTGTTAAAGAGATCAGATTTTTTTGGAAATAATGTTATCAGTGTGTGTTAAGGTTTTTAAAAGCTTTGTTTCTCTATTGTTGTGTTCTTTATTTTATCATTATGTATGCGTAGTGGGGCAGTTATATTGCTTATTACATACGTAGGCTCTATTTCCTGCTTTGCAAAGCTAAACAAATGATTGTGTTTTACTTCTTGTTCTCTCGATGAAGGTCTATGAATCTTCCATCTTGGTGAAAACAAAGCACTATCCATGTATGTTTTACTTAAACAGATTTTGGGAATGTGGGATAAAAAAAATAAAAAAAACACACACATTCTCACCTTGGTGGATGCAACTTCGGTTTGATGCTGCATCTGTAACCTGCTGCCTCTAAGACTGAGAACTGAGTGATCAAAGACTACCAATAGCTCAGTTCTCAGTCTTCAGTGCTATGCCCCTCCAGTGTTCACCAGAGTTCTGAGCTGTGGAGGGGGATGGAGTGGCTGGCTCAGGCTCTCAGTGGCGGTGATGATAAAGTTGGGATCTCTCCAGAGTCTGGACCAGCTGAGTGATGACAGCCAACTTTGGACTGTCGACTGAACACAGGTCACACAAGTGCAGAACAAAGTGCACTCATGTGACCCACAGGAGAAGCAGGGCCAAAAGAGCTTTGGCCCTACTTCTCCTTTAAGCAAGGAGGTCGAACTGCACTCCTGTGATCCATAGGAGAAGTATGGCCAAAAAATCTTTGACTAGAGTGCCTTGAAAAAGTATTCATACCCATTGACATTTTCCACATTTTGTCATGTTAAAACCAAAAATGTAAATGTATTTTATTGGGATTTTATGTGATAGGCCAACACAAAGTGGCACATAATTGTGAAGTGGAAGGAAAATGATAAATGGTTTTCAACATTTTTTACAAATAAATATGTGAAAAGTGTGGTGTACATTTGTATTCAGCCCCTGAGTCAATACTTTGTAGAACCACCTTTTGCTGCAATTACAGCTGCAAGTCTTTTTAGGTATGCCTCTACCAGCTTTGCACATCTAGAGTGAAATTTTGCCCATTCTTCTTTGCAAATTAGCTCAAGCTCTGTCAGATTGGATGGAGAGCGTCTGTGAACAGCAATTAAATAAAAATTTATTAAATACAATTTTGGTGTGATATCTGTCTATATTCCTTGTATTGCTTACTATTGCTTACTATGGTGCGAAACATGAAATTTTACAAAGTATATCAATGAAATTTACCTTAATGTAACAAGCAATCTTTCAGCTGGCTCCACTCTATTCTGGAAGGTGGTGTTCTGATGCTCCAAATGGCTACCAAGTAGTCCAAGTAATAAATCAAACTAAGAAATAAAAAAAAAAAAAAAACAATGTAAGTGACAGGCTAAGGGTGAAGGGTGCTCAAAGAATGGTAAGAGGCAAGAGTGCTAGTGAGATCATTATAGAGGATCCTGAACTGGCCTCTCTCTTCCCTATTTGAAATTTTTGGATGGACCCAATATCTTCGTGTTCTCATCTGTCTCCTTCTCCTCCTCCTCCTCCTCCTGGCTTTGTCCATCATGACTGCAGCAGTAACAACTGCTGCCATGACCAAGCGCATATGATGAAACATAATCACCAGAAATCACACTCCTCACCAACAGTATTCTCCCCACAGAAAAAAACAGGAAGTGCACAGGAAGTTAACACCCATTTTTTGCTTGCCTTTTTGATTGGCCTGAGCACAAATCACATCTGAGCCTAATTAACATGGTAAGCACATTAAATTTGCATTACAATCACGCTGTTAATCACTACTTACACTGTCGAATAGGAAAAATATGCATTGCAATCACATCACACAAGGGTAAATCGACACTTAGAGACAGATACATGGCCAGTCTGCATACAAAGACATTCGTCTCTCCCTAGCCACATGTAATTAACCACTTAACAAACGGCCCATAGCTGAATGACGGCTACAGGGCGGTTGCTTAACTCTGGGAGGGCGTACAGCGATGTCCTTCCAGAATTCCGCTCTCGCGCACCCGAGAACATCCATGACCGCCGGGTACAGAGGACCCGGCGCATCACGGATCACGGTAAACGGCCGCTGATCGCTGCATCTGTGATGCCCACAGCGCTGCTCTGTGACACAGAGCCACAATCCATCCATCCATGCTCAGCCATCCCTCCATGCTCAGAAATACCCTGCAATACTGTGTAATCCCCTGTGCAATACTCTGCAATCCCCTGTGCAATACTCTGTAATACCCTGTGCAATACTGTGCAATACCCTATGCAATACTCTGCAATATCCTGTGCAATACTCTTCAATACCCTGTGCAATACTCTTCAATACCCTGTGCAATACTCTGCAATATCCTGTGCAATACTCTGCAATACCCTGTGCACTACTCTGCAATATTCTGTGCAATACTCTGCAATACCCTGTGCAATACCCTGTGCAATACTCTGCAATATCCTGTGCAATACTCTGCAATACCCTGTGCAATACTCTGCAATATCCTGTGTAATACTCTGCAATACCCTGTGCAATACTCTGCAATACCCTGTGCAATACCCTTTGCAATACTCTGCAATATCCTGTGCAATACTCTGCAATACCCTGTGCAATACCCTGTGCAATACTCTGCAATATCCTGTGCAATACTCTGCAATACCCTGTGCAATACCCTGCAATAGCCTGCAATACTCTGCAATAGCCTGCAATACCCCGCAATGCTCTGCAATACCCTGCAATACTCTGCAATACTCTGCAATACCCCGCAAAACTCTGCAATACCCTGCAATACTCCGCAATACCCCACAATACCCAGCCATACCCAGCCATGCTCAGCCATACTCGGCCATACTCGGCCATGCTCAGCCATACTCGGCTGTACTCGGCCTCTGTATGTGGCCAGGCTGTGGGAGTCTCACACATGTGGAATCATCGTACTCAGGAGGAGTAGGAGAATCTATTTTGGGGTGTCATTTTTGGTATGTACATGCTTTGTGTTAGAAATTTTGTATAAATAGACAACTTTGTGTTAAAAAAAAAAATGCGTTTTAACCACTTCCCGTCAGCCGTCATATGACGTCCTTGACTTTGTGCCGGGATATCTGAATGATGCCTGCAGCTACAGATATCAGCTTTTCCAGCCGGTGATTCCCTATAACATAAGAATGATCGTAGCGGCTGTTCCACTGCTTGATCATTCTTACGGGAGGCGAGAAGGGACAACCCCCTCCCGCCACCCTCCGGTGCTTCTACCGACTCACCGCTACGATCGAAGCCAGGATCATTTTTTTTTATTATTTCAGGCTTCCCAGCCTAGAGGTGAGATGTGGGGTCTTATTGACCCCATATCTCACTGTAAAGAGGACCTGTCATGCCATATTCCTATTACAAGGGATGTTTAGATTCCTTGTAATAGTAATAAAAGTGATCAAAAAATGTATTTTTTGGAAAAAAGTGTCAAGCTAAAATAAATAAAGTAAAATGAAGAATACATTTTTTTTTTTTAAAGCGCCCCTGTCCCCGTGTGCTCGCATGCAGAAGCGAACTCATACGTAAGTCCCGCCCACATAAGAAAACGGTGTTCAAACCACACATGTGAGGTATCGCTGCGAAGGTTAGAGCGAGAGCAATAATTTTGGCCCTAGACCTCCTTTGTGACTCAAAACATGTAACCAGTAAAAAATTTTAAAGCCTATGGGGATTTTTAAGTAGCGAAGTTTGGCGCCATTCCACGAGTGTGTGCAATTTTGAAGGGTGACATGTTAGGTATCTATTTACTCAGTGTAACTTCATCTTTCACATTATGTAAAAACATTGGACTAACTTTACTGTTTTTTTTTTTTTTTAAGCACAAAACTTTTTTTTTCCAAAAAAAAAACGCGTTCGAAAAATTGCTGCGCAAATACCGTGCAAGATAAAAAGTTGCAACGACAGCCATTGTATTTTCTGGGGTCTTTGCTAAAAAAACATATATAATGTTTTGGGTTCTATGTAATTTTCTAGCAAATAAATGATGATTTTTACATGTAGGAGAGAAATGTCAGAATTGGCCTGGGTGCTCCAGAACGCCTGAAGGTGCTCCCTGCATGTTGGGCCTCTGTATGTGGCCACGCTGTGTAAAAGTCTCACACATGTGGTATCGCTGTACTCAGGAGTAATAGCAGAATGTGTTTTGGGGTGTAATTTGTTGTATGCATATGCAGTGTGTGAGAAATAACCTGCTAATATGAAAATTTTGTGGAAAAAAAAAAAGAAAAAAAATCTTGATTTTGCAAAGAATTGTGGGAAAAAAATGACAATTTCAAAAAACTCACCATGCATCTTTCTAAATACCTTGGAATGTCTTCTTTCCAAAAAGGGGTCATTTGGGGGGTATTTGTACTTTCCTGGCATGTTAGGGTCTCAAGAAATTAGACAGGCCGTCAGTAATTCAGGTGTGATCAATTTTCAGATATTGGCACCATAGCTTTTGGCCAAAATTTATGAAGAAAAATTACTAATTTGCTAAATTTTATAACAGTAACAAAGAAAAATTCATTTTTTGACCGAATTTGCAGTCTTTTTTCTTTTATAGCGCAAAAAATAAAAAACCCAGTGGTGATTAAATACCACCAAAATAAAGCTCTATTTGTGTGAAAAAAGGACAAAAATTTCATATAGGTACAGTGTTGCATGACTGAGTAATTGTCATTCAAAATGTGAGAGCACTGAAAGCTGAAAATTGGTCTGGTTATTAAGGGGGTTTAAGTGCCCAGTGGTAAAGTTGTTAATTTAGCTATAGACAGCTCCAGTCATTGATTTGTACATGCATTTGTTTTTATGATATAGACAGAGGAATCCCAATTCCGAATACTGGTGGTGACAAAGGTGCTCCACGCTTGCTTATTACAGTCCAAAAGTATTCCAAGTGATCCCTTGTCTATGCTCCACCATATATAATCAGAAATGGACACTTACCAGATGGGGAGACCCCAAAAGAGGTCTAGCCACATATAAGTGGGCAGCATCCCCCACTGTGAGTATGCAGGTAACACTCCCTTCACAGGACCCATATGTGAGATGTGTCATTAAAAACATCACCGATAATGCAGTCAGTAAGTTGTCACCATTTATTAACTAGGCATGCATATAAATAAGGAACACAATCGCCCATTGCACAATTTCCCTGCAAAAGACATTTATTAAAAGAACAGTATTCTACTTACAAGTAAAATGAATACATCAGGCATTCAGAAATTACCGTCCTGCGCCCCGGCGGGCGTGCTGACGTCACCGCTATGTCCTCCAATCCAACGTACGTTTCGCCTCAATAGACGTCCTCACAGGGGCAATGAAACACCTTTGTCACCACCAGTATTTGGAACTGGGATTCCTCTGTCTATATCATTTACCAATTTTATGCCATATTTAAAGATTTGGCATTTTGAATAAACATTATTTGAAGTTTTTCATGCTTTGCACAGAAAAATTGGCACTTTTGATTGAAAATTATTTAATCTGTATACCTTACTTGGCACTTTATTGAATATTATTATTTGTGAATGCACATGTTTACAGCTTTATTTTAAGTTCATTTTTTTCCTCATGAATGTACACATAGCACCCCATTTTGACAGAAAAACACAGAATTGTTGACATTTTTGCAGATTTATTAAAAAAGAAAAACTGAAATATCACATGGTCTTAAGTATTCAGACCCTTTGCTCAGTATTTAGTAGATCCCTTTTGATCTAATACAGCCATGAGTCTTGTTTTGTTTATTGAGTTAAATATATGAGTGTCACAGCAAAGGGTCTGAATACATAGGACCATGTGATATTTCAGTTTTTCTTTTTTAATAAATCTGCAAAAATGTCAACAATTCTGTGTTGATTTTATGATTTTAGCAAATGGCTGCAATATAACAAAGAGTGAAAAATTTAAGGGGGTCTGAATACTTTCCATCCCCACTGTGTATATATATATATATATATATATATATATATATATATATATATTTAAAGCCAAACAAAACACCAAAAAGCCGAAATAGTGTGTCTCTCCTAATGCCCCGTACACACGGTTGGATTTTCCGATGGAAAAATGTCCGATCGGAGCGTGTTGTCGGAAATTCCGACCGTGTGTGGGCTCCATCGGACATTTTCCATCGGATTTTCCGACACACAAAGTTTGAGAGCAGGATATAACATTTTCCGACAACAAAATCCGTTGTCGGAAATTCCGATCGTGTGTACACAAATCCGACGGACAAAGTGCCACGCATGCTCAGAATAAATAAAGAGATGAAAGCTATTGGCCACTGCCCCGTTTATAGTCCCGGCGTACGTGTTTTACGTCACCGCGTTTAGAACGATCGGATTTTCCGACAACTTTGTGTGACCGTGTGTATACAGTAAAAAATTGATCCACCACAAACTTGCTCCCAGTGAACTCAAAATAGCAGCGCTAAAGGCAATCCCTAAAATAATATGTAGTGAAGGGTGATGTGCTGATGAATCAACCTGTGCAATGATTACATCATATCCTCACCCCTCATCATTACTGTGCATACAATGATATGCTCAAAAAATCATACAAAAAATGGTACATATAAACTAATTAAGTGAATGACATATCTGTGCATATGCAAATATATAAATGTGAAAATTACAACTAAGTGAGAGCCAATGTGAATTAACTCGCAAAAAATTATATATCTATAAATAGTGTCCACAAATAATCCAAACGTAAAATAGTCCAAAACAAAAAATCCGTGACGTGTTGTGGTGTAAAATCTTCTACTTAAATGAATCTTCCACCGCACCTCTGTGACTGTGAATCCACTCCCCTTAGGCGAATAAACTCACCAGCTCCTTTAGCCCACACTCTCGTGTCAGGGCCAACAAGCTTTTATCCCACACTCACAGGGGATAAGAACGATCTTCAGTAGAAAGCCTGTACATCTTTACCTCTCCAAAGTGTAATGCCCAAGAGCTCTCTCCACATGAAAAAGAAAAATCATCCAATGGTGCAATAACGTAATAAAATTTATTAAAAACCAAAACGCCCCTTCACCGTTGCACTCACATCCTTAAAAATCACTGCAGGCTCAACAGTAACACAGCACAGCAAGTTGTCACAGCATCAAACATGAAGTCAGTAAACCAGTGTGTGGTGGTCACGGCGGACCCAGGTACCCAGGTACTGCGTTTCTCCAAATACCCGTCTCACCCGATCCCTGGTGTAGATGTGACCGGCTTCCACCTCTCCTCGTATGGCGCTCCCTATCACAGCGTCCTACGTCACTTAGAAACGATTGCCGTATAGCCACGCGTGGCTACACGGCAATCGTTTCTAAGTGACGTAGGACGCTGTGATAGGGAGCGCCATACAAGGAGAGGTGGAAGCCGGTCACATCTACACCAGGGATCGGGTGAGACGGGTATTTGGAGAAACGCAGTACCTGGGTACCTGGGTCCGCCGTGACCACCACACACTGGTTTACTGACTTCATGTTTGATGCTGTGACAACTTGCTGTGCTGTGTTACTGTTGAGCCTGCAGTGATTTTTAAGGATGTGAGTGCAACGGTGAAGGGGCGTTTTGGTTTTTAATAAATTTTATTACGTTATTGCACCATTGGATGATTTTTCTTTTTCATGTGGAGAGAGCTCTTGGGCATTACACTTTGGAGAGGTAAAGATGTACAGGCTTTCTACTGAAGATCGTTCTTATCCCCTGTGAGTGTGGGATAAAAGCTTGTTGGCCCTGACACGAGAGTGTGGGCTAAAGGAGCTGGTGAGTTTATTCGCCTAAGGGGAGTGGATTCACAGTCACAGAGGTGCGGTGGAAGATTCATTTAAGTAGAAGATTTTACACCACAACACGTCACGGATTTTTTGTTTTGGACTATTTTACGTTTGGATTATTTGTGGACACTATTTATAGATATATAATTTTTTGCGAGTTAATTCACATTGGCTCTCACTTAGTTGTAATTTTCACATTTATATATTTGCATATGCACAGATATGTCATTCACTTAATTGGTTTATATGCACCATTTTTTGTATGATTTTTTGAGCATATCATTGTATGCACAGTAATGATGAGGGGTGAGGATATGATGTAATCATTGCACAGGTTGATTCATCAGCACATCACCCTTCACTACATATTATTTTAGGGATTGCCTTTAGCGCTGCTATTTTGAGTTCACTGGGAGCAAGTTTGTGGTGGATCAATTTTTTACTGTATACTTATTATTTAAGCAGCAGCTCAGATTCAGGTTTGTGCCATTAGCGCAGCGTTTTTGGGTGTATGAGTGGGCGGATTTTTATACATCTGATTTTTTCATTATCGTGACCGTGTGTATGCAAGACAAGTTTGAGCCAACATCCGTCGGAAAAAATCCTAGGATTTTGTTGTCGGAATGTCCGATCAATGTCCGACCGTGTGTACGGGGCATAAGAATGTGCCATCCATTAGCATAGAAATTAGGATGAAAAGGGTTTTATGAAGTTTTTGAACTGGATCTTTAACCTTTCACATGGCTAATATCCATGTAAACCTTACACTTAAGATAAATCAATGTTGTATTTAATAAAATATATGAATAAAAAAAAACGTTTTGTGTTTTGCCTGGAACGTATTTTGTAATGTTCATGCCTTTCATTTGTAATGCTTATATTATTTATCTCATTTTAAACCATCTAAAATGACACAATATTCCAATCAAGGCCTAAATCTGTCCTTGTATTACATTTTTTCAAAGCACTAAATGGAACACATCCATTTGTATTGCTCAAAGACCCCTATAAGTGGCTGGCACTGGCAGCATAATCCTATTAGTGTTGCTGAGAATAAAATATAATTGCACTTTATCTAACATTGCTCAGCCTGATAAGTGGGAAAATAATATGTATGAACACAGAAAAAAAAAATTGTAATGGAAGAAGAATGCATCAACATTCTTGAAGCCTGAAGGGTCCCTCTGCTATCCTGGTTGCACCTACCATAGCCCATAGGCACCCTGGCTGTTCTTGCTTAATTTTATGTCAAGCCATATTTAGAGAATGTGATACTCCACACAGTTGTGAATGATGACAGCTTTTCAAGCAGGCTCCATATATTTTGGAAGCATGTAACTATGTCATATGACAATCATCCAAAAAAAAAAACGAAATGCAAAAATATCTACAGTATGAGTGACAGCTTGCTCTCTGCTTTGTATGCACATCAGAAAATTGTTACAGTGCTGCTGGACCTAAAGAAACTTCTTGAAAACTCTTTACTGCTTGGTTTTGATGGTGTAATTAAAGTTAAAGAGGAGCTCCAGCCCCCCCCCCCGAACCAAAAAATAAAAAGTCAGCAGCTACAAATACTGTAGCTGCTGACTTCTACTATTAGGACACTTACCTGTCCAGGGATCCTGTGATGTCGGCACCCCAGCTGATTTTTCAGTCGGCTCTCTAGTGCTGCCACCGCCATTCCTTGTAAGGGAGACCGGCATGAGAGAAGCTTGCTGTGCTTTGTGATTGGCCCAGCAGCGGGCAAATAAGGAGGGGGGGGGGGCAACTTGCTGCGTCAAGCTCTCCTAAGAGTGGGGAGGACATATACCTGTCAAAAACAGGTACCCACCCCCCTGCCCCCGAAAGGTGCCAAATGTGGCAGCAGAGGGGGGGGAGCAAACAAGCGGAGAGCTGTGGTCTCTGTTATCATGTTATGACTAACAGTCTGACTTTGCTTTCTTTATGCAGCATGGAAAGCAAGATGGTAGCACCCAGTGCAGAATAACTGGGCATCTGGAGAAAGACAGTAGCAGAGTTTTTAATAAGTTATTTATAAGTTGAAAGACAAAGAAAGGGTTGCTTTAAGAGTCAAAATAAAAGGAAAACTGGTAACTCCAAAATTATGTTCCTTGGTGTTACCCCAATGCATAGAATAGAACATCAATATGCTAATAGGAAGGTGGAATCAGTATTACCTAGAACAATACAGATACATAGACACAACTAAAGATCCATTGTTTTAACTTTCTCCTCATCATCGTCTTGCTACCTGACAAGTATTTTTAAAACACTGATTAACTACTTCAGCCCCGGAAGGTTTTACCCCCTTCCTGACCAGAGCACTTTTTACAATTTGGCACTGCGTCGCTTTAACTGGTAATTGCGTGGTCATGCAATGCTGTACCCAAATGAAATTTATGTCCTTTTTTTCCCAAAAATTGATCACCTCTGTGGTTTTTATTTTTTGCGCTATACACAAAAAAAGAGCGAGAATTTTTTTTACAATATTTTTTTCTATTTGCTATAATAAATATCCCCAAAAATGTTTTTAAAAAACACATTTCTTCATCAGTTTAGGCCAATATATATTCTTCTACATATTTTTTGTAAAAAATTGCAATAAGCGTATATTGATTGGTTTTCACAAAAGTTATAGCGTCTGCAAACTATGGGAAAGATTTATGGCATTTTTATGGCATTTTTATTTATTTATTTATTTATTTATTACTAGTAATGGCAGTAATCTGTGATTTTTAGTGGTACTGCAACATTGCGGCAGACAGATCGGACACTTTTGACACATATTTGGGACCACTGACATTTATACAGCTATAAAAATGCACTGATTACTGTGTAAATGACACTGGTAGGGAAGGGGTTAACACTAGGGGGGCGATCAAATGTGTGTTCCCTCAGTGTGTTCTAACTTTATGGGGATAGGACTGAGTAGAAGAGGAGACATTTCGCTGTTCCTACTTACTAGGAACAAAGGACATGTCTCCTGACAGCACAGGGATTTGCTGGCGCTAGTGCACGCGATCGCATAGGGTCCATCGCCGTGCAGCAGGCACTTGCGCACCCCTCCAGCGGCGTGTGCACGCCCTGCGGTGGCTCTTAAAGGAACTTTCGCACAGCGGTGCCATTGTGCTGCAGTATATGTATGACAGTCGGGAACCGGTTAATACTGTCTGCAGCATCACTGTTCATTTATAGCACTTATCAAAGGAATGCTTATTCTGACAATAAACATTCCAAGAATCATCAGTCATAATTCAGTGAGGAATCAATCAGTCTTTATTAATGTAATATGCTGACACAATTGCTATATGGTCAGATACGTGTCTAGCAATATAGAAATATTGCACAAAACAAAATTACACAGACTAATTCATAGAATAAAATGGCTCAGAATTAGCTGTGTGTTTTAAACACATTTTTTGCTACATTTTCACAACTGTCCAACAAAGTGATTTTTTTTAAGCTCTGTTAAATGGTTTTCATTGGAGCGTAGTGAAGTAAGTGTCATTTCTAATTAATGGTAACATTTCAGGTCCTGATCTCACTGGACTGTATCATGATTCGGCTGTTTTGGATGTCTTAGAGAAGACAAAAGATCTCTTTTCTACAATTAGCCAGAGAAAGGTACAAGCCAATGGATTAAAGAAGTGAGGTAGGTCTTTAAAGTAGAGGATTAGCAAATCGAGGGCATAAAGATGATTTTCACTCATCCCTTTCTATCAGTTCTTAGTGCATTTATTTTATATGGGATCCTGTAAAACTGATATTTCAGGTTGTTGTGGGTGCTGGAGAGCTAATTTAAGCCTGCACTTTGCACACAAAGGGGAAAGTTACACATTTTCTTAACAACATACCCTCTCTGCTGGTGATATTTACTTTTCTGCCTCTCTGTTCATTCACAAAAGTCTTGACATAAGGCCTGTGTACCATTATACAGTTTTCTTTCCTTCAACCATGGGCTGAAGGAAATAAACTTTATGTATTTATCTATTTATTCAGGTACCTATATAGGACTGTGAATTTACGTGGAGCTTTACATATACAGTACTGTATATTTTACATTCACATAAGTCACTGCCCTCAAGGGTCCTAAAATCTAAGGTCCTTAACACACATTCATTCACATACTAGGGCCAATTTAGACAGGAGCCAGTTAACCTACCAGCATTTCTTTGTTGTGTGGGAGGAAACTGGAGTACCCAGAGGAAACCCAGAGTACCCAGAAGAAACCCACGCAAGCAGAGGGAGAGCATGCAAAATTGTTGATGGGGGAATCCCTCCTTTGGAGCTATTGTATTCTGACAGAGAGGATTACCAGCTGTCAAAATACAATGATCACTACTTGCGGCTTTAGCCACTGACTGTGATCAAATAAAAAAAAAAAAAAAACCAACAGGCTGATTGTACTGAATTTGATCAATAGATCGACTTCAGTGCAGACAGCCTGCCCAAACATAGATCAAAATTAGTTCCTGCTAAACTAGACAAATTTTGATCCATCTATGGCCGACATTAGTTTTAGGTTTTTAAGTCAGGGACATATCTTGGCAGATCATATTGCTGTAATGTGAAGACAGGGAAAGTCCTGCCTCCACATGAGAGCTACAGGACCTGAGGATTGGCTGATTAGGTTTCCAGCACTGCATCATGGAATGATAGAAAGAGAGGCACGTGCTCCCCCAAGACTAAATGTACCTGCTTTTTCACAGGTGAATGGGACTTCAGTAGAGTTTTGAAAAGGTAAGGCATAGCAGTGGAGAGGGCAGGTTATTAAGTCAGTCTTTTATATGCCCTGAATGGAAAAAGTACAGATTTAGTTAAAATTATCTTACAGCCTATAGTCCAGTGGCGGCCCATGCATTGTGGGTGCATGGGCACCGCCCCCTAACACCTCCGCCGCCCTCCCTATTCATGTGCCCGGCCCCTTTCAGGATTACGGACACATGAAATACTATGGCGGGGTTAGGCGGGGGGGGTGTATTTTGAAGCACGTGATTAGAGCCAGAGGCTCTATTAGGCTTCAAAATAGGGTGGGCTCAGGGCGTAGAGAACTGCGTCCCAATCCCACCCTGTTGTGTGACATAGCAAATTCATTTTCGCTATTTTCACAATAACGTTCCTCCCTGACAATCAGGAGGCAGGTCAGTGAGACCTGTGTCCCGATTGGTCAAAGCATTGGGTGATCCTATTGGATGCCTAATGCTTTGGCGAAAAAAGAGACACGGTGGAAGAAGCCTGAGGACTGGAGCCGAGCAGACACTGGAGTTGCTGCTTCCTGCCACTACAGAAGAAGAGGAGAGCCGCGTCACTCCAGGAGAGGAGCAGAGCCCCGCCACACGAGCGGTAAGTGCCACCGGACCAGCCGTGGGAGGGTTGGTTAAAGTGACAGCCGGGGGACACGCCTGGATGCATATGATGGGCACAGTGGCTGTATTTGGTGGGCACAGCAGCTGCATATGATAGGCACAGGGGCTGCACATGATGGGCACAGTGGCTTTATTTGGTGGGCACAGTGGCTGCATATGATGGGCACAGGGGCTGCATTTGATGGCAAAGTGGCTGTATTTGATGGGCACAGTGGCTGCATATGATAGGCACAGTGGCTGCATATGGTAGACACAGTGGCTGTATTTGCTGGGCACAGTGGCTGCATATGATGGGCACAGTTGGCTGCATATGATGGGCACAGTGTCTGCATATGATGGGCACAGTGGCTGCATTTGATGGCACAATGGCTGTATTTGAGGGGCACAGTTGCTGTATTTGATGAACATAGTGGCTGCATATGATGGGCACAGTGGCTGCATTTGATGGCACAGTGGCTGTATTTGATGGGCACAGTTGCTGTATTTGATGGGCACAGTGGCTGTAATTGGTGGGCACAGTGGCTGCATATGATGGGCACAGTGGCTGCATTTGATGGCACATTGTCTGCATATGATGGGCACAGTGGCTGCATTTGATGGGCACAGTGGCTGCATTTGATGGGCACAGTGGCTGCATATGATGGGCACAGTGGCTGTATTTGGTGGGCACAGTGGCTGCATATGATAGGCACAGTGGCTGCATTTGATGGCACAGTGACTGTATTTGCTGGGCACAGTGGATACAATTGATGGCACAGTGGCTGCTTTTGATGGGCACAGTGGCAGCAGTTGATGGGCACAGTGGCTGCAATTGATGGCACAATGGCTGCATTTGTTGGGCACAGTGGCTGCAATTGATGGCACAGTGGCTGCAATTGATGACACAGTGGCTGCATTTGATGGGCACAGTGGCTGCATTTGATGGGCACAGTGGCTGCAATTGATGGAACAGTGGCTGCATTTGTTGGGCAAAGTGGCTGCATTTGATGGGCACAGTGGCTGCATTTGATGGGCACAGTGGCTGCAATTGATGGCACAGTGGCTGCAATTGATGGCACAGTGGCTGCATATGATGGGCACAGTGGCTGCTTTTGATGGCACAGTGGCTGCATTTGATGGGCACAGTGGCTGCAATTGATGGCACAGTGGCTGCAAATGATGGGCACAGTGGCTGCATTTGATAGGCAAAGTGGCTGCATTTGATGGGCACAGTGTTGGCAACTGATGAGCACAGTGGCTGCATTTGATGGGCACAGTGGCTGCATTTGATGGGCAAAGTGGCTGAATTTAATATACAGATATGACCATTGCAACAATCTCCGTTTTCAGTATATTGATTTCATAACAGATTAATGTTTCAACTGAAAGCTGACAAATACAGCAAGCACAAAATTAGCTTCTGCCTCCAAACTGTAAATTTGTACACATTTTCACTGCAAGATTTACATAAAGGATAAGTTCACTTTCTGTTTATTTATTTTTTTGCACGCTAGTCTCATGTCGAAAATGAAGAGTATACCAACTACAACTGTACTGATTAAATGAAAATCGTACGATCTGGTATAGTTCAAGAACAATTTTCATGCTTGTCTCATTGGATAATATCGGATGAACTGCAGCTCTCGAAAGCTGTGTACTAACGATCAGATTAACATACAATTTCTTCTAAAGCGGTATTTTTTAGACATGTGCACTGCTGAAAAATGTGTTTATTTTCGTTTTCGTTTCATCTGTTTTTGTTTTTTTTGTTTATCGGATCATTTGTTATGATCGGTATTCATTACTTCGGATCATTTGTAACTTCGGATGCATTCGTGTTAATTTTGTTCCATTCATTTAGATGCAGCATTCGTTACTTCAGACTCGGACCATTCGTTCACTCAGACATTGGTTGTATGCATAACCTTCGTTAGTTTGGAAATTTTCATTGTATTCATTATTTCGGAGTCGGAGTGTGGCACTGGAATTAATTTTGTAGGCCTTAGACAGCTACTAGCACATGTATTTAAATAACAAAAATGTATTCTTTATTTCTTTATATTCAGTGATAAAAAAAATGATCCCAATGTAATCAATTTGTTAAACTCGAGCTTGAATCATTTTTCGTTTTTTCGTATTTTCGTTCTTTTTGACAGTTCGTTTTCATACGCATTCATCAAAGAGTTTTTCGTTCATTCGGATGTTTCCGAATAAACAAATATGCCGAATTTATTCCAAAAACGAATTTGTAACGAAACAATTTACAGGTCTAGAATTTTTCGTATAATTTTCGAATCGTGTGTACAGACCTTTACTGTAACATTTTTGTGGTTGTCTCACAGAGGAAATTGTGAAGACATGTCATGTTGAAGTGATAAACAATGCAGTTTAATAGTGTGAAATAATGTGTTATTTCAATTGCTACATTCAATCATAGTAAAGTAAACTAATATAACTTTTATGGATGTCCTTAAAAGAAATTGTATACTGTGTTAAATTGATAGGTGAGAAAACACATAGTGCTACATTTATATGAGCTCATTAAATATTGTTTTGTATTGAAAAAGGAGACTTGAAGGGATAAAGATTCTGTAAAATGTGTTAATGAATAATGCATTTTCTTGAGTTGTTTTTGTGTCTAACCATTAGTAAAACAGGAAGTGTTTTTCTAAACATCATTTTTTTTTTTTTTTATCTAGTTAATTCTTAAATGGTCATGAACTGCTTGTCAATGTATTTTTTGAAAAACAAAAAAAGCAAACTGAACTAAGTGCTCAAAATATATATATAAAGTAAAATGAAATAAACGCTAGCCACAGCTGCTCTCAAACACACCTAAATACTAGTGCACATGAATTACATTATAATATGATGTTGGGTTGTGTCTTTAAAATCACAAATCACTTGTGCATAGAACATATAATAAACAAAACCCATTTTGAGTTCCACCACCATCACTATAATTACACTGTAAAAAAACCACCACCACTTTGATGGTGCAATCAAATGAAATCACTTTAAATAAAGCACAACTAGATATATACGACACGCTGAGTGCCACCACTGTGCAATGAACAAATAAATAAAGTTCAAATGGATAAATAAAACTGATGAATGCAAGTGAACTGCAGTGAGCGTTTATTTTTTTCTCATGAGATTTATCCATACATTTAGTGAGCTTCACCACCACCGAAACATGCAGCCTCTGACCAATTAGGTAGCCCGAAATTATAGGTGGTCTAAACAGTGCTCTATATCAGGAATCCTCTACCCAAAGCTATGAGACCATGAGAAGCATCGGTAAAGATTACAGCAGCAGGATGTTTCAGAGGCACTTGGAAACCACAGGGCACATCGGCAGAGAGTCCTTATTTACACCCCACCTCTGGCATGCATGTTATTCTGGCAAAAAAACAAACAGCATTCTATAGTGCAACCTATTGTTTTTTCTTGATGTGTAGTAATAAACAGCATGTTCTACTCAAATAGGAAGATCAAGCAATATCATATATTGAATCCAGCACCGCCATGACCTTCAGTGGGCATGCTGACATCAGCACAGACTCCGCCCTGACGCTTTTCATCCAATAGGACATTTTCAAGGGATAGCAGTGTGAAGCTTTGACTGACAATTACTTAAACATGGAAGCTTGTGGGTGCAAGGAATGGGGCATAAATGTGTAGTGTAGGCTGCAAGTAACAACAGGCTCTAGTTAAACATTCCTATTTAACAACTTGATGGTTGGCATGGTACACTCCCTGCCTATCTAGGCCATTTTTCATTTTTTAGCACTGACACATTGATGCATTGACTGACAATTGATCATTGACATGTCGATCATGTAACATTCTACCCAAATACATTTTTTATAATTATTTTAGATGTATTTTATTATGTAAGGAAAAAAGACCAAAACATATTTTCTGCTATATTTCTTTGGTAAAAAAAAGTGTATTTAATTTAGAATGTGTGAAAGATATTGAGTATACAAACTATGTCATACAGTAAATATTTGAAATGTATTATCCCTGATGTTCTGACTGCCAGCTCATTTTTTGAAGCCCAAATATGCCAGGACAGAAAAATCACCTCCAAGATTACCCCTTTTTGGAAACTCCAAGGTTAAGAACCATGGTGAGAATTTTGAAGTTTTGATTTTTTTTTGCAACAATTTTTTGAAAGTGAAGAAAGTAAAAAATGTTTTTTTTTTTCACAAAGTTGTGATTTAATTATTTATTTATTTAATGGGAATGAAACCCTCCCCGAATACCAACACTTATATAAACTATTTAAATAATAACTCAACACACTTATTGGCAAAGAATTGGCCGCAGCACTTTATTGGTGTATTCAGATCAATCAATAAATTATAACCATATTCTTATCATTTTATTGCATCATAAAATTCTTATATTTCAAACAATCAACTTCAAAACAGCTCAGTCTTAAAGGACTCGAGCATACATACATTTTTTTAACCAAAGTCCCCCCTACATCACGTAGGGTGACAGACCACATAAACGTGCTTAGCGACAATGGGGGGGGGCTTGTTGCACCTTCACTGACTGGCTGGGAACAGGTGGGAATACACCTGTTAGAGGGTCCCATATATATAATAAGCCCCTTTCTAGAACATTCCCCAGGGGTCACATGACCATCTGGGATATCACCAATAGCCTTGCGACCTTTAAACCCCACCCCCAGCCCCATTTGCCTTCTCTTAAAGGAACATTAACCTAAATACATTAGCCTGTATATAGCCTTAAATATTTACAATATTGCTTCTATTCTCTTATTAATAAAGGGAGGGGTGAACGCATGCCCATGCTATCGGGCTCAAAGCCTTAAGCCCTCCTAGTTCATGGGAATGCAGGCCGCACCTACCCTCCCTGAATACCAAAACTTATATAACCTATTTAAATAATAACTCAACACACTTATTGGCAAAGAATTGGCCACAGCACTTTATTGGTGTATTCAGATCAATAAATAAATAATAACCATATTCTGATCATTTTATTGCATCATAAAATTCTTATATTTCAAACAATCAACTTCAAAACAGCTCAGTCTTAAAGGACTCGAGCATACATACATTTTTTAATGTAGTCCCCACATGCCGGGTTTAAGAATTTCAAGCCCGGCCAACCACGGCCAATTCAATGCAGTTTTGCAATCCTACATTAAATATGTCTAATCCTATGTCAGACAGATGAACTCCATCTGTTCTATATAATCCAGGGAAACCACCCTCTATATCAATGTGTCTATACGAAAAACCTCCAATGCATGACATACATTTTTCCATAAACTTGTTAAACCTTTTCCTAATTTTCTCAAAATTTTTTAACTGAGCTTCTTGGAGCCATATTAGCCGAGGGACTATCTCCGAAAAGATAATTCTGGTATTTGGAAAAGATAACTTAACCCTATATAGGTCACATATAAACAAAGACATGATGTCCAGCGTTCTAATTTTTCCCACATCGTTTCCCCCTAGGTGCACTATTAAGACATCTGGAGCTGGCCATGACTCAATCAACCTAGAGACATAAAAAAACAAATTAGCCCATCGAAGACCTCTAATTCCTTTCCAGAAAATTTGAATTTCTCCAGGATCCATAGACAAATTGGATGTATAGCAGCTCTTCTCGGCTCTTCTATTAGCCCAGTATACAAAACAGTGGCCCAGGATCCAAACATATCTTCTATTGCCTAGAATTAAAGAAAAAGATCAGGTCTGACAGAAATCTGAAAACGCTGAGATTCCCATCTACCCAACAGTTTGATTATTGTATCATCCAATCACATCCTAGCAGCTTCCGTAGCTGCCCTGATCCTGAAAGAATGAGAAGTAAACTTAAATTGATGTAAATTTAATTTTCTCAAGCAAGCCTTTAATATGTAATTGAGCTGATACTGATTAAGAGGGGACCCATCAGCGTGAATCAACAAATTCCCTTCTCCTATTGGCCTAACTGCTAGGTAACCATTTATGAATCTAACTGGACATATATCCACATCTCCACATTGGCTTAAAGGTACTCAACTGCCTTTTCCTAACCTATCCGTCTTTGACACCGGGATGAACAATATGATCCCTGTCTCAGAGACAATCACATTCTGTTTTAGTAAACCCACCACTACCTTTTTGTTTTTTGGCAGCAACTCCGATATTCTGAGAGCTCCAAAAAAGGCTAGTACAAAAGCGGCATTAAATAGCATAGCCTCAAAACTGGATGAACACACTGAATGTGTAGTAACACACAGCTGTTTTAATAAGAGAATTGAAATGGGTCTCCTATTATCTGGAAAGGAATGGTTCTTCCTGTAGCCTTTCAATGCCTGTCGAATAGAAAAGAATCCTGCGCATGGAGGTAAGTTTCTTAATTTGAAGAAAAAAGATAAACCAGACTATGTGACCATTCTAACTGCATTAAACTACATAGAAACATCTGAATGTCTGTTTCAAAAGGAGAATCAAATTGTATATCCATTTCCATAGCAAAGTTACACCACCTATTCCATGCGGTTGTGTACTCAACCCATGTACTTTCTGCCACAGAGTGTCTTATTGCATTTGTAAAAACTTCTAAATTAGTCTCCACAGATGTTCTGGACACACATAACCTTCCTTGTCCGCATTTGGCAGGAGTTGGCGAAATCGGTATACCTGAAATCGAGATAAGGCGTCCACAATTTGATTCTCCTTCCCTGGGACGTGCCTGGCTTTTAGCCAAATATTAAATTTAAGACAAAGAAACACTAATGCCCCGTACACACGATCGGACATTGATCAGACATTCCGACAAAAAAATCCATGGATTTTTTCCGACGGATGTTGGCTCAAACTTGTTTTGTGTACACACGGTCGCACAAAGTTGTTGGAATTTCCGATCGCCAAGAACGCGGTGACGTACACCACGTACGATGAGGCTAGAAAAGGCCAGTTCAGAACCAAGCGTGGCACCCTTTGGGCTCCTTTTGCTAATCTCGTGTTAGTAAAAGTTTGGTGAGAGACGATTCGCGCTTTTTCAGACTCATGGTTTTCAGATCGTTTTCTGCTGTTCAGTTTGTGCTTGTGGGTTTGTATCTGCTCTTCAGTGCGAGCAGCAAATGACGCGTGACTCTTGTCATTCTGTTCTTGTTCGTTCGTTACTGTTTTTCAGGTCGCTCTTCACAGGCCTTGCTGTTCTTCAGTGCGTTCTGTTACTTCGTTCTGAGCAGCCGACCGTTTTCTAGCCATGTTGCGTATACGTACTACTCGTAGAGTTCGTGCTGTGCGGGGGCTTGGTGTTGGGGTCCTGACCTTGACACAAGTCCAGTCCATGAACAGGGTGGGGAGGAGTTCATGGACCAAGAATTGGTTGCTTCAGCGTGACCAGTTCTGTCAAATGCCTTTGTTCCGTGAGATCCGTGAGAATAATCCTGATGATTTCAGGAACTTTCTCCAGATGACGGACCCCGTATTTCACCGTTTGTTGCCTTTGTTGACCCCTTATATTAGCAGGCAGGATACCTGCATGAGGCAAGCCATCACCCTGGAGCAGAGGCTCGTCGCCACCCTGCGGTACTTGGCGACGGGGAGAAGCCTGCAGGACCTCAAGTTCTCGACAGGCATCTCCCCCCAGGCTCTGGGAATCATTATCCCAGAGACCTGTTCTGCCATCATCCAGGTCCTGCAGCAGGAGTATATTAAGGTAAGATTTTTATCCTTTAATATCACATTTTTATTGTATATAATGTTTGCTAATATATTGTATTTCTTTCCTCATTCCCTAAGTACCATGATTGTAATATGCTGTGAATGTTCCCTTTGTCCTCATGCATGCTTGATATTTTTGTAATTATTTTTTGCTCCTTCATACATATTTGCCTTCACTTACCTCCCCAGCATGCTCTCCTGGCCCTATATTCACCCCATGTAGTCACTTAACAATGTATTTTATCAGCTCCATAGTAGTGCTTTACCCCAAACACCCCTAAAATGTTTTGAAATGTGATTTGTGCTTTAAATTCAGGCAGAGTGCCAGAGGCTTTTTTTGGGGGGTCCCCAAATCATTTGGAACCCTCCCTCCCCCCAACTGCTAAGTCAGCTGATACCAATTCTCTATCTATCCTCAATCATCTATCTGCTGACTTTGCCAAACCCATACACACTATACCTACCTCTTTTGTGGTCAGATGTATGGATGAATTCCCCAAAGCATGTAGTGCAAGGGCCTGCCTGTATACTTTCAAATGGTACTGTTTAAAGTTTTGGTATCCTATTATTATCTTGATGGGTAATAGCAGAATGTCCAAATGTGCTAAAATGTGTACAGTGTGTATTTATATCTTTGTATTATGACACTTCTTACCTGTCCAGTGGGCTGTCAATAGTGTAACTAAGGAGGGGCTGTTCCAAGTTTTACACAATATTTAGGCATTCATCTCTCAATGAAGTGGAGAGGGTTACCTGTCCAAGAGTCCACCCCCCCTAAAATGTTAGAAATGGCCCATGAGGGGGGGGGGGATATGATAGGTGTACCTTATACTTTGGTCTTTAAAAATTCCCATAAATAAATGTTATCTTGATGTTGGCCAAGAATGTTTGTGTCTAATCTACTTTCCAGACTGTGGCCTCCCACTTTGCCCAGCGGTGGGACTTTCCTAACTGCGGAGGGGCAATTGATGGGAAACACGTCCACATCATCCCACCACCCAACTCGGGGTTGTACTATTATAACTATAAGGGGTTCAATAGTATTGTGATGTTGGCGGTGGTGTCGGCTACTTATGAATTTCTGTATGTGGACGTGGGGAAGAATGGCCGGATGTCCAATGGTGGAGTCATCGCCCAGACGGAGTTCTACAGGCGTCTCCAGAATGGCAGCTTGGACTTGCCACCTCCAGAAGACAATGTGGAAGGACTCCCATTCGTCTTTGTTGCGGATGAAGCTTTTGCGCTGGGGGACCATCGTATGCGGCCATTCCCGATGAGGACCCTCACCCTGGACCAGAGGGTTTTTAATTACCAGCTGGCCAGAGCCAGAAGAGTGGTGGAGAACATGTTTGAAATCATGGCCAGCCGGTTCCGCCTATTTCTTACACCCATACATATGGCGGAGTACAAACTGAATCACATTATCCTGGCATGCTGTGTTCTACACAACTTTTTACGGCAACATTCTGCCAACTATGCTGGCTCAGTTGGGCCTGAGGCCGGAATTCAAAATGAACCAACCCTGACGGCGCTAGAAAGTGGCCGTCCTGGCTTGCCCCCCTGAGTGCCCGTGATGTCCGGCTAAGATACCTTGAATTCTTTGCGGGTAGGGGGGCTATCAATATGCCAGACAATGTGTAAAACCTTTTTCAAATTAAAAAAAAACAAAATAGGCAAATCTTTGGTGACATTTACTGCTTGTGTTTGTTTTAGCTGACCCTGACAGAAATGTGGTGAGTCCTGAAAATGGCGTGATTGTGTAACCTTACAAAGCACTGTTGGGTGTTATTTACTAAAGGCAAAGACACTTTGCACTACAAGTCCACTTGAAACTGCACTTGTAGTGCAAAGTGGATTTGCCCTTAGGAAATAACACCTATTGTCACAGAAAGCAGCAATTAGAGCACCCCAAAAGTGTTGTAGCGTTGAGACAATAATCCACACATTCTTGATTAACAATCTTTTTAACACCTGCACAATCACATGTGCATTTAGAAAAGGTTTTTAAAATAAACCAACATGTTTGTTGTATAACAATTTTTGGGGTCACATTAGAAAAAGTAGAAATGTCCATTTAAGATAAAACAGGCATGTTTAAAACCAACAAGAAAGACACAAATCTTGAACTTACAAAGTTCACATTTGGTAGAACTTGAAGGCAATATCAGACATGAGTATTTAGAAACTGTGTTTGATATTGCGTTCAGATGGGGTGAAGTCACCCCAGGAAAAGCCAAATTTTGAAGATGCACACAAATAGCCAAATGTCAACATGTGCTAGCTGCCATCAAGGGGGATCAAGGGACGTGTTTTGGGGGAGCAACCCCTTCCTCTCAGCTACTTTATTATTGAGGAAGGGGTTGCACCTCCAAAACGCGTCCATTGATCTCCCGTGATGGCAGATAGCACATGTTGACACACTGTGTGCATCTTCAAAATTTGGCTTTTCTCCAATTTGACAAAAAAATGTTAAAAAATTGTAGCACACCATAAAACAAAGGGATTTGGAGGGGTTTTAAACTCTCCCCAAAACATCAATGATGTTCTTATTTTTTTGAAGAACATCATTGATGTTTTTCTTGATGTTTTCCAAGTCCCTATTACACCCCATGATCTCCCCAATCAGGATCTGTGCACTTTCCGAGGTGAAAGGATCTGGATCCACAACATCGCGATCACCTAAAAAGATAGAAACCAAAAATAAACATATATTATAAATATTCCGGCATCCATCTCTTACCTGAGCCTGTGGTCGCAGACACTCACCTGTTGTGGTGCCAATTTCCACCACGTCTTCCTCCTCCTGCTCTGTTTGTCTTGGGTGCATTTCCCCTGCTTCCGGAGGTGGGGGGTCTCTGGTCTCCTCAGATGAGGGGTGTCCTCTGAGTCTTTTCTCCCCTATGTAAAAAAAAAATGGTATACTTAGCACACAGATATTTGAGGGAAGAACTATAAATATGAAACATTGCTTGGGAGTGGGGTACAATTGTCTGTTTTGGCAGAGTTCCAAGATGTAGAATTTGTAGTGTCCTTTGTCAAGCTTCAATACTTTACCTGTTTTGTACAAGCTTCACAGATGGAGACACCCCTATAGTATACACTGGAGCACCTGTGCGGGCCCCCTAATAAAAAGGGTGTTCTTGTGTCCCACACTAGTGCTCCAGCGTCCAGATGTGTAAACAGCTGCTGAGTGTCCTCTCCTTACACAGAATCTAGTTTGCATTTTATTCTAGTAACAAACACATCTACAGTACACAACCAAATTATTTTCAGACAAGTAGGCCCTAAAAAATGTGGGTAAATGCATATGGCCAAAACAATGGTGTTTTATAGGCCAAAAGAAAAATGTTTGATAAGAACGAATAATGTGCCCATGAACATGAAAGTTGACATTTTAAACTGGATAACAGTTAAGAAAAGCACATGGAGCAGCACGAACGTAATAAACACAAAAAGACTAGGAACACAGCACAACTACTTACTTTTTTGCAGCACTCTCCGGATCTTTCTGTACTGCTCGTGCTCTCTTAATTTGAGGTCCGACCACCGCTTCCTGAGCTGATCTTTTGATCGACGTACCCTGAAATTCCGGTGCAGACTTTTGACCACTTTTGCCATGATCTTGGCCTTTTGGACATTGGGATGGGGTAAGGTCCATACTTTCCATCATAGTCGGCCCACTTCAGTATGTCGACCATCTCCAACATCTCCCCAAAGGACATATTTGATGCCTTAAATCGTCTCCTTCTGGATCGGGACGTTTCTTCCTCCAGGCTTTCCTCCTCCTCCTCCTCGTTGGTGTAAATATCAGACTCCGCCATGTGCTCTTCCCCACTGTGCCGAACGAGAAGGGGCGGGGAATAGACTAGAAAGAATGTCAAAGGCGGGCGGAGTTTCACACATGCGCAGTGTCTATAAAGCGTAACACGCGTGCGTAGTACGTACGATCTGTGAGCGGAGGAAGGAGTAACGGAGGCGCCGATCGTGATAACGAAGGTAAGATTTAACATTGGGCCTATACTGATTCTAGATTGAAGCATGTATTTGCACAAGTTTAGAAGACTTTAGGCTGACATTAGGGTTTGTCTTGTGTTGTGTCTTGCAGTGAAAATGGATATCTTGAAAGATAAGGACTTTATGGCAATCTTCATTGATATGTTCAGGGAGCTGCCCTGTCTGTGGCAGATAAACCACCCTGAATATAAGAACCAAACAAAGAGGAAGGCAGCGCTGGATCAATTGCTGGAATTTGTGAAGACGGTGATCCCCACGGCAGACATCACCTATTTGAAGATCCTAATTGTTGGCCTGAGGAGCACTTATCTAAGGGAGCACAAGAAGGTCCAGGATTCCCAGAGATCAGGAGCTGCAGATGACATTTATGTCCCTAGGCTGTGGTACTATGACAGGCTGCATTTTCTGGCAGGTCAGACTGAACCCAGGCCAGGACTCTCTAGTCTTCCTTCCACGCTTCCTTCCCCCCAGCTGATGCTTCTGATGCCTGGGCCTTCCAGGCAGCAACCTGGGCCTTCCAGGGCCTTCCAGGCAGCAACATGTGGAGGAGCCCAGCTTGAGCCAGGTATAGCATTCTTCTAAATATTTCTGGTTTTCCAATCAATGATGTTAAACAGATGTCAGTTTGGAGTACTAATTCATTATTGTGATTGATGATGCAAAAAGTACAACCATGTCCCTTTTTCCTACACAGGGAAGTCTCAGCCAGGAGGTGGCCGGGCCAAGCAGGCTGCCTGATATCCAGGTCCCTCCCCTACACCTTCAAAGACAAAGTGGCAGGAAGAGGAGTAACCTGGAGGAGGCTGCCATAGGCCTCTTTTGGAAGGCTACAGAGGCCCTGAGAAGCCCCCACAGTGTGGAGGAGAACTTTGCTGGCCTAACTGCCTGCAAAATGCTGCAGATGGAGGAGGGCCAACGACTCCTGTGTGAGTCCTTAATTTTGGAAGCTCTCAATAATGGGTTGAGGGGCCAAATAACATGTGCTACCCACTAGGGATGAGCCGAACACCCCCCGGTTCGGTTCGCACCAGAACCCGCGAACGGACCGCAAGTTCGCACGAACGTTAGAACCCCATTGACGTCTATGGGACTCGAACGTTCAAAATCAAAAGTGTTCATTTTAAAGGCTAATTTGCATGGTATTGTCCTAAAAAGGGTTTGGGGACCCGGGTCCTACCCCAGGGGACATGTATCAATGCAAAAAAAACTTTTAAAAACGGCCGTTTTTTCGGGAGCAGTGATTTTAATGATGCTTAAAGTAAAAAAAAAAAAGTGAAATATTCCTTTAAATATCGTACCTGGGGGGTGTCTATAGTATGCCTGTAAAGTGACGCGTGTTTCCCATGTTTAGAACAGTCCCTGCACCAAATGTCATTTTTAAAGGAAAAAATCTCATTTAAAACTGCTTGCGGGTTTAATGTCATGTCGGGTCATGGCAATATGGATGAAAATCAGTGAGACAAACGGTGGATCAAGAAGGGTTGCCATTACCAGGCCCTTTGGGTCTTGTATGGATATTAAGGGGAACCCCGCACCCAAATTAAAATAAGGAAAGGTCCCTATATACTCTGAACAGCAGTATACAGGCGGTGCAAACAAGACAGGGACTGTAGGTTTGTTGTTAAGTAGAATCTGTTTGTAATTTTGAACATTTTTAACTTGTTTAGCTCCAGCCAAAAAATCTTTTCTAAGCTTTTTGGAAAACATAGGGAAGGGTTATCACCCCTGTGACATTTGTTTTGCGTCTTTCCTCCTCTTCAGAAGATTTCACCTCACTTTTTTGTCCCAATGAAAAATGTTTTTTGAAAATTTGGGTTTTTTTGTGGAACAAGGATTGGAAAGCATCAGTGGAAAGGAGAAATTGTTCTCCCATATTAACTCTTACAGGAGAGAATTTCCCTTCCTAGGGGTAGTATCAGACTCCTACTTACCAGACCGGTGAGTCCGCTTTGGGCAGAGAGTAGGCTCCCTTACGCGTCCGACTCGCGGCCCCTGGTAAGGTAACAGGAAGCACAGGAGTGCGGAGTGGTATGAGAGCCTGTGAACTAGAGTCCAGATGCTGGTGGAATAGCAGTCTATGAACAGCAGGTGCAGGCTGGAACACAGGCGATGAGACTGAGCAGGATGGTCAGGAGACAGGCTGGGTTCGGCAACAGACGGGCAACAAGGTACAATAGGAGCAGGCAGAAGCGGAGTCAAACAGGCCAAGGTCGGGTACAGGCAGCAAGAAGGGGAATCCAAGAGCAATCCGGGTCGTCAGGAGATCAGGTAAACAGGAAGACAAGACAGGAAACAGGAACTACGGCACAGGAAGCTGATGATCAGGCAGCATTGAACAGAGTGCCTGACAAACTTAAATAGGCCGGCTTGCTCACAAGCACTCCCTCTGGTGGCCAATCCCATGACCAGCAAGGTGAGCTCTCTGACAGTGCCCCCTCCCTAAGGGCAGCCTCCGGATGCCCAGCCGGGCCAACCTGGAGGCATGAACATTTCTGAAAGTCTGCAAAAGTTCCGGGGCATGCAAATTGTTTTCTGGTTCCCAGGAATTGTCCTCCGGACCATACCCCTTCCATTTGATAAGATACTGTATTTGATTGCGCCTTTTCCTACAGTCCAGGATAGCTTCGATTTCAAACTCCTCCTCGTTATTGATCATAACAGGCTTAGGAGGACTGGTACTACGGTTGGGGAAAGGATCAGGAGCGACCGGTTTCAGTAAGGACACATGGAAAACCGGGTGTATTTTGAAGGAGTCCGGCAGACTGAGCTCGTACGCTACGTTGTTTATTTTTCTTCTCACCGAGAAGGGTCCCATGAATTTAGGCCCTAGTTTCCTAGAAGGGCAAGCCATTTTTAAGTTAGTTGTGGACAGCCATACTTGATTGCCAGGTTCCAGGATAAGCTCCCCGCGCCTCTTCTTGTCGAACGTCTTTTTATAAGAAGCCTGGGATTGGGCCATTGTTTCCTGCAGAAGTTTGTTGTTGGTAGAGAAGAATTCCAATGTCTCGGTCACTGCAGGGAGAGAACATTCAGGTATTGAGCTGGGTAGAAAGGAGGGATGAAATCCATAATTGGCAAAAAATGGCGTCTGGTTGATGGCTGAGTGCAGGGAGTTATTGTATGAAAACTCCGCAACTGGTAGCAGAGAAACCCAGTCATCCTGGGAAAAGGCAGAGAAACAACGGAGGTATTGCTCCAAGGTTTGGTTGGTTCTCTCCGTCTGGCCGTTTGTCTGAGGGTGATAGGCTGAAGAGAACGCTAACTCAATTTCGAGGGAACCACACAATGCCTTCCAGAACCTGGAGGTGAATTGGACACCCCGGTCCGAGACGATATTAGAGGGAACCCCGTGTAATCTCACAATTTCTTTAATGAAGATCTTCGCCGTTTCCACGGCTGAGGGTGTGCCTTTCATAGGCAAGAAGTGAGCCATTTTTGACAATCTATCAATTATGACAAAGATGGTAGAGAAGCCTTCGGATGGGGGCAGTTCCACAATGAAATCCATTGCGACCATTTTCCAAGGTCTGTCAGGGATGGGCAAGGGTTTCAGTAAGCCCCAGGCCTTCGTCCGAATATTCTTGCTTCGGGCACATGTGTGGCAGGAACTGACGAAATTCCTACAGTCTTCGGCCAACTGTGGCCACCAAAAGGTGCGCTGCACCAGTTCGGTTGTCTTCTGAGCCCCGAAGTGCCCAGCCAACTTGTGGTCATGGCAAAGCTCTAGTACTGGTACCCTAAGGCTCTCAGGAACCATGATCTTCTCCTTATGCCAGAGTAAACCATCTCTTAGGCTGGTCTCAGTGGGTTGGGGTATAGTTGTGGAAGCTTGCCTTATTCTGGAGATTAAATCCCCCTGAAGTAATAAAAAATTTCCTGCAGGCAGGATAGTGTCCGGAGGGACGGTTTCTTTGGAGTCATGGAACATTCGTGAGAGAGCGTCCGGTTTGATGTTTTTGGAGCCGGGTCTGTAGGTAATATGGAATTGAAAGCGAGAGAAGAAGAGCGCCCATCTGGCTTGTCGCGGTTTTAGTCTCTTGGCAGATCTCAGATATTCCAAGTTCTTGTGGTCCGTGTAGATTAGAATAGGATGTACAGCACCCTCCAAAAGATAGCGCCACTCCTCCAGAGCCGTCTTGATGGCCAGAAGCTCCCGGTCTCCTACATCGTAGTTTCTTTCAGACACCGATAATTTGCGAGAAAAAAAGCTATTGGAAACAGAAGGGCCTTGGGGCCCTGACGTTGGGAGAGTACAGCTCCTACTGCGACCTCTGAGGCGTCAACCTCCAACACGAATGGCAAGGCAGAGTTAGGGTGTTTGAGGATGGAGGCCGACGTGAATAATCCTTTTAATTTTTCAAAGGCCAATTGAGCCCTAGGGGTCCAGCAGAATCGGGTTCCTTGTCTTGTTAATTCAGTAATGGGGGCGATGATCTTGGAAAAGTCTCTGATGAATTTCCTATAGAAATTGGAAAATCCAACGAAGCGTTGGACCCCCTTCTTGTCCGTAGGTGCGGGCCAGTCCAGTATGGCGGACACCTTTTGCGGGTCCATTTTAATACCTTCCACTGAAATGATGAGCCCCAGGAATTGGATGCATTGGAGTTCAAATTCACATTTATCGAGTTTAGCATACAGCCCGTGTTGCCTGAGCCGGGCGAGGACATTTCGGACGTGCCTGCGATGATCAGTCAGTGATGATGAGAAAATGAGAATGTCATCGAGGTAGACGATGACGTAGAGATCCAAAAATTCCCGGAAGATGTCGTTCACAAAGTGTTGGAATGTGGCTGGGGCATTGCATAGACCGAAGGGCATAACGCAATACTCGAAATGCCCAAAACGAGTGCGAAAAGCAGTTTTCCACTCGTCCCCCTCCCGGATACGGATTAAATTATAGGCTCCGCGAAGATCCAGTTTTGTGAAGACGGTTGCCGTTCCTAGCCTCTGGAATAATTCAGGCACCAGGGGTAAGGGGTAGCGATTCTTGATCGTTATCCGATTTAATTCCCGGTAGTCGATACATGGCCGAAGGGAATGATCCTTTTTTTCCACAAAGAATATGCCTGCGCCGGCCGGAGATGTGGATGGGCGGATGAACTTTTTCTTTAAATTCTCATCAAGGTATTGTTTTAGTGTATCCAATTCCTGCTCAGTCAATGGAAAGATCCTACCGAAGGGTACTTCGGTTCCAGGTAGCAGCTCTATAGGGCAATCATAGGGCCTGTGTGGCGGTAGAGTCTCAGCACCTTTCTTGCTGAATACATCAGAGAAATCTCGGTATTGTTCTGGGATGGCTTGGTGTGAGTTGGTTTCAGGGTGTAGGCCGAGGAGTTGAGGTATCTCATGGGCCATTCTTGGCAGGCAATGTTGTTGGCAATAATCAGACAGAAACTCCACTTTCCCAGAAACCCAGTTGATATGGGGGTTATGGCCCAGCAACCACGGCATGCCCAGGATGACAGGGAACAGAGGAGAGGAAATGACATCTAAACGGAGGAATTCCTGGTGTTGAGAGTTTATAGTAGCTAATATAGGGATAGTCTCTTGAATGACAGGACCGGAACGGAGGGCGGAACCGTCTGCAAGGTGAACCGCCAGGCTCTGGGTCTTGGGTCGGAGTGGGATATCATGCTGAGCTGCAAAGGCCTGGTCCACGAAGCAGCTGCATGCTCCGGAATCAACGATGACTGGAACTTGGATAGCCTTTCCGGGAAGCTGCAAAGTGACAGAGATGGTAAGGTGAGTACTAGGTTTTGGCATGATAGTAGCACATATACGAGCAGAAGAACGACACTTACGCGTCTTGTTGGGGCAGACGCTGGCGTAGTGCCCAGGTTCCCCACAGTAGAGGCATAGGTTAAGGTTACGTCTTCGTAACTTCTCTTCGGGAGTCAAGGAAGGACGGAGCAGACCAAGCTGCATAGGCTCTGATGTGTCGAAAACTGGAGAGGTTGGAGGAGCCAAAGGCCTACTAGGAGGACTGGGAACCTGTGGAAGCATCCAAGTGGGTCGATAGGCACTGGTAGACCTTTCGGTGCGTCGCTCTCTCAGACGACGGTCAATTTGGATTGAGAGGTTAATTAATTCTTCCAGGGTCTGAGGTATCCCAACCCGTGCTAACTCGTCCTTGAGTGGATCGGACAAACCCATTCTAAAGTGATGACGCAGAGCCGCGTCATTCCATGTCGTATCGGAACTCCAGCGCCTAAATTCAACGGCATAGTCCTCCGCTGCCCTGCGGCCTTGCCGAAGGGAGTGCAGGGAAGCTTCAGCAGAAGCGGTTAGTTGAGGATCCTCATAAAGTTGAGACATCGCCAAGAAGAAGGCGTCCAGACTTTCCAGGGCATCCGACTTTTGTTCCAGAAGGTGATGGGCCCAGGTTTGAGGCTCACCGGACAACAGGGAAATAACAAAGCCCACTTTGGTGGCTTCTAGGGAGAAGGTCCGAGGCTGCAGAGCAAAATAGAGACTACATGCATTCCGGAATGCACGGTATTTACTACGGTCTCCAAAAAATCTCTCCGGTATAGGTACTTTGGGCTCTGGAGGGAGCATGACTACGGAGGGTGCCCCGGTTGCAGACGAAGTCCCCTGAGGATTGGTAGGTGCAGACAGGGCCTGAACACGTTCCTCTAGTCGGGTATAGCCATCCTGTAAACTTTTGACTGCTTGGGTTAATCCTGCCAAGTGTCTGCAAAGTTCGTCCATAGGGGAGGCCCCCTGCCCGGACTCGGTCATGGCTGCCTGATACTATCAGACTCCTACTTACCAGACCGGTGAGTCCGCTTTGGGCAGAGAGTAGGCTCCCTTGCGCGTCCGACTCGCGGCCCCTGGTAAGGTAACAGGAAGCACAGGAGTGCGGAGTGGTATGAGAGCCTGTGAACTAGAGTCCAGATGCTGGTGGAATAGCAGTCTATGAACAGCAGGTGCAGGCTGGAACACAGGCGATGAGACTGAGCAGGATGGTCAGGAGACAGGCTGGGTTCGGCAACAGACGGGCAACAAGGTACAATAGGAGCAGGCAGAAGCGGAGTCAAACAGGCCAAGGTCGGGTACAGGCAGCAAGAAGGGGAATCCAAGAGCAATCCGGGTCGTCAGGAGATCAGGTAAACAGGAAGACAAGACAGGAAACAGGAACTACGGCACAGGAAGCTGATGATCAGGCAGCATTGAACAGAGTGCCTGACAAACTTAAATAGGCCGGCTTGCTCACAAGCACTCCCTCTGGTGGCCAATCCCATGACCAGCAAGGTGAGCTCTCTGACAGGTAGATTTCATCTCACTTCCTGTTGTCTCCTTCCGTTTGCAAGTAGGAGTCGTTTGTAAGTTAGATGTTTGAAAGTAGGGTCCTGCCCTATATACTCAGCAGAAATTTGGGCCTTAGGTGTTGCTGTGGCCACAACACTGTAAGCCCTCACAGGGCCCTGCTGTGAAATATTAGATCAAGAATTGTAATTACATGCCCCTGTTGAACAGGAGCTGAAAAATTAGGCCTTAGGCACTGGTGCTGGTGCCACAACACTGCAACCCCTCACAGACACTCTAGTTGGAACGCAGGAACGAGCCCTGCTGCAAAGTATTGCATCAAAAATTGTAATTACACGCCCCTGTTAGACAGGGGCAGAAAAATTGGGCCTTAGGCACTGGTGCTGGTGCCACAACACTGCAACCCCTCACAGACACTCTAGTTGGAATGCAGGAACGAGCCCTGCTGCAAAGTATTACATCAAAAATTGTAATTACACGCCCCTGTTAGACAGGGGCAGAAAAATTGGGCCTTAGGCACTGGTGCTGGTGCCACAACACTGCAACCCCTCACAGACACTCTAGTTGGAATGCGGGAACGAGCCCTGCTGCAAAGTATTACATCAAAAATTGTAATTACACGCCCCTGTTAAACAGGGGCTGAAAAATTGTGCCTTAGGCACTGGTGGTGGCGCCCAGAACCAAAAATGTTCTTACAAGCTATCAGCGTGATGATTGAGGAGGAAGAGGATAATTACTCAGGGATAGTCACTCAGCATCAGCATAGGCAGTCTTTGAAGGGATCTGAGATTTCAAAAAAAATTATTCGGTTACATCTGCATCAGGTGCTTGGTAGCTGGTGGTGATCCAAGACTGATTCATTTTTATGAAGGTCAGCCGATCGACCGAGTCGGTGGACAGACGCACCCTGTGATCGGTTACCACGCCTCCAGCAGCACTGAATGTGCGTTCCGAAAGAACGCTGGATGCAGGACAGGCCAGTAGCTCAATTGCATACTGTGCAAGCTCTGGCCAGTGATCCATCCTCAAGACCCAGTAACCCAGAGGATTTTCGGTGGGAAAGGTGTCCAAGTCTGATCTTGCCCCTAGGTATTCCTGCACCATGTAAAACAGACGCTGGCGATGGTTGCTGGAACCGATCATACCTTGGGGCTGCGGACCAAAAAATTGTCTGAACGCATCGGTCAGACGGCCACCTTCTCCACCGCTCCTTCTTTGACTGACCGAAGCCTCAGCAACACGTTGTCCAGAAACAGGAGTTTGTAACCTCCCAGTCTCTGGGAACGCGTTGCACAGACCTTTCTGCAAGGCCTCCCGAAGATGTTTCATCCTCTGCTCCCTCTGCGATGGCAAGATAAGGTCCGCAACCTTACCCTTGTAACGTGGATCAAGGAGGGTTGCCAGCCAGTATTGGTCCTTCTCCTTGATACCACGAATACGAGGATCCTTACGCAGGCTTTGCAGGATCAGGGAGGCCATGCAGCGTAGGTTTGCTGAGGCATTCGGTCCGGAGTCCTCTGGGTCACTAAGGACAACAACGTCCGCAGCCACCTCCTCCCAGCCACGTACAAGTCCATGTGTTCCTTGGGACTGATCCCTTAAAGACTGCTGATGCTGAGTGCCAGGCTCCACCTCCATACTGACACAATCTTCCTCCTCCTCCTCCTCCTCCTCCTCGTCCTCTTCCTGTGTGATCGGCGGGCACGCAGGAACACTGTCTGGATAAAGGGGGCCTTGAGAGCTAAGGAAGTCCTCCTCTTCCTGCCTCTGTTCTGCCTCAAGTGCCCTGTCCATTATTCCACGCAGCGTGTGCTCCAACAGGTGGACAAGGGGGACAGTGTCACTGATGCATGCACTGTCAGTGCTCACCATCCTCGTGGCCTCCTCGAATGGTGACAGGACAGTGCATGCATCCCTGATCATGGCCCACTGGCGTGGGGAAAAAAAACCAAGGTCCCCTGACCCTGTCCTGGTGCCATAGTCGCACAGGTACTCATTTATGGCCCTCTGCTGCGTGTGCAGCCGCTGCAGCATGGCCAATGTCGAGTTCCACCTGGTGGGCATGTCACAGATTAGGCGGTTCTTGGGCAGGTTAAACTCCTTTTGGAGGTCCGTCAGCCGAGCACTGGCATTATATGACCGGCGGAAATGCACACAGACTTTTCTGGCCTGCCTCAGGACATCCTGTAAGCCCGGGTACCTGCCCAAGAACCGCTGCACCACCAAGTTAAGGACGTGAGCCAAACAGGGCACATGGGTCAGTTGTCCCTGTCGGAGGGCAGAGAGGAGGTTGGTGCCATTGTCGCAAACCACCATTCCTGCCTTAAGTTGGCGTGGCGTCAACCACCTCTGAACCTGCCCCTGCAGAGCTGACAGAACCTCTGCCCCAGTGTGGCTCCTGTCCCCCAAGCACACCAGCTCAAGCACCGCATGGCATCTTTTGGCCTGCGTACTTGCGTAGCCCCTTGAACGCCTACGGAGCACCGCTGGTTCCGAGGAAGAGGCCATGGAGGAAGAAGAAGAGGAGGGGGTGGAGGAGAGAGGTGTGTCACAATCAGCATTTTGGAGGCGTGGTGGCGGAACAACCTCCAACACTACTGCACCTTGTCCTGCATCCTTCCCAGCTGCCAGCAGAGTCACCCAATGCGCCGTGAAACTTAAGTAACGTCCCTGTCCATGCCTGCTGGACCATGAGTCAGCGGTAATATGCACCTTACCGCTGACCGCCCTGTCCAGCGAGGCATGGACATTGCCTTCCACATGCCGGTAGAGAGCTGGAATCGCCTTCCGTGAGAAAAAGTGGCGTTTGGGTACCTGCCACTGAGGAACCGCACATTCCACAAACTCACGGAAGGGGGCAGAGTCTACCAACTGAAAGGGCAGCAGTTGAAGTGCTAGCAATTTTGCCAAGCTAGCATTCAACCGCTGGGCATGTGGATGGCTGGGAGCAAACTTCTTTCGGCGGTGCAGCAGCTGGGGCAGGGAAATTTGCCTGGTACAATCTGGCGTCGGTGTACCAAAAGCAGATTGCCCACAAGTACTTGGCTGTGACACACCTAATTCTACACCTTCATTCCTCTCACTGCAGGTCTCAGAGAGGACTGAAGGTCTAGTGGGGTTGGAAATCTCAGCTGATGAGGAGCAAGGAGAGATCCTCTTTGTTCTTTGGTGTGGGTCTTTTAGATACGCTTGCCAACGAACTGCATGGCAGGTCAACATATGTCTGGTCAAGCATGTGGTACCCAAGCGGGAGATGTTTTGGCCACGCGAGATACGCTTGAGACATATGTTGAAAATAGCAGCGGTGCGATCTGATGCACTCGTCTCAAAAAAGGCCCACACCAAAGAACTTTTTGAATAACGCGCAGAGACTGCAGCGCCCTGCACATGTGGAGCTTTGGGGTGTGATGCAGTCAATGTGCTGCCCTTAGGCTGGCCCCTGGAGGGCATCCTGCCTCGTTGGTGATGTGCCGCCTCCTCCTCCTCCTCCTCCTCCTCCTCCTCTCTCCTATCAGGCACCCACGTTGAGTCAGTGACCTCATCATCCCCTCCCTCCTCATCACTGGAGCAAACCTGGCAGTATGCTGCAGCAGGGGGAGCATGACTGCCAGATTGCTGTCCTTCTTGGGCACCCCCTCTGTCCGTGCTCATGTTACTGCCTTCATCGAGCTCAGTATCATCATCAGAGCCTTCCAAACGCTGGGCATCCTCCTGGAGCATGTACCCAACACTGTGGTCAAACAGTTCGAGGGAATCCTCATGAGGACATGGTGGAGCTAGGGAAGGAGTCACTGATGGCATTGAGCTGAGGGAAGAGGCCGCTGCTTTGCCAGACAAAGCACCCTGGGCATGGGTGAGAGAGGATGAGGAGGATGAGGACGGCTTGGTCATCCACTCGACCAAGTTTTCCGCATGTTGCGGCTCAACACGGCCAGCTGCCGAAAAAAAGGCCAAGCGTGTCCCATGGCCACGTGCTGATGAGGATGCACCGTCTCCACGACCAGCACTAGACACAGAGCCTGCTTGCCCTCTCTTATTGGCTTGTGACTGTCTGCCTCTCCTTCTTGGCCTTCCAGACATACTAATGGCCTGTAGCTGCACTAAGCTGGGATAGAACACCTGTAATTTTCTTCAGGTAGCTTTATATACTGTAACCAGACAAGCCTGCCTGTCAGTAGGAAGATAACAGGAACGGATCTAGCTGAACACTGTGAGCAGGACACACTGTACTAAATGTAAATAGTCTAGCTGCCTGACCGTGGTACTAATAGGATCAAATAGAACACCTGTAATTTTCTTAAGGTAGCTATATATACTGTAACCAGACAAGCCTGCCTGTCAGTAGGAAGATAACAGGAACGGATCTAGCTGAACACTGTGAGCCGGACACACTGTACTAAATGTAAATAGTCTAGCTGCCTGACCGTGGTACTTATAGGATCAAAAAGAACACCTGTAATTTTCTTAAGGTAGCTATATATACTGTAACCAGACAAGCCTGCCTGTCAGTAGGAAGATAACAGGAACGGATCTAGCTGAACACTGTGAGCAGGACACACTGTACTAAATGTAAATAGTCTAGCTGCCTGACCGTGGTACTAATAGGATCAAAAAGAACACCAAAAGAACACCTGTAATTTTCTTAAGGTAGCTATATATACTGTAACCAGACAAGCCTGCCTGTCAGTAGGAAGATAACAGGAACGGATCTAGCTGAACACTGTGAGCAGGACACACTGTACTAAATGTAAATAGTCTAGCTGCCTGACCGTGGTACTAATAGGATCAAAAAGAACACCTGTAATTTTCTTCAGGTAGCTTTATATACTGTAACCAGACAAGCCTGCCTGTCAGTAGGAAGATAACAGGAACGGATCTAGCTGAACACTGTGAGCAGGACGCACTGCACTAAATGTAAATAGTCTAGCTGCCTGACCGTGGTACTAATAGGATCAAATAGAACACCTGTAATTTTCTTAAGGTAGCTATATATACTGTAACCAGACAAGCCTGCCTGTCAGTAGGAAGATAACAGGAACGGATCTAGCTGAACACTGTGAGCAGGACACACTGTACTAAATGTAAATAGTCTAGCTGCCTGACCGTGGTACTAATAGGATCAAAAAGAACACCTGTAATTTTCTTAAGGTAGCTATATATACTGTAACCAGACAAGCCTGCCTGTCAGTAGGAAGATAACAGGAACGGATCTAGCTGAACACTGTGAGCAGGACACACTGTACTAAATGTAAATAGTCTAGCTGCCTGACCGTGGTACTAATAGGATCAAAAAGAACACCTGTAATTTTCTTAAGGTAGCTATATATACTGTAACCAGACAAGCCTGCCTGTCAGTAGGAAGATAACAGGAACGGATCTAGCTGAACACTGTGAGCAGGACGTACTGCACTAAATGTATATAGCAGGAACGGATCTAGCTGAACACTGTGAGCAGGACGCACTGCACTGAATGTAAATAGCAGGAACGGATCTAGCTGAACACTGTGAGCAGGACGCACTGCACTGAATGTAAATAGCAGGAACGGATCTAGCTGAACACTGTGAGCAGGACGCACTGCACTAAATGTAAATACCAGGAACGGATCTAGCTGAACACTGTGAGCAGGACGCACTGCACTGAATGTAAATAGCAGGAACGGATCTAGCTGAACACTGTGAGCAGGACGCACTGCACTAAATGTAAATACCAGGAACGGATCTAGCTGAACACTGTGAGCAGGACGCACTGCACTGAATGTAAATAGCAGGAACGGATCTAGCTGAACACTGTGAGCAGGACGCACTGCACTAAATGTAAATAGCAGGAACGGATCTAGCTGAACACTGTGAGCAGGACGCACTGCATTAAATGTAAATAGTCTAGATAGAAGATAACAGGAACGGATCTAGCTAAACTGAATACAGTGTATATATATATATGCAACACCTGGGATGCATATATATACACAATACACTGTAAGTGCAGCTAACTGACTGACTGTTCTGCCTAATCTATCTAACTCAAATCAAATGACACTGTCTCTCTCTCTCTCTATCTCTCAGCACACCGGAACACACACTACACAGGGCCGCCGTGCAGGCGGCCTTATATAGTGTGGGGTGTGTACTAAATCCCCTGAGCCATAATTGGCCAAAGCCACCCTGGCTTTGGCCAATTACAGCTCTCTCTACTGACGGCGCTGTGATTGGCCAAGCATGCGGGTCATAGTGCATGCTTGGCCAATCATCAGCCAGCAATGCACTGCGATGCCGCAGTGAATTATGGGCCGTGACGCGCCACACGAATTTGGCGCGAACGGCCCATATCGTTCGCAATTCGGCGAACGACCGAACAGCCGATGTTCGAGTCGAACATGGGTTCGACTCGAACACGAAGCTCATCCCTACTACCCACATTTGTAACCTCACACATAGTCCTCCTCCTCCTCCAGGTCCTACTACTCCTCCTCCTCCTCCAGGTCCTCCTCCTCCACCAGGTCCTTCTCCTCCTCATCCAGGTCCTACTCCTCCTCCTGCCACATCCCCAACACCAGAGCCACAGCCGGGAAGGAAGCATGGAAAGAAGACCAGAGAGTGATGACCCTGGGTCCAGTCTGGTCTGACAAAAGATGCAGCCTCTTGTAGTACCACAGCCTGGGGACACAGATGTCATCTGTTGCTTTTATGATCTCTGGGACTTCTGGACCAGACTGCACTCCCTTAGATAAGGACTCCTCAGGCCACCAATTTTGCATGAAAAGATTTGATGTCTGCCCTGGGGGTCCAAGGCTTCGCCAATTTCTGATGTTTCTCCAGCGTTGCCTTCCTCTTTGTTTGGTTCTGAGCCCTTAATAAAGGATTTTTTGTTTCAATTATACTCGCCTATGTGTGTTTTCCTTAAAAAAGGACAGTTTGTTTGTGAGGATTCAGGTACATTTCAAAAATACAATGTGAAATTAACAAGGGACACCAACACCAAGCAACCTTCTTGAGATTAAATAATACAAGATAATAATGGTGTTGTGGTAACTTGACACACAAAACACACACAAAAATATTATGGAGTAAAACTAAAATAAAAAAAAAAAACAAAAAACAGCCTTTAAAAAAAATAATAATAATAAAACAACAAAAAAGAAATTTTGTCAGATGTGACAAATCAAAATATATTGAGGGAATCACGATAAATAATAAAGAAAGAAGTTTGTGAGAAGTTTGTGTGAATATGAGCAGCAAAACTACTTCATTCTTCTCACATTATAAAGAAGAAGAGAGTGCGCTGTATTAAACCATTTTTTACATTGCAGCGTGACGAAAGTGCTGTATCCATTGCGAACGCTAATTTTACCAGACCGAGCTGTTCCGTCTCGGAATTTCTCCTGAGCATGTGTGGCACTTTGTGCGTCGGAACTGGCCACACACGGTCGGAATTGACGCGATCGGATTTTGTTGTCGGAAAGTTTTATAGCCTGCTCTCAAACGTTGTGTGTCGGAAAATCCGATGGAAAATGTCTGATGGAGCCCACACACGGTCGGAATGTCCGACAACACTCTCCGATCGCACATTTTCTGTCAGAAAATCCGACCGTGTGTACGGGGCATAAGTATCTTAGTAATATGACCACTTGTATAGATTTAGCTGACAAGCAATTCACAGCATATATGACTCCTTTATTATCTGAATTAGGCCCCTTTCACACTTATACGACTTGTCCCACGATTTTGTACTGCAAAATCGTATGACAAGTCATTCCCCATGATTTTTCAATGACTACCATTCATATTGGCACGACTTTAAGTCGTGCCAACTTGAAAGTAGTCCCTGCACTACTTTGGTCCAACTTCTATGCGAGTTGTACTCCATAGACCTCAATGTTAAACCCTGAAGTAGCATGCAAGTCGTGCCTGAATAATATAGACACGACTTCAGTACGACTTTGTAAGCACAAGCCTGGCCTCGCTTTTCGGGAAAGGAAAACTTTTCTTTCCTTTCCCGATGAGCGACAGGCAGTGCTGACAGCTGTCTGGTATGAATCCAGAGGGGGAACGCCGCGCCAAGTTTTAAATGAAAAATCGGCGTGGGGTCCCCCCCAAAATCCATACCAGACCCTTATCCGAGCACGCAGCCCGGCCGGTCAGGAACGGGGGTGGGGACGAGCGAGCGCCCCCCTCCTGGACTGTACCAGGCCGCATGCCCTCAACATGGGGGGTGGGTGCTTTAGGGCATGGGGGGCACCCTGCCGGCCCCCCCCCCACCCCAAAGCACCTTGTCCCCATGTTGATGAGGACAAGGGCCTCTTCCCGACAACCCTGGCCATTGGTTGTCGGGGTCTGCGGGCGGGGGGCTTATCGGAATCCGGGAGCCCCCTTTAATAAGGGAGCCCCCAGATCCCGGCCCCCCACCCTATGTCAATGAGTATGGGGTACATGGTACCACTACCCATTCACCTAGGGAAAAAAGCGTCAATAAAAAACACAGTACACAGGTTTTTAAAATAATTTATTAGGCAGCTCCGGGATCTTCTTCCGACTTCGGGGGTCCTCTTCCGACTTCGGGGGTCTCTCCGCCATCTCCTCCCGGTGTCCGCATCTTCTGCCGGCTCCTCCGCTATCTTCTGCAGCTCAATTGCTAGCGGTGGTCCGGACTTCTGCCTTCTGCCTTCTTCTTTTCTTCCAGAGATGTTGACACGACGCTCTCTCCAGCTGGAATGGTCTCTGAACGCTCCGCAACGGACTTATATAGGCGGTGACCCCACCCCCTTATGAGGTCACTGTCCCAGGGCATGCTGGGACTGTGCCATCATAAGGGGGCGTGGTCATCACCCGGTGACCACGCCTCCTAAAACGTCCCAGTCCCAGCATGCCCAGGGACTGTGACGGCATAAGGGGGCGGGGTCACCGCCTATATAAGTCCGTTGCGGAGCGCACAGAGACCATTGCAGCTGGAGAGAGCATCGTGTCAACATCTCTGGAAGAGAAGAGGGAAGAAGACGATCCAGAGGTCCGGACCACCGCTGGCAAAAGAGCGCCAGAAGATAGCGGTGGAGCCGGCAGAAGATGCGGACACCGGGAGAAGACGCCGGAGAGACCCCCGAAGTCGGAAGAGGACCCCCGAAGTCGGAAGAAGACCCCGGAGCTGCCTAATAAATTATTTTAAAAACCTGTGTACTGTGTTTTTTATTGACGCTTTTTCCCTAGGTGAATGGGTAGGGGTACCATGTACCCCATACTTATTCACATAGGGTGGGGGGCCGGGATCTGGGGGCCCCCTTATTAAAGGGGACTCCCAGATTCCGATAAGCCCCCCGCCCGCAGACCCCGACAACCAACGGCCAGGGTTGTCGGGAAGAGGCCCTTGTCCTCATCAACATGGGGACAAGGTGCTTTGGGGTGGGGGGGCCGGCAGGGTGCCCCCCATGCCCTAAAGCACCCACCCCCCATGTTGAGGGCATGCGGCCTGGTACGGTCCAGGAGGGGGGGCGCTCGCTCGTCCCCACCCCCGTTCCTGACCGGCCGGGCTGCGTGCTCGGATAAGGGTCTGGTATGGATTTTGGGGCGACCCCACGCCAATTTTTTGGTGTAGGGGGTTCCCCTTAGATCCATACCAGACCTAAGGGCCTGGTATGCCCCTGGGGGGGAACCCACGCCGGTTTTTTCATTTAAAACTTGGCGCGGCGTTCCCCCTCTGGATTCATACCAGACAGCTGTCAGCACTGCCTGTCGCTCATCGGGAAAGGAAAGAAAAGTTTTCCTTTCCCGAATAGCGAGGCCAGGCTTGTGCTTACAAAGTCATACTGAAGTCGTGTCTATATTATTCAGGCACGACTTACATGCTACTTCAGGGTTTAACATTGAGGTCTATGGAGTACAACTCGCATAGAAGTTGGACCAAAGTAGTGCAGTGACTACTTTCAAGTCGGCACGACTTAAAGTCGTGCCAATATGAATGGTAGTCATTGAAAATCATGGGGAATGACTTGTCATACGATTTTGCAGTACAAAATCGTGGGACAAGTCATATGGCCAGGGTTTTCGGGAAGAGGCCCTTGTCCTCATCAACATGGGGACAAGGTGCTTTGGGGTGGGGGGGGCCGGCAGGGTGCCCCCCATGCCCCAAAGCACCCAACCCCCATGTTGAGGGCATGCGGCCTGGTACGGTCCAGGAGGGGGGGGCCGCTAGCTCGTCCCCACCCCCATTCCTGACCGGCCGGGCTGCGTGCTCGGATAAGGGTCTGGTATGGATTTTGGGGGGACCCCCACGCCGATTTTTCGGCGTAGGGGGTTCCCCTTACAATCCATACCAGACCTAAGGGCCTGGTATGCCCCTGGGGGGGAACCCACACCAGTTTTTTTATTTAAAACTTGGCGTGGAGTTCCCCCTTATGATTCATACCAACTACTGTATGTTTTCATTTGTTAATGCCAAAAACGTGGCAAAGTAGTACTGCTCCCAAATCGCGGTAAAATCGCGGCAAAATCACGGCCGCGAAATCGTGGTAAAATCGTGCGACTTTGAAGTCGTATAAGTGTGAAAGGGGCCTTAATCAGGATTCTTTCATTTTCAAATTGCTCACCCCATATTTCTGTCGCAACCACTAAAGGGAAAAGCTCCAACACTATTATGCTTTTGGTGGCTTTATTCATCTCCCACCTCTCAGACCACTTACCACAGCACCAGTGAGTCTTCCAAATAGCCGCAAATCCATATGAGCCCGCAGCATCTGTATATAAATCAAGGTCGGATGAGGACACAAATTGCTCCTGAAAAAATGATCTACCATTATATATATCTGTAACGAGCCCCTGCTCGCTCGGTTCCACTCTCCCGACACTCCTCTGCGGCTATTGAATCAGATTGCAACGTCTGATGGTTCGGTCATCCGATGTTCTGGGAATTGAACTACAGCTATGTGCCATTCAAATCCAGTTGTGATAGCTCAGAACAAACACCAGGCAGGCTGTATGTAAGTTCAACCAGGAATCTCTCCAATAGCCTCTGTCCCGGGTGAGTCTGTCACAATATCAAAGAGTTTAAACCAGACTGACAGGTCCTCCTTGAGGTCAACTGTCAATCTGATGTGAGAAAATGGAGATTTCATTCCTGACATGGCCAAGTACAAGCGCCGCGAGAAGATTCTGCCAACTGGCATAATCCTTGTCACGAATGCCAGAAGGCCTAATAAAGATTGGAGTTCTTTTAATAACATTTTTTTCCGCCTAATCAACACTGAAATTAAAGCTTTAATCTTGAAGTTTTTAGATTCAGGTAACTGAAATTCCAGCTTAACCGTGTCAATCTTGACACCTAGGAATTCTATCTTCGAGGAAGGAAACACAGTTTTCTCGCTAGCTTGTGGGATACCAAAATGTTGAGCTACCGCACAAAACAGATGTAACATAAAATAACATGTAGCAATAACTCACGGTGGAGCTGCTGGTTTAAGCGGGCCTGTTACCTTCACTCTGCTTCCCTCTGTTTCACCGGCACCGGGTCTAGGGTTCCGTTGAGTTTACTTCTGGACGACACACGCACCAACACTGGAGTACGTTTTCAATGCTTTATTAAACAAACGACTTAGGAAATAGCAGGAAAGAGATGGAAAGGAAACTTGCAGAAGAAACTCAAATATCCTCTTGTAGGGTTCTTTTGACAAATGTCCTAGTAGAATTCAGATACTATATGGAATGCGCTCCACTCGTGGGACACACTCCTTGCTCGTCTGGATAGCCCTCTCTCACTGGTCTAGCAGCCAGTACGCAGCACGAATCAAAGTCTCTGCCACAGACTTGTTTGGGAACAAAACCCGTATGATCCTCTGCCACAGGATGTATCAGATTTTCTGTAGTGAATGTTATGCCGCGTACACACGGTCGTACTTTTCGTCTACAAAAGTCGGACAGCCTGTCGGACAGACTTCCGGCAGACTTTCGGTGGACTTGCCGCGGACTTGCGGCCTACTTTCTAACGACCGGACTTGCCTACACACGACCACACAAAAGTCGGTCGGATTCGTACGTGATGACGTACACCGGACTAAAATAAGGAAGTTCATAGCCAGTAGCCAATAGGTGCCCTAGCGTGGCTTTTTGTCCGTCGGACTACCACACAGACGAGCGGATTTCGGGGTCCGTCGTAGGTACGAAGTAAAAGTTTTGAAGCATGTTTCAAATCTAAAGTACGTCGTATTTGAGGCTAAAAAAGTCGGTTGAAAGTCCGGAGAAGCCCACACACGATCGGATTACCAGCCAGCTTTAGTCCATCAGCGTCTGTTGGACTTTTGTAGACGAAAAGTACGACCGTGTGTACGCGGCATTAGTCACAGTGCTTGAACCTTTAAGCCAACCCGGCAACACTATGCTGTATAGTTACTTTCGGATACGTCCTCCAACCAAGTCACCAGGCCCCTCTATAGACCAGCACTCTGCGTGAACCCTCCAAGACGGGTTCTCCCCTGGGATCTCCTCGGTTGTCCAGCTTCGTCACACAGAACCGACAGCTCAGGACCATTCCTCGGCCGCGGTGGTAGGCCCCAGACAAGCCTCTGGACCCACCCCTGCGCCTCAGTATCACGGGCCTCCGAAACGGAGGTAGCTCCTTAACGCATACCTGTCGGCCAGGAGGGCCAGCAGGTGGCTGAAAAATGAACCCCAAAATATGGCGTCTGTCCCATAATTACCCTCGCCCAGAATGCAACTCGGAGGACCACCTCCACCGAGTTGTCTCTGGGACAGAAGAGCATCCATACGCTTCAACACGTTGCCTTTCCAATACTAACCAGTGGTAACAGCGACACCCACCGGTCAGCACGAAAACACACACAACGTCAGCCAAGCTGGAACAGAGGCAAATTTAACCTTCCTAACGCACAAATTACTAAATTTACCTAACATGCGGTAGATTACAAATCTACCAGCGCTACATACTCCCCCCACTACAGTAGACATTGTCCCCAACGTCTGTCCAAAAACAGTAACAATAACTCTCAAGCCTGAGAGTAAGCATTTGAGTTTCTTATAACTTTGGATAGACAAAGAGAGAGAAAGGACAGTTTAAAGACATTATAAGACATAGCTATAAAACATTATGTTTACAGCCGCAAACAAACCACAGTATGATTGTACACAACCTCACTAACTAACTAGCTGAAAAGCCTCCCAGCTCTATATATGATCTGATCATCCCTGAAAAGGAAACATAGTTAAACACACATATGTACATCCTTTACAACAGTAGGAGCAAAGCCTCATTTAAAAATGAGACTCTCTTCCCATAATCTATACCAAAAAAATATTCTTTAGGAGTCCATCCCTGCATACATTTTTTTTTTTATAAAAGAAATCCGGCTAGCAAAAAAGAAGTCCTTGGATTTAAACACTGAACAGAATCTGTAGATCTTGACCACGCAGATCTCTTTACCCTGACACTATCTAGCTAAGTAACTTCAAAGTTCTATTGTCCATAGTTACCAGTAAACCCGGGGATCTGGCAAAGTCAACGATTTTCCCTCTTTATCCACAGTGGTAATTAAGTACACAACATTGTCCTTTCCCGGTCTGCAGGTTACCACTTTGTCAGCATAGATGTGCCGACTGAAATTCCAATGTACAAAGCATCCATTAAAACGTTCATCCATCCTGACAGAACATCCAGTCTTTCTGAAGGGCTTAGGTACAGAGAAATAGTCCCAAACAGCTTCACTCTCCTGCATGATATCCTGGGGCACGTAAGTGAACTCCAAACCATACTCTGCTGCCACACGCTTGTTTAGCATCCTCTGTAAGCGGGCACGTTTTGGCAATGATCTGTCTCTCCCCATACCAGGCCGTTTACAGGAATTCAATGACTTTCTCACCATAGACCCAGCCGGTGTCTGTAGTGAACTAGTAATTTTTGGTAAAGTCCCAGCGACAGCACTGTGTGTCTCCACACAGGGTGACGTCTTCCCAGAACTCAGGGTAGTCCATTCAGGGAAAGTCATTGCGGAGGCAACATCCTCACTTTGTGACCACAATAGCTCTTGTGACATAGTCTCAAATAGGATTAGATGAGTGGCCTCTCTACTGTGAAAAGTTAAGGTAGCATTAATACAAATGTACCATCATCCAGAAATCAATAATCAAAGAGGGTTGGAAGCCTGATCCCCAGTCAGGCGACCAAAAAATGGGGGCAAGTTGGACTATTCCGGTACAATAATAGTGGGTAACCATATAGAGCATATAACGGCAGTGGTAAAAGTTATAATCGATTTTATTGATGCGAAGAACAAAGCATGGTAATGCAGTAACACTTAATAAAAGTACAGATATAAAACCAGTGACTTCAGTAGTATACAGTACAACACAAGATCTCAGATATCATATTCCTCGACTAGTTTCGCGGACACAAGCCGCTTCGTCAGGAGGGAATCTGGAGATGAATAATTCTGACTAAACAGCCTGAACCTGACAAATAAAAAACATACAATGAAGTTTACCAAAGTACATAATTAAACAATTTGTGTTCCGGCATCAAAATTAACAATTGCGTAATTAAATTTTTGTGGGGGGAACAGGGATGAATCTGCTTACCCAGGCCCCAGTACACCCAAGGCGCAAGGTCCCACCACCAGAAGATGATCTCCCACGGTGACCTGGGGGAACTAAAGAGATAACGGTGGTAATAAGAATAAAACATATAAAATATATTATAAGGAATTAAGGTAACCTAGATTGCCACATACAGGAAGTGAGGCATGGAATAATGAGGGTAATGATGGAAAAATAGTGATAACAAAGAAGGGTGACTAGTGAATGATGTGCAAGTGACAAGACTTAGGTTGCATTGTGCAAGGAATAAAAGATTGCATACAGTGACCAAAAAAGTTGAGAAAGAAGTGATGATGGGGGCATAAGGGGTGTTGAGTGGTGTAGCGGTAAGGCGGTAAACAGGTGAGGGAGATGGGACGGGGGGAGAAGGAGGAAAGAGGGGGTGGAATAAGGGATGATGGGGAAGGGAGGAGGAAGGTGGGGAAATAGAGGGGAAGCCAGGGGGGGGAAGGGGGAAGGAAGGAGGGGGATGGGGAGGGAGGAAGCGTGGGAAGCGGGGAAGGAAGGGGGAGGAAGGGGATGGGAGGGGGGTGGGAAGGGGGGAAGAAGTGGGAGAGGGGGGGGAAAGAAGGAAAGAGGGGGAAGGAAAGGAAGGGAAGGGAGTGTGACAGTGTAAAATTATGAAGTGAAGAGGGGCCTGGCGGTACCTGATATTAGTATGAGCATAGAAGGGTTCCCAAGGAAGGCACCCTGCCAGGGGCTGATGCATTCTAGGTTACCTTAATTCCTTATAATATATTTTATATTTTTTATTCTTACTGTTTAGTCAGAATTATTCATCTCCAGATTCCCTCCTGACGAAGCGGCTTGTGTCCGCGAAACTAGTCGAGGAATATGATATCTGAGATCTTGTGTTGTACTGTATACTACTGAAGTCACTGGTTTTATATCTGTACTTTTATTAAGTGTTACTGCATTACCATGCTTTGTTCTTCGCATCAATAAAATCGATTATAACTTTTACCACTGCCGTTATATGCTCTATATGGTTACCCACTATTATTGTACTGGAATAGTCCAACTTGCCCCCATTTTTTGGTCGCCTGACTGGGGATCAGGCTTCCAACCCTCTTTGATTATAGTCTCAAATAGGTCACCATCACCGGAAAGATCCGACATGGATTCTATTTCCGAATCTCTCAACTCTTTCGCCGGCAAATATTCACTCACAGTCTCAAACACATTCCCCATCAGTGGCTTACCCGTTCCTGACGTAGACTCTGGTAGCTCCGGTTCAGGTAACCTCTGGGGTAGGCCTCGACCACGGCCGCAGGAAGCCTTCACATAGCCCACCTTCCTCTGTGTAGGCACCACAGGAGTAGGCGTAGTGGACTCAGAAACCAAAGTAATGTCCCCTGATGAGACAACAGCAGCAGTATCTCCCTTTGGAACACCGTCAGCAACAACAGGCAAAGTGGCGGCCTGTCGCTCTCTCTCCGTAGCAGTAGCAGCTTCTACTGTGGCGATACCTGTTGCCCAATCCATCCAATAAGCACGGGGTGGCATGGTAGGTTGCTCCACCACAAACAAGTATTCTCCACATTGCGGACATCGGCCGAATGGACGAAGATGCACGGCCAATCCTTCACATTGATGGCAGACCATGCCCAGTCCCTCAACATCTCCTGAGGTAAATAGGACAAACCTTCCCTGCGGCTTCAATCGAACTCCAGTATCTGTAAGCAGAGTTCCAAATAGCACTGTATTCATCACGGTGCTTGTAGGGAACTTTCTCAGTCCCATAACCGATTGCAACACCGGAAAAGACATGGCCACACTCTGATCTTCTCAGCACAATCATGAGGCTCCTCTTTCCCTCTGGCGCCAAACACATAAACGCGTCCCACACGGTAGCAAGTAGGGTAACTCCTCCTACTTGTTCTTCCAGTCACGTAGCTCCCGGGCCTTTCATTGGTGCCCGACATCTACGCACTCAGAAGCAAAGTCCTGCAGTTTAACCTTTCCTCTTCCTGAAAATAATTTTTTTTTCAAAGTCCAGCTCTCTCCGTAAACTCCCGGTAAAACAATCCACTGGGTTGCGAGAATTGACGGTCAACAAATCCCGGACAACGCACCCACATGTAGCAATAACTCACGGTGGAGCTGCTGGTTTAAGTGGGTCTGTTACCTTCACTCTGCTTCCCTCTGTTTCACCGGCACCGGGTCTAGGGTTCCGTTGAGTTTACTTCTGGACGACACATGCACCAACACTGGAGTACATTTTCAATGCTTTATTAAACAAACGACTTAAGAAATAGCAGCAAAGAGGTGGAAAGGAAACTTGCAGAAGAAACTCAAATATCCTCTTGTAGGGTTCTTTTGACAAATGTCCTGGTAGAATTCAGATACTATAATACGCTCCCCTCGTGGGACACACTCCTTGCTCGTCTGGATAGGCCTCTCTCACCAGTCTAGCAGCCAGTACGCAGCACGAATCAAAGTCTCTGCCACAAACTTGTTTGGGAACAAAACCCGTACGATCCTCTGCCACAGGATGTATCAGATTTTCTGTAGTGAATGTCAGTCACAGTGCTTGAACCTTTAAGCCAACCCGGCAACACTATGCTGTATAGTTACTTTCGGATACGTCCCCCAACCGAGTCACCAGGCCCCTCTATAGACCAGCACTCTGCGTGATCCCTCCAAGACGGGTCCTCCCCTGGGATCTCCTCGGTTGTCCAGCTTCGTCACACAGGACCGACAGCTCAGGACCATTCCTCGGCCGCGGTGGTAGGCCCCAGACAAGCCTCTGGACCCACCCCTGCGCCTCAGTATCGTGGGCCTCCGGAACGGAGGGCCACGAGGTAGCTCCTTAACGCATACCTGTTGGCCAGGAGGGCCAGCAGGTGGCTGAAAAACGAACCCCAAAATATGATGTCTGTCCCATAAATACCCTCGCCCAGAATGCAACTCGGAGGACCACCTCCACCGAGTTGTCTCCGGGACAGAATAGCATCCATACGCTTCAACACGTTGCCTTTCCAACACTAACCAGTGGTAACAGCGACACCCACCGGTCAGCAAGAAAACACACACAACGTCAGCCAAGCTGGAACAGAGGCAAACTTAACCTTCCTAACGCACAAATTACTAAATTTACCTAACATGCGGTAGATTGCAAATCTACCAGCACTACAAACAGATAGGAGATTGCGCTGGACCAATTAATAAGAAGTCGTCCAGGTAATGTAATATACCTTGGTAGCCGGATTGAAAAGCCACAACCCATTGGAGAAAGATTGCAAATGTTTTAAAATATGCGCACGATATGGAACATCCAATAGGGAGGCACATATCAAAGTAGTATTTACCCTCAAAATACATACCCAAGGAGTTGAAAGCTACCCGGTCAATCGGTAGCAGCCTGAAGGCCTCCTTTATGTCTGCTTTCGCAAGCAACTCGCCTTTTCCAAAATTCCTAATTTGCCGAATAGCATCTTCAAACGTGCAATATGGTACTGATGACATACAAGCATCTATTTCATCGTTCAAAGAGCTACCCTTTGGGAATGACAAATGGTGAATTAGGCGAAAGGTATTTGGCTCCTTCTTAGGTATGATGCCTAACGGTGATATCCTAAAAGGTGAGAAAGGAGGGGAATCAAATGAGCCTGCTATCCTACCTTCCTTAATCTCCTTAATTAACTTCTCCTTAACAATGTGTGCGTAAGTATCCACTGACTTTAAATTTTGGACTGGCTCACACCCTTCACCCTGAAATACTGGCAAAGGGAAGCCTCTGGTAAAACCTTCAATTAATAACTTGGCTGTCTCCTGGTCTGGATATATGGCCAACCATTGCTGCATGTTTGTTAGTTTCACTGGGGTGTGAGCTTTTTGCATAATTATCCCTCTGGGAACTTTGAAAATTGGAATTCCTTTTGAAACACCTGAGCAAAGGGTGGGATCCAGAACAATTCAAGCACTCATGCTTGTACTTGCACAACCCCCACATTTACACTGGTTCTCATTGTAAGCAAAGCAGTATCCCCTTTTGTAAGGGGACACTGTAGGCTGTGGCTGCTGCCTAATGAAACATTTTCTGTGGCACCATCAGGTTAAGCCGCAACCCGACATCCTTATTGCCCCACTTCAATGATGGGTATATTGATAACTTTTGTCTAAATGCCTCATCATACTGGAACCATCCTAGACCCCCAAAACTTTTATATGCCTCTAGCACATGCTCCATATGTTGAAACAGCCTGCTGCAATACTCCGGGTGCTTCTCACCCAGCACACTGGAGTATATAGCAAATGACTGTAGCCAATTATTAAAAGACCTCGCCACTGGTCTTCTCCTATCATCCTCATCTTTCTTGTCTGATCTTTTGTCAGTTCTGCTGACAAATTCTTTTGTGGATGGAATAAGCGACAGAATATCCACAAATCGACCTTTCCAAATTTTTTCTTTAGTCTGAGGAGAAAGGTGGTAACCTAACGGCGACATCTCACATGGTAATGTCTCTTTAAAACATACCTCTGCTACCAATGCTCTAGATATATTAATCTCAGCTGGTAATATATGTTGCAAATTAATGTTAACTGACTGAGTGCTATTGACATTACTTACATTGCCTAAGCTGACAGAATGTCTATTTTCATTAGACCAAAAACTACCATAATTACTATTTTCAATTGCAGGTGTATTCATACTGTCAGCTAATCTGTTAATGGATTCCATAATGCTATTAAGTGTATGTGCTAACTCACCTATACCGCCAGGTGGCGCTGGAGCATTTGGTATATCTGAAGCAGCATAATGCTGCTCTCTGTTGCCTATAGTGGCCTTCCGCGGGATGTCTGTGACACTCACACTGCCTGCAGCCTCATGCTGCCATAATGATACACTGGTGTAATGCTTTCCGTCTATCTATTAAGTTCTTGTGGTAAAACCAAGGAAGCTTAGACTTCTGAAGTGTATCAATGCTTTACTAAACAGGGAAAAATCTGCACATACAAACTGAAGGATGCACAATACAACACAACTTCTAGCTTACAAAATATGCCTACAAATATAAGCATGTACAATATGTACACATTAAGTAAACTAAACAGTTACTCAACTTAAGGGTCAAGGTGTCCTTCATAGTTCCTTGCTCAGAGTCCAACTCACAAAAGCATCTCCAAAGTTATCGAGCTCCTCGCATCCATGTCTTCCTCTTTGTCCTCCCAAAACCTTCTACATAAATCAATTCTCCTTTGTGATGGGAAGGATTACCTTGCAAAAGTGTAACTTCTGCTCCGCTATCAACTAAAGCCATTACATGTGTAGGAGAAGATGACTTCCCCCACCATACAGTGACAGGTGCATATGGGCGTCGGTCTCCTGCTGTCACTGCCCTCACGGCTATTACAGGAGACTCACCTTCCCTTCATAAAGGATAAGGAACCTCCCAATTCCCTTTTCTGATTCTCTCTAACTCCTCCCCAGGATAAAGGGATTTGGGTTCATGTTCAGGTTTGGGGCTAACAGGAGGGGTCTGTTCTGTTTTCTCTAAGTCCAGGCTGATGTTATCTTCACTAGGAGTAGTGTTTCTAACCCTGACAGTTTTCCCTACTAAATGTTTCCACCTCTTCAGCATTTCTGCAGTAGGAATGCCATCTATCTCATCTTTAGGTACTCCTGCCTTTAATAGGTCCACCCACATTTGTTTCCTAGAAATAACTAGCCTGGTTTTCTCTTCACCTCCTGTCTTCTCTACCCCATTCCCTTTCTTCTCTGTTCTTTTCTGCTTGTATTCTTCCTGTCTGGCCTTGACCTTATCTACTGCCCTGACAGGTTTTGTTTTAGTCTCCTCTAGCTCCCCCAACTGGCTTAAAAGGGTTGTGGCTTCATGAATCTTGCTGTTTAATCCCAGGCCTCCCAACAAGGACAATAATGGAGCCCTGAGATTAAATGGCACAGACTTCATCAGCTTAGAGCGCAGAGCAGACGTAAAGGGTTCCATATCTGGACCTATCCATTCTGGAAACGTATTTAATCCGGTTATACAACCCATCTCTCGTAACCTGGAAATATCCTCTCCTATTGCTCTCCATGAGTAGGTATTTTCCAGGTCAGTAGGACTAGCGTATGCTCAAACTATTCCATCTCTCACGAGGTCTAACAGTGAAAAATTCACGCTAAACTCTCGGGCTTTTCGCATTGCCTGACGCAATTGTGGATCATGGGTTAACACTCCCATAGTCACTGCTTCCTTACCTGACAAAACAACACTGTCCGCCCCTTCATCCCATAAGCGTAGGAGCCAGGTCAATAGGAGTTCCCCAGACCTTTGTTTGTATTGTTTTGCCAGCTCATGGAGTTCAGCTTGTGTAAATTCCCGTACTTCTTCAAATTCAAGATCTCTGGGGTTGCGATAATGCACCTCCCCATCTGCCATATCCTCCCTATCATGTTGCCATTTCCTATGCTTAGTAATGAGAGGTCTGGCATACTTTTTCTTTCGCACTAGCAGATCATCATGCGAAATATCAAACTCTATCTCCTCATCCTCACTATCATTTGAGGAGAGCACATCCTCACAATCCCAATTTTGGGATGTGACAATGGCATGTACCCTGGCTTTACTAACAGGTTTACGGCCCTTCCTTTTCCTTAAGGCATTAATTGATTTGGCCATGAGGGCTGCACACCGCTCTTGCAAATCATCAGCCCGACTAGCAGTTGAACGCACACACTCTGAAGCAACTGCTAGCTGGTCTTTTAATACCTTAACTTCTGCCTCTGCCTTCTCCCTTCTCTGTGGTTCAGTGTAAATAGCATTAAGGAAATACCAGCCCACTGTGGACACTGTCCTATTCTCTTTTTACATAAATCAAACCCCTTAAGGCTAAAATCTACAAAATGATCTGGGACTTTATCACCCCAAGTCAGCTTCAAGGGAGAAGCATACTTCACAAATTCTTTAGCAAGAGGCTCCCACTCATTGTCTCTGGTCCAGATAGGTAAGCTGCACACTTCCTTCTGGCCACCAGAACCCTCTGCAGCCTTGCTTTTCCTAAACAGCTTACGCAGCATTTTACCTAGCACAAGCTACACAACACACTACAGAAAAAACAGGTCCGCTTCAGTTGAACTATAGCACAGATCCCGGACGAGTCCCCAAATGTTTTGCTTGTGTCTATCTAGCAAGGTTACTCTGTGGTATAAGCAAGGAAGTGGAGATTTCTGCAGTGTGTAAAAGTGCTTTTTACTATACAAAGATGCTGTACATACAAAACTATTACAATATTAGGAATACAATACAAGACTGACAGATATCAATAACAAGCAAAATGCCTAGCAAACTAAACAGCATATGGTCTATAATAGTACAAATACACTTAAAGGTTACTTATCTTCTGTTACTGTATGTTCGTGATCTCCATTGGCAACGAATCTCCTGGCGCATCAGGCAGTGTTCTTGTATCATGAGTGGTGGCTTCTGATCTTCAAAGCATGATGGTGTGTGTGTGTGTGTTTGTGTGTGTCCCTACTCACCCCTTTTATGTGTCAGGCTATTTGCCATAGTTATCAAACAACATGCCTGTTTACTGTAGCTGTAGAAACATTGGACTATTGAAAACTGTATCTACGTACAAAAATGGTATCTATGTACCATTGTCTATGCAAACTAAGACAGTAATTTAACAGCCATTCTTTCAGTTTGAAAACTGTAAGAATTCCAAACAAGTAATGTCTTACTTGTTTACTGTAGCTATAGAGTTAATAGCCTGTTAATTGAACTGTCAATTGAATACAACAATGATATCTACCCCCATTGTATAAAACAGCATTTGTTTGAGAAATCTACTCAAGCCAAAAACTGACAATATCTCTATGACCAACCACTATTGTGTAATGTTATGTCTCATGTATCAAGTCTGATTAATAAAAAAAAATTATATTGTAACAAATGCAACACAACTGGGCAGGGTTTGCCTCTCCACACTTACAACCTTAGACACCGCCTTTGTCCTCTGCATGGATGACGCTCCTCTAGCCCTCCCAGCGATAACTCTGGCTGGCGACAGGGACCGGAGCCTACTCTTCTTCGTTTCTCTCAGGCTGACCCAACGCTGCATAATAGCTGCTGATACTTCCAGCCGTGCTGTGCTGCTGTCCTCTCTGTCCTGTGACACCGTCGGCCGCGACGACAGTCCGCGGCGACGGGACCGGCGGTTTTGAATGTTTTGCATGTTACTAACAGCTGTTCTACCTCTGACTTCAGGGGAATTGATACTTTGCTCATTATCTTCTTCTGCCAAAGCCAGGCATCTTCTAAACCATTCTTCTCCACCTTTATCCCCAGCTTTCTCCAACACTTACCTCATTAAGGTTATCATAGCCATGAATGAAGTACTTCAGAAACCTGTTTCACCTTCACAGAGCTTGTTGCACCTTCACTGACTGGCTGGGAACAGGTGGGAATACACCTGTGAGAGGGTCCGATATATAATAAGCCCCTTTCTAGAACATTCCCCAGGTATCACATGACCATCTGGGATATCACCAATAGCCTTGTGACCTTTAAACCCCGCCCCCAGCCCCATTTGCCATTCTCTTAAAGGGACATTAACCCAAATACATTAGCCTATATATAGCCTTAAATATATACATAATTGCTTATAGTCTCCTATTAATAAACGGAGGGGCGACCACATGCCCATGCTGTCAGGCTCAAAGCCTTAAGCCCTCCTAGTTCATTCTGATTGGCTGCTAAAGACAGCAACATTTTTGTGTTATTTTTTTTTTCTCCAGCTATAACTTCACCCATAAATATTATCCTATCTATGGTAAGCCCTCATAATCTTATTTACTGTGGTACAGTAAAAACATCTTCAGAATTACAGTATACGTAAAAAAATAAATAAATAAAATCTCGTAAATAAAATCTTCAAATGTATTGTGCTACTCTGGTTCTGGCCAGATGCTATAAATCCTTGCTGGCTCTGTACATATCTCCAAGGACTGAATATACATTTAGAGAATAAAATAGAAATAGAGCGCACTGGATAGTGCACACGAAACCACTTTAATAGTGATACATTAAAATTGCACTTACATATAAGTGACTTGATCATTGCAGAAATGTCCCCAGCCGGATCATGTATGATGGACCAAATACACTCCACTCTACACAAAGAATTGGTCCCCAGTTCATGTTCCAGCTTGAGATGTGTCTGCAGTTTCTCTCTTCTTGGTTTTTCCAGTTTCCACCTCAAACTTTCCAACTTAATTGCTGTAACTCCCACTGCCAGCATACATGAAAGTACAATTGCGACTTTCCCCGAATTAGCTCTTTTCGGTAGGGCCACAGTGATCAAGTCACTTAACGGTAAGAGCAATGTTAATTTATCGCTATTAACATGGGGTTATCTACTGTACACTATTTAATGAGCTCTGTTTCTGTTTCTACTTTCAGTATTAAGGAAGCAACATGTAGTGGCTCTTAATCTATATGCAAGTTATTTTATTTCACTTTGAGATAAACATCCAACCACTTTTCCACTTGCGGGATAATCTATTTTTAAAGTGCTCTTTACAACTCACCGCAGCCAAAGTAGTATGTAATCATAAGGAAATGTCTTACATAAGTACTACTGAATACCACTCTTACCAAGTAGATACCACAATAAAGGCAAGTGGTATATAAGTGCCATGGTAAATTAGGAAGTGACTATAGATTTAATTTATACTGTTAGCACTGAGCAAAAGTAGTTTTAATTACTTTAAATTACAAAGAAATAAAAACTAGAATAGCCATTCGAAATACTCATATTAACACAAGACTTAGTATTGTTGATAAGCTCTACGGTAACGTGGTAATTAGATGGGTTTTTTTTGTGTTCAATAATCTGTGAATATTTCTGCCACTAGTGGTCACTAATGCACCGTCTAATCTAAACAGCAAGGAAAAAAAGGACAGCAAGGCATAATGAAAGGAGCTATTCACAAAAAAATATGTACTTTCATGTTTTATAATCTGCACAAAGAAGTAAGCCAGGTTTAAGTAATTTTAAAATGAAAAGGTACTTCATGTAAGAGTTAGTTATACACTGATATTTGTGTACTTGTTGATGAAACCAAAAGCTTTACAAAGCTTTAAAAAAAAGAGTCTATGCTTTATAAAAATGCAAATTTTAGTTCAAGGAAAGGAATGAATAGTTTGGGCAGAAATTAATCTAGTCTTAATGCTTCACTTTGTATCAAGTCTTTAAAAATGTACAAATTGTAATGTGCTAAAATAATAAATATTATAAATTAAAAAAAAAACTAATATGGAAAAAAAAATAAAATAAAATATTGTATATATATATATATATATATATATATATATATATACAGTGGGGAGGGAAAGTATTCCGACCCCCTTAAATTTTTCACTCTTTGTTATATTGCAGCCATTTGCTAAAATCATTTAAGTTCATTTTTTTCCCTCATTAATGTACATACGGCACCCCATATTGACAGAAAAACACAGAATTGTTGACATTTTTGCAGATTTATTAAAAAAGAAAAACTGAAATATCACATGGTCCTAAGTATTCAGACCCTTTGCTCAGTATTTAGTAGAAGCACCCTTTTGATCTAATACAGTCATGAGTCTTTTTGGGAAAGATGCAACAAGTTTTTCACACCTGGATTTGGGGATCCTCTGCCATTCCTCCTTGCAGATCCTCTCCAGTTCTGTCAGGTTGGATGTTAAACGTTGGTGGACAGCCATTTTTAGGTCTCTCCAGAGATGCTAAATTGGGTTTAAGTCAGGGCTCTGACTGTGCCATTCAAGAACAGTCACGGAGTTGTTGTGAAGCCACTCCTTCGTTATTTTAGCTGTGTGCTTAGGGTCATTGTCTTGTTGGAAGGTAAACCTTCGGCCCAGTCTGAGGTCCTGAGCACTCTGGAGAAGGTTTTCATCCAGGATATCCCTGTACTTGGCCGCATTCATCTTTCCCTGCGCATTCGGCGCAATACTGCGCAATACGGCACTGTACTTGGCCGCATTCATATTTCAGAGCGCATTCTGCGCAATACAAATCCCATATCAAATCAAATCAAATTGCAACCAGTCATCCTGTCCCTGCAGCTGAAAAACACCCCTACAGCATGATAATGCCACCACCATGCTTCACTGTTGGGACTGTATTGGACAGGTGATGAGCAGTGCCAGGTTTTCTCCACACATACCGCTTAGAATTAAGGCCAAAAAGTTCTATCTTGGTCTCATCAGACCAGAGAATCTTATTTCTCATCATCTTGGAGTCCTTCAGGTGTTTTTTTAGCAGACTCCATGTGGGCTTTCATGTGTCTTGCACTGAGGAGAGGCTTCCGTCGGGCCACTCTGCCATAAAGCCCCAACTGGTGGAGGGCTGCAGTGATGGTTGACTTTCTACAACTTTCTCCCATCTCCCGACTGCATCTCTGGAGCTCAGCCACAGTGATCTTTGGGTTCTTCTTTACCTCTCTCACCAAGGCTCTTCTCCCCCGATAGCTCAGTTTGGCTGGACGGCCAGCTCTAGGAAGGGTTCTAGTCGTCTTCCATTTAAGGATTATGGAGGCCACTGTGCTCTTAGGAACCTTGAGTGCAGCAGAAATTTTTTTGTAACTTTAGCCAGATCTGTGCCTTGCCACAATTTTGTCTCTGAGCTCTTCAGGCAGTTCCTTTGACCTCATGACTCTCATTTGCGCTGACATGCACTGTGAGCTGTAAGGTCTTATATAGACAGGTGTGTGGCTTTCCTAATCAAGTCCAATCAGTATAATCAAACACAGCTGGACTCAAATGAAGGTGTAGAACCATCTCAAGGATGATCAGAAGTAATGGACAGCACCTGAGTTAAATATGAGTGTCACAGCAAAGGGTCTAAATACTTAGGACCATGTGATATTTCAGTTTTTCTTTTTTAATAAATCTGCAAAAATGTCAACAATTCTGTGTTTTTCTGTCAATATGGGTGCTGTGTGTACATTAATGAGGGAAAAAAAATGAACTTAAATGATTTTAGCAAATGGCTGCAATATAACAAAGAGTGAAAAATTTAAGGGGGTCTGAATACTTTCCGTCCCCACTGTATATAGATAGATAGATATAGATATATTTTGTACAGGACACCAGGGATGGGTCCTAGAAGGCAGGTATATATTACCATTGTTCGTGTTGTGCTCCCTTTAAGGAGGATGACAAAGTTAGGGCGTACTCATGGATTTCCCACCATGCACGCGCATGGGGGACATAGGCACGCGCATAGGGGACAAGTGGAACTGTACTCCCTAATGGCTGAACTTCAGGCTGGGAGTTGCGGTCATGTGACAGTCAACATTAAGGAAGGTCTCTCGTATGTAGAAGCATGCTGCAATTGCACTGTTAACTCCTTGCTCTCTGTGCTGACTCCATTCCATTGATGGGATTTGTACACTTCAGACACTCTCATGCATAGAGGACATCACTCCCAGGTGTGCAGCATTTTGAGACTGGTACCGCTGAGCTTGTACCAGGCTCCACCAATCCAGCAGTTCATGTCACCTCTCTCCCAGTGAGGCATCCCATGGTTGCTATGGGACACAGAAAACACTCTCTCTCTACTCCAACCTCTGCTCTCTCCCCCAGGGCCCTCTGCATCTCTCACTCCTGCATGACTCCAGGCTGGATTCCTAGGCACTCTGTGCCGAGGGTCCGGTCCCAAACATAGAGGAACTGGCTGCTCGTGGAGGTGCCAAGGGCTTAACCCCCTTCACTACCAGAGTGGTTGTCACCTCTGCCATGCCACCCATCTCCTAGCTGATTGGCTGCCTTGCATGTGACACATATACTGTAGTCCTTAGCAACAACACATTCATTTTCTCTGGATAGTACTCTGTATGTTAGACCCATGTTCTGTACCTTCCTCTAACTCAATCCCTTTTATTGTGTTGCAAGCCCTTCTTTGATATTCTGTGCATGCACCCCTTTAAGAGACTTCAGACCAGGCAAAGCAATTAAGCAAACAATATCCTTTACTGGGGTAGTTGCTGATAACAGTACAGTAACAGTTCTGAAAAGACAACTTCAACACAGTTCCTACACAGAGCTCTTCTAATATCCCACAAAGTGTGCATATCTTGTGCAGAAGGCAAGTCCATAAAGCAATCCCATTTTAAGGCAAGAGTCCATTTAGGCAATAATCCACAAAGCACTAGTCCCTTAGAACCCATGATTGGTAGTAATCCATAAAGGCAGTAATTCCATGATTAACAGCTACAAGTTCATGAGGCCTCTAGGCTTGGGACCCCCCCCACCAGGAACCTGGTTGGGCTCCTATCATCCCTCCAAAGGGGGTGATCATTCCAGCAGAGCATCCAGCTACATTTTGCCAGGATTTTTCCAGGCAGAATGCCAGGGGCTTGGGGGGGCGCCCCTTTTTGTTGGTTGCCCTGTAGGGGGGATAACCCAGCTGAAAATGGCAGAAAGGACATTGACCCTTACAGCCTGTTTACTCTTAGCTCTCATGGCAACCTGGGAACACAGGAAAACAACAAAACATTGTAACATTTGGCACTTGGCTGGCTTAGCTAATATGGACAACAGGACATGAGCACAGACAGTAAAAACAGGAATGGCAATGGTTTTGCACAGAGCAGCCCTGATTATCCTCTTCTCAGGGCCCCTGCCAGCGCTCCTGCCCCCCCCTGCCAAGTGCCCACCATGACAAGCCACTTGCTATGGGAGAGCACTCATGCAGTTCACTCCTGAGCCAGGCTTGGTGTGTCTATAGACACACAGAGCGCAGCTCACCCCACCCCACCCTCATTCCCTCCTCACTGGCTTGGGGGGGACCTGCACTCACATGGTTTATTTATAGGGGAAATGCTGCGCTATCTAGATGTTAGCATTAGTGCCTTGATGCAATGACACTAAAAAAAATAAAAAATGTGTTGACGTGCAAACAAAGTCTTTTTACCATAGAGCGTGTGATCACAGCATCACCAACCTTATAATCCACACATGTGTTTGAAGTGTATAAAGTGCCTCCGTGCTGGTAAAATAAATATATAAAGTGTTTTTGTGCAATCAAAAACTTCATGTATCAAATATATCTAATATATATATAATATATTTAAAGTCATTCAGTGATCAAAAGTGCTCAGTGCACACACAATAAATGTCAAAATTTCATATAAATAGTAACATCATTGAATATTGAAGTCCATTCCAAAAATATTCACAGCTTGTACTGGTGATAAAACTTGTGTTCTCGTGTTCACTCAAGTTCTCCCCCCTTATGTGTGTACAGTACGCTCACCTTAGAGCGTGTGACCTCACAATTAAGTTCAGTCAGAACACGCTTGTGAACCACCCCTGGGTTCAGTGTCAGTGAGAGTCCTGGGCTGCTCAGTTCTGCTGCTTCCACACTTGTGCAAAACATAAAGGGACTTGATAGTGTGATACCGTTTTATAAAATAATTTTATTAATAAACCATATTCCCTGTGACAGGGTACTCATATTTGCTGGGTGCTTCAGTGTACCACTCTATAGAAAGCCAAACAAAAAATTGGACAATCCCCCTGAGGAATATACGATTCATCCCTGTATCGATACATGTTGGGGAGCGGAGAGGATGGAGCAGGAGACAGTTGACTTGTCTCAGAAAGGAGAGACACACTATTTCGTCTTTTTGGTGTTTTGTTTGGCTTTATATTTATATATACTTTTTTACAAATTCTACAGGCCCATCATCATGTAATGCATAGAAACCTCTTGGAATATTGATGCATGGTCCTCGATGATGCAGAGTGGCAATAACATAATGACATCAGTGCCAATCTATACACCAATAGACTAGGAGGTTGTCATATGGTGCTCTGCACTCACAGTATGTCTGCTGGCTGTCATTCAGCCTGGAATACTGAGGACATCTTGTGGTGAAATCTAACTCTCATTGTAAAAATCTTTATCCTCCTGAACAATTCATCCTAAGACACAAATTGTGGCTGTAGGAAATGCTTTTAATAAGAGGTGTCAGATATTTTACACCACTCCTTTTTTTAATATTTTAGACACATTTGCACTACAAGTGCACTGAAAGTGAACTTGGAAGTGCAGTCGCTGTAGATCTAAGGGGGACATGCAACGAAAATAAAAAAACAGCATTTTAGCTTGCACATGATTGGATGATAAAATCAGCAGAGCTTCCCCTCTTTTCAGATCTTCCCCTCTGATCTAAAGCGACTGCACTTCCAAGTGCACTTGCAGTGCACTTGTAGAGCAAAGTGGATTTGCCTTTAGTAAATCAACCCCATTAGTTTGTATTTTTCCCTGTTATTATCACAATATCACCCCCCCAGCATGATGTATCCACTTGCGGATGATGTTATTGCATTTTGTGGGTAGCACCAGGCAATTGCTTGAGGCATGGCCAGGAATAAAAGGAGGGCAGGCCCTAGGATAGCCAGCTGACTAGGATCACATTACAAGCATAGTTGCTAACATTGCAAAAAAAATATGTGGGACACTTTTTTGGCTATAGGTGGAGCCGTATAATAATTAGGGGGCGGGGCATGCGTTTGTAGGCGTGGCTTAGCACAAAAAAAAACTGTGCCGTGCGGTGCGCGCCACTGCAAAATATGGGCGTGGTTTACGCAAAATATTGGTCGTGGCTTAAATGGCCGTGGCTCAAAGGAGCTGTGGTTAGAGTCTGAGATGAATAAGGGATGGAGAGGGAAAGGGGGAAAGATGAATGAAGGGACAGCAGCCCCAGATCCTACACAACAATAGAAATATGTGTATTCTAGAAAGTTTAACAATCAGCAGATAAAGATACTCCAAACACCTGGTGTTAGGGCTTCAATCATCCCGGCACCATGATTGTTATGGTGTCAGGATGATTGAAGCGCATTATTTCTATTATTACATTGTAATATGAAATTAAATCATTCAACTCACCATAATGCTGAATCAGTGGGATCCCTGAGCGTGTCACCTGCCACGTCGCCTGCCACCAGCAGAGTCCATCCTTGCATCAGGTGCCACCAGCAGAGTCCGTCCTTGCATCAGGTGCCCCCAGCAGAGTCTGTCCTTGCATCAGGTGTCCCCAGCAGAGTCTGTCCTTGCATCAGGTGTCCCCAGAAGAGTCTGCCCTTGCATCAGGTGTCCCCAGCAGAGTCCGTCCTTGCATCAGGTGCCCCCAGCAGAGTCAGTATAGACCCCCTCCATCAGTGCAGACACCCCCTCAGTGCAGACCCCCCTCCATCAGTGCAGACCCCCCTCCATCAATGCAGACCCCCCTCAGTGTAGACCCCCTCAGAGCAGACCCCCCTCCATCAGTGCAGGCCCCCTCAGAGCAGACTCCCCTCCATCAGTGCAGACCCCCTCAGAGCAGACCCCCTCCATCAGTGCAGACCCCCTCAGAGCAGACCCCCTCAGAGCAGACCCCCCTCCATCAGTGCAGACCCCCTCAGAGCAGATCCCCTCAGAGCAGACCCCCCTCCATCAATGCAGACCCCCTCAGTGTAGACCCTCTCGGAGCAGATCACCCTCCATCAGTGCAGACCCCCCTCCATCAGTGCAGACCCCCTCAGAGCAGACCCCCTCCATCAGTGCAGACCCCCTCAAAGCAGATCCCCCTCCATCAGTGCAGACCCCCTCAGAGCAGACCCCCCTCAGTGCAGACCCCCTCAGCAGACCCCCCTCCATCAGTGCAGACCCCCTCAGAGCAGGCCCCCCTCAGTGCAGACCCCCTCAGCAGACCCCCCTCCATCAGTGCAGACCCCCTCAGAGCAGACCCCCTCAGTGCAGACCCCCTCAGCAGACCCCCTCCATCAGTGCAGACCCCCTCAGAGCAGACCCCCTTCAGTGCAGACCCCCCTCAGTGCAGACCCCCCTCAGTGCAGACCCCCTCAGCAGACCCCCCTCCATCAGTGCAGACGCCCTCGACAGACCCCCCTCCATCAGTGCAGATGCCCTCAGCAGACCCCTCTCCATCAGTGCAGACCCTCCCCTCCCATAACGCTTCCCAGGCCCCAGCAGTGAGCACATACAGCTGCGGCCACCGGCGCTGTGTGTTCACTGGAGAGGGGAGGGGCTGATTCATTGGCTGCACAGATCGAGCCCCCTTCCCCTCTCTACTGAACACAAGGGGGAGCGATCTAGCGGCTCCGGCGGCTCCGGCGGCCATTTTCCTGTAGCCAGCTTCCAAAAAATTTAAATTGCAAACATTCCCGATTTTCCCTGGGCATTTCGATTCGGGACAGCCTCCGATCGGGATGAGGGTCCCAAAATCGGGATTGTCCCGGGAAAATCTGGACTGTTGCCAACTATGTACAAGGGATACGCTACTATATACAGACAAAATAAATACTTTGATCTTGGCGACCTATTATTCACGATGGATGTGTGTCCCTTGGACTTTATGTATAAACATTAAATATAGTGTTTATTGTTCTCTAGATTATACCAAGTCTGAACACATTTGGAATTTGCAACTCCCTGTCTATGGGTGTGAAGTAATTGCCTGAAAGGGGGCTTTTCTTTTCTAGTGTTAATAAACTAACATTAATTATATGGACCCTGTACACCTACAGTATATGAGAACTACATCTTTGCTGCATTGTTTGTTTTGTTAGAGTAACATATAAAAGCATATTGTTACGCTCACGTCACCTGCTTATAGGGTGTTAGAGATGTGTACAATGTTCTAGAACTGGGTACTGGATCCTTTATGTAAGGGTGCATGCTAGGTTATAGATTTTACATATTTTACATATATAAAATATATTTTATATATACAGTATATATATATATATATATATATATATAGTATATAAATATACAGTATAAAAAAAGGCCAGTATGGTGGCCTGAATTTATGGGAGGAGTCCAGGGGGGTAAATAAGCAGCCCGCTCACCTGTATCCCTTGTCGGTTCCACTGCGCAATTCATTACATCATTACGTCACTAGGCCGACTCTTCCCAGCTCAGTTCGTGGTTCGTGAGTCTGTGTGATCGATTACCCGAGTGTTGCTGCTTCTCCGTTCATGGTCTTTATTGGCCGTTCTCACTCACTGTTGCAGGTAGGATTCAAATTTTTTTTCATACCATACGCGATGTTGCGATTCGTTGTGTTTCCTATCCCGAATAAATCAAATTCATTCGTAGGTTCACAAGCCTCCGGGTTGTCGTCAGTCGTGTCCCGACCCGATCATTTGGCACAGGCTTCGTAGATTCATAGGTTCCCCAGCGTTGTTTCCACCCATCTGCAGACATACGACTCGTTCGTAGTGTCGTAAAGCCTCTGAGCCGTTGTCGCTTGTTGTCCGACATCACTTGGCAGGGGCCCCGCTGTTTGGTAGGTTTTCCACAGCTTTGTTGTTTCACCCGTCGTTCTCATATATGGCTCATTCGTAGTTTCGGAAGCTTTGAGACGTTGTCGGCCGTTGTCCGACATCACTCGACTCAGGCATCATATGATTTATAGTTTGTTGTTTCTTCAGCCTGATTCATTACTTACTGTTACACACAGGCACCCCGCAGGGCCCTTGCACCGTCACACCGCACTCAGCTCAGTGCATAGGCCTTGTAGCAGTCAGCAGGTCAAATCCGCACTCCACGACAGCCCGATTCAAATCCCTGTCGTGTCGGTGACACAGCGATTCATATCCATGGCACAATTCGACATGTTCTTTCTTTCACACACATCTCAAGCTTCCGCAGCTCGCTCTGCCCTTCGAGGCACCTGCCACAAGCACCCAGTCACTACTCATGTCGCTCAATCGCATGTTCTCACTCACTCGCAACTTATGCGATACTCCATGTCACAACTCCGACAAGTTAGCACGCTTCTCTCTTTTTTCGAACATATGATCATGACACACAATTAGCATGGCCATGATTCATCCCCACACACACTCCGATTTCTCTGCTTTTCTTGTTTTTTCGCCTCCCTCACGAGGCTACTTTCTTGCAAAACGCTATTGCAAGCACGTCACACGACCTCGGCCACTCATTGTCTTCAGTGGCACACGACCTCGGCCACTCACGATTTCTTGTCTGCCTTTTCTCCCTTAGGTCAGTTGAGGTCAGGTTGTTCCATCCTGCACAAGGTTGGACAACTAGACTTCAGGTTCTCGCCCCAGCACGCCTTGGGGCTCTGGTTAAACATGTCTGCGCATGACACAGACCGGGCACCCGAGCTATCGGTTATTTTGCCAGTCACCTCCTGGCTTTTGCCAGTCACTTCTTGGTTGCCCCGCACCCTTGAGTTTTCCAAATCTCCACTCTACAGCGTTTGCCGGAACGCATCTGTCATGGTTATGCAATAGAGTTTTGTCTGTCAGCTTACCTGTCTTCATGTGTTCATCTCTAAAGACCAGCTGACTCTCACCTGACTGCTTTTATTAACTCTCCTCTAGCATGGCTCCACCCCAGCTCCTATCAGAGAACTCTATATTAACCTCTGCACTGCAGGCCAGCCCTGCTGATCAACCTTTGTGTGTTTTGGCTTCCTGTTCCTGCCTGCCGTGTGCTCTACGTTTGTTTCTGTTACCGACCTTGGCATGTTCTAAACTATTCCAGTCTGCTCGTGACCCTGACCTTTGGCGTGTCCCCGACTATCCCTGTTTGCCTGTGACCCTGAAACTTGGCGTGAACTCTGTTGTCCTTGTCTGCTTGTGGCCCTGACCTAAGCTTATTCCTTTACTATTCCTATCCTCCTGTTGCCTACTGTGGTTGTGAGCTGGGGGACCCTGGGGGTCGTGACCTGGAGCCAGTTGCAGCCCAGTCTATCCTCACCACTAGAGGCTCTGGTGAACACCTGCTGGCCCTGAAGGGTCTGGTATGGAATTTAGGGGGACCCCCACGTCATTTTTTTTTTAAATTTTGGTTCGGGGTTCCCCTATGGGGAATTCCCATGCCGTTTTTATCAATGAACTTTTATGTGTATTGTTGGACCGGCAATGCAAAAGCCGCGAGTAGTTTTAAATGACTTTTTTCCTTTAAAATATCATTTTGCTGTCAGACTGTTCTAAACACGGGAAACATGCGCCCCTTTACAGGCATACTATAAACACCCCCCAGCTACGAAATTTAAAGGGATATTACACTTTTATTGTTTGACTTTAAGCATTATTAAAATCACTGCTCCTGAAAAAATGGCCATTTTTAAAACTTTTTTTGCATTGATCCATGTCCCCTGGGGCAGGACCCAGGTCCCCAAACACTTTTTATGACAATAACTTGCATATAAGCCTTTAAAATTAGCAGTTTTGATTATTCATGTTCGTGTCCCATAGACTTTAACGGTGTTCGCGCGTTTGAACAAACTTTTTTCCCGTTCGCATGTTCTGGTGCGAACCGAACAGGGGGGTGTTCGGCTCATCCCTAATCCTCACAGCTGAATTGAGCTGGAACAATGAGGCCCTGGTCGCAACCTTTTTACATGGCCTCTCTGACCGAGTGAAGGACTAATTAGCAGGAAGAGCCATCTCCGCCGGTCTGGACGATGTAATTTCCTTGTGCAATCAGATTGACATTCGTTTCCAGGAGAGGTCCCTAGAAAAAAGATGCCAGCACCACCTAGGTCCCAGTCAGCCAGAACTCTTCCCCTGTCAGTAGGGGTGCAACGGATCGTTGCCGATCCGTGATCCGTACGGATCACTCTCCGCGGATCGGCACACCCGCGTTCCGCAGAGCACTTTTTCGGCCTCAGCCATAGGAAAGGCCGCGGCTTCGGCCTAGCTCCGGAGCGGCGGCCATCTTGGTACACCCGGAAGCGGCCGCTGTCTCGACAGGAAGTGATGTTTCATCGCCGCCATCTTGCTACACCCCACACTCCTGCACAGTACAATAATGATAGAGTGAGAAGGGGGCAAGCGGACATCTTGTTACACCCACCGGAGTTTTAGATTTAAAAGCCATTTTCAACACAAAACTGAGCTTATATGCACAAATACTGTATTTATGCAAATAAGCTCGGTTTTGTGTTGAAAATAGCTTTTAAATCTAAAACTCCGGTGGGTGTAACAAGATTTGTGTGTTTTGTTTTTTTTTTGTTTTGTTTTTTTTGCTGATCCGAAAATGATCCAATCCGTGACTCTGTTCCGAGGATCGATCCGATCCGTGAGATTTTTGATCCGTTGCACCCCTACCCGTCACCCTGTGGAGCATCCTCTGCCTGCTGAGGAACCTATGCAGCTGGGCTGGACCAGACTAACCCCCGAAGAAACTGCTAGATGCAGAACTCTGGGCTTGTGTCTTTATTGTGGGGGCAAGGGTCATTTTCGTGACTCCTGCTCGCTTCGTCCGGGAAACGCTCAGGTCTAATACATTTAGAAAGTGGAGTATTGGACCAAGAAACATCAAATTCTCGTCTTCTTATTCCGGTGTTCCTCCATGTAGGCCCTTCTACCCAATCGTTCCTAGCATATCTGAACTCCGGGGCTGCCGACAATTTTATGGACTGGAGAACTGCTTCTTCCATGAAGCTTACCCTTTCTTCCCTCGCTACACCACTGGTAGTTTCGGCAATTGATGGCACTGCTCCCAGGGGGCCCTATCTGTTTCCAGACGCTACCTATTAGGATGTCGGTAGGGATACTCCACCAGGAGTGGATTTCCTTCCTCATTCTACCCAAGGCCTCTACCCCCATTGTATTGGGCCTTCCTTGGCTACAGCTCCACTCTCCACACGTGGACTGGGTCTCTGGGCAGATCCTGGCTTGGGGGCCTTCATGTTTCTCGTCCTGTCTTCTCAAGGTGGTCCCCAAGGAGAGACTTCACATTGCTACCACATCCGTAGCTTCTGATTTCCCGCGGCATACAGCATTTACTGGGATGTGTTCTGTAAGAAGTCTGCTGAGATGCTTCCTCCCCACAGATCTTTTGACTGTGCCATTGACCTTGTCCCTGGAGCAACTCTGCCCAGGGGTCGTACCTACCCTCTGTCCATTCCAGAGACCCAGGCCATGTCTGAGTATATCGCTGAGAATCTGGAGAGAGGTTTCATCCGGAAATCCTCGTCGCCTGCAGGAGCAGGGTTCTTTTTCGTTGCTAAAAAGGATGGTACCCTCAGACCCTGCATCGACTATCAAGGGTTAAACGCAGTGACTATCAAAAACCGATACCCCTTACCTCTAATATCTGAGCTATTCGACAGGTTGAAGGGGGCCTACATTTTCACCAAGTTTGATCTCAGAGGTGCATACATTCTCATTAGACAACGGGAAGGTGACGAATGGAAGACTGCGTTTAACACTAGGGACGGCATTACGAATACCTGGTTATGCCTTTTGGTTTGTGTAATGCTCCAGCTGTGTTCCAGAACTTTGTCAATGAAATCTTCAGGGATCTACTGTACCAGTTTGTTGTCATCTATCTGGATGACATTCTCATCTTTTCTGAAAATCTGCTTGCTCACAGAAACCATGTCCGCACCGTACTTCAGCGCCTTAGAGAGAATAATCTCTATGCCAAGCTGGAGAAATGTTCCTTTGAATGTCCTGAGGTCCTGTTTCTGGGATGTTTTGTTTCTAGTTTGGGTCTTCGCATGGATCCCGTAAAGGTCTCGGCCATTACCAACTGGCCCCTTCCTGCTAGCCTCAAGGCCACACAGCGCTTTGCGAACCTACAATACCTACAGAATGCTAAACGCCTGAATCCCAGACAGGCCAGGTGGAGTCTCTTCTTTTCTCGTTTTAAATTCATGATTACGTACAAACCTGGTTCCTGTAACGGTCGGGCTGATGCACTCTCTAGGTCATTTGACACTTTGGACGAGGAGTCCATCCCTGATCCTGAGCCGATCATTCCGACCTCATGCATTGTTGCCCATTCTACCACCCTGGAATCAAAAATTCCTCCTGGCAAGACCTTTGTTTCCACTGAGCTAAGAGCTAAGATCCTTCATTGGGGACATGATTTCAAGGTGGCAGGTCATGCTGGGTTCATCCGATCCTTCCTGCTCATCAGTCATCTCTACTGGTGGCCTAACCTCTGCTTGGATGTTAAAGATTACGTTAAGGCTTGTCATGTCTGTGCTCAGTCTAAATCTTCCACACAAGCCCCTGCTGGTCTTCCCATGCCCTTGCCCATTCCTAAGGAGCCCTTGTCTCACATCGCCATGGATTTTATCACCGATCTTCCACTGTCGGAGAATAATACAGCCATTTGGGTGGTAATCGATCGGTTCTCCAAGATGGCTCATTTTTTTCCCTCTTCCTGGTCTCCCTTCTGCCTCTGCCTTGGTTCCCATTTTTTTGTTGTTATTGTACGAGATATTTTCCGCCTTCATGGTGTTCCTTCCCATATAGTTTCGGACAGGGGTGTTCAGTTTACGTCCCATTTTTGGAGAGCCTTTTGCAAATCCCTCAACATTAGCTTGGATTTTACCTCTTCTTACCATCCCCAATACAATGGCCAGACTGAGAGGGTTAATCAGGAGTTGGAGGTCTTTCTCCGTACCTTGGTCTCAGCTCATCACGATGATTGGGCATCACTACTCCTGTGGGCAGAGTTCTCCCACAATAATCATGTCAATGTCAGTTCTCAGAAAACACCCTTTATCACTGTTTATGGAAGAAATCCTCAACTCCCTCTTCCTATGACCTGTTCTTCCGACATTCCAGCATTGGCTACTGTTCAGGAATCATTCAATTCCATGTGGGCTGACGTTCATGATTCCCTCCAGAAAGCTGCCAACAAATTCAAGAGTTTTGCTGACCGTCGCAGGCGTAAGCCGCCTTCTCTTCAGCCAGGAGACAAAGTCTGGCTCTCCACCAGGAACATCAAACTCCGGATTCCTTCTCTCAAATTTGCCCCAAGATTCATTGGTCCATACACCATAACTTCTAAACTGAATCCAACTCTCTGAGGATCTGAAAAAAAGAATTCTTGTTCTACATAAAGATGGCCTAGGCTATAAGAAGATTGCCAAAACCCTGAAATTGAGCTGCAGCACGGTGGCCAAGACCATGCAGCGGTTTAACAGGACAGGTTGCACTCAGAACAAGCCTTGCCATAGTTGACCAAAGAAGTTGAGTGCATGTGCTTAGCATCATATCCAGAGGTTGTCTTCGGGAAATATAGGTATGAGTGCTGCCAGCATTGCTGAAGAGGTTGAAGGGGTGGGGGGTCAGTGCTCAGACCATACACCGCACACTGCATCAAATTGGTCTGCATGGTTGTCCTCCCAGAAGGAAGCCTCTTCTTAAGATGATGCACAAGAAAGCATGCAAAATAGTTTGCTGAAGACAAGCAGACTAAGGACATGAATTACTGGAACCATGTCCTGTGGTCTGATGAGACCAAGATAAACTTATTTGGTTCAGATGGTGTCAAGCGTGTGTGGCAGCAACCAGGTGAGAAGTACAAAGACAAGTGTATCTTGCCTACAGTCAAGCATAGTGGTGGGAGTGTCATGGTCTGGGGCTGCATGAGTGCTACTGGCACTGGGGAGCTACAGTTCATTGAGGGAACCATGAATGCCAACATGTACTGTGACATTCTGAAGCAGAGCATGATTCCCCCCTTCGGAGACTGGGCCGCAGGGCAGTATTCCAACATAACGACCCCAAACACACCTCCAAGATGACCTAAGCCGGGCTAAAGAAGCTGAGGGTAAAGGTGATGGACTGGTAAAGCATGTCTCCAGACCCTAAACCCTATTGAGCATCTGTAGGGAATCCTCAAATGGAAGGTGGAGAAGCGCAAGGTCCCTAACATCCACCAGCTTCTTGATGTCGTCATGGAAGAGTGGAAGAGGACTCCAGTGGCAACCTGTGAAGCTCTGGTGAACTCCATGCCCAGGAGGGTTAAGGCACTGCTGGAAAATAATGGTGGCCACACAAAATATTGACACTTTGGCCCAATTTGGACATTTTTACTTAGGGGTGTACTCACTTTTGTTGCCAGCGGTTTAGACAATAATGGCTGTGTGTTGAGTTATTTTGACAGGACAGCAAACTTACACTGTTATACAAGCTGTACACTCACTACTTTGTAGCAAAGTGTAATTTTTTCAATGTTGTCACATGAAAAGATGTAATAAAATATTTAACAAAATATTTACAAAAATGGGAGGGGTGTACTCATTTGCACCTTGTAATGTTTAATCCCGGATGCAAATGTTGGCTCTCTTTGTTCCCTGTGCTGCTATATCTTACTAATGAGTACCTTCATTACCTAGTGGACATTTTGGACTTAAATAGAAGCATTACTAATTGCTATATTTATGTAATTTTAGATGTATCCCTCAACTATTTCCCATGCCCATGAAACACATAGTGCAGTAAATTATTACCCCAGTCCTCCTTCACAATATCTTGGTGCATTTAAACTGGAAATTGATATACTAAATAATACAATGATGCTTGAGATGATTAATTGTGGGATGCCATTAAAGTGTGTATGTAAAGGCAAATGTACCAATACTTTTGGTAATATAGAGTATATCATGTTTTTAAAAATGCTGCAATCAAAGAGAAATGCCTGTTGATCTGCTAGTAATAAAAGTGTATTCCCAACTTTCTGTTTGGGCTGACATCACAGAGACTTTGGGATGGGAGAGGATGGGAAGTGTCATCATAATGGGGGATTTTAATTATCCAGACATAGACTGGGCGGATGGAACCGCGCATTTGTCTAAGGCTCGCCAGTTCCTAAATGTCTTGCATTTGCATGAGTCAGATGGTAGAAGCACCAACTAGAAACAAAGCGTTACTAGACCTACTGATTACCAACAATACAGACCTAATCACGGATATGGAAATAGAGGGCAATTTAGGAAACAACGATCACAGGTCAATTAGCTTCAGTATAAATCACACAAATAGGAAATATAAGGGGAATACAAAGACACTGAATTTTAAAGCCAACTTCCCTAAACTACGAACCTTGCTAGAAGATATTAATTGGGATAAAATCTTAGGAACAAAGAACACGGAGGAGAGATGGGTTTGCTTTAAGAGCATATTAAATAAGGGCATTAGCCAGTGCATCCCATTGGGAAATAAATTTAAAAGAGCGAACAAAAGTTCTGGGTGGCCTAACTCCATTGTAAAAATGCATATAAAAGCAAAGGAGAAGGCCTTCAAAAAATACAAGGCTGAGGGTTCATCATCAGCATTCAAACTTTACAAAGAATACAGCAAGAATCTAAGGGTGCAATTAGGGCGGCTAAGATAGAACACAAAAGACACATAGTGGAGGAGAGCAAAAAAAAATACCAAGAAATTATAGTATATGAAAAGTAAAAGAGGGAGGACAGACCAAATTGGCCCCATAAAGAATGAGGAAGGGAATCTGGTTACAAAGGATGGTGAGATGGCGAAGGTATTGAATGTATTCTTCTCCTCAGTCTTCACAAGGGAATAAGGGGCTTCGGTAACCAAAACTGCAGTGTTTATCCTCATGACACATCACAGAAAGCATCCTCATGGCTAACACAGGACAGAATTAGAAATTGACTTGAAAAACTTAACATTAATAAGTCACCTGGACCAGATGGCTTGCACCCAAGGGTCCTTAGGGAACTCAGTCAAGTAATTGCCAGACCATTGTTACTAATTTTACTGACAGTTTACTAACTGGAATGGTAACAGCTTATTGGATAAAAGCCAATGTAGCACCAATATTTAAAAAAGGGCCAAAATACATCCCTAGGAATTACAGACCAGTTAGCCTAACATCAATAGTATGCAAGCTCTTGGAGGGGATGATAAGGGACTATATACAAGATTTTAGTAATGAAAACGGTATCATTAGCAGTAATCAGCATGGATTCATAAAGAATCGTTCTTGCCAGACCAATTTATTAACCTTCTATGAGGAGGTGAGCTGCCATCTAGATAAAGGAAGGCCATAGACGTGGCGTATCTGGATTTTGCAAAAGCATTTGATACAGTTCCCCATAAACGTTTACTGTACAAAGTAAGGCCCGTTGGCATGGACCATAGGGTGAGTACATGGATTACTGGCTACAAGGACGAGTTCAGAGGGTAGTGATAAATGGAGAGTACTTGGAATGGTCAGGGGAGGAAAGTGGGGTCCCCCAGGGCTCTGTCCTGGGACCAATCCTATTTAATTGGTTCATAAACAACCTGGAGGATGGGGTAAACAGTTCAATCTCTGTATTTGCGGACGATACTAAGCTAAGCAGGGCAATAACTTCTCCGCAGGATGTGGAAACATTGCAAGTAGATCTGAACAAATTAATGGGGTGGACAACTACATGGCAAATGGTTTAATGTGGAAAAATGTAAAATAATGCATTTGGGTAGCAGAAATATGAATGCAATCTATTCACTGGGGGGAGAACCTCTGGGGGAAATCAAGGAAGGAAAAGGACCTAGGGGTCCTAGAAGATGATAGGCTCAGCAATGGCATGCAATGCCAAGCTGCTGCTAACAAAGCAAACAGAATATTGGCATGCATTAAAAAGGGGATTAACTCAAGAGATAAAGCAATAATTCTCCCACTCTACAAGACTCTGGTCCAGCCTCACTTGGAGTATGCTGTCCAGTTCTGGGCACCAGTCCTCAGGAAGGATGTGCTGGAAATGGAGAGAGTGCAGAGAAGGGCAACAAGACTAATAAAGGGACTGAAGCACATTAGTAATGAAGAAAGGTTACGAGCACTGAACTTTTTTCTCTCTGGAGAAGAGACGCTTGAGAGGGGATATGATTTCAATTTACAAATACCATACTGGTGACCACACAATAGGGGTAAAACTTTTCCACGAAAGGGAGTTTAATAATACACATGGCCACTCATTAAAATTAGAAGAAAAGAGGTTTAACCTTAAACTGCGTAGAGGTTTCTTTACTGTAAGAGCAGCGAGGATGTGGAATTCCCTTCCACAGGTGGTGGTTTCAGCGGGGAGCATTGATAGTTTCAGAAACTATTAGATAAGCACCTGAACGACCACAACATACAGGGATATACAATGTAATACAATGTAACACTAACATATAATCACTCACATAGGTTGGACTTGATGGACTTTTTTCAACCTCACCTACTATGTAACTATGTAACTTTGCTTCAATGAAATCCTGAACATTGTCGTTAGTCCTGCGTGCTGGACCACATAACTTCATGTATTCCCCACCCCTCTCTGTCCCATTTCACATGCATGCATTGGTTTCTTTCCTAGCAAATCTATGCTGCTACTTTCACTCCCAATAGCCTGCCTATTCACTGTGCATAGGGTAAAGGCTTTTGGAAATTTTACTTCTGGGGGGTTTATGCCTATATCAGTAAAAACTGAACTCTCAGTAACTCCCAGTAACTGCTCCTGTAAGATTTTTAAAAGCCTGATAATGATGTCACAGGCAGTAACAATGCTCCTTGTTGCTAGAGGAAAGCAAAAAAATGCTTTGTAATGGGGAAGAAGGGGTTTTGGTTTCAAATTCAGGTAATGACTGGACATACGGTACGTAAATTGGAACTTCAACCAGCTCTATCCATGTCTTTCGAGTCCCACTGACCCAACACTATATTGGATGAGACATGGAAAGGGCTAAACAGAAAGACAAATCTAATGGGGCGTACACACGGTCGGACTTTCTAGAAAGCTAGGTCCGACGTACTTGCCGCCAGACTTCCGGCGGACTACCGCCGGACTTTCTGAACGGCCGGACTTGCCTACACACGGCCGGACTTTCCGGAATCCGGTCTTCCTGACGGACTTCCGCTGGACTTTCAGAATGAACGGACTTTCCCACACACGGACAAGTCCGTTCATTTTGAACGTGACTCGGGTACGACGGGTACGACGGTACGACGGGACGTTTTAGGGGGCGTGGTCGACCACGCCCCCTAAAATGTCACAGTCCCAGCATGCCCAGGGACTGTGACATCATATGGGGGCGGGGTCTCCGCCTATATAAGTCACAACGGAGCCCTCAGAGACCAGTCCAGCCGGAGAGAGCGTCGTGTCAACATCTGGGGGAAGAGAAGAGAAGACAAGAAGCCCAGAAGTCCGGACCTTCGCTGGCAATAGAGCTACCTGAAGACAGCAGAGGGGCCGGCCGAAGACCTGGGACACCGGGAGAAGAGGCCGGAGAGCAGAGAAGAACCAACCGGACGCCGGGAGAAGATGAACCGGAGGGACCCCCGAAGACGGAAGAAGACCCCCCGGAGCTGTTTAATAAATTATTTTAAAAACCTGTGTTGTGTTTTATTATTGACACTTTTTACCTAGGTGAATGGGTAGGGGTACCATGTACCCCATACTCATTCACATAGGGTGGGGGGGCCGGGATCTGGGGGCCCTCTTATTATAGGGGGCTCCCGGATTCCGATAAGCCCCCCGCCCGCAGACCCCGACAACCAACGGCCAGGGTTGTCGGGAAGAGGCCCTTGTCCTCATCACCATGGGAACAAGGTGCTTTGTGGTGGGGGGGCACCGTAAGGCGCCCCCTCCCCCAAAGCACCCCCCCATGTTGAGGGCATGTGGCCTGGTACGGTTCAGGAGGGGGGAGCGCTCGCTCGTCCCCACCCCCTTTCCTGACCAGCCGGGCTGCGTGCTCGGATCGGGGTCTGGTATGGATTTTGGGGGGACCCCCACGCCGGTTTTTCGGCGTAGGGGGTTCCCCTTAAAGTTCCATACCAGACCTAAGGGCCTGGGATGCCCCCCGCGCTCGCCGCAATGGGAAAATTTGTTTTTCCTATTGCAGCGAGTGCGAGATGCAGTAACCTGCTCCTCCGTCGTATCTGGTCCGTCGGACCAGCATACAGACGAACGGGCTTTCCGTCAGGAACTGAGTCCGGCGGAGTTACGACGTAAAGATTTGAAGCAGGCTTCAAATCTAAAGTACGTCGGATTTCCGACCGAAACGGTCCGTCGGAAGTCCGATGGAGACCACACACAGTCGGATTGTCCGCCGGACTTGGTCCGGCGGCGTCCGTCGGACTTTTGCAGGTGAAAAGTCCGACCGTGTGTACGCCCCATTAGAGATGATGTTACTATTTTCCTAACAGTATGTTAAAAAAATTTAGTTTTTGGCTAATTTTTAAACTTGTTTGTGCCCCCATTGGGGATATTCCTTATCACTTCCTGTAGCGGGGGGACAGGCTAAACTGAATGTCAGAGAAAAACTCAGTTAGAACACTAGGAACTGGATAGCATTTAAAACCTGACAAAGGTTTTGACCTTTCTTTGCTGTATAAAAAAATGTTAAAATAATCAAATGTTTGCATGGAGTTTGTTTATAGCAAACATTCCATCACATTCTAAATTTGGTTGTACTTATTACTTGTCATTTCAGTATTTCTATGGGATCTTTTAATGAAAAATAGGTGTACTAGAATAGCAGTCTTCGAAGTGTATCATGCAAAGCTAGTTGTATATCGCTGCCAGTCTTGTGTGTAGCGTTTGGCACATGACAAGTGAATAGTGTATTGATTCTGTGTTATTTGTTGTTACAGACACGGTGCTTCAGTGTCATATTGCATAATTCCCTACACATTTCAGATTCCATAAATATGTCTTGGAAACAATCTCCAAATGGAATAAAAATAATTGATGTGTGTTAAATAGAGCGTAAACATTCAGTTGTCAGCTGATGTGTGTAGGATGTTGTGATCTGAAGGAAGAGCACTGTTCAGCATGTAGGAGGTAATGCATTGTCAAACTGACAGTTATAGAATCCATCTTGTTAACAGCCATCAGAATGCATCTACATGTAGATTTGCTTCATAAACGGAACTTGGAGGAATGAAAAATTTAATTTGCCCTCTTCCTACACTGAACAATGTACTATACCAGTTTTACAATAAAGCAAAACTAAAAAAGTACCAAAAGTTCCCTAGAGTGTATCAATTCACATTACTGCTAAAGTGCAGACACCTTGTGTAACTGTAAGCACTTATTCTTGTCTTCAGATCAGTTCTTTTGTGTCGCCTATCATTCAGCTGTTAAATACTAGAGCCTCTACCTACCATATGGGCTCTAGCATTTAAAAAGATGAGTTGCAGGGTAGGAGGAGTTTTCATTATGCACTGACTGTCCTATCAGGATGCAGGACCCCTGACCCTCTGTCTGAACAGTGCTGATCACATGCACTCTCCCAAGAAAAAAAAACTCTCTAGCAATACACACCAAACTGAGCATGTGCAGCCTGACACCAGTAACTCTGTCTTATCCAGACATGTTTTGAAGTCAGTGGAAGAAGAGGAGGATCAGAGAAGACAGGATCTACAGAATTTTTACACAATGCAGAGTATTAACCCCTTAGGTTCTAGAGTGAGTATAACAAGCATGTTTTACTGCATATACAGACTAGGGATGGGTGAACCGTTCGGCCCAAGCATGAGTTTCGGCCGACCATTTCCCTGTTCAGCCGTTAGCTGAACACCCGAATTTGCAGGGTGTTCACCCGGTGTTTGCCCAGACGAACACCCTGCAATGCACTGATCACTGCACAGTGCATTCTGCACCCTGATTGGGCAAAGCTTTGCCAATCAGAGCGCAGTGTAAGCTGGTTGTTAAGAAACAGGGCTGGGAAGCCGGCCACTGCATCCTTAACAACTGATGAGTCATCAGCTGTCAATGGGTTTCTCCACTGACAGCTGAATTAAAAAAAAGCCACATGCCCTCAACATGGGGGAGTGGATGATTTGGGGCGGGGGGGCCTCTTCCTAACAACCCTAGGCTGTGGTTGTCGGGGTCTTCAAGCGGGGGGCTTATTGGTATCTGGAAGCCCCCTTTATCAAGGGGCCCCCAGATCCTGCCCCCCCCAAGTGAATGGGTATCGGGTACATCGTACCCCTACCCATTCACCAAAAAAGTGTCAAAAAGTAATAAACACAAGAAAAACAGTCTATTAAAAAATAAAAATTAGATGTAAATCTATCGTCAATCGCAATGCCTGAAAAATAGAAAAAAACAAGAAAAACGCTCTTGCTTCCTGGGGGGATGCCCGCTCTGCGCTTTGACATTTAGACATGGAGCAGGGCCCCCTTCTGATGTCAAGTTTTTTTTTTCTATTTTTTGGGTCTGGCAGGTGTCATGATTGATGACGGATTTACATCAAGGGACACTATTTTTTTTTAATAAAGGACTTGTCAAAAAGTGTCCATGTTGAGGGCATGTGGCCTGGTGCCTGGTATGGATTGGGGGGGGGGGGCGCTCGCTTGTCCCCTCCCCTTTCCTGACCTTCCAAGCTGCATGCTCAGAAAAGGGGTCTGGTATGGATTTTGGGGGCCACACTCTGTTTTATTTTGAAATTTTGGCATGGGGTCCCCCTTAGAATTCATAATTCATACCAGACCTTAAGGGCCTGGTATGGACTGGGGGGGCATGCCCTTATGCCCTCATTTTTTAATTTTTTTAATAGCTGGATGCAAATTGTAACCGCAAGTCATTTTAAATGGGATTTGACTTTTGCTGTACGATGTTTTATGCATGCTACAGATGCGCCACTTTACAGGCACATTAAGGGGACCTCCAGGCACTATATTTAAAGGAATTTTTCATTTTTTATTGTTTCACTTTAAGCTTAATTAAAATCACTGCTCCTGAAAAAACAATTGTTTTTTAAAAAAGAAATTATTGATACATGTCCCTCAGGGCAGTACCCAGACCCCCATACCCCTTTTATGGCCAATTACTTGCATATAAGCCTTCAAAATGGGCACTTTAGATTTTTCCTGTTCTGCCACCATAGACTTCAATGGGGTTCATTGTTCGAGTTAGAACATTTCCCCTGTTCAGGCGTTCTGCTACGAACCGAACAGGGGGGTGTTCAGCCCATCCCTAATACAGACTGATTTTATTGTTGTGAGTTTAGTAATACTTTAAAGTTATATTATTATAGAAGGCTCCATTGCTGAAAATTGTGCTTTTTGAAAAATCTGATTATCTGCCCAGGGCTGGCACTGCCACTAGGCGAACTAGGTGACTGCTTAGGGCACAGCCACGACCAGTAGTGTAGTGTGGGGGGGCAGCCGAGTGTGCTGTGCTGCTGCCTCCCTCTACACCTCCGATGAATGATGAGTCATATCCCTGTGATCTGGTTTCTACGCAGCACCATATTCTCCCACCCCATTGCCCCAAGATTCCTCCGGTCCAGCCAGCCTGTCTCCTCTGGTGAGGCCTGTTGTGTGAGAACGGTGGAGGGGGAGGGGCGGTGCATTGTGCAGATGGTCATAGGAGAGGTACGGTGGCTGTTGGTGGACCTCCCAGCCAACGGGGGATACCAAAGAGCTGCTGGGTAGCGGGACCGCAAAGGAATATTGTATGTCTGGTGTTGGGGAGAGCCTGATGGTGGAAGACATGGAGAAGTGAGGGAATCCATTGATATACAATACATTGTACTGGGGAACGGGAAGATTTGTGTGAGCAGTGCAGGGCTGTACTGAGGGCTACAGGACTTTCCAGCCACAGTTAGCAGGAATCAGGTAGGTCAGTGTAGGTGTCAGGTAGGTCATTGTAGGTGTCAGGTAGGTCAGTGTAGGAGTCAGGTAGGTCAGTGTAGTCACACCGCCCCCCCCCCACCTGTCACACTGCCCCCACCTATCAGACTGTCGCCCCCTGACACACTGCCCTCCCACCTGTCACACTGCCACCCACCTGCCACACTGTCCCCCACCTGACACACTGCCCCTTCACCTGTCACACTTCTCTCCCATCTATCACACTCCCCGCCACCTGTCAGACTGCCCCCTCCCCACTTGTCACACTCTCCCCCCAACTGTCACACTGGCCCCCATCTGTCACGCTCTCCATACCTGTCACACTGACCCCCACCACTTGTCACACTGACCCCCACCACCTGTCACACTCCCCCCCAACCTGTCACACTGGCCCCCACCTGTCACACTGCCCCCACCTGTCACAGTGGCCCCCACCACATGTCACACTGCCCCATCCCACCTGTCACACTCCCCCCTACCTGTCACACTGGCCCCCCCACCTGTCACACTGCCCCCCACCTTTCACACTCCCATCTGTCACACTGTCTGCCACCTGTCACACTGGCCCCCCACCTGTCACACTGCCCCCACCTGTCACAGTGGCCCCCACCACATGTCACACTGCCCCATCCCACCTGTCACACTCCCCCCTACCTGTCACACTGGCCCCCCCACCTGTCACACTGCCCCCCACCTTTCACACTCCCATCTGTCACACTGTCTGCCACCTGTCACACTGGCCCCCCACCTGTCACACTCCCCCCACCTGTCACACTGTCCCCCACCTGTCACAGTGTCCCTCACCTGTCACACTACCCCTACCTGCCACACTGCCCCATCACACTCCCCCCCACCTATCACACTGCCCCAGTGCTGGGACAAGGCCATTTGGTGCCCAGGGCGAAGATGGCAAACTGCGCCCCCCCCCCCCCCCCCCCCGGTTTTAATAAAGAATCAATGTCGTTTCAAAACAAGAATATACTTAAAACAATACAAGTTCAATTATGTTTAATGCGATAGAAACAGAGTTCACTCACACATTTTAATATGTATTTTTATACCAAATATTGACATAAATAGGAAAAGTGCAAAAATCTAAAAATTTCACAAACTTCTCAACCAACATACATGGCCTTCAGCAAAAAAGAACCCTTAATACAAAATACTAATATATAAAAGTGCAAAATCAAAGGGATTACACTATTTCTCACTAAAACATATAACATTCAACTCTAATCTTTCCTAAAGGTAGTCAGTGCCGAATACAAAATATTCATATAAATATGAAAAGTGCACAAAAACAACAACAGACAGACATATTTTAAACATACAGGGCCTTCAGCCAAAAAGAACCCTTTAGTACAAAATATTCATTTAAAAAAGTGCAAAATAGAAATCAAGGCAGTAAATGAAAATTTCCGTAAACTTGCTGAAGACAGTTGCAAAAATGTCAAGTACAGTGGTGACAGAAAGTATTCAGACCCCTTAAAATTTTTCACTCTGTTATATTGCAGCCATTTGCAAAAATCATTGAAGTTCATTTTTTTCCTCATTAATGTACACACAGCACCCCATATTGACAGAAAAACACAGAATTGTTGACATTTTTGCAGATTTATTAAAAAAGAAAAACTGAAATATCACATGGTCCTAAGTATTCAGACCCTTTGCTGTGACACTCATATTTAACTCAGGTGCTGCCCATTTCTTCTGATCATCCTTCAGATAGTTCTACACCTTCATTTGAGTCCAGCTGTGTTTGATTATACTGATTGGACTTGATTAGGAAAGCCACACACCTGTCTATATAAGACCTTACAGCTCACAGTGCTTGTCAGAGCAAATGAGAATCATGAGGTCAAAAGGAACTGCCTGAAGAGCTCAGAGACAGAATTGTGGCAAGGCACAGATCTGGCCAAGGTTACAAAAAATTTCTGCTGCACTTAAGGTTCAAGAAAGAAAGAAAGAAAGAAAGAAAGAAAGAAAGAAAGAAAGAAAGAAAGAAAGGAGAGAGAGAGAAACCAGACAAAGAAAGAGACAGAGAGAGAGGAGAGAAAGGAGAGAAAGAAAGAGAGAAAGAAAGATAGAAAGAAAGGAGAGAGAGAGAAACCAGAGAAAGAAAGAGACAGAGAGAGAGGAGAGAAAGGAGAGAAAGAAAGAGAAAGAAAGAAAGAAAGAAAGAAAGAAAGAAAGAAAGAGAGAAAGAAAAGAGACAGAGAGAGAGGAGAGAAAGGAGAGAAAGAAAGAGAAAGAAAGAGAGAAAGAAAGAAAGAAAGAAAGAAAGAGAGAAAGAAAGAAAGAGAAAAAGAAAGAAAGAGAGAAAGAAAGAAAGAGAGAAAGAAAGAGAAAGGAGAGAGAGAGAGAAACCAGAGAAAGAAAGAAAGAAAGAAAGAAAGAAAGAAAAAGAAAGAAAGAAAGAGACGGAGAGAAAGAAAGAGAAAGAGAAAGAGAGAAAGAAAGAGAAAGAAAAAGAAAGAAAGAAAGAGAAAGAAAGAGAAAGAAAGAGAAAGCAAGAGAAAGAGAGAAAGAAAGAAAGAAAGAGAAAGGAGAGAGAGAGAAACCAGAGAAAGAAAGAAAGAAAGAAAGAAAGAAAGAAAGAAAGAAAGAAAGAAAGAGACGGAGAGAAAGAAAGAGAAAGGAGAAAGAGAAAGAAAGAGAGAGAAAGAAAGAAAGAGAAAGAAAGAGAAAGAAAGAGAAAGAAAGAGAAAGAGAGAAAGAAAGAAAGAAAGAGAAAGAAAGAAAGAAAGAAAGAGAAAGAAAGAGAAAGAAAGAAAGAAAGAGAAAGGAGAGAGAGAGAAACCAGAGAAAGAAAGAAAGAAAGAAAGAAAGAAAGAAAGAAAGACAGAGAGAGAGGAGAGAAAGGAGAGAAAGAAAGAGAAAGGAGAAAGAGAAAGAAAGAGAGAAAGAAAGAAAGAGGAGAGAGAGGAGAAAAAGAAAGAAAGAATTGCACACGCTCGTGGAATGGCGCCAAACGTCACTACTCAAAAATCCTCATAGGCGACGCTTTAAAATTTTTTACTGGTTACATGTTTTGAGTTACAGAGGAGGTCTAGGGCTAAAATTATTGCTCTCGCTCTACCGATCGCAGCGATACCTCACATGTGTGGATTGAACACCGCTTTCATATGTGGGCTGGACTTACGTATGCGTTCGCTTCTGCATGCGAGCACACAGGGACAGGGGCGCTTTAAAAAATTTTTTTTTTTCTATTGTTCATTTTACTTTATTTATTTTAGTTTGACACTTTAGTTTGACACAATTTTTGACAACTTTTATTCATATTACAAGGAATGTAAACATCCTTGTAATAGGAATATGGCATGACAGGTCCTCTTTACAGTAAGATATGGGGTCAATAAGACCCCACATCTCACCTCTAGGCTGGGAAGCCAAAAATAAAAAAATTAAAAAAAAAGATCCTGGCTTTGATCGTAGCGGTGAGTCAGTAGAAACACCAGAGGGCGGCGGGAGGGGGGGGACGTCCCATCTCGCTTCCCGTAAGAATGATCAAGCAGTGGAACAGCCGCTATGATCATTCTTATGGTGTAGGGAATAGCTGGCTAAAAAAGTTGATATCTGAATGATGCCTGTAGCTGCACTCATCATTCAAATATCCCCGCACAAATTCAAGGACGTCGTATGATGACCGGCGGGCGGGAAGTGGTTAAAACGCATTTTTTTTTAACACAAAGTTGTCCGTTTATATAATATTTCTAACACATAGCATGTACATACCAAAAATGACACCCCAAACTAGATTCTCCTACTCCTCCTGAGTACAGCGATATCACATGTGTGAGACTTCCACAGCCTGGCCACATACCGAGGCCAAGTACAGCTGAGTATGGCTGAGCATGGCTGGGTATAACTGAGCATGGCTGGGTATGGCAGAGTATGGTTGGGTATCACCGAGTATTGCAGAGTATTGCAGAGTATTGCGGGGTATTAAAACAATTATAAAAGAAAACCTGCGCTAATGAGCAAAGACGACAAATAGAATGAAATCGCAGCTGCAACAAATTACCTCAAATATCAGTGAAGTGAAAAATCATATATAAACAAAACATTGTGCGCTAGCATAGGATATATCATATATTTTAAACTAGAATTTAATTTGCAAATATGACTTCTCAGAACGATACCGGGGGCCACAGTGTATATGTTAAGACAAACCACAGTGCAACGTGATATTACAATTATAGCATATCTCCGTGAAGGAAAATATATAAAAAGTGTGAAAAGTTCAATCAAGAATACAAAAAAATAAAATATAAGTTTCCAATTGGAATCCAGATCGCATGAAAAGCGCTTTAATCAGTTCATGGAAATCAGAATCACAAAGAGAAATTTGTGAGAAAAATAAGCCGTTCCTTTGGTGTATCACATCAAGATGGAAAGATGAAAGGTATAGGGACACTTCCAAGCCACCAATAGTTCAGAGGGAGTAATTATAGGTGTACTCTTACCGAACGTGTTGGACCTCCTATATAGCAAGGTCATAAGGGCCTGCAGATATAACCCTCTGCGGGGACAAATGGATACCGATGCTCTGGTCCTGCTCGTAAGCGCCACCCACTGCAAGATGTTTTCACTGCTTCAGCGTCAGGAGGGAGACTCACTTCCGCTCTTGCCACTGCAAACTGCAATAGAAGCCACACCACGCATGCGCCACTCCCCGAAGCTCAGGGTTGGAAGACAACTTTCCACTCTATTTATTGCGGGGTATTGCAGAGTATGGCAGGGTATCGCCGAGTATCACAGAGTATGGCTGGGTATTGCAGAGTATTGCAAAGTATTGCGGGGTATTTCAGAGTATTGCACAGTGTTCTGGGGGTATTGCAGAGTATTGCACAGTATTGTGGGGTATTGCAGAGTATTGCACAGTATTGTGGGGTATTGCAGAGTATTGTGGAGTATTGCAGAGTATTGCACAGTGTTGCGGGGTATTGCAGAGTATTTCAGGGTATTGCAGAGTATTTCACAGTATTATGGGGTATTGCAGAGTATTGCGGGGTATTGCAGAGTATTGCACAGTATTGTGGGGTATTGCACAGTGTTGTGGGATATTGCAGAGTATTGCACAGTGTTGCGGGGTATTGCAGAGTATTGGAGGCTATTGCAGAGTATTGCAAAGTATTGCGGGGTATTGCAAAGTACTGCGGGGTATTGCAGAGTATTTCGGGGTATTGCACAGCATTGCACAGTATTGTGGGGTATTGCACAGTGTTGTGGGGGTATTGCAGTGTATTGCACAGTATTGTGGGGTATTGCAGAGTATTGCACAGTATTGTGGGGTATTGCAGAGTATTGCACAGTGTTGTGGGGGTATTGCAGAGTATTGCACAGTATTGTGGGGTATTGCAGAGTATTGCACAGTATTGTGGGGTATTGCAGAGTATTGCACAGTATTGTGGGGGTATTGCAGAGTATTGCACAGTATTGTGGGGGTATTGCAGAGTATTGCACAGTATTGTGGGGGTATTGCAGAGTATTGCACAGTATTGTGGGGGTATTGCAGAGTATTGCACAGTATTGTGGGGTATTCAGCAGTGGTGGTCACTGGTCATTAACCTCGCCTCAGCCTCCTCCCCTCCCCCCAATCCAGCCATTTATTAATCTGTTTTTTAGTGTTTACTTACACAAGTTCAGACTCAGAAGTTATGAGTCTGAACTTGTGTAAGTAAACACTAAAAAACTGATTAATAAATGTCTGGATTGGGGGGAGGGGAGGAGGCTGAGGCGAGGTTAATGACCAGTGACCACCACTGCAGTGCTAAATATCTGAGTCAGAACACAGGCACTGCGCTCTTCTACCTTCCAGATTGAATCCAGCCTGAGCCAGCCAGCCAGGCAGCAGCTCCTCAGCTTCTGTTATCTCCGCTTGAGATAACAGAAAGCGCGCCGACACGACACAGCTCAGCTCTCACTTCACAGCTCCCGCCTCCCGCCTTCCTGCACTCCTCTCTGTGTCCTCCCACCTCGCCTCCGGCCGTGAGTGACGTCACGGCGCTGGCAGAGACAACGGGACTCCTCCGTAGGGGAGTAACGGTGCAGTTGTGTGCTGAGGGGAAGGGAAGGGAGGATCATGCAGGAGCGCACAGCTGCGCCCCCCCCCCTATACCAAATGGTACCGCCCAGGGCACGTGCCCTCTCCGCCCCTGCCTTGTACCGGCCCTGCACTGCCCCCACCTTTCAAAATGCCCTCCACCTGTCACACTCTCCCCCACCTGTCACACTGGCCCCCACTTGTCACACTTCTCTCCCATCTATCACACTGCCCACCACCTGTCAGACTGCCCCCCCACTTGTCACACTCTCCCCCACCTGTCACACTGGCCCCCATCTGTCACACTCTCCATACCTGTCACACTGACCCCCACCACTTGTCACACTGACCCCTGCCACCTGTCACACTCCCCCCAACCTGTCACACTGGCCCCCCCACCTGTAACACTGCTCCCCACCTTTCACACTCCCATCTGTCACACTGTCTGCCACCTGTCACACTGGCCCCCACCTGTCATGCTCCCCCCACCTGTCACAGTGTCCCCCACCTGTCACAGTGCCCCCCACCTGTCACACTCCCCCTACCTGTCACACTGCCCCATCACACTCCCTCCCACCTATCACACTGCCCCCCACCTGGTTTCTACGCAGCACCATATTCTCCCACCCCATTGCCCCAAGATTCCTCCGGTCCAGCCAGCCTGTCTCCTCTGGTGAGGCCTGTTGTGTGAGAACGGTGGAGGGGGAGGGGCGGTGCATTGTGCAGATGGTCATAGGAGAGGTACGGTGGCTGTTGGTGGACCTCCCAGCCAACGGGGGATACCAAAGAGCTGCTGGGTAGCGGGACCGCAAAGGAATATTGTATGTCTGGTGTTGGGGAGAGCCTGATGGTGGAAGACATGGAGAAGTGAGGGAATCCATTGATATACAATACATTGTACTGGGGAACGGGAAGATTTGTGTGAGCAGTGCAGGGCTGTACTGAGGGCTACAGGACTTTCCAGCCACAGTTAGCAGGAATCAGGTAGGTCAGTGTAGGTGTCAGGTAGGTCATTGTAGGTGTCAGGTAGGTCAGTGTAGGAGTCAGGTAGGTCAGTGTAGTCACACCGCCCCCCCCACCTGTCACACTGCCCCCACCTATCAGACTGTCGCCCCCTGACACACTGCCCTCCCACCTGTCACACTGCCACCCACCTGCCACACTGTCCCCCACCTGACACACTGCCCCTTCACCTGTCACACTTCTCTCCCATCTATCACACTCCCCGCCACCTGTCAGACTGCCCCCTCCCCACTTGTCACACTCTCCCCCCATCTGTCACACTGTCTGCCACCTGTCACACTGGCCCCCCACCTGTCACACTGCCCCCACCTGTCACAGTGGCCCCCACCACATGTCACACTGCCCCATCCCACCTGTCACACTCCCCCCTACCTGTCACACTGGCCCCCCCACCTGTCACACTGCCCCCCACCTTTCACACTCCCATCTGTCACACTGTCTGCCACCTGTCACACTGGCCCCCCACCTGTCACACTCCCCCCACCTGTCACACTGTCCCCCACCTGTCACAGTGTCCCTCACCTGTCACACTACCCCTACCTGCCACACTGCCCCATCACACTCCCCCCCACCTATCACACTGCCCCCACCTTTCAAAATGCCCTCCACCTGTCACACTCTCCCCCACCTGTCACACTGGCCCCCACTTGTCACACTTCTCTCCCATCTATCACACTGCCCACCACCTGTCAGACTGCCCCCCCACTTGTCACACTCTCCCCCACCTGTCACACTGGCCCCCATCTGTCACACTCTCCATACCTGTCACACTGACCCCCACCACTTGTCACACTGACCCCTGCCACCTGTCACACTCCCCCCAACCTGTCACACTGGCCCCCCCACCTGTAACACTGCTCCCCACCTTTCACACTCCCATCTGTCACACTGTCTGCCACCTGTCACACTGGCACCCACCTGTCACGCTCCCCCCACCTGTCACAGTGTCCCCCACCTGTCACAGTGTCCCCCACCTGTCACACTCCCCCTACCTGTCACACTGCCCCATCACACTCCCTCCCACCTATCACACTGCCCCCCACCTGCCACAATGCCCCCCACCTGTCACACTCTCCCCCACCTGTCACACTGCCCCCCACCTGTCACCCCCCACTTATCACACTGCCTCCCACCGGTCACACTGCCCCCCACCTGTCACACTCCTCCCCACCTGTCGCACTTTGCTATATAGGGATGTCTCTTTGCTGGATTGGGCTGTCTCTTTGCTAAATTGGGCTGTCTCTTTGCTAGATTGTGATGTATCTTTGCTATATGGGGATGTCTCTTTGCTGAATTTGGCTGTCTTTTTGCTGGATTCAGTTGTCTCTTTGCTAAATGAGGATGTCTCTTTGGGGGAAGGGGATGTCTCTTTCCTGGATTTGGCTCTCCCTTTGTTATATTGGGATGTCTCTTTGCTGCATTGGGCTGTCTCTTTTGGATTGGGCTGTCTCATGTTTAGATGTTTTAATATTTTCTACTGTTTTAAAAAAATAGAAGTTTTATTTATTTTTCTAAATATAATATTTGATTGTGCATCCTGCAGTGTGCCAAAAGGCAAAGCATTTTGTAACACAAAAATTAGCTTGTGCACCCTTAAATGCACCAAACGATTGTGCACCTTGTATAGCACGAAAAGACTGTGCACCTTGGAGAACACCAATAGGCTATGCGCTTAGTAATGCACCAATATGCAAATGGCGATTTTCCTGATGACGCGCACTTGAGCGTGAAATGCATCAAAAATGAGGCTTGACACGCTTGGTACAGGGAGCTCCCCGCCACCATTGAGACAACTGAGATGCACACAGCGCTTCTCGTATCACACACCAGTGACGGACTGGCCCCTGCCTCCTCTCAAAGCTGCGCTGCAACCTGCTGTACTTTACACACGATTTGTAAGTGCTTTAATTTGTAAGAAATTAAAGACTGTATTACACTATCTATGCCCCTTTGTGGCTCATTCATTGTGGAGGCAAACTTTGCAGATTGAGTGGAAGGGAGCTGTGGATACGTATTCAAGAGTTTATTTTGATTGAAGATTTTACTAGCTCATACCATTAATGATTGGAGTGAAGCCCAGGCTAATTCTTGGAAGCAGTAAGAAATGTCTATGTGAGGCTTGACAGAGTATAGCCAACGGAGGAAGGATTGCTTTCATTTTACAAGCCTGGTGGTCACTTTGTGGCCAAAGATATCTGGTGAGCACAATTATATGTCACTTCGGGTGAAGCACTTTTTTGGCAAGAGTTGAAGCACATTGCACTTTAGGAAGCACGGTGTTGGAGCTTATATAGAAGATCCAAATTATTATATTACATTGTTTTATATGATATACATATATTTTTTGTTTTTAGTTTGGACTGTGGACACTTATGCACTTTAATATTGGATTTAGCATATGTTCTACTTGTGCCCTTAATCATTATTTTTTATGCCTTATTAGTTTTTACTAATTTTTGGTGCTGCATTAGAATATTTCAGAGTAATTTTATTGGCGCCAGTTCTCAATTTTTTTAATAATAAAATGTTCAACCTATCCTGTGTTTTTCATTGTGATAAAAGATAAAGAGAATTTGTGTGTCCCCAAAATATTGGTGGATTTCTATCTGATACACATGGATATTCAGTAAGTACTATAACCTGCAATCTGGGGTGTCAGTCATCTTCTGTTTATTGTGAATTAGACGGCATTACGGTAGGATATTGCACTCACTACTACAAATATATACATAGAAGGTCAACGTGTGGGATGAGATGTTAGCAAAAAAAAAAAAACTTAACAGGGGTTCAAATCCCTCAACATTATTGAAAACTAAAACTTATTATAGGTAAGCCCATAATAAGGCTTACCTATAGGTGCAGTGGATATCTCCTAAACATGTACCGTTATACCGATATTCACATTTTTAGAAGCTAGTGAAGTCACTGTCCCCTGCACACTGTGCTCTGAATGGATGGCACACTAGAGTATGCAGTTCATTGAGAGCACTGTACTGCGACCATGACTCCCATGCACATGTTCAGGAGTGATATCATTGTGTCCCGATCATTCAAACGGCCGGAGAGCGTGAACCCTGAAGGAGGACCAGGTGAAGATGTAAGCGCTGACAGCGTGCAATTGTTTTAAGGTAAGTGTCATAATGTGCATACCAGCACATTATAACTTAACTCTCCTGGTGCCCAAATTTTTTGTCTGTATTGTGAGTTTACCTCCACTTTAAGCCTTAACAGAAAAGGTAATCAACAGTGTAACTATATACATTAAGCTTTTGTAAATTCATTGTTATGTGTGAAAAGTCACTACTATATTCTGCTCTGTGAAACGACATAACTGTTTATGTAAAAGGTAACTGGAGAATACCATAAAACCCTGTAGTTACTATAATCCATCTGAATGGCAAGGTATCAGAGCCTGTTTTAAAATGCTGCCACAAGAATGATATTACTCCAAGCAGATCTTGGCTGCAGCCACCTGTTGAAAGTGTTGTGGCCTAAACAGGGCCCATCCTCTCCCCAAAATGTTTAAACTATACAAGTATGGGCGACAAAGTTGGGTTTCCCATCTTAAACAAACTTTACATTTCCTGCCACATTGCCTTGCTTTGTTTTACCCTCCAAAGATTAGTCTTTGAGGCAAAATGTTGTTATAATGCTAGTAAATGCTAGTAAATGGGTCCCATGTTTGTAACATTACCCTTTTTTATTTTTAGAAGTTTCAGAGGACAGGAGTAACATGAACGTTGCTAAATTTGACTGCACTGCAGTATATAAAACTACTAGTAGAACTACATTTATGAAGCCCCCTAGCTCTTGCATGTGACTGGACTTCCCAGCTGGGGCTCTGGAACAAAGTTGTAAACCAGTTCCCAGTCCTGGTGCTCCATGCAGACCCTCTATGTCTGCCATATGTGTGCATGATAGCATGTTGTAGGGGGCCCAACACATTGTACAGTATTTATTTGTAGGTAAGTTGAACACCCAAATAGGGGATTTGTGTATCTTTCCATGTAAATGGTAACTGCTCCCTAAGGCAGTCAAGCAATGGTTTAGGTACTGTCACACCGAGGGCCATATATTTAGATGTGTTTATTTGGAACCTGTATAACTGCATCAAACTCCCTCAGTAGACACAGGAGATTGGGTGTAGACACAAGTGGAGAGGTCACAAATAGAAAGAGGTCGTCCGTGAACAGGGCTCATTTATGGGTGTGTGGAACTCCATCATTGTCGATGTGTTAAAACTGATTTAGGGGACTCAAAACAAGACAGATGATGAGATAGTGAGTCCAGATCTTAAGATAAGATAAGTAGGTGCTTTTTATGCCCCGTACACACGGTCGGACTTTGTTCGGACATTCCGACAACAAAATTCATGGATTTTTTCCGACGGATGTTGGCTCAAACTTGTCTTGCATACACACGGTCACACAAAGTTGTTGGAAAATCCGATCGTTCTAAACGCGGTGACGTAAAACACGTATGTCGGGACTATAAACGGGGCAGTGGCCAATAGCTTTCATCTCTTTATTTATTCTGAGCATGCGTGGCACTTTGTCCGTCGGATTTGTGTACACACGATCGGAATTTCCGACAACGGATTTTGTTGTCGGAAAATTTTATAGCCTGTTCTCAAACTTTGTGTGTCGGAAAATCCGATGGAAAATGTGTGATGGAGCCTACACACGGCCGGAATTTCCGACAACAAGGTCCTATCACACATTTTCCGTCAGAAAATCCGACCGTGTGTACAGGGCATTATTATAGACACTGCAGTGGAGAAACACAACACACACACCGATATTTAGCACTACCAAGCCGAACGTACAAGGAAGTGTCTCTGACTTAAAAACATCAAGTTTAACAATATATACAGTCAGGTCCATAAATATTGGGACATCGAAACAATTCTAATCTTTTTGGCTCTATACACCACCATAATGGATTTGAAATGAAACTAGCAAGATTTGCTTTAACTGCAGACTTTCAGCTTTAAATTAAGGGTATTTACATTTTTTAAGGGAAAGAAGTGGAATGTTATGCAATGGCCAAGTCAATCACCTGACCTGAATCCGATTGAGCATGCATTTCACTTGCTGAAGTCAAAACTGAAGGGCAAATTTCCCAAGAACAAGCAGGAACTGAAGACAGTTGCAGTAGAGGCCTGGCAGGGCATCACCAGGGATGAAACCCAGTGTCTAGTGAGGTCTATGCGTTCCAGACTTCAGGCTGTTATTGACTGCAAAGGATTTGCAACCAAGTAGTAAAAAGTGAAAGTTTGATGGATGATTATTAATCTGTCCCATTACTTTTGGTCCCTTAAAAAGTGGAAGGCACATATACAAACTGTTGTAATTTCTACACCGTTCAGCTGATGTGGATGTAAATACCCTCAAATTAAATCTGAAAGTCTGCAGTTAAAGGACATCTTGTTTGTTTAATTTCAAATCCATTGTGGTGGTGTATAGAGCCAAAAAGATTATTAATGTGTCGATGTCACAATATTTATGGACCTGACTGTATTTTTGGGCAGCTTTGTATTGCTTAAACTCAAAATGAAAGTAAATGGGTACCAGGTGTGTGCCTTTTTTGAACTGTCTTGCCTATGTGAACATATCTAGCAATTGCTCAAATTACTCCATTTTATGGTTGAACTGGATGGACTTGTGTCTTTTTTCAACCTGACTAACTATGTAACTATGTAACTCCTTATGCCTATTAGCATGTGTGATTTGTACAGGTGATTTTCCTCTATAGCCTTGATTGCTAAGTTCAAGCAAAGGCATAACAGTAGTTTACTCATCTTTTGAAATTAACTGTACTTTCTTGCAATGGCTGGCATGTATCCACGTCACGTTACAGCTGTAGCAGTTGTCAGGAACACTTGGTAGGGTTCTTCAAGCTTTGGTCCCAAAGATATTTTCTCATGTTCTTTTACTAGGACCCAATCACCTGGCTGTAAATCATGTGTTCCAGTTACTTGATCTGGATCTGGAATTGAATCAAAACAAACTTGTGCATCGCAGTTAGTTGCTTATATTAGACAATTACATAACAAAACATAATCATTATACATTACAGCAGTCTGATGTGGAAAATACAACCCTGTCTTAGGTGGACCCCCAAACAAAGTCTCATTAAGGCTCAAGTTCTCTAACCTATAACTAGGGATAGTCCTGATGCTGTAAAGAACCAGAGGCAACAGTTCCTGCATTAATTTAGCTAGATTTTCTTTATGATCCCACTATATTTTTCTACCTTCCCTGAACTCTGAGAATGATAGGGGCATGGAAGGCCTGCTCAATTGCCAAGTCTTTGCATACAATTTCCATGATCTGTCCAGTGAAATGTGTTCCCCTGTCACTCTCTATGGTTTCAGGGACTCCAAAGCAGCATACTACTTTGGAAAGGAGCTTCTTTGCTGTTGTCTTGGCATTTGCTTTAGCCACCAGGCTTCTGTTCAGCTTGAAAACATATCTACGCACAACAAAACATATTGATATTGGCCTGATATGGGCAATTGGATGTAATCAATTTGAAGTCTTTGGAAAGGGAATAGTGGCTTGGCCAAATGTCTTTGTGTTACTCTGGTCGGTTTTCCTGGGTTGTTTTTAGCACAGATTATGCATTCCTTAGCAAAGTCTTGACATGCATTTCTGGTGATTAGGGATAAGCCGAACACCCCCCTGTTCGGTTCGCACCAGAACATGCGAACAAGAAAAAAGTTTGCTCGAACACGCGAACACCGTTAAAGTCTATGGGACACGAACATGAATAATCAAAAGTGCTAATTTTAAAGGTTTATATGCAAGTTATTGTCATAAAAAGTGTTTGGGGACGTGGGTCCTGCCCCAGGGGACATGGATCAATGCAAAAAAAAGTTTTAAAAATGGCCGTTTTTTCAGGAGCAGTGATTTTTTTTTTTATATATCTTTATTTATCCAAAACATTTTACACTTTATAACATAACATACAAACACATTCATATCAAAAGTATTTATCTTCAGTACGCTTCAAATCTACATCCACTCTCATACTGACTAACTATTTTAGATTAAACACATAGAAACTCCTATACCATCCCCCATCCACCCATTTATTCTAACCATCCATTCATATGAAGGGGAGGGGAGAAAAAAGAAAAAAAAAAAAAGGGGAAAAATCATCCGGAAATACAATGTCTCCTGTCCCCGGGGGTCTACATATTTCTATCCATCACATAACAGTTGTGAGGAGGCACTATAGTCTACCCATCTAGCCCATATGGCTTGTATGCGTTTTATCTGTTTATTTGAGCCCTCCTCTAGCACTTTTCTCTCCTCTAGAGCCCGCATTTCCGCCATCTCACACTCCCATTCCATCATGGAGGGCGTAATACTACTTTTCCATTTTCTCGCTATGCAAGTACGTGCAGCAGTTAAGAAATATTTTAATGAGTCTCTTTTTATATTTTTTATTGAACCAGGTATCATCGATAATACTGTTATTAGTATATCTGGATATATTTCATTTTCTGTCATAGCCCTATAGATTTCAAAAATCTTTTGCCGGAATGGTAGGATTTTGGGAAAGTAATACCATATATGGGACATAGTCCCTGATGAAGCTTGACATCTCCAACATTCTTCTTCATTTGTTGGGTTCATCCTATGTAAATCTTTCGGGCACTTATACCATCTAGCTAAAATTTTATAATTTCTTTCCTGATGCTTACTGGATACGGATAGTTTATGGGTTACTGCAATGGCTTTTTCCCATTTTTTCCTATGGATCTCTATCCCCAGTTCCTCCTCCCATTTCTTAATATATGATATCGCCTGGTCTTGGCTTTCGTCATTCAAGATTTTATATACCTTAGATAGTACATGTACGGGTCTCTCTTCTTGAGTAAAAATTTTTTCTAGGGCTGTTAAGGGCCTATCCATTCCTGTTTCTTTTACCAGGGATGATACATATCTTTGGAGTAGACCATGTTGCATCCATTCATTTTTGTGGTCCTCTCCCATCATCCCCAACGGGAGCACATTGTTCCCCACCATGGTTTCTATTATCCTTGTATCTTCATGTCTTTTCCATTTGAGAAAGGTTTTTGCTTTTAGTGCCAATGGAAATTCGGGGTTATCAAACAATGGGGTCAATGGCCCTTTAAACGTAGAACCTACTCCCTTTTTAATCATATTATCCCAAGTTTTCATTGTTAAAACTACTAAAGAGGGTATAGCGCCCTCTACCGATCTTTGTTCTCTTTGGATCCATGGTAGGGATTTCAATTTTAATCCTGTGATCTCCTCTTCCAATTTTACCCACTGTTTATTATTCCTATTTTGAAACCAATCTACGATTCTGGTGATCATTATTGCCCTTAAATAACTTGCTATGTCCGGGAGGGCAAGGCCACCATTTTTTTTAGACTTATTTAGTAGCTTTCTATTTAATCTAGGTGTCTTGCCCGCCCAAACAAATTGTCCAATCGCTCTGGTCAGTTTTTTCATAATGCCCGTAGCAGGATATATAGGGATCGCTTGTAGGATGTATAATACTTTGGGAAATATATCCATTTTTACGATATTTATCCTGCCTATCCAGGAGAAAGTGCCCTTTTCATATTGCTGGAGTGTAGGAGCAGTGATTTTAATAATGCTTAAAGTCAAACAATAAAAGTGTAATATCCCTTTAAATTTCGTACCTGGGGGGTGTCTATAGTATGCCTGTAAAGGGGCGCATGTTTCCTGTGTTTAGAACAGTCTGACAGCAAAATGACATTTCAAAGGAAAAAAAGCCATTTAAAACTACCCGCGGCTATTGCATTGCCGACAATACACATAGAAGTTCATTGATAAAAACGGCATGGGAATTCCCCACAGGGCAACCCTGAACCAATTTTTTTTTTTAAAAATGACGTGGGAGTCCCCCTAAATTCCATACCAGGCCCTTTAGGTGTGGTATGGATATTAAGGGGAACCCCGACCAAAATTTAAAAAAAAAAATGACGTGGGGTTCCCCCTAAATTCCATACCAGACCCTTCAGGTCTGGTATGGATTTTAAGGGGAACCCCGCGCCAAAAAAAACAAAAAAAACGGCGTGGAGTCCCCCCAAAAATCCATACCAGACCCTGGCAGGCAGCAGGAAAAGAGGGGGGGACGAGAGTGTGCCCCCCCCTCCTGAACCGTACCAGGCCACATGCCGTCAACATTGGGAGGGTGCTTTGGGGTAGCCCCCCAAAACACCTTGTCCCCATGTTGATGAGGACAAGGGCCTCATCCCCACAACCCTGGCCGGTTATTGTGGGGGTCTGCGGGCGGGGGGCTTATCGGAATCTGGAAGCCCCCTTTAACAAGGGGACCCCCATATCCCGGCCCCCCTGTGTGAAATGGTAAGGGGGTACTTACCCCTACCATTTCACTAAAAAACTGTCAAAAATGTTAAAAATGGCAAGAGACAGTTTTTGACAATTCCTTTATTTAAATGCTTCTTCCTTCATCTTCTTCTTCTTCTGGTTCTTCTGGCTCTTCTGGTTCTTCCTCCGGCGTTCTCGTCCAGCATCTCCTCCGCAGCGTTTTCTATCTTCTTCTCCTCGGGCCGCTCCGCACCCATGGCATGGAGGGAGGCTCCCGCTCTTCTCTTCATCTTCTTCTTCATCCTCTTCTCTTCTTCCTTCTTCTCTTCTTCTCTTCTTCATTTTCTTCTCCGGACCGCTCCGCATCCATGCTGGCATGGAGGGAGGCTCCCGCTGTGTGACGGCGTCTCTTCGTCTGACGGCTCTTAAATAACGGAAGGCGGGGCCACCCGGTGACCCCGCCCCCCTCTGACGCACGGTGACTTGACGGGACTTCCCTGTGATGTCACAGGGAATGCCACAGGGAAGTCCCGTCATTTCCCGTGTGTCAGAGGGGGCGGGGTCACCGGGTGGCCCCGCCCCCGTTATTTAAGAACCGTCAGATGAGGAGACGCCGTCACACAGCGGGAGCCTCCCTCCATGCCAGCATGGATGCGGAGCAGCCCGGAGAAGAAAATGAAGAAGAGAAGAAGAAAGAAGAGAAGAGGATGAAGAAGAAGATGAAGAGAAGAGCGGGAGCCTCCCCTCATGCCACGGGTGCGGAGTGGCCCGAGGAGAAGAAGATAGAAGACGCCGTGGAGGAGATGCTGGATGAGAACGCCAGAGGAAGAAGCAGAAGAGCCAGAAGAACCAGAAGAAGATGAAGGAAGAAAGAAGAAGCATTTAAATAAAGGAATTGTCAAAAACTGTCTCTTGTCATTTTTAAAATTTTTGACAGTTTTTTAGTGAAATGGTAGGGGTAAGTACCCCCTTACCATTTCACACAGGGGGGGGCCGGGATCTGGGGGTTCCCTTGTTAAAGGGGGCTTCCAGATTCCGATAAGCCCCCCGCCCGCAGACCCCCACAACCACCGGCCAGGGTTGTGGGGATGAGGCCCTTGTCCTCATCAACATGGGGACAAGGTGTTTTGGGGGGCTACCCCAAAGCACCCTCCCAATGTTGAGGGTATGTGGCCTGGTACGGTTCAGGGGGGGGCGCACTCTCGCCCCCCCTCTTTTCCTGCGGCCTGCCAGGTTGCGTGCTCGGATAAGGGTCTGGTATGGATTTTTGGGGGGACCCCACGCTGTTTTTTTGGTTTTTTTGGCGCGGGGTTCCCCTTAAAATCCATACCAGACCTGAAGGGTCTGGTATGGAATTTAGGGGGAACCCCACGTCATTTTTTTTATTTTGGCCGAGGTTCCCCTTAATATCCATACCAGACCTGAAGGGCCTGGTATGGAATTTAGGGGGACTCCCACGTCATTTTTTTTTTTAAATTTTGGTTCGGGGTTGCCCTGTGGGGAATTCCCATGCCGTTTTTATCAATGAACTTCTATGTGTATTGTCGGCAATGCAATAGCCGCGGGTAGTTTTAAATGGCTTTTTTTCCTTCGAAATGTCATTTTGCTGTCAGACTGTTCTAAACACAGGAAACATGCGCCCCTTTACAGGCATACTATAGACACCCCCCAGGTACGAAATTTAAAGGGATATTACACTTTTATTGTTTGACTTTAAGCATTATTAAAATCACTGCTCCTGAAAAAACGGCCGTTTTTAAAACTTTTTTTTGCATTGATCCATGTCCCCTGGGGCAGGACCCAGGTCCCCAAACACTTTTTATGACAATAACTTGCATATAAGCCTTTAAAATTAGCACTTTTGATTTCTCCCATAGACTTTTAAAGGGTGTTCCGCGGCATTTGAATTTGCCGCGAACACCCCAAATTGTTCGCTGTTCGGCAAACTTGCGAACAGCCAATGTTCGAGTCGAACATGAGTTCAACTCGAACTCGAAGCTCATCCCTACTGGTGATCGAATAAACCATCCAGCCTTGCTTATGTTTCTCTCCATTGCCTTAGGGCCTACATGACTCGGGCCATGGGCTAGTTGCATGATCATCTTCTCCATTTGAGGTGGGACACATATTCCATTTTCCTTGCACAAGAGTCCTTCTTGGTTCTTCTTTGCTCAGTCCCTTTCCATGATTTCATTCTAATCATCAGGTGCAGATTCTTGCAATTTCTTAATCAGTTCTTTTATTTTGAGCATTTGTTCTCTTCTTTTTTTTTTTATAATCAAAATTTTTTTATTTTCTGTTATACTTTTCACAATTCACAATTAAACATCCTTAATTTCATATTTTACAATAATTACGCAGGATTAACATATTAAACATTAATAAGAGACCAATTGGTAACATCGTTCTCTTACAACTGACCCTATCCCCTCCCCAAAAAAAAAAAAAAAAAAAAAAAGGGGGGGATGAAAAAACCGCTGTCTGTCTCAACCCCCTCCCTCCCCCGACATATGTACGACAACCAAATATATCCTGTGATTGATGAGATTCCCAATATTTGTGCGTATCGGTCTGTGTATCCAATTCCACATTGACACCCCCACCCCCTACAACCAACACATTAAAACAAGCCTAAAACATACCAAAAAAAAAAAAAGGGGAAAACCCCCAGCCCCGTCCATACATTCCCCGTGTTTATTATTGTTATTCCGTAATTGTTCCTCACTTCTAAGAAAAAAGAAAACCCACCACACCTGTACATACCCTGTGGTTATTGTTAATTATCCCATAATTATATTTATTGGCCAGTCATGACCTAGTTCCTCACTTCTATTAAGTAATTTATTTAAAGTGATCCAATTAATCCTAAAATACCTTCATGTGTTACCCCCATTGTGTAAGAGGCCACTAACGGCCATATTAAATATAACATCTATAAAAAAAAAAAAAAAAGGAAAGAAAAAGAAAAAAAAAAGACCCTAGGTGATTAGCATAATTCCCATTGATTGTGTGTTTCAATCTTCATATCCCCTTCCTTAGTGACGTTCCCTCCACCATGCGCTTACAAACCAGCACATTAAACAACAATAGGAAAAAAAAAAAAAAACAAGAAAATTCACCTTGCCACCTCCCTCCCCCTTTTCACCAAATCAGGTATCTCATTATACGGGTAAAAGGGACAGGGAGGGGGGGGGGGAGAGACAGCAGTCTAAACAAAAGTAAATAAAAAAAAATAAAAATAAAAATAAAAAAAACCCAATTCCTTCCTTTTCCTCCCTGGCTAAACCCCTATGCAACTAATCCAAGGTATTTATATGGCCCTTGCTCCCTGCACCTTCTCGTTTCATATTTCCCTCTTAATCTATTGCCTGTACACACTGTATCCAGCCTGCCCATATGTCCTCAAATTCCCCTTTTTTGTCTTTAACTACATGAATCCATCTTTCCGCTTCCATTGTCCGGTTGACCTCCCTTTTCCAATCCTCTAATGTTGGGCAGGTAATCTGCTTCCAGAATCTTGGAATTAATACTTTGGCTGCATTTAATAAATGTGGTGTAATGCTCCTCCTATAGGCCTTGATTGTGCCAGTTGTTCCATAAAATAAGAAGTCCAAAGGTGTACACTCTATAGATCTAGGGGCTAACCTCTTGATCCATGGTGCAACTGCATCCCAGAATTCCTTAATCCTGGGGCATTCCCACCACAGATGAAGAAATGTACCCCTTTGCTCGCACCCTCTCCAGCATCGGGCATCTGCTGTTGGATATATCCTATTTAATCTTGCTGGTGTCCTATACCACCTTGTCAAAAATTTATAGGCCATTTCCTGAGAATACGAGCATATGGATGTTGAATAAGTTGATTGGATCATTTTTTTAATTTGTTTGTCTGATAGTACTTTATTTAGTTCTCTTTCCCATTCCCTGACAAAGTATGGGATTGCTTTCTTTTGGGTACTAAGTATCAGGCTGTACATCTGGGACAACATATGTCTGCCTTCCCCCAGGTGTACACACCGGCTCTCAAACCTAGTTATTGTATTTAATGGTCTCAGAAGGGGTTTAATTTTTTTGAAAAAACTTTTTATTTGATTGTATCTCCATCCTGTTATAGATATATTCCCTAGTGCTGTAACCAGCTCTGAATAAGTTGCTAAGGTCCCCCGTGGGGAAAACTTGCCACAGGTGACATCTCCATCCCTCCCCCATGCCCCCAGGAATCCTCCTCCCTCCCCCGGTGGGAACCATGGGAAACCCTCCAGTGGAGCTAAGGGGGACACCCGGGGGGGGTACTCTCCTGTTTTATTTAGATTATCCCATGTTATCAGTGCGTTCCAGGTCAGGGGGGATGTCCATTTCGAGAGTCCTCTTTCCATATTCGGAATCCAGGGAGCTCCTGCCAGGTTCCTCCCCGCTATAGCTTTCTCTAATGGGACCCACATTTTACTAGGGGAATCATGACACCAATTCAAAATACGGACCAGCGACATTGCCTTATAGTATGTTGATATATCAGGAAGGCCCAATCCTCCTTCAGCCTTACTTCTACACAGGATGTCATATGTCAGCCTTGGTCTTTTATTATTCCACACAAATGCTGTAAAAGCCTTCCGTATCTGTTTAAAAAAGATTCCTGGTAACTTAATCGGAACTGTGTGTAACATGTAAATAATTCTAGGTAGTATACACATCTTAATGGCACTCACTCTTCCAAACCATGTTAAATATTGTCCTGTCCATTTCTTTAAGTCCTCCCTTAACCCGGCTATTAGGGGAGTATAATTAAGATCATACAACATTTTTTGATCTGAGGTGACATGAATCCCTAAGTAAAACAGTGAATCTTTCTTCCACACAAAGGGGTATTCCCTCTTCAATATCTCTGCCATCTCTTGAGGGACATGACTGGGAAGAAGTATTGATTTTTCATAATTGATTTTAAAATTAGATAGCCTACCATATTTACCTACTTCCTGCATGAGTGACACTAGGGAAGTCTTAGGTGCTGAGAGGTAAAACAGCAGATCATCAGCATAGGCTGATACCTTATGCTCCACGCCCCCCACGCTTATTCCCCTTATCTCCCCATTACCTCTAATCTTACAGAGAAATGGTTCTAACATTATGGCAAATATTAGCGGGGAAAGTGGGCCCCCCTGCCTTGTTCCGTTTCGTATGTTGAGATAGTCCGAGATTGTACCATTCACTTTAACTCTTGCTCTTGGATCTGCGTAAAGGGCCATTATCCATCCCATCATACGGTCACCTAGACCCACTCCCTTCAGAACTTCTTTCATAAAGCCCCAATTCACCCTATCGAAGGCTTTTTCTGCGTCCATCGATAGTACGAGCATTTGTTCTCTTCTATTTCTTCAATCTGTTACAGGCTTCTTATTCCTTTGCAAAATCAGTGATTAGGGTCATGATTGCTTCCATTGGTGTTTCAGCAGTCTTTCTGGCAGTAGGATCAGTCAATTGGTTTCCTTTTTCTTCCATGGGTCGTCCTCCAGTATGTGCCTTGACCTTCAGGGTGGCTACTTCCTTTGGGAGGGTGATTGCTTCAAAAAGTTCTTGAACATATTTCCAGTTTTGAATTGGTTCTCTTTCAGCAGTTGTGAATCTTCTGTTCTTCCTTATGGGTCCATAATCATGGACTACTTCGAGAGCATACTTGCTATCAGTGTAGATGTTGACTGATCCTTTGCGGCCTAACAGACTCTGGTGAGTGCTACCATTTTGGCAACCTGCGCTGAAAGTGATGAAGGGAGTAGTTGGGTCTCAATCAATTCCTCCAATGTTTTTACGGCATATGCCATTCTTGGGTACTCCATCTTTGTACAGGCGTGAACCTTCTGCAAACAGGATCAGATCAGAACTTTCAAGAGGTGTGTACTTTACTGTGGAGATTTGCTGCATTTCTTCTTCCATAAGTTTTAAGCAGATGTGGTTACCTTCCTCTTCGAGGTCTTCTTCTCTCTCTTGAAAAAAGCTGGCAGGATTGATTGTAGTACATCTTTTCACTTCTATTACTCCTAATTCAAGCAGGATTGCTTCATACTTGCTCAGCCTTGCTGATGACAAATGTTTTGTCCTTGCTCTTTTCAAGATTTCATTTGCATATTTCTTCATAACATCCATTCTAAAACATATCTTCCCTTTTGTACAGCACCACTGGCACAGGTTGCAGCTGCAGTTTTCTTTCTGTGTTCTTGCCACAACATGGATCTTGGTGCATCCACCAACCGGATCTATTTCATACATGGTTTGAAAGGGTTTGCGGTCAACAGGGCAGGATGAGGAGGTTTCACACCATTTAAAAATGCAGGATATACAGCAAATGTGACAACATACTTCTGGAAAGCCAGCCTCCAGGGAAACACTGTTCAGACAAATTGGACACCTCTCTGTTGAACTTAATGCTAAAGTACTAGCACCAGTCCCATCTTTGCCTTTGTTACCATCTTTTTCTTCATGTTGCTGGTCTCCAGCATCAGATGAGCATAAACACTTGCTCCTTCAAATAGGAAAGTAAAGAGTTCTTGGCTCCCTCATCCAAGGGGACACTGAAGAAAACATTTACCAGTCCTATTACGGGTGTACACCCGTGTTCCTGTAGGTATGTCATTGAGCAAAGTACTGGGATTTGTGGCAACAGGAGTGCCTTCCTCGAAGGTTTGATTGATGGCCCTTAAATTGTGTACCACTCAATAAACTGGCTTTTCTCCTTTTTGACCTTTTTTTTTTTTTTTTTACAGGAAACAATGGCGTCTGTGCTTTACTTTCTGTTTTCTTTATGACACCTGCTTCAAGTAATTCTTTTATTAGTACTCGTACACCAGCGAGTTGATCTGGTGACAAGTGAATACTGTGGTATGCGTGGGATTTGAGCTCCTGCTTTACTTTTGACTTTAACCGGAGGGACTTGTAGACATCCTACATCATATTTTTCCCTTGGCCCAGAGAATATCAGGTATTTGAGCAACAATTTCAGGTGGAATATTACCTCCAATCTCTTGCTCTAATTCAGTTTCTGTCAATCCACATATAATTTCTTCATTTAATTCTCCAACATGTACTTCTACTCCGTTGGGTGTATACTGTACACAGGCTTGTAAGTAACTCAGTAGATCTCTTCCCAATAGGTTGCATGGTACAGTGTCAGAGACAAGCAGCTTATGAAACATATTGTGGCTTCCAATTCCAATTTGTATGGGGGGCGTTTCCTTGAGAGGAGTAGATTTCCCTCACACTCCAACTGCTAGTGGCCCAGATATAAGGGGGAATGTCTTTTTGTAGGCGGACTTTTGAATTATAGTTCCAGCAGAGCCAAAATCGACTAAGCATTTCCTGATCTGTTAGTTGTGGAAAGCGTAATGTTACAAAAGCGTCTTTACCATCCGTCTCAGAGATGCACAAATTAACTTCTGTGTGCTCAAAAAGTTCATGCTGCTTTACTAAAATATTTATCATCATCTCCTTCTTTCTTCTACTACGTCTGTCAGGCAATCTGCATTTTCTGGTTTCTGAGAAACAGCTCCTTGACCATCATTTTGGGCTATAAAAGCATCAAGTCAGTTGTATTCTCTTTTCTCTCCTCTCCCTGGGCTTCAATGCTACTGCACACTTCTCTTAGCAAAGCCCATTCAAATTCTTGTTTCCTTATGGCAGTAATATTAGTGCGGTCAGCCAGATACACTCCTACTGTCTCTGCCATGGTCTGGACACGTTTAAAGTAATCAAAAACATCCTCAGCCTTTTCTTGTCTCACATCCATCAAGCCACTTGATAATAATTCTACAACATTCTGTCCACTTTCTTCTAGTGCAATTCACTTTCATGTTTCCTATCTACTTCTTTAAACCATCAATAACCTTCTGATTTCTCTCTTCTGTATTGTTCAATTTTCTCATTTACAATTTTCTACTGTACTTAGATTTTAAAAAATCTCTGGCTTCAGACGGGCACAATCTTTTTAAGAAAATATCTGCAAACCGCCTGTTTCTCTTTTCTACAAATACACAATTTTTAAACAGGAATGTGAAGGGGGAGGTGTACTTCACTCCTTTCTGAAACACAAAGGGAGGGTGAGGAATCTGCAAGCAGGCTTCTCTCATGCCCAAAATTATTTCTCACGCTTATTATTCAACTCAGCGATACATAGCTATCTTTTCTGCTTCTCAAACATTTGTTAAACATTTGCATTGCCTGATCTAATTCTCTTTTGCTAGACCCATCAGTGATATGCATTATAAAAACTTTCACAGGCTCATAATTAGTTAAAGTTTCATCATATTTCATACTTTCAAAAATCCAATATTGTACACATTTAATCACCTTGTACAACTCTGTCAATCTGCCACAACATTTAACATACACAGAAACCCAAATTGATCATAACTCCTTCTGGTATTAGATCAGCTCTGTTTTGTCTTGGTGTAATTTCTTAACCACTGTCCATATCTTTCTGTTTGTCATGTCAGTCATAGAACTTACTTGTGCCACACCTACCTTTCCTGGCTTGAAAGGTCAATGGGAGCGCCGTACTCCCAATCTAGAGTCCTTACTCTCGAGCCTCTAACAATTTGTGGGTCGTCACCCAAAAATTGTATTCATATATATTTTTCTCCGGGCTACACACAGTAGCCGTCAAATGGCACTTATTACACTTGGCCACACAGGCCTGTACACTTGCCACATAGGCATTACTCACCACACAGGCTCACTACTACAGTCCTCTGGTCAGACCTTCTCACAAGTCTCATAAATCTATTGACAGCCCAAGTATAGAAATAAAACATCAACACTGATAATTATTATCGGCTCTATTACAGTATTTCTGCAACAGGTAAAGTAAAGGAGTTATTTGGGTCAAACTATGTAACATCAACATTACTCTAATTTACACTTAATTTTACCTTAATCTCACCATCCCATCAACAGCATAAGACTCTTTCAGCCAATGGACCCCAGACACCGACTAATTACTCTCCACAGAGAGCAGAATAAGTAAGAATAACAGTTTATTACAGTGGCCACTTGTCTGCTCAGCGTGAGTTTTGTGTCTCTTGTTTAACCACTAGCCTACCGCCCACCGTCATATGACGGCTGGACGGTAAGCCTATTGTTCTGAGTGGGCGTCATATGACGTCCTCGCCCTCCCGAGCCACTAGGGGGCGCGCGCGCCGCCGGCGGCGCGCACGCGCGCCCGCTGCGTCACTCGGGACCCGGTGCGCGTGCCCGGCGGCCGCGATGTCCGCCGGGCACCGGCGATTGCCGGGTAACAGAGCAGGAGCGTGGATCTGTGAATGTAAACACAGATCCACGTCCTGTCAGAGAGGAGAGGAGACCGATGGTGTGTCCCTTGTACATAGGGACACCGATCGATCACCTCCCCCAGTCAGTCCCCTCCCCCCACAGTTAGAATCACCTCCTTAGGTCATACATTAACCCCTCGATCGCCCCCTAGTGTTAACCCCTTCCCTGCCAGTCACATTTACACAGTAATCAATGCAATTTTATAGCATTGATCGCTGTATAAATGTGAATGGTCCCAAAAATGTGTCAAAAGTGTCCGATGTGTCCGCCGCAATATCGTAGTCACAATAAAAATTGCAGATCGCCGCCATTACTAGTAAAAAATAAATAAATAATAAAAATGCTATAAATCTATCCCGTATTTTGTAGACGCTATAACTTTTGCGCAAACCAATCAATATACGCTTATCGCAATTTTTTTTTACCAAAAATATGTAGAAGAATACGTATCGGCCTAAACTGAGGAAAAAATTTGTTAAAAAAAAAAAAAAATGGATATTTATTATAGCAAAAAGTAAAAAATATTGTGTTTTTTCAAAATTGTCCCTCTTTTGTTTATAGCGCAATAAATAAAAACCGCAGAGGTGATCAAATACCACCAAAAGAAAGCTCTATTTGTGGGGAAAAAAATGCAAAAAATTTAATTAAGGTGCAGTGTAACATGACCGCGCAATTGTCATTCAAAGTGCGACAGCGCTGAAAACTGAAAAATGGCTTGGGCAGGAAGGGGGTGTAAGTGCCCTGTATTGAGGTGGTTAATAATAATAATATAAAAGGTAAACAGTAAACGTAGACAAAACATAGCCAGAGTTCAGAAACTGGAACGGATAGTCAGTAGACGTGTGCGCCATCAATAAATTTGTTTTGTTTCGTTCTGTTCCGTTTCGTATTAAAATTAATTCATAATTCGTGTCTGAAATTCAAGACAGATTCATACGAAATACAAATTTTCTTCAGGTTTGTAAACTTTTCGTAACAATAACAAAAGTTTGTTATGATAAATGTATCAATATGAGGGGCGCCCACCATCCCTATGCTGTGCTGACTTCCTGGGCTTTTAACTTTTAGGTTCATAAACTTTTTGTAACAATAATGAAAGTTCGTTATGATAAATTTATCATTATGAGGGGCTCCCACCATCCCTGTGCTGTGCTGATTTTCTAGGTTTTTAACTTTTAGGTTCATTAACTTTTTGTAACAAATAACGAAAGTTTGTTATGATAAAGTTATCATTATGAGGGGCTCCCACCATCCCTGTGCTGTGCTGACTTCCTGGGGGTTTTTAACTTTTAGGTTTGTTAACTTTTCGTAAAAATAACGAAAGTTCATTATGGTAAATTTATTAGAAGTTCGTAAACGAAATTCCGTATTTCGTCCAAAATTCGTATGCATAAAAATTTGTATTTCGGATCCTCACGAATGTACGAATTTCTGGAAATTCATACGAATTGCCGATTCATACGACACTAATCGCACTTGCCTAATAGTCAGAGAAACCAAAACATCAGGGAGCCAGAGAGGAGCGTAGTAGAACAGCAAGCAGGAGCTGGAGCCAGAAGGAATGTCAGCCAAGCAAGTCTTTAACAGGAACACAGCAGAGCGTCTCTAGAGATGTGACCAAGGCGAAGGCAGAGATCATCTGGACTGGACGGCTTAAGTAGGCAGGACTGACGAGCAGGATATCATCAACAGGTGAGTCACTGGGGAGAGATAGGAGCTGGCAATTAGCTGACAGCTGAGCGACCAGCTTTGAGAAGGAAGGGCTGAGCCCAGCCGTGACACATGAACATAAAGGTGGCGGGATCATCCTTCAAGACTATGAAGATTACATCAAGGAATCTTTAAGACTATTGTCCAACAAGTTCACCTATTCTAAACTTCTAAAGGACCCCATCCACAATTACAAACAAGAACTTCTCTGTCTAGTAAATAAGGAGTATAACAAACCTATCATCACTAAAAAATGAGAAACTATTTTTACATCAGGACTTCTATAGCGCACCTTACTTTTACTATCTGTTGAAAGTGCACTAGAACCTGGGTATTCCCCCTGGTTGTCCCATAGTGGCCTCAAAAGATAGTCTAACTGATGGACTGTCAGACTACCTAGATTATTTTTTTCAACCAATAGTCTCCTCATTACCTGCATACATCAAGGATACAGGCCGCATTCTGGAGATCTTGAGGAGCAACACCTGGCAGGAAGGGGACAGTTGGGTTTTACTAGATGTGTCATCTATTTACACCTCTATCCCACATCAGATTGACCTCTTAGCCCTCCAGTACTTTCTAGAGAAGGACAACAAGCTGAATAGTTCCCAGGCTGCCTTTTTGGTGGAAGAGGACAACTTTCTCTTGCACCCTGATTATTTAATTTTACAAGATACATTCTACCTCAAGATTATGGGCACAGCTATGGGAGCCAACTTTGCCACATTTATGCCAACATCTTCACAGGCTACTGGGAGGAACAATTCATTTGGCACAACAACCCCTTTGTCTGGCTCTTGGTGTTTTTTGGCCGCTATATAGATAACATCTTCGTTATCTGGTAGGGGGATACCAGTTCAATTGAAAATTTCATCCAGTATTGCTACAAAAAACCATCTGGCATAGGGTTTACCTCAGCGATAAATAAAACATGTTATATATGTTATATACAGTATGATATATATATATATATATCTATATATAGATATATATATATATATATATATATAGATATATATATATATATTGATATATATATATATATATCTATATATATATATAGATATATATATATATATATATCTATATATATATATATATATATATATATATATATATATATAGATATATATCTATATATATATAGATTTTGTAAAGGCTGTAATGTTTTGTTACATTACAGCCTTTACAGCCTATTTTTTTTAAACCTGAATTATATATGATGGATCAGAATACAATAGTCTAAGTTGGTGAAGTAAAATTAGAAAAATATATACATAAAACTATTTTTCAGAAATAAAAAAATTATAATTGGCATGTGCGTATGTGTTATGAAGCCCATAAAAAACTCTGGTGCAACCAATTACCTTCAGAAGTAACATAATTAGTGAAATGATGTCCACCTGTGTGCAATCTAAATGTCACATGATCTGCCATTACATATACGCACCTTTTTGAAAGGCCTCAGATGCTGCAACACCTAAGCAAGAGGCACCACTAACCAAACACTGCCATGAAGACCAAGGAACTCTCCAAACAAGTAAGGGACAATGTTGTTGAGAAGTACAAGTCAGGGTTAGGTTATAAAAAAATATCCAAATCTTTGATGATCCCTAGGAGCACCATCAAATCTATCATAACCAAATGGAAAGAACATGGCACAACAGCAAACGTGCCAAGAGATGGCCGCACACCAAAACTCACTGAGCGGGCAAGGAGGGCATTAATCAGAAAGGCAGCACAGAGACCTAAGGTAACCCTGGAGGAGCTGCAGAGTTCCACAGCAGAGACTGGAGTATCTGTACATAGGACAACAATAAGCTGTACGCTCCATAGAGTTGGGCTTTGTGGCAGAGTGGCCATTACTTTCAGCAAAAAACAAAATGGCACATTTTGAGTTTTGTGAAAAGGAATGTGGGAGACTCCCAAAATGTATGGAGGAAGGTGCTCTGGTCTGATGAGACTAAAATTGAACTATTTGGCCATCAAAGAAAACGCTATGTCTGGCGCAAACCCAACACATCACATCACCTAAAGAACACCATCCCCACAGTAAAACGTGATGGTGGCAGCATCTGTGGGGATGTTTTTCAGCAGTCGGGACTGGGAAACTGGTCAGAGTTGAGGCAAAGATGGATGGTGATAAATATAGAGATATTCTTGAACAAAACCTGTACCACTCTGTGTGTGATTTGAGGCTAGGACGGAGGTTCACCTTCCAGCAGGACAATGACCCCAAACACACTGCTAAAGCAACAATTGAGTGGTTTAAGGGGAAACATGTAAATGTGTTGGAATGGCCTAATCAAAGCCCAGACCTCAATCCAATAGAAAATCTGTAGTAAGACTTAAAGATTGCTGTTCACAGGCGCAAACCATCCAACTTGAAGGGGCTGGAGCAGTTTTGCAAGGAGGAATGGGCAAAAATCCCAGTGGTAAGATATGGCAAGCTTGGAGCTGTGATAGCTCTACAAAATATTGACTTTAGGGGGGGGGGGGGGGGTGAATAGTTATGCACATTGATTTTTTCTGTTATTTTGTCCTATTTGTTGTTTGCTTCACAATCAAAAAAAATAAAAATCTTCAAAGTTGTGGGCATGTTCTGTAAATTAAATGATGCAAATCCTCAAACAATCCATGTTAATTCCAGGTTGTGAGGCAACAAAACACGAAAAATGCCAAGGGGGGGGGGGGTGAATACTTTTGCAAGACACTGTATACACACACTGTTTATTTTAGATATATTTTATTATTGACTTATATATATTTTGTACATGAATATTATCTATTTACACTTTATTGTTTTTAATGTGTTTGCTCCCGGAGTTTTAGCTTGTGTATTTGACCTTTGTATCTGCTATATACTTCTATTATGTTGCTCCTTGTAAGCAGGGAACCTGCACACTCACATCAGGTGAGTAAAATCACTCATCAATCAACAGGTCTTATCTTGAGAAAAGGGGGATCTCCCAGGAAACACTTCCAGTATGGACACATGTCACCACCCAGATAGCAAGGATAACTTGCCACAAATTTGTATTTGTTTGCAGAATAATTGCAAAGACAGTTGATCTAGAGTCATGCAATGCAAACTAACTGCAATTGTGCAACAAACCTGTGAAGCCTGGCAAGTCTAGCAATAGCTTAGCAAGTCATTTTCAAACTTGCAGCACAATTGCTTGCTATCTTGGCAGGCAGATGATGACATCCCAGAGGTCGAGCTTTACAAGTGTCAGAGCCAAAACAGGCTTATGTCAATGGCTTCTAGCAAGAGAGCAGTGCAGCTAACTCTGCAGTCCCAGCTGGTCACATAAAACATGTTTTGCCTTAATGCATAGAAGAATGCAGTTTGTATATGCATATCATATCACCTACTACACAGATAGTAGCTCTGAGGCCCCTTTCACACTTGTGCGACTTGTCCTGTGACTTGGGACTGCAAAGTTGCATGACAAGTCGTACCCCATCATTTCCAATGAGTATCATTCATATCTGTGCAACTTCATGTCGCAGGGACTTCAAAGTAGTCCCTGCACTACTTTGGTCCGACGTTAATGCAACTTGAGGTCTATAGACCTCTAGATTACACAGGCATTGCTTCAAGTTGCGTCACAGTCATGTCAAAATTGCGTCAAAGTTGCGTCAAAAATCGCAGCAAAATCGTACAACTTTCAGGTTGCACAAGTGTGAAAGGGGCCTTAGGTGTCTGCCCTTTCACAAACAGCACACATCTTGTCTACCTATGCCTTTAATTTTCATTTATTTAACCGCTTCAGCCACGGAAGATTTGGCTGCTGAATGATCAGGCCGTTTTTTGCGATTCGGCACTGCGTCATTTTAACTGACAAGTGCGCAGTCGTGCTGCGCTGCACCCTAACAAAATTGATGTCCTTTTTTCCTCACAAATAGAGCTTTCTTTTGGTGGTATTTGATCATCTCTGCGGCTTTTATTTTTTGCGCTATAAACAAAAAAGTGAGCGACAATTTTGAAAAAAACACAATATTTTGTACTTTTTGCTATAATAAATATCCCCATTTTTTTAAAAAAAAGCTCATTTTTAGTCATTTTAGGCCGATATGTATTCTTCTACATATTTTTGTTAATAAAAAATGCAAAAGGCGTTTATTGATTGGTTTGCGCAAAAGTTATAGCGTCTACAAAATAAGGGATAATTATAAATGGGTAATCTGAATTAATAAACCGCCCTTAATTCAAAACTGCCCCCACTGCGCTAATGGATAGAGTGTGAAACAATAAGGAGTGAGATCCAGTGAATGGCACACTTAATGTGCAAAAAAATCAAAACTTAGTGAAAAGTATAAAGCGAGCGGCCCCTTTAAATGACTGCAAAGCTTAAATGTTATCTGATCTCATATATCCACATACCCAAAGGAACCTTCTCCTAGATACATAGAGCAAATAAGAGGCGCTCATATCCCCAGTGCTAGAAATCATATGTGCTACAATTCCATCAAATGATAACTACATTTGGGTGCATAAATTCATACGTGAAATGAATGGTGTATAAAACTCTAATTAAACCATACATGGATTAATCCTATGTGAAAGTGAAATAAACTGTGACAACAGAATAATTCTTAAAGTAATCAAGTGGCAAAAAAGTGCAGTAAAAATAAACATGAAAAAATTCAGTCCTTAAATATCTTGTGACAAAAAATGCGTGATTTAGTTTGTGACAAAAAAATCCACATAGATCTTCTATAGTGCAGTGATCTTGATAGTGTTAAACTCCACGTGTCTTTCACCTCACCAACGTGAAAACGTGAATCCACTCCCAATAGAATCTCACTCACCGAATGATTTTGCCAGCACTCTCATGCACGGCAAAAAACGCTTATGAACCATTTTAAGCTTTTTATATATAGGTTTTAATTTTGGCCATCATATATTGGGAATTAGTCCTAAACAGTGGGGGGAGAGAGATGGCCTAGTTTTGAGCAACATCATTAAACAATATCCTTGTTGAAGGGGTGAAATTTATAGGAGCTCAATATACTGTCGCTCCCCCTTGGTTAAATATGTAAGGAATACTTATATTGGTATTAGCTTTTTTACATACGTCCAGATGTAGAGATGACACGGTCTAATAACCAGTGTATTAATAGATATGGAGTTTTAGTGAAGTTTTACTTAACTAAACAGATTCTCGCCATGTTATTAAGCCCTAGGTAAACTGGGAATGAGGGGACATCCGTTGGATTTTTATAATGATTTTTTTAATATTTTAGTACATTCACATTTTATTTAAAATGATTTTATTTAATATGTGATTTATTGTGGATATATGTTTTTTTGGCACATGATTTTGTTGTTCATAATGTGTATCCAGAGGTTTGCTGTTCCAGCAATTGGAGTGCAAGCTTTAAATTCAGGGAATTACAAACCGGTATATTTGTTATGAGACATTGGTTTGAAATAAGGGTATACTTCAGATGTGATCGTATCCGCAATGATGTGGTCACCTGTAGTGTTATATAGAGTGCAATTGGGTTGAGCCATCCATATGAGGTCTATGTTGTAATCAGTCCATAGCTAAGTAAAGGCAAACTGCATCCCTATACAGCGGCGCGCCAGAGTCTCTGATCTATTATCGGAGCGGGGACACGAGTTGTGCGCATGCAGACTCACTGACCTATGGGAAGCTAGTGAGGAGGAGATTTAAGGGATGATGGGCAGCCTATTCAGCCAATCCCATGAATAAGTCTAATCTATGATGAAACATGTCGGGGGCGTGGCTGTGAGATGTGACGAGCAACGCTGAGAGCCGCACTAGAGGAAGGAGAGTTTTGTTTGTATGGCACGCTACGAAGGGGGGTGAGAGAGACCGTGAGTCCTTGCATCAGTACACCTCGGGTCCGCCGTGACCATTTGTTGTTTTGAGTTATCCACTGAATTTGAAGTTGCTGTGAACTACACTGGTTTTACTGCTGGCTTATATCTTTTAAAATGTGAGTGCTTTTATTGAAGATTGTAGTGGTTTTAAATAAACTTGCCGTGCTGGTTTACACTATGTGAGTTCTTCAAATTCTTTTACATGTGGATTGATCCAAAACACTGTGGAATAATTACATATCGGATCACTCTGGAGTGTGGTTCATAATTTCACCCCTTCAGCAAGGATATTGTTTAATGATGTTGCTCAAAACTAGGCCATCTCTCTCCCCCCACTGTTTAGGACTAATTCCCAAAATATGATGGCCAAAATTAAAACCTATATATAAAAAGCTTAAAATGGTTCATAAGTGTTTTTTGCCGTGCATGAGAGTGCTGGCAAAATCATTCGGTGAGTGAGATTCTATTGGGAGTGGATTCACGTTTTCACGTTGGTGAGGTGAAAGACACGTGGAGTTTAACACTATCAAGATCACTGCACTATAGAAGATCTATGTGGATTTTTTTGTCACAAACTAAATCACGCATTTTTTGTCACAAGATATTTAAGGACTGAATTTTTTCATGTTTATTTTTACTGCACTTTTTTGCCACTTGATTAATTTAAGAATTATTCTGTTGTCACAGTTTATTTCACTTTCACATAGGATTAATCCATGTATGGTTTAATTAGAGTTTTATACACCATTCATTTCACGTATGAATTTATGCACCCAAATGTAGTTATCATTTGATGGAATTGTAGCACATATGATTTCTAGCACTGGGGATATGAGCGCCTCTTATTTGCTCTTATGTATCTAGGAGAAGGTTTCTTTGGGTATGTGGATATATGAGATCAGATAACATTTAAAATAAGGGATAGATTTATAGCATTTTTATTATTACTTTTTTTTTTTCTAGTAATGGCGGCGATCTGCGATTTTTATCGGGACTTCACAAATTGCAGCACCAGGCACATCAACATTGTGTCTGGCTGGTTGGTGCTCTGGCAATCCGTTTTTAAACATTCTGGGTTATCAGGGGAATCCTCTGATTTTTACGTGACTTTATTGCTACACCCCATTTCTGCTTGTCTTTTCAGTTGATAATTACAATTCTACAATCTAATATTAAATTTGTAAAAACAAAACTAATAATAAGGATAGAAATATAAAAAAGTCAATGTTTACTCAGTTTGATAGTCATTGGTTTTCATTTCACTGCACGCTCTTTAATCTTTGGCCGTAGAAAAGGGCCTAAAGATCTCTATGGTGATAATTAAATTATGTTAGCTGGTTACATGATTTCTGAGCAGAGGTAATTAGGATAGTTAGGCAAATATCTGCAAGAAAAGGTCAAAGGACTGGATGATATATAAAAATCAAGCTTTTAAGTCAGCCTTGCCTATATAATTCAAAAGTTGATTAGATTTCTGTTTAAATCAAAGTATTTGCTGTAATGTGAACTCAGTGAAGTGAACTACAGCTTCATTAATGATGCCCATTTGTGTATGTTTGATGTACCTACCACATGAGATCGACCCTGACCGTGTACGTAAATATGTGCCAGTGGTTTACACTATAAAGTATTCTGAGTAAACAGATAGAAAATAGTTTTTTTTTTTTTTTTACATTAGAAACATATTCTAGGTATATTGCTGCAACACTTTTGCTTTCACATTCCGGCTACTTAAATAAATTTCCTCGTTGTTTCTTCTCAAGTAATTTCTAAAATAAGAGTATATAGATGAAATTAACTTGTGTTCCTCAGCATAGACTAGTTACCCACATATGAGTTCACTCTTGGACAGATCAGGCCTTTTAGATCTGAATTTCATGATTAGTGAGTAAATTACTCCCTTTCCTAATTATTATTTAGTTGTATATAGAACAAACAGGATGGAAAATCTGGTCTTCCAATGAGTCAGTGACATGTATGTAGACACAGCAGCATAGTTATTATCATTGCTTTTCTGTTGTCTTCCTAAAACAACAGAAACATTCAATTTTGATCCCAGATGTCCAGATTAGTCAGATTTGGTAATGGACTAAAACTAGAGAAGGATTACTGCTAAATTCAATCATATTAAGAAAAGACTGGAGTTGAGGTTGACATTCAACTTTAAATATTAAAAGTTAAAGTAACGATAATGAAAAGTTGTAAATGTGTAGTAAGAATTTGTCAGTATAAGGGTTTCTCAGAGCCAAATTAATAAGACAGATTACCATAACATAATACATGCCCACTACATTGATTCCTCCTTCCCAATAGACTCACTGCAGATAGGTGATAGGATAGCCTCACCATATGTTGATTTGTGGCAAGAGGAAAACCAAGCAAACTGCCAGTTTTTCTAAGTTCATCATCCACACAGATCATATTGTGTAGCAACTCGCGCACAATTTATATTCGAGCAAACCCTGGACGTTGGAACAGGGTCTGCAAGGATGGTGGAAGGGCACAGGTGGGCAGCAAATATAGGCAGGCAAGCACAATCCAGGTTAGACAACATTGGTTAATAACAGGTCAGCATTAGGTTCAGGATTAAAAAAAATAGGAACCTACTTTGAAAGACCATGCAGAGCTCAGTTTTAAATAGCCTGCTAGGTGCTAGTACAGTTGGTGAATGTGCCCCGCGCATCCTTTGTGTCCATGATTTGCTGTGTTTGTTCCCATGCGTGTACACGTGCGCACTGTGGATTCACTTTATGCTTCTATGCCTGCAAACCTGTGCTTGTTTAAGGGCATGTGTATGAGCCTTACATGAGCCTTACAGCTGGCGCAATTTTTTGATTGTTGGCATAATGCCCTGACACAAATTGAAAAAATTCTCCATCTCTCTTCTTAAATAAAATACCTCATTCTTTTCCCATTGTACTCCCACCTTAATGTTACTCCAAACCCCCCCACCCCCTCCTTCCCAGCCAGACCCTCAACCAGCAAATAAATCTCTACTCAGGAACCCCTCACAGCAGGAATCCTTTCTCCCCAGAAAACCTCCCCTACAGTAACTTCCCTGCTCCAAAGAACCCCACCTTCCTTTTCCCAGTAAACCCCCTCCTTCCACTAAAACGCTTATCATACCTCAGATACAATGACACCAGGCAGGTTAAGGGAAGTCTTCCTAACCTTCCCCTCAGCAGTTTCATGTGACATATAAGAGGTAGGAAAACTGGGAGCTTGTACCTTTAATGGAGAATAATGTGGCCTGCTATTGCTGATCTCCCTATCTGAAAATGCTACTTGCTTGGTATGTTGATCCATACAATTCCATACCATCTGAATCACCGACCTGAAACAAGTATGCAGAATAGGGATGAGCTTCGTGTTCGAGTCGAACCGATATGGGGCATTCAAGCCAAATTCGTGTGGCGCGTCACGGCCCATAATTCACTGCAGCATCGCAGTGCATTGCTGGCTGATGATTGGCCAAGCATGCACTATAACCCGCATGCTTTGCCAATCACTGCGCCGTCAGTAGAGAGAGCTGTAATTGGCCAAAGCCAGGGTGGCTTTGGCCAATTATGGCTCAGGGGGTTTAGAACACGCCCCACACTATATAAGGCCGAATGCACGGCAGCCCTGTGTAGTGTGTTCCGGCGTGCTTAGAGAGAGAGAGAGAGACAGTGTCATTTCATTTTAGTTAGCTAGATTAGGCAGGACAGTAGAAGGTTGGTGGTGTTTTCCTGATCCTATCACTACCGCAGGCAGCTAAATAAGCTACAAGTTATTTTTTGGCGAGCTCTGCACAGTGTTCACCTAAAGCTACCTGTAGAAGGTTGGTGGTGTTTTCCTGATCCTATCACTACCGCACGCAGCTAAATAAGCTACAAGTTAGTGTAGTGCGAGCTCTGCACAGTGTTCACCTAAAGCTACCTGTAGAAGGTTGGTGGTGTTTTCCTGATCCTATTACTACCGCAGGCAGCTAAATAAGATACAAGTTAGTGTAGTGCGAGCTCTGCACAGTGTTCACCTAAAGCTACCTGTAGAAGGTTGGTGGTGTTTTCCTGATCCTATCACTACCGCAGGCAGCTAAATAAGCTACGAGTTATTTTTTGGTGAGCTCTGCACAGTGTTCACCTAAAGCTACCTGTAGAAGGTTGGTGGTGTTTTCCTGATCCTATTACTACCGCAGGCAGCTAAATAAGCTACAAGTTAGTGTAGTGCAAGCTCTGCACAGTGTTCACCTAAAGCTACCTGTAGAAGGTTGGTGGTGTTTTCCTGATCCTATTATTACCGCAGGCAGCTAAATAAGCTACAAGTTAGTGTAGTGCGAGCTCTGCACAGTGTTCACCTAAAGCTACCTGTAGAAGGTTGGTGGTGTTTTCCTGATCCTATTACTACCGCAGGCAGCTAAATAAGCTACGAGTTAGTGTAGTGCGAGCTCTGCACAGTGTTCACCTAAAGCTACCTGTAGAAGGTTGGTGGTGTTTTCCTGATCCTATCACTACCGCACGCAGCTAAATAAGCTACGAGTTATTTTTTGGTGAGCTCTGCACAGTGTTCACCTAAAGCTACCTGTAGAAGGTTGGTGGTGTTTTCCTGATTCTATTACTACCGCAGGCAGCTAAATAAGCTACAAGTTAGTGTAGTGCGAGCTCTGCACAGTGTTCAGCTAAAGCTACCTGTAGAAGGTTGGTGGTGTTTTCCTGATCCTATCACTACCGCAGGCAGCTAAATACCGTAAGCTACAAGTTATTTTTTGGCGAGCTCTGCACAGTGTTCACCTAAAGCTACCTGTAGAAGGTTGGTGGTGTTTTCCTGATCCTATCACTACCGCAGGCAGCTAAATAAGCTACAAGTTAGTTTTTTGCGAGCTCGGCACAGTGTACAGCTAAAGCTACCTGTAGAAGGTTGGTGGTGTTCTCATACTACAGGCAGGCAGTTGATTTTGCTAGCTGCAGTATCAGTATATATATATATATATATATATATACAGTGGCTTGCGAAAGTATTCGGCCCCCTTGAACTTTTCAACCTTTTGCCACATTTCAGGCTTCAAACATAAAGATATAACATTTTTATTTTTTGTGAAGAATCACCAACAAGTGGGACACAATTGTGAAGTGGAACGAAATCTATTGGATATTTAAAACTTTTTTAGCAATTAAAAAACTGAAAAGTGGTGCGTGCAAAATTATTCGGCCCCTTTACTTTCAGTGCAGAAAACTCACTCCAGAAGTTCAGCGAGGATCTCTGAATGATCCAATGTTGTCCTAAATGACTGATGGTGATAAATAGAATCCACCTGTGTGTAATCAAGTCTCTGTATAAATGCACCTGCTCTGTGATAGCCTCAGGGTTCTGTTGAAAGTGCAGAGAGCATCATGAAGACCAAGGAACACACCAGGCAGGTCCGTAATACTGTTGTGGAGAAGTTTAAAGCCGGATTTGGATACAAAAAGATTTCCCAAGCTTTAAACATCCCAAGGAGCACTGTGCAAGCGATCATTTTGAAATGGAAGGAGTATCAGACCACTGCAAATCTACCAAGACCTGGCTGTCCCTCTAAACTTTCAGCTCAGACAAGGAGAAGACTGATCAGAGATGCAGCCAAGAGGCCCATGATCACTCTGGATGAACTGCAGAGAACTACAGCTGAGGTGGGAGAGTCTGTCCATAGGACAACAATCAGTCGTACACTGCACAAATCTGGCCTTTATGGAAGAGTGGCAAGAAGAAAGCCATTTCTCAAAGATATCCATAAAAAGTCTTGTCTAAAGTTTGCCACAAGCCACCTGGGAGACACACCAAACATGTGGAAGAAGGTGCTCTGGTCCGATGAAACCAAAATCGAACTTTTTGGCCACAATGCAAAACGATATGTTTGGGGTAAAAGCAACACAGCTCATCACACTCAACACACCATCCCCACTGTCAAACATGGTGGTGGCAGCATCATGGTTTGGGCCTGCTTTTCTTCAGCAGGGGCAGGGAAGATGGTTAAAATTGAGGGGAAGATGGATGCAGCCAAATACAGGACCATTCTGGATGAAAACCTGTTGGAGTCTGCAAAAGACCTGAAACTGGGACGGAGATTTATCTTCCAACAAGACAATGATCCCAAACATACAGCAAAATCTACAAAGGAATGGTTCACAAATAAATGTATCCAGGTGTTAGAATGGCCAAGTCAAAGTCCAGACCTGAATCCAATCGAGAATCTGTGGAAAGAGCTGAAAACTGCTGTTCACAAACGCTCTCCATCCAACCTCACTGAGCTCAAGCTGTTTTGCAAGGAAGAATGGGCAAGAATTTCAGTCTCTCGATGTGCAAAACTGATAGAGACATACCCCAAGCGACTTGCAGCTGTAATCGCAGCAAAAGGTGGCTCTACAAAGTATTAACGCAAGGGGGCCGAATAATTTTGCACGCCACACTTTTCATTTTTTTATTAGTTAAAAAAGTTTCAAAAATCCAAAAGATTTCGTTCCACTTCACAATTGTGTCCCACTTGTTGGTGATTCTTCACAAAAAATAAAAATTTTATATCTTTATGTTTGAAGCCTAAAATGTGGCAAAAGGTTGAAAAGTTCAAGGGGGCCGAATACTTTCGCAAGCCACTGTATATATATATATATATATATATATATATATATATATATATATATATATATATATAACAGCTTAGTGCAGCTACAGGCCATTAGTATGTCTGGAAGGCCAACAAGGAGAGGCAGACAGTCACCAGCCAATAAAAGAGGGCAAGCAGGCTCTGTGTCTAGAGGCAACAGTGCTGGTCGTGGAGACAGTGCATCCTCATCAGCACATGGCCATGGGACACGCTTGGCCTTTTTTTTCGGCAGCTGGCCGTGTTGAGTAGGGATGAGCCGAACACCCCCCTGTTCGGTTCGCACCAGAACATGCGAACAGGAAAAAAGTTTGTTCGAACACGCGAACACCGTTAAAGTCTTTGGGACACGAACATGAATAATCAAAAGTGCTAATTTAAAAGGCTTATATGCAAGTTATTGTCATAAAAAGTGTTTGGGGACCTGGGTCCTGCTCCAGGGGACAAAAAAGTTTTAAAAACGGCCGTTTTTTCAGGAGCAGTGATTTTAATAATGCTTAAAGTCAAACAATAAAAGTGTAATATCCCTTTAAATTTCGTACCTGGGGGTGTCTATAATATGCCTGTAAAGGGGCGCATGTTTCCCGTTTAGAACAGTCTGACAGCAAAATGACATTTTAAAGGAAAAAAGCCATTTAAAACTACTCGCGGCTATTGCATTGCCGGTCCGACAATACACATAGAAGTTCATTGATAAAAATGGCATGGGAATTCCCCACAGGGGAGCCCCGAACCAAAATTTAAAAAAAAAAATGACGTGGGGGTCCCCCTAAATTCCATACCAGGCCCTTCAGGTGTGGTATGGATATTAAGGGAAACCCCGGCCAAAATTTTAAAAAAAAATGACGTGGGGGTCCCCCTAAATTCCATACCAGGCCCTTAAGGTCTGGTATGGATATTAAGGGGAACCCCGGCCAAAATTGATCCATGTCCCCTGGGGCAGGACCCAGGTCCCCAAACACTTTTTATGACAATAACTTGCATATAAGCCTTTAAAATTAGCACTTTTGATTTCTCCCATAGACTTTTAAAGGGTGTTCCGCTGCATTCGAATTTGCCGCAAACACCCCAAATTGTTCGCTGTTTGGCGAACTTGCGAACAGCCAATGTTCGAGTCGAACATGAGTTCGACTCGAACTCGAAGCTCATCCCTACTGGTGATCGAATAAACCATCCAGCCTTGCTTATGTTTCTCTCCATTGCCTTAGGGCCTACATGACTCGGGCCATGGGCTAGTTGCATGATCATCTTCTCCATTTGAGGTGGGACACATATTCCATTTTCCTTGCACAAGAGTCCTTCTTGGTTCTACATGTGTTCGACTCGAACTCGAAGCTCATCCCTAGTGTTGAGCCGCAACATGCGGAAGACTTGGTCGAGTGGATGACCAAGCCCTCCTCATCCTCCTCATCCTCTCTCACCCATGCTCAGGGTACTTTGTCTGGCAAAGCAGCTGCCAACGCGGCCTCTTCCCACGGCTCAATGGCATCAGTGACTCCTTCCCTAGCCCCACCATGTCCTCCTGAGGAGTCCCTCGAACTATTTGACCACAGTGTTGGGTACATGTTCCAGGAGGATGCCCAGCGTTTGGAAAGCTCTGATGATGATACTGAGCTAGATGAAGGCAGTAACGTGAGCACGGACAGAGGGGTGCCCAAGAAGGACAGCAATCTGGCAGTCATGCTCCCCCTGCTGCAGCATACTGCCAGGTTTGCTCCAGTGATGAGGAGGGAGGGGATGATGAGGTCACAGACTCAACGTGGGTGCCTGATAGGAGAGAGGATGTGGAGGAGGAGGCACATCACCAACGAGGCAGGATGCCCTCTAGGGACCAGCCTAAGGGCAGCACACTGACTGCATCACACCCCAAAGCTTCGCATGTGCAGGGCGCTGCAGTCTCTGTGCGTTATTCAAAAAGTTCCTTGGTGTGGGCATTTTTTGAGACGAGTGCATCAGATCGCACCGCTGCTATTTGCAACATATGTCTCAAGCGTATCTCGCGTGGCCAAAACATCTCCCGCTTGGGCACCACATGCTTGACCAGACATATGTTGACCTGCCATGCAGTTCGTTGGCAAGCGTATCTAAAAGACACACACCAAAGAACAAAGAGGACCTCTCCTTGCTCCTCATCAGCTGAGATGTCCAACCCCACTATACCTTCAGTCCTCTCTGAGACCTGCACTGAGAGGAATGAAGGTGTAGAATTAGGTGTGTCACAGCCAAGTACTTGTGGGCAATCTGCTTTCGGTACACCAGCGTCAGATTGTACCAGGCAAATTTCCCTGCCCCAGCTGCTGCACCGCCGAAAGAAGTTTGCTCCCAGCCATCCACATGCCCAGCGGTTGAATGCTAGCTTGGCAAAATTGCTAGCACTTCAACTGCTGCCTTTTCAGTTGGTAGACTCTGCCCCCTTCCGTGAGTTTGTGGAATGTGCGGTTCCTCAGTGGCAGGTACTCAAACGCCACTTTTTCTCACGGAAGGCGATTCCGGCTCTCTACCGGCATGTGGAAGGCAATGTCCATGCCTCGCTGGACAGGGCAGTCAGCGGTAAGGTGCATATTACAGCTGACTCATGGTCCAGCAGGCATGGACAGGGACGTTACCTAAGTTTTACCGTGCATTGGGTGACTCTGCTGGCAGCTGGGAAGGATGCAGGACAAGGTGCAGTAGTGTTGGAGGTTGTTCCGCCACCACGCCTCCAAAATGCCACTACTAATGATTGTGACACACCTCTCTCCTCCACCCCCTCCTCTTCTTCTTCCTCCATGGCCTCTTCCTTTGATTTGTCCTCGGAACCAGCGGTGCTCCGTAGGCGTTCAAGGGGCTACGTAAGTACACAGGCCAAAAGATACCATGCAGTGCTTGAGCTGGTATGCTTGGGTGACAGGAGCCACACTGGGGCAGAGGTTCTGTCAGCTCTGCAGGGGCAGGTTCAGAGGTGGTTGATGCCACGCCAACTTAAGGCAGGAATGGTGGTTTGTGACAATGGCACCAACCTCCTCTCTGCCCTCCGACAGGGACAACTGACCCATGTGCCCTGTTTGGAGGAGGAGGATTGTGCCAGTATGGAGGTGGAGCCTGGCACTCAGCATCAGCAGCAGTTTTTAAGGGATCAGTCCCAAGAAACACATGGACTTGTACGTGGCTGGGAGGAGGTGGCTGCGGACCATGTCATCCTTAGTGACCCAGAGGACTCCGGACCGAATGCCTCAGCAAACCTACGCTGCATGGCCTCCCTGATCCTGCAAAGCCTGCGTAAGGATCCTCATATTCGTGGTATCAAGGAGAAGGACCAATACTGGCTGGCAACCCTCCTTGATCCTCGTTACAAGGGTAAGGTTGCGGACCTTATCTTGCTGTCGCAGAGGGAGCAGAGGATGACACATCTTCAGGAGGCCTTGCAGAAAGCTCTGTGCAATGCCTTCCCAGAGACTGGGAGGTTACAAACTCCTGTTTCTGGACAACGTGTTGCTGAGGCTTCGGTCAGTCAAAGAAGGAGCGGTGGAGAAGGTGGCCATCTGACCGATGCATTCAGACAATTTTTTAGTCCACAGCCCCAAGGTATGATCGGTTCCAGCAACCATCGCCAGCGTCTGTTTTACATGGTGCAGGAATACCTAGGGGCAAGATCTGACTTGGACACCTTTCCCACCGAAAATCCTCTGGGTTACTGGGTCTTGAGGATGGATCACTGGCCAGAGCTTGCACAGTATGCAATTGAGCTACTGGCCTGTCCTGCATCCAGCGTTCTTTCGGAACGCACATTCAGTGCTGCTGGAGGCTTTGTAACCGCCTGTCCACCGACTCGGTCGATCGACTGACCTTCATAAAGATGAATCAGCCTTGGATCACCACCAGCTACCAAGCACCTTAGGCTCTGATGAAGAAGGGACACCTTTGAAACGCGTTAGCCAGCAGCAGTCCGTACGTCCTCTTCCTAGGACCTGGAAAACTGCTACCAATGGACCAATCGCTTCTGGGACTGTATACAATGCGATTTTTTCTCCTACCTTTGTGAGTAGATTTTAATCTTGGTTTTAACTAATAAATTTATCTAGGATAATGCACTAGGCTGGTGCGCTCTCTCTCTTTCTTATCATTTACCACTAGGATAATCCCATCCTGGAGAGCAGCAAGGTCGAAATCCATAGTCCTTCCTGAATCCTTGGGATCATTTAGTCCAGTGTTTCTCAACTCCAGTCCTCAGGACCCACCAACAGGCCAGGTTTGCAAGATAGCTGAAATACATCACAGGTGATATCACTTGTTGCTCAGTGATTGCAGTATTCTAGTCTGCAACTCCCCAAGGTAATACTTAAAATCTGGCCTGTTGGTGGGTCCCGAGGACTGGAGTTGAGAACCACTGATTTAGTCAATACACCTGTGCGCAAGAGTATTTTGCTTTTATATAGCATGTACGGTAATTATAATTCTTGATCTAATATTTCACAGCAGGGCCCTGTGAGGGCTTACAGTGTTGTGGCCACAACAACACCTAAGGCCCAAATTTCTGCTGAGTATATAGGGCAGGCCCCTACTTTCAAACATCCAACTTACAAACGACTCCTACTTGCAAACGGAAGGAGACAACAGGAAGTGAGATTAAATCTACCCCTAGGAAGGGAAATTCTCTCCTGTAAGAGTTAATATGGGAAAAACATGTCTCCTTTCCACTGATGCTTTATCACCAATCCTTGTTTCACAAAAAACTCCAAATTTTCAAAAAACATTTGTCATTGGGACAAAAAGTGAGGTTCAATCTTCTGAAGAGGAGCACAGACAGCAAAACAAATGTCACAGGGGTGATGTTTTCCAAAAAGCTTAAAAAAGATTTTTTGGCTGGAGCTAAACACATTAAAAATGTTCCCGTTCAAAATTACAAACAGATTCTACTTAACAACAAACTTACAGTCCCTGTCTTGTTTGCACCGCCTGTATACTGCTGTTCAGAGTATATAGGGCCTGGTGGCCCCACACCTTTCCTTTTTTTAATTTGGGTGCGGGGTTCCCCTTAATATCCATACAAGACCCAAAGGGCCTGGTAATGGACTGGGGGTACCCATGCCGTTTGTCTCACTGATTTTCATCCATATTGCCAGGACCCGACATTACATTAAAGCCGCAAGCAGTTTTAAATGACTTTTTTTCCTTTAAAAAAGACATTTTGTGCAGGGACTGTTCTAAGCACGGGAAACACGCGCCACTTTACAGGCATGCTATAGACACCCCCCAGGTACGATATTTAAAGGAATATTTCACTTTTTTTTTTTGCTTTAAGCATCATTAAATCACTGCTCCCGAAAAAATGGCCATTTTTGCAACTTTTTTTTGCATTGATACATGTCCCCTGGGGCAGGACCCGGTCCCCAAACCCTTTTTAGGATGATACCATGAAAATTAGCCTTTAAAATTAGCACTTTTGATTTCGAACGTTCGAGTCCCATAGATGTCAATGGGGTTCTAGCGTTTGTGCAAATTTTCGGTCCGTTCTGGTGCGAACCGAACCGGGGGGTGTTCGGCTCATCCCTAATGCAGAACAGGACTTTTGACTTAACTCTAAATTCACTCGTTTCAGGCTTGCTTTGGGTCATTGACGTAAAGTATTGAAAGAAGAGACAGGAAATTAGCATTTTCATAAGGTGGTCTTCAAACTCCATGTTTCTCCCAGTACATAGATTTACTTTAATAACAAGTCACCAAAGGTAGCTCCCATAATTCTACTAGATAGGATCCATAAAAGGATTACTTAACCAGTGTCTTTTCGGCTTTCTGGGAAAAGTGTTATGTAAGAATTTCTAAGATCCTAAGATCCATTGCTGGGGCAGCTAATTATACAAAGAATAGCCGTAATTGAGATGAGTTTAGAAATTGTCAATGCATACAGCTGGGAGCACTTTCAAAGGTCCAATTTACATGAAGAGAGAAAACAGGCACATTCAAAAATGCCAAGTGGTTTAGCAAGCTCATCCACCAAGCATACAATGACAAAATCATGTAATGCTGAATTACTGCTGACCTAATGTATATTGTTCACCACTGCTGATCACCTTATTAAAATGCTAGCCCAGAAAAATGCAGGTGGTAAAGTTGAATATGTGAATTTTTCCTGGATCACTGATCACCTTATTAAAATGTTAGCCCAGAAAAATGCAGGTGGTAAAGTTGAATATGTGAATTTTTCCTGGATCAGGGGCTCTCAAAACTCAGTGGGTCAACAGCCAGGCAACTAGCAATATTTTCAACTTCAAGTTCATTTTGTCTGCATAGGTATGCTATAAAAAGTTTTGAGATACAATAAAGAACAAGGTCTTCATTTCAGTTCTCCATTGTGACAATGTATGACAGGCTAAACATCCGCAGACATACAAATCTCAGATGGCATCTAGATATGATTCAAATATATATTAATTTCCAATTTAAGAGAGCCTAAATATGTTCAATAATATAAATGTAGGAGAGATTAGCATGTTCCATAGTAATAGGTAAATCTGTCTAGTGCTTTTGTTTAGCAATAGTCCGCTTGGCTGCTGCCGCCACAAATATATATAACTTTATTTAACTTATTTTTTAAATAGGTTAAAACGATTGTAAATGCATATATATGTATTTTTATTCTTAAAAACAAACATATCATACCTGCTCTGTGCAGTGGTTTTGCACAGAGCAGCCCAAATCCTCTCCCCGGCGCTCCTGGCTCCCAGGTCTCCTCGGCGCTCCTGGCTCCCCCCGCCAAGAACCCACCATATCAATCCACTTTGTATGGGGGCACTCATGCAGGCTCGCTCCTGAGCCAGCTCTGTGTGTCCATTAACACACAGAGCGTGGTTCAGCTCCGCCCCCGCTCCTTCCTCACTGCCTGTGATATGAGCCAATGAGGAGGGACAGAGCAAGGAAAGCTGATGCTCTTGTGCACATCGCTGTATCAAGATTGGGCTCAGGTATATATGGAGGGGTTCACAGAGAAGGTTTTTTCCTACATTAAGGTAAAAATTCTTCTGCCGTTACAACCACGTTAACTCAAAATATTATGTATTGAGTGATGCAATCCAGAAAGTTAGTTGTATCTGGCTTCCAAAGAGATTAACCAACAGGCCTTTAGTTGTCTTCCCATGGTGGAAGCTACAGAACAGTCTCACCACTTTTACTCATATGTCCCTGACCAAATACACATTCAAATATAAGTACCTAAAATAAATCTAAGGGTACCAATTCTCCAAGATAAACACATTATTTTAGAACTGGAAAATCTTTAAATTTGCCTCCCATAAAAACAACACCCACCACAGGACCCAAGGGTCTTGGAGATCTCCAAACAAAAAAACCCCCAAAACAGTACAATATAAAGACAAGGTATATGTATAAGGTCCCAAAAGCAACAGATAGACTATGGAATATAAATGTAGCAATAACTCTCGGCGGAGCTGCTGGTTTAAGCAGGCTTGTTACCTTCACTCTCCTTCCCTCTGTTTTACCGGCACCTTGTCTAGGGTTCCGTTGAGTTTACCTCTGGACGATACACGCACCATTACTTGAGTACATTTTCAATGCTTTAATAAACAATTTACTAAGGAAGTAGCAGGAAAGAGGCAGAAAGGAAACTGCAGAACAAACTCAAATATCTTCTTGTAAGATTCTTGACAAATGTCCTAGTAGAATTTGGATATTACAATAAAATGCGCTCCCCTCGTGGGACACACTCTTTGCTCGCCTGGATAGGCCTCTCTCACTTGCCTAGCAGCCAGTACGTAGCACGAACAAAAGTCTCTGTCACAGACTTGTTTGGGATAAACCTGTACGATCCTCTGCCACAGGATGTATTGGTTTTTTGTGCAATGAACGTCAGTCACAGTGCTTGAACCTTTAAGCCAACCTGGCAACACTATGCTGTATAGTTACTTTAGGATACGTCCTCCAACCGAGTCACCAGGCCCCTCTCCAGACCAGCATGCTGCGTGATCCTTCCATGATGGGTCCTCCCCTGGGATCTCCTCAGTTGTCCAGCTTCTTCACTCGGGATAGACAGCTCAGGACCATTCCTCGGCTGCTGTGGTAGGCCCCAGACAAGCTTCTGGGCCCACCCCTGCGCTGCAGCGACGTGGGCCTTTCGGAACGGAGGACCACGAGATTGCTCTCTAACGCATACCTATTGGCCAGGAGGGCCAGCAGGTGGCTGTAAATGAACCCCACAATATGGCGTCTGTCCCATAAATACCCTCGCCCAGAATGCAACTCGGAGGACAGAAGAGCATCCATACGCTTCGACACGTTGCCTTTCCAACATCGACCAGTGGTAACAGCGACACCCACAAGTCAGTATGGAAACACACACAACGTCAGCCAAGCTGGAACAGAGGCAAACTTAACCTTCCTAACGAACAAGTTACTAAATTTACCTAACATATGGTAGATCGCAAATCTACCAGCGCTATATAAAGTACCCTGCCTATACCATCAACTTATTATATATGCCTATTGCATATACAGTATATGTAATTAATACCATAAACTTGTGATCATTACCATTTGCTTAGGTAATGTTTGTCAATATACTTTTTGGATGAAGAAATGTAAGTAAAAAAAAATCATAAAATGGTATTTTATTCCAAGAAGGGGCATATATGGGGTGAAAGATTAAAACATGTGGTAGTACTCACTGGTCACACAACCCACAACAAACTAGTTTAAATACTGTACATGTAAAAAAATATTTATTTCACAAAATGTGCTCTAATACGGTATAATAATGCTCTATGCAGCTGTGGTGGATTTTCACAGCTGGATATTTGCATTCAGATTTTAGAAAGTAAATCATACATAATTAGTGTATATAAAGTGGGGTGCTGCTACAGTTTTTCTCATTGTGATAATACTTAAATTATTTGGAATATTCTTAAATTAACTTCTCAGTTCGTTCCTTGTAGTAAATTTGTCCATAATCAGCTACTTTATGCAATCCAACAGATATTTTCAGGATAACTGTGTAGCTAAAGGAATCAAAATACTAATGTTATAGCTTGTGTAGCAGAAAGTATGTATATGTCTCCCAGTGAGTCTTCAATGTGTCTAAAAGATGTTCAATATGGGGCGCATGCGCGATTTCCGCGGGACCGGCCGCATGACTGAGTAGCTCCATATTACTCACTCCGACTAGCCTGCTCCCTGGGGCTATCCAGCAACAAAACCCGCAGCAAACTATCCTAACACCCCCAGGATCATGCTGTGCATGCCGCCAAAGAAGCAGAAGAAGAAGGGGACTGCGCAGAGGTCCCTAACTACTTACCTACTGCAATCACAGGAATGATTCGGCATGTCCCAAGATGGCGCTGGCAGCCCTGCCTCCCATTCTCCACAGCTCAAACAGGATGCCTCAACACCGCTCCAGGACAGTGAGTGCTCTGCCCCCCTCACAAAAGAGGATTTAGACAAGAGTCTGGAATCCATATATAGCAAAATAGCATCCAAATTTCAGACTGAGCTGCATAAAAGCACAAATACCCTGACACAAGAGATAACAGCTCTGGGAACCCGCACCAATTGATTAGAAACGAAACATGACGAATTCAGTATTGCCCACAATGACCTTTCCAGGGAATTTGAATCCCTTACTCACACAACTACAATCGCAAGTCGAAGATCTCGACAATCGTAATCGCAGACATAATCTCAGGATAAGGGGAATCCCTGAAATGAACACAGACCTGATCCCTACCATGCAAAAGCTGTTCCAATCCCTGCTTTCGGACTACGAACCAGAGTCCTTTACTTGTGACCGAATTTACTGAGCTTTGCTCCCAAATCCACCCCCTACAAACCCCCTAGAGATATTGTTCTCTGCCTAAAAGACTTCCTTATCAAAGAGGAGATCCTTAGGGCTGCTCGCAATTCTCATTCTATCACACTGGATGGCACCCCTGTGCAAATTTATCCTGACCTCTCTCCAGCAACCCTGGACAGACGCCGTGAGATGAAGGAGGTAACCACAGTGTTAGCTAAAGCACACATCCGTTACAGATGGGGCTTCCCCTTTAAACTTTCAGTCCCCCATAATGGAACCACATACACTGCAACCACACTTTTGGAAGGACAAGAAATTTTAGTGAAACTGGGACTTTTGGATGCAGAATCCCTCCCTCGCCAACCTTCCACTCCCAGAACAACACCAATCTGGCGTACACCTTCTCCAAGACGAGATAGGAGACAAGTCAGACATGACATTGGTCACAACCTCCGCTGATTGTACTGGGTGAAACTGACTCCATTATCACATTCTGTACCTGCTGAACATTGTCTGCTGATCTCTTTGATTAGAACTCCACCTATTGGCCGTTTTTGCTAATTCATCTGCACCATTTATTTTAATCAATCTACCATATACTTTATCCGGATCTGGTAACTGTTCGGCTGTTTACAACACTGGAAGATACCCACTTTTGACAAATCTGGGAGTGTACAGCTGATCCCCCTTACATGGTTAATTTCTCAGTTTCAGGTTTTTGCTATTTGCAACCTGATCCCAGGTTTTACCAGCTCAGAATCATTAGGCTGGCTCTCATTTCTGGTATTATATTGATTGTTCATTCTCAAATCAATCAAGTCTGTCCATAATATATTCAGTTAGGTATTCCTCCCCTGGCGTTTTCCTTGTGATGGAGAATCCGGGCGATACACTGAAGTCACCTCTATTCCTTTCACAAATGGTGATTACATGCATATCACATAATGTGCAGGGCTTTAATTCTCCCCACAAAAAAGCCTTTACCACCTATAAAAAATTAGGAGCCCAGATAATCTTGATACAGGAAACCCATTTCACCGAAAATAATCATCCTACCTTTTTTCATAGGTCGTACACGCAAGCCTTCTTTACCAAGTATAAATCCAAATGTAGAGGGGTTGCCATATTCTTACATAACACATTCCCCTTAGAGGTCCAACATATCTAAAGGGACCCAAATAGCAGATTCCTCATATTTAAAGGGTCAATAGCTGAGCGGGAGATAACTATAACAAATGTGTATGCACCTAATGTAGCACAGGCCTCTTTTTTCACCTCTTTATTAAAAATCCTAGATCACTATTCTTCGACACATATGTATGTCGGAGGCGATTTTAACCTTGTGGCCCATCCCCAGCTAAACAGAAGCACCGCTTCCCACTCCTCCTCAGCCTTTCCTAAATCAATGTCTAAATCACTACAATCCTTCCAATTAGCAGATGCATGGCGTTCACATAATACTGGAGCAAAAGGCTATACCTTTTACTCTCACCCCCACAATTCTTTTGCCCGGTTGGACTACATTTTCTGCACCCCCATCATCCTGGCCAATTCTATCAACTCGGTTATCCATGTATGTCCATGGTCTGACCATAATATAGTGACTCTAACTACTACCCTCATTGGCCTGTCTGACACCCCTTACACATGGCGCTTGAATAACTCCTTGCTGGCAGACCCTATCACACGACAAGAAATTTTATCTGCCATCCAGGAGTACTTTACCCTAAATGCTACACCGGAAATATCCCCTAGCACTCTATGGGTGGCTCACAAGGCGGTGTTAAGGGTCCGTCTCATTAGTATAGCCTCAAGAAAAAACAAGGAACGCTGGCAACAAATCTATACTCTGATCTTAGAATTGGGCAAGTTACATAACATGAAAATAGGGAATCCAACACTATCCAATGCACAATTGGTAGCCCAGAAAAGGCTGGAGCTGGATACCCTCTTATCCACAAAAACTGAAAAATCCCTCTGTTGGTTGAAAGCCAAATTCCTTCTCCATAGCAACTCGGCGTCCTCTATGTTCGCCCGTAAGCTGAATCAGACTATACACCCCCCTCATCTATATAAGCTCCGTAATGCCTCTGGTCATATAGTCTCACACCCTAACGAAGTCCTGACTATTTTTGAAGATTTATACTTCAACTTACTTTCCCACCCACCCTCCTTCCCCTCCCAAACCTCACATGACTGGCTATCCTCCCTTCCTCTACTCTCTTTGACATCCTCCCAAGTAGAATCCCTTAACGCACCCTTTACTGATGAAGAACTGCTTACCGTAATTAAATCCCTGAAACGTTCAGTCGCTCTAGGCCTTGATGGGTTCACAGCCAGTTATTACAAACACTATGCCCCGGTCTTGATCCCAAGGTTGACCACTATGTTCAATAACATACTCAAAGGAGACCATTTCCCAAATTAACTCACCCTGGCCAACATGTCCCTGTTACCCAAACCCCTTAAAGACCACACACTCCCACAGAACTACAGACTGATATCAGTCATTAACAATGACCTTAAAATTTTTAGTCGCATCCTGGTAGACAGACATTATTGAGACCTTGACCTCTCCCGACCAATCAGGATTTATTCCCAATAGACTTATCACGGACAACATTCGCCTTACCCTGAATGTGCTTCAAGACGCTACTCTACACCAAAAACAAACCCTCCTCTTGAGCCTTGACATCAATAAGGCCTTTGATAGCGTGCTATGACCTTATTTGTTTTCAGTCCTAAAACAGATGGGCTTTTGGGATGAATTTTTAAGGGGCGTTCAGGCCCTCTATAGCCACCCCAAAACGAGAATTAAATTACCAGGATGCAACTCAGGCTTTTTCACACTGGGCAGAGGTACCCGTCAAGGATGCCCCCTGTCTCCTTTATTATTTGCTCTAGCACTAGAACCCCTTGCAATCGCCATCAAACAACACCCAGACATATCTGGATATCCCCTGGAATCTTTCCATTTTAAACTCTGTATGTATGCAGACGATGTCATGCTCTTCTTGACCCAACCTCAAATCTCCCTCCCCAACCTATTCACTGTTTTGAACAAATTTGCGTCCATCTCTGGACTCTCTCTGGACCTCTGCCCAGTGTGAGACTCCGGGGATCCTTCCCATTCCAGTGGTCAACTGATAAAATCCCGTACCTCGGCATCTACATCACCCCACAATTCTCATCCATTTTTGCAGCTAACAATCCAGCATGCCTATCCCGCCTCCGGAGTCTGCTTAAAAATTGGAGTTAATATCATATATCATTCCTAGGGAGAGTCATGGCTGTCAAAATGACCCTACTACCGAAACTCTTATACCTTTTTCGATCCCTCCCTATCACGATCCCTAAACCCTTCATTGACAAACTACAGCAGGATATCAATAGATTTATCTGGCAGAACAGACGACCCAGGTTCTCCAAACACATTCTATATAAATCTCAAACCTCAGGCGGCTTGTTGACAACCCTTAAAGCAAAGCCCAGATGTGCCTGGAAACATTACCTGGAGTCTGGAAGGAGTTAATACCATCTGGTCAATACTTTATAGGCTGTTTCCCTAACTGCCAGAGACTTAGTGGTCCTACATAGGTTTTTCAGCTCACAATCTCAATGGGTTTACTCGGAGTGACAATCCCAAGTATCCTCCGCAAAGAGGAATGTCTTATACATACTATATGCATATCAGGTTTGTGGGCTATTGCTCTCCACTGGAAGACCCCCGTAGTGCCCCTACCCTCTATCCGAGATAGGGTGGATATGATTATGATAATGGAGAGAATTTTGTATACCCTACCAGATAAAATGCACCTATTTGAACGTAGATGGGGAACCTGGAAGACCCATAGACATACTTTGGTACTGGTACTACAGGACTGAATGCCACTCAATGTTGTTATATTTTAACAGACAATACCTTCAAATATACCTTTTTCATACCACTTTTTCTGTGTGCTTCGGAAATATTCTAGATCTCTACTGTTGATGATATGCGTTTAATGTCAATTTTATGATGAATATTGTAAAATGACTGTTTATATCATTTTATTTTTACTTTGCTAAATAAAAATGTTTGTAAACAAAATAAAGAGATGTTCAATATGAGAAATATTAACCGGTATGATGCCCTTTTAACCACTTGACCTCCGTAAGATTTTACCCCCTACATGGCCAGAGCATTTTTTTGCCGCTCAGCACTGCGCTGTTTAACTGGCAATTGCACGCTCATGCAACACTGTACACAAATAAAATTTATGTCATTTTTTTTTTACACAAATAGAGCTTTCTTTTGGTGATATTTGATCATCACTGTTTTATTTTTTTTCTGCTAAAAAACACATCCAATAAAAAATTTTAAAAATTATTTATTCATGAATGTTGGCCAAAATGTATTCTGCTACATGCCTTTGGTAAAAAAAATCCCAATAAGTGTATATTATTTGGTTTGTGTGAAAGTTATAGTGTCTGATATAGATGCTGGAATTTTTTTTTTTCAATACTAGTAATGGCAGTGATCAGAGACTTATAGTAGGACTGTGATAGATATGGTGGACAATCTGACACTAGCTGATGCTGGCTGGAGGGTACACTAAATGACTGACCCTGACATCAATAGTGACGCTAATACAGTGATCAGTGCTAGTACTATACACTGTCGCTGTATAAATGACACTGGCTGGGAAGGGGTTAACATCTAGGGGGTGATCAAGGGGTTAAAACGGCATGCCTAACAATGTTTAATGTGTGTGTTTTGGTGGTGGTGGTGCTTTTATTAAGCGATCTTGTTTTTTCTGTTTTGCAGGGAATAAAAAACAACAAGATCACCAGTCAGTATTTGGAGATCTGTGTTGTTTACAACACAGAGCTCCCTTCCCTGAATGATGGAGCCGATCAGCGGGTTATTTCACTTTTTTCTTCTTTTATGTGTTTTGATATAATACCATTTACGCATGAACGTATATGCTTTAGTCTGCAATAGGTAAAACTCTGAAACTGTAGAAGAAAATGGACACTATTTGCTCTATGTAGCCATATTAGGACAATGTGTCAGAAACATCCCATTGTGTAACTATGGGGTGGGGAATGCCATGATCCCAGCGGATCGGGAAGGCACTGACAGCTTCCTTCCAGATTCAGTAGAAAAATGGTTTGGTGCAAACTCAAGTTCATCCCTAGTTACAATCGAAAAGGGGATTTCCATTTTAACTGAAATTCTCTTTTTTTGTGTCCAGTATTCCTCTTCACATATCCTTGAGTGCAAGCAAAGCAAAGAGGGTGTTTCACCGCTCAGGTGGACACAAACTCAGGTGTATAGTTGATGTGAAGCTTTCAGAGTTTGAAGAGTTCCAGGTGCTGGCTAAATGCTGAGTGAAACAAGGCTTTGAACAAGAAGATCTGGATGCCGCACACTGGATAAAGTTGAAAACTTGTCTTTATTAGAAAGATGGGATCATCAAAAATACAAGACCATCATGCAGAGAGTACAGGGAAAGCTGACGCATTTCGCACCCGGAGCTGAGTGCTTACTCATAGCTATGAGTATGAATAAGCACTCAGCTCTGAGTGTGAAACGTGTCAGTTTCCTGTACTCTCTGCATGATGGTCTTGTATTTTTGATGATCCCATCTTTCTAATAAAGACAAGTTTTCAACTTTATCCAGTGTGCGGCATCCAGATCTTCTTGTTCAAAGCCTTATTCCTCTTCACATGCTGATGTTTGAACAGCATTGCTGAAGCCAGTTTAGGATGAACTCTAGGAAAAAATCTATATACACAAATTAAATGCATTTATGGTAGCTGTTTACTTGTCAAAGGTTTTGTATTTCTCTGCATCACAGTCTATTATGAAGGGGCAGAGCCTGAAACATGAAGGTATTTTATTCCAGGCTCCTTCAATGGTGTACTGTGTATGTTACTCCTGGACAACCTTTTTTTTTTTTTTGCTATTATCATATTTAAAATTCACTTCAACAACATTATATCTGCACTCCATCTCTCCTTCTTCCGGCCTCTGTGAGGGGGATAGTCTTTTCTGTTGTGACCTGATAGTTGATGGGAGTCTTTTTGCCTGTTGATTTGCTCTGATCAATTTGACATTTTGTAAGTGTTTGACAGTTTTCTTACTGTCCAGTGCAGCGTGTTACATCCTCTGCTATATACATTGTTCTGCCACATAGCACAATATTGTCTCGAGAGATAGGAGACCTGATTTTTCTCTCTTTCAGTTCACAAATATTTACAGGATTTCCTTTCTACCCCCAGCCTGTGACCTGACAATAAAAAGGAAAGGTATCACGCTAATTAACTCAACTGTCTATAACTCTGTTCTCTTCACCTATCAGTGTGTTCCTTGTTAGATATGAGCACTGAAACACATCTGGCTGGATCCTTATTATGCTTCTCCCCCTCTCAGTCTGAGCTCTAATGTACAAGGTATTGCAAGAAGTTGACTCCAAGTCAAATTCTTTCCTACATTAAAAAACTATTTATGATGTATTAATAAATACATAGCTGCATGAATTTCTATCTTTAATATACTCCTGGATTTTAGCTTTAACCTGATGCCGACTGCCCAACGCACATTTACTGCGGCAGGGCGGCTGCTCTGGGCAGAATCACGTACCTGTACATGATTCTGCACTTCCAGGTCTGGGGCGCGCACGCGCAACACCGGCAACTCGTTCCCACTGTGATTGGACACAGCGGGATTGATCCAATCAGCGGGTCCAGCAGACACGGGTCCGCTGGGGCCGCCTGATTGTTCAGGAGACAGGCAGAACAGCAATCTGCCTATGTAAACAAGGCAGATATTTCTGTGACAAGGGAAGGCTGTGATCCTGTCTTCCTGCTAAGCAAGAACATGGATCTCTGCCTTCCCACAGTACAAGCACCCCCCCACACAGTTAGCAAGCACTCCCTAGGAACAGATTTAACCCTTTGATCGCTTCTGATGTTAACCCCTTCCCTGCCAGTGTCATTAGTACAGTGATCACTGTGTTAGTGTCACTGGTCCACAAAAAGTGTCAAAATTGTCAGTTAGGTGTCAGATTTGTCCGCCGCAATGTCGCAGTCCCGCTATAAGTTGCTGATCGCTGCCATTACTAGTAAAAATTAATAAATAAATAAAAATTGCAAAAATATATCCCATAGTTTGTAGATGCTATAACTTTTGCGCAAACCAATCAATATACGCTTATTGGGATATTTTTTACCAAAAATAGGTAGCAGAATACATATTGGCCTAAATTTATCAAGAAATTAGATTTTTTAGATTTTTTTTTATTGGTTCTGTTTTATAGCATAAAGTAAAAAATATTGGGTTATTTTTTCAAAATTGTCGGTCTTTTTTTGTTTATAGCGCAAAAAATAAAAACCGCAGAAGTGATCAAATGCCATCAAAATAACGCTATATTTGTGGGGAAAAAAAGGCATACATTTTATTTGGGTACAGCGTCGCTTGACCACGCAATTGTCAGTTAAAGTAACGCAGTGCTGTTTCTCAAAAAAGGGCCTGGTCACGAAGGGGGTAAACCTACCAGAGCTGAAGTGGTTAAAACACATAAATGTTGTAGGTAACCCAAGCATGTATTTCTCCCTAATCCAAGCAAATTGTGTTTCTTTAATAAAACATATACATTATCTCTTTAAAAGAAAAGAAATCACAGCTGCAGCTGTTCTGCAACTTTCAGCAGACATGGTTTCTACACCCCCAATTTATACACTAGATTTAGTTTTTTGGGTTTTTGTTTTAATGAGTCAGGATTAGTCACCTTTGGGTTGTATGAGCAGTGTAACCCTTTATGAACGCCCACCAACTCTCAATGTTTTTAGAATGGTCATATATGTAATTTATCTATCAGTTGTCCTACTCATTAAATTACCAAGAGATTAGAGCCCTTGAATGCAAATGGAGTTAACAACCCATGTTAAATAACTAGGCTTCTTAATCACCCTAAATCCCTTTATGTTTAAACCAGTGACTATACTAATGATTTAGGAATGTGTCTTAAGAAACAGATGTGAGGACAGATTATGTTTCAATGTTTACTATTTGCCAGTACATTTGGGTAATCTATGATTTTGTCAGAGTTACGAAATATATTAATTATAAAAGAATCAATATTTTTTGTTTTCTTTTGAAAAGTAACTGGACTAATCATATATATATATATTATAATTTTATTTTGCATTTTTTGATTAAAACCCCTAAACTGTGTACAGTATATTGGGCATACATATAAAGTTAATGTGAAATAGTCTTAAAATAGATTAAAAGTGCCGTTAGGCTGAGATGGACCAAAGAATAGCCCTTGTACTGTTTTGTACTTTCATGTTATTTTTGATAACTTTAATAAAAATCATTGGAAAAGAAAAGTACTGTTTGGTTGAAATCCTTTAATCATGATATTCCACTACTTAAAACCACCTTGATGTTAGTAATATGGAAACGCCAATTGCTGAACTTTCAGAACATTTAAGCAATATATTTCAATGCTTTCCACTATGGATTTATTTCTGTTTCTCTTTTGATTTTTCCATTTTGGGCACAGTATCTTAAATGAACAACCACCCACTCAAATTCCCACACTCCCTCACTGCTCTGTTCCTTCAAAAGAGGCAGAAGTCCAAACCCTGTGTGATCTCAGATTCTGTGAGGAAGGTAAGACTGTCATATGTTCCCCGACATACGGAAGCAACAGATATTTTCCAATAGTTCTAACAGAGCAATGGAGCTGTGGGGAATGAAGGGAATATAGTATCAATAAGTCTGTTTAACAAGAAGAAATTGCACAAGGCATGTGACCTGAGACTGTAGTCCCATCCAGTAACACATGTAAAATGGATCATATTAAACTCTTCTGTTACTTTTTTTTTACCCACCCCAGCAGAAAGTTGATATAGCTTTAAATTAATATGTGAGCAAAGCTTCACGTTAACATATTTTCACTTTGTAATTTTTAATAAAGATACAGAACCAAAACTTTTGAACTGCAGGAGCTAAATGTTTTCTGATTAGGGAGCACACTGTCAAACAAGTCAAAACAGAAATACAGTACACGCACAGAGACTTTTCAGCACCATGGATAGGAAACTAAGCACTTTTAGTAAATAATGTGAGCCTGTGATCATTTTCTAGAACATATTTGGGTTAGTAATCAATGCTTCATCTTATTTACTAAGCTCGATGAACATACACTTTTGTAAGTGAACATTCACTTTGCTAACCTCATTGCGCTCCATTCACAAAAGCATCTTGCATGCAGTATGTAGGTGTCCAGACTCATTTTTCCTAAATACTGCACGCGATCCTAAAATTGTCAATTCCTTTTACCGTTCTGCAGTATTTACCGCAAAATACTGAAAACGCTCTGTAAATACTGTAATGACATGCATTAAACTCAATTCACAGAAGGAAATAAATAATTAAATGCATTCAGTAATTAAGTAGTGATCGAGGCATGCGGTATTTATGGAATATGTACTGGTTGTTAAGGAGCAGGCGGCTGCTTTTTTCTTAACAACCAGTAAACATCATGGTTGTTAGGGTAGCAGTGTCCTTAACAACCGATGAGTCATCAACTGTCAGCAGGGTTCCCCACTGACAGCTGGCTGTAAAAAAAAAAAAAGAATTGCCGGCAATAAAAAAATAAGGATAAAAATGGTGTGGGGTCCCCCTGAAAATCCATACCAGATCCTTATCGGAGCATGTGGCATATCAGGAAAGGGGGAAAGAGCCAGCTTCCCCCCCTCCTGAACCATACCAGGCCACATGCCCTCAACATGGGGGTGCTATGGGGCAAGGGGGCTCTGCCCCCCAAAGCACCTTGTCCCCATGTGGATGGTGACAAGGGCCACTTCCCTACAACCCTGGCTGGTGGTTGTGGGGGTCTGTGGGTGGGGGCTTATCGGTATCTGGAAGCCCCCTTTAACAGGGCCCCCAGATCCCGCCCCCTGTGTAAATGAGTAGGGGTACCCCTACTCATTCACCCAAAAAAAGTGTAGTACAAAAAAAAAACAGTAGGCAGTTTTTGACCTTTATTTTAAAAACAAATATAAAACATTTTTAGGTGAATGAGTAGGGGTACTATGTACCCCTACTCATTCACATGGGAAGGTTGGGATCTGGGGCCCCCTTGTTGAAGGGGGCTTCCAGATTTCAATAAGCCACCTGCCTGCAGATCCCCACAGCCACCGACCACTGGCCAAACTACGGTACTTAAAAATCTCCATAGGCATGCTTTAAAAATTTCTACAAGTTACCAATTTAGAGTTACAGAGGAGGTCTAGTGCTAGAATTATTGCTCTCGCTCTGACGTTCACAGTGATACCTCACATGTGTGGTTTGAACATCATTTACATATGTGGGCGTGACCTGCATATGCGCTCACCACTATGCGCGAGCACGGGGGGGGGGCGGAGGGGCTTTCATTTTTTTAATTCTTTATTTTATTTCATTTTTTTATTTTTACACTGTCCCTATAAATTTAAATGTAAACATCCCTTGTGATAGCAATACAGCATGACAGGTCCTCTTCATGGAGAGATCTGGGGTCTATAATCTCTCTTCAACCTTTAAAAGCAAAAGATTTAAAAAAAAAAAGGCTTGTAAAAGCATGTAAATGCTGGAGGAACCAGAAGTGACGTCGCTCCGGTCCTCTAAGGCCATAGAGATGAGCGGAGGCCATCTTGCCTTCACTTATCTCTATTGCAAGCCACCCTGCGGGATGGGTCCCGGGTTTTACCGATTGTCAGGTAAGCCCGCTGCTTCTAAAAGTGATCCAGTGGTGAATCCGGCACTGAGACCACTTTTACTTTGTAGAGAATCGCCAGCTGAGAAAAGCATTACCAGGGTTATGGCATATTGCTGCAGCCATAACCCTGGTATTCCACTTGCCGATCAGGACGTCATGTGTCTATGGCCCAGTCGGCAAATGCTTAAGGTGCTCCATACAGCTTCGTGAATGAAGCCCAGCGTCTTCAAAGAATAATTTTTCATGTAATTTAAAGGCAAAAAAAAATATTCTTTCCAATTTTACCAGTGGTAGTTGTAAAACTAGTGTAACTGGAGATAAAGAGCATATATTTTATTTTATATGTAAAGTAAGTTCATGTTACAAAACATTGTGAGATTATTTCTGAACAAAAAAAAACTTTTTATTATATGTTGTGTATTGTCATACCACAATAAAAGACAAAGCCAGCAAAAACACAAAAAGTGATAGCATGCAAATGGAAAAATGAAAAGAAGAAGGGTTAAAGTGAATGTTCTGAGAGGGCTAAAGAATATGGCCCGAACAGCATGGAAATGTGGCTGCCCCCCAGACAGATAGAATATTTACTTTTATCGAATTAAAAAAAAAAGAGTCATGTCACTTTAAGAAAAAGGTACAGTAGGTCAGGCAGGGTAATAAGGGTCAGGTAACACTGAGGTATAGGTAGGGAATGTAATTGATCCAGTCAGGAAGGTTAAAAAGGTCACATGACTAGTGGGAACATTCTGGAAGTGGGGCAAGGCTATATAAAGGGGTCCTCTGTGGAAATCTCCTCACAGCTGGTCAGATTACAGCAACAAGCTCAGTTCAATAGAGCTATAATATTTTGTGTGTCTGCTGTACTGACCATGAAGACCTAATGCGCCTAGTACTGGAGAGAGCAGGGAACAGAGGAGGTGAAGAATGGCTGAGAAGATGCCTGGAATTGGGAGCAGAAGATGTGTGGCGGGGGGCAGGTGTCTGAAAAGGAAGGACCGGCAGTGGCAGAGGTACCTCACTTAATTAATAGAAGAGGCAGACCTGTCACTCGCAGCCCGTGTCTCTGGCAGCAAAATCAGAGCTGCCTGCCACAGCGCTCCCCCCCTCAGACATAAGGGAACCAGACTTTGCGCAGCCAGAAGAGGCGGCTGCCAGGGCGGGGACCAGAAGAACCAGCGCCTCAGAGAAAAGAGAATTAGGAGAACACTATTGTCGTCACCTCCCAGGAACAGAGGAAGGCGGGCTCAGGTATCAGCATCCACTGTGATGGCTGAGGAGGCAGCAGCTACCACACAGAGTGACAGTCATTCAAGATTACCCCATACACAAGAGCAAGTGATACCTACTGTGACCACTGGAGGCTCAAGAGAGCAGCATCTGCTGTGTTCTTCTAGGCAAGCTAATGCAACAGTGGCATCTAGTGGTCAGGGTGAGTTGGCACAGGTCTTAAATAATATAATGGTTTCTATTAACAAGCTTAATGACAGCATTAACACTCATAGCAATGATAATGTTAATTACTCTAACGTATGGGTATAATGAATCTGGGAATAGGTGTGGTAATGTTTCTAATACTAATAACTACTTCTTCTATTTCAGCAATTAACACCAATAGCAATAGCAATACTTTACCATCTGAAATGAATATTAATAATTCTTCAGTCCCGGAATCCTGTTAAAGGAAATTTTACCTTGTGAAATGTCACCCTGTCTGTTCAGTTAAAAGAAAAAATATGGAAAGTGCAGTTCATTGATATTTTGTCATTACTGCACTCAGCAAAAGAGTTTATTAACAAGCCTGACAAAAAATTTGACAATAAACCTGAGGAAGATAGGTGTAGACGCGTGGCAGGGTCTTATCATAACTGGATACAGGCATTTAGCATTTATGCCAGTGTATTAGGAGAAAAAAACCCGGAATACTGTAGTGGCCTTTTTCAACACCTTGAGCATGTTCTTGATGCATATAAAAGCTTTGGTGATTTAGGCTGGTACCAGTATGACGAGTCATTTAGACAAAAATTGTCCATATATCCTTCTTTGAAATGGGGTAATAAAGATATAGGTTTATGGTTAAACCTTATAGCGCCACAAAAATTGGCTTACCCTAGGCAACAGCCCTCTGTTACAGTGTCCCCTTATAAAAGGGGTTACTGCTTTGCATTTAATGAGAATCAGTGCAAATGGGGGGGATCATGCAAGTACAAGCATGAGTGCTCGCACTGCTCAGGCCCCCACCCATTGCTTAAATGTTTTAAAAGGAATACCAACACACACGGGCAAAGAGATAACCATTCAAAAAGCTTGCTCACCGGTGAACTAATTGAAGGTTTCTCCAGAGGTTTTCCTTTGCCAGTTTTTAAAGGTATAAGATGCAAATTGGTTAATAATTTAAAATTGGTACTACAATTTCCACACATTGTTAAAGAAAAGTTAGATAAAGAAATTAAAGAGGGTAGAAAAGTGGACCCATTCAATTACCCGCCGTTTAAAAAATTTAGAGTATCGCCATTAGGAATTATCCCAAAAAAGGAGCACAACTCATTTTGCCAAATACATCATTTATCCTTCCCAATAGGTTCATCATTAAAGGACGAGATAAATAAAGAGCTAGCTTCTTTCTCATACTGTACATTTGAAGAAGCAGTTTGCAATACAGGGAATTTGGGAAGGCTGCGCTACTCGCGAAAGCGGATATTAAAGCAGCATTCAGATTGCTTCCGATTAGCGCAGCTTCTTACAATTCACTTGCCATGGTTTTCGAAGATAAATTTTACTACAACATGTGCCTTCCAATGGGATGTTCAATTTCTTGTGCGTATTTTGAAAAATTTGCATCATTCATCCAATGGGTGGTTTCTTTTGAATCCGGTCATAAGGGTATATTACACTACTTGGATGAATTCCTATTTATTGGCCAAATCGGCCCAATCTCCAATTTGTCTATTTATGCTGGAATTGTTTAGCATAATCACCAAAAAAATTAGGAGTTCCCCTTGCTGAAGAAAAAACGAATTTTTAAAACAGCTTACCTGTAAAATCCTTTTCTTTGAGTACATCACGGGACACAGAGCACCATAATAATGACTATGTGGGTTATATGCTTACCTTCAGGTGACTGGACACTGGCAACCAATGGTAATACGGTTCCTCCCATATAACCCCTCCTATACAGGAAGTGCCTCCGTTTTGTAGCAAGCAATGACGATCCCAGAAAAAGAGGGGAGGGACCTCTGTGTCCCGTGATGTACTCAAAGAAAAGGATTTTACAGGTAAGCTGTTTTAAAAATCCGTTTTTCTTTATCATACATCACGGGACACAGAGCACCATAATAATGACTATGTGGGATGTCCTAAAGCAATGCAACTGAGGGGGGGAACACATTATCCCTAAGCCCGACGGGCCTGAGATTATAAAGCAGCCTGCAACACACTGTGGCCAAACACAGTCTCACTTTGAGATCTCACATCCACCTGGTAAAACCTGGTGAACGTATGAACTGAAGACCAAACGGCTGCTTTGCAAACCTGAGCCATAGACACCTGCTGGCGTACTGCCCATGATGCACTAACTCCTCTAGTGGAGTGTGCTCTTAAATCACGGGGTGGAACCCTACGCTTTAATCCATACGCCTGGACAATAGTCTGGCGAATCCACCTGGATATAGAAGAACTTGTTGCCGGCTGTCCTTTTCTAGGACCTTCAGGCAAGACAAAAAAGCAGTCAGTTCTCCGAAAAGGAGCTGACATCTCCAAGTAAACCTTTATCGCTCTCACCACATCCAGTGAGTGAAGCGACTTTTCCTCCCTAGTCTTAGGGTTTGGAAAAAAGGAAGGTAAAACGATATCCTGATTCAGATGAAATTTGGACACTACCTTCGGTAAAAAATCCGGACGAGGGCTCATGACCACCCTGTCCTGATGAATAACAATAAAAGGTTCCTTGCAAGAAAGGGCGGCCAATTCTGACACCCTTCTAGCCGATGTTATAGCCACTAGGAAAACTAATTTCCTGGTCAACAGGACCACCGGAATATGCCTAATAGGTTCAAAGGGCTGACTCTGTAAGGCTGAAAGTACCAAATTCAGGTCCCATGGACATAAAGGTGGTTTAAGCGGTGGCCTCAGGTGCATAACTCCTTTTACAAAGGTCCGCACCAAAGAATGGAATGCAATTGGTCTCTGGAAGAAAACAGATAAGGCCGAAATCTGTCCCTTAATTGTCCCTAAAGCGAGCTGCAAGTCTACTCCTGTTCGGAGAAAGGCGAGGACTCTTCTAATCGAATACTTACGAGGGTTCCATTTCCTTTTCTCACACCAAGAAATGTATGACTTCCATACTCTGTAATAGATAGCTCTAGAAACTGATTTTCTAGCATTTATCAAAGTGGACAAGACTGAACCCATAACACCACAGTTTTTTAATAGCCTGGTCTCAATAGCCAGGCCATCAAATTCAGCAACCGTAAAGAAGGAAGGAATATGGGCCCTTGAGACAACAGGTCTGGGCGACAAGGGAGGACCAATGGTTCCCCTTCTGCCAATTTCACAATTGCCGAGTACCATGATCTCCTGGGCCACACTGGGGCCACTAAGATCACTGGCTTCTCTTCCTCTGCGTAGTAAGTGTGGCAGAATCTGGATTGGAGGAAAGGCATATATCAGAGAATATTGATCCCAAGGAACCACTAATGTGTCCATCCCGACCTCCAGCGGATCCTTGGTCCTGGATACAAACCTGTCCAGTTTGGCATTGAATCTGGATGCCAACAGATCCACATCTGGGGTCCCCCAGTATTGGCAGATCTGTAGAAACACCTCGGGATGCAGAGACCATTCCCCTGGTAACAATTTGTGGCGACTCAGGAAGTCCGCCCGCCAATTGTCCACCCCCGGGATAAACACTGCAGACAGAAAAGGCACATGTTTTTCTGCCAAGGTTAGAATATGATCTACCTCTCTTTGGGCTGCCCGACTCCTGGTACCTCCCTCGCGGTTGATATATGCCACTACTGTGGAGTTGTCGGACTGGACTCTGACAGGAAGCCCCCGCAACCTGGACGTCCAGAATCGCAGGGCCAGACGTGCTGCCCGAATCTCTAATAGGTTGATGGGCAGAGTCCTCTCTGTCTGGGACCATACTCCCTGAACAGATGCTTCCTCTAGGACTGCTCCCCAGCCGAGAAGACTGGCATCAGTGGTTACCACCTTCCAGGCTACAGGTGGGAAAGACTTCCCCCTTTTCAAGTTGCTGGTTCTTAACCACCAAGAGAGGCTCTGTAGAACCTGTGGAGATACAACCATAGGCTGATCCAGGGTTTGAACTGACTTGTCCCAGGCTTTTAGAATACTGTTCTGGAACACTCTGGAGTGAAACTGTGCATATGGCACTGCGCTGAAAGATGACACCATTTTGCCCAGTAATCTCATGCACAGCCAAATAGAAGGGGATAGTTCTTTTATCACCTTCTGTACTAGTTCCACTATAGAGGCGACCCTTAGGGGTGGAAGGAACACCTTTTCTTGGACGGTGTCCAAGACTAGACCCAAATACATCAAGGCTTGGGTCGGACAAAGAGCTGATTTGTCCAAATTTAGTACACAGCCTAGGCGTTGTAAGACGCTCACTGTAGATGACACATTTTGAATTAGTGCAGGGCGCGAGCATTCCCTTAGCAGTAGATCGTCCAGATATCCTATTATGGAAATTCCTTGAGATCTTAGGGAAGCCAACACTGGGGCTAGGACCTTTGTGAAGACCCTGGGGGCCGTGTCTAGACCAAAAGGTAACGCCACAAACTGGAAATTACTGCCCTTTACCGCGAAGCGTAAAAACCTTTGGTGTGGCCCGAAGATCGGCACATGAAGGTACGCATCCTTGACATCTATGGATGCTAAAAAGTCTCCCTTTCTCAGGGACCTTATGACCGAGCAAACCGGCTCCATGCGGAAGGAGCGGACGTCTACAAAGGAGTTCAGAGCCTTGAGGTCCAAAATGAGCCTTACTTCCCCATTTGGTTTCGGCACGGTAAATAGGTTTGAGTAAAACCCCTTGAATCTTTCTTCGTGCTGGACCTTTATGATTACACCTTGCATCAGCAGATGGTGTAAAGCTAGAAATAGGCATCTTCTTTTTCCTGGATCCACCGGTACCCTTGAATGTAGAAAACGGTTTGGGGGAACCTCCCAAAACTCTATTCTGTAACCGTTCTTTACAGTGGAAATGACCTATCTCTCTTGAACCAGTTCCTCCCAGGCGTCCCCAAACAGCCAAAGGCTGCCCCCCCACCCGTGAGGGCGGGGGCGCCCCTTCACCAGGTAGACTTGGAACTGGGCTTGGGTGGCTTTTGGGCCCATGGTTTTTTCTGACCCTGTGGTCTTTTAAGCCCAGACGGCTGAGGCCGTCGATACCGCTTAGGAGAAGAGGCACCAGGCCCTGGGGGATTAGGATTTTTTAAGAGGGTTGCTTCCCCTTCTTTTTAATAGGAAGCAGAGTGCTCTTACCTCCTGAGATCTTTTAGATGTATTTATCCAGATCATCACCAAACAGGCGCTCTCCTTGAAAAGGAAAAGCAGCCAGTAGCCTTTTACATGGCGTCTCAGTAGACCAGTTCTTTAGCCACAATACTCGGCGCATATGAACTGATAACAACACAAAATGAGACATCTGTAGAATTGAGTCTTTTAAAGTGTCAACTGCAAAACATAAGGCATGAGGGATCTCTGAAAAATCCTCAGCAGATTCCCCCTGGGAAGGTATGTTCTTTACTACCTTCTTAAAGCGATCTTTTAGGGATTGACATATCCCAATAGCCGCAATAGCCGGTTGAACTGCTGCAGTGTCAACTGAAAAGGAAGCCTTTAATAAGGATTCTAGCTTTTTATCAGCCGGATCCTTGAAAACCTGGGCGTTATCCACTGGACAGGTCAAATTTTTATTAACAGAAGATATATCAGCGTCTACCAAGGGTGTGCTCCAATTCTTCCTAAACTTTTTCTCCATAGGGTATAACACTGAAAACCTTTTGGGAGGTAAGTATATCCTGTCAGGATGTTCCCAGTCCGCATAAATTACCTGCTCCAATAATGGATGCAAGGGAAATGCTTGGGAAATTTGCTTATGTCGCAAAGATCCCAGAATAGAACAAGAGAGCGCAGACTCCTGAACCAGAGGTAACTTAAACCCAATTCGTACCATCTCTATTAGAGATTGGATAAATATTTTTTGGGAATGGGAGGCTGACATAGGCTCTTCAGAGCCAGAATCCTCATCTGAGGAATCCTCAGCCTCCCCCAGGTCCTTTAAGGCCAGTTCCTCTGGATCCTCGGCCCACTCTAGTTCCATGTCACCTGGACCCATCTGGCTATAAGAGTCCTGGGGCTCTAGTGACTCACCACTTGGCCCAGGCTCAGGGGAGGGAGATCTATTACGCTTCCTTCCCCCCTGTGTTACAGAAGCAATCATGCCAGCTATCTTGCCTTCCAGGCCTGCTAGGGCAGATGCCAAATCATCCTTAGTAACATACGCCGAGGCAGGTGCATCAGTATTGGCTACTATGCCTGACAAGTGCAGTGGCTTAGCCAGGTCAGAAGCCGCAGGTCCTTCAGTAGAGACTGAGGCCGCATCAGCATGGGGTTGGTCTCCTGCTATTTGTGGAGGGACCTTTACCCCTGTGTTTGCATTGGTCCCTGTTGCTCGTTTTCTGGAAGACATAGCTTACATACGAGAACACCAAGGAGTACTCCCCACAACTACCCCAGACCTTAACCTGTCGCCGATGTCCAAGACCGTCCGACTCACGTGCCACATTTGTTCCGCGCATGCCAGGAGCTCCATGCTATATACACTAGCATGGAATCGAGCGCGCGCCTCGGCGGCCCCCGCCCCCGTACGGCGCATGCGCTGACCTGACGCCATGACATGGACTGCGGCGCACGCGCACCAGCGGCGCCGCCGGTGGCGTGCACGCGATGGACGCGTGACGTGCACGCGCATGCGCGCTTGCCTGTAACTCTTTTTTTTTTAAAGCGCGCCAATCGGCCTCCCTGGACAACGAATCAAGGCCTAATGTGGCAGATTCATAAACAGGGGAATACATATATATATATATATATATATATATATATATATATGTATATAATGAAGCCCCAACGGGGAGTACTCACCATCCCAAGCAGCAGGGCCTGTCTTCCCCCATCACGACGGGTAGCGCCTCTAAGGACCTTCAGGGACCGGGTCCCCCATACATTGGGGTCCACACCCCTGGACCTGTAAAGCACCCTTTGTGGTTTCCTTGGGCAGGGTTGACCAGGAATACCAACTTTAACAAGGGTCCAGCGCCTAAAAAGGACACATTACAAGCAATACCTCGTTCTTGAAACCACTTTAGCTTTAGTAAGCCATCTGAATGGATCCGATTATAACGTCCTCAGTGGGACATTTCTTTGAAGAAACTGAAGAGCTTCAACAGCCGTGACCATCACCTTCAAGACACTGGCGAAAAAATGGAGGCACTTCCTGTATAGGAGGGGTTATATGGGAGGAACCATCTTACTATTGGTTGCCAGTGTTCAATCACCTGAAGGTAAGCGTATAACCCACATAGTCATTATTATGGTGCTCTGTGTCCCGTGATTTATGATAAAGAAAAACTGTGTTCCCCTCCATATCCATAGAATTCCTAGGCATAAAAATAGACACAGAATTATTAGAATTCCAACTGCCTTAAATAAAATTAACGATATTAAAATTACCATTTCTTGGATTTTAAGAAGAAAAAAGATTTTAATGAAAGAGCTTCAATCTTTATTAGGGAAGTTAGCATTTGCAAGTTATGCCGGTTGGCAGGATATTCTCTAGAAGGTTATATATGGCTATGTCAGGGCTTAAACCCCCGTTTTCACACATTAATTTAACAACAGATCTTAAGGAGGACCTCCTGGTATGGATGAAATTTTTTCACTCGTATAACGGCCATTCATTTCATCAAACAGAATTTGTATGCTCATCAGAGATGGAATTATACACCGATGCGGCTGGATCTTTTGGTTTTGCTGTGCTGCAATATGGGGCAATCACTGGTGCGGTATGGCCAGAAAGATGGATTCAAATAAAATCCACCAAGAGCATAGTTCTACTTGAACTATTCCCGTTGGTTGTGGCATTGGAAATATAGGGTGATAAATTTGCTAATAAAAGAATTTTAAATTAATTCTGATAATAAAGGAGTAATATACGTAGTAAATTTCCTATTAAAATTCCTTTTGGTAGTCAAATTACTTAGTTATCTAGTATTTTATGTGTACGTTTTAATATCTGGGTAAAAACAAGACACGTTCCAGGTAAGGATAATCGAATTGCAGATGCATTATTTCTATTGCAGATACAAAAATTCTGGCAGCTTCTGCCGATTTTGGACAAGGAAGGACAGGTATGTACCAAACATCTTTGGAACCTAATCTAGGAATACTGATGCAGTCTATCAAGAATTTGGTGGCTAGCAGTACATGGGCCGAATACACGGCTGCATGGCAAAGGAAGAATAAATTCCTCAGGGAATTTGAGATGCAGTTCAAGTCTCCTTCAGAAATAAACATTCAAATGTTTTTATGCACACTGATGCAGGCCAAGCTATCCTATAGCCAGATCACAAAGATACTGGCAGGGGTGTCATTTTTCTTTAAATTGCAAGGTTTTCCTCAGTGTACATCTTTCTTCTCTATAAAACTATGATAGGTTACAAGAAGGAGAATTCTCTCCCAGATACTAGAAGGCCTATTTCTGTTTCATTGCTTAACCGCTTCAGCCCCGAAAGAATTTACCCCATTCCTGACCAGAACGTTTTTGCGATTCGGTAATGCGTCGCTTTAACTGACAATTGCGCGGTCGTGCGACGTGGCTCCCAAACAAAATTGACGTCCTTTTTTTCCCACAAATAGAGCTTTCTTTTGGGGGTATTTAATCACCTCTGCGATTTTTATTTTTTGCGCTATAAACAAAATAAGAGCAACAATTTTGAAAAAAACGCATTATTTTTTACATTTTGCTATAATAAATATCCCCCAAAAATATATAAAAAAACATTTTTTTTCCTCAGTTTAGGCCGATACGTATTCTTCTACATATTTTTGGTAAAAAAAAAATCACAATAAGCGTTTATTGATTGGTTTGCGCAAAAGTTATAGCGTTTACTAAATAGGGGATAGTTTTATGGCATTTTTATTAATAATGTTTTTTTTACTAGTAATGGCGGCGATCAGCAATTTTTATTGTGACTGCGATGTTATGGCGGACATGTCGGACATTTTTGACACATTTTTGGGACCATTGTCAATTATACAGCGATCAGTGCGATTAAAAATGCACTGATTACTGTGTAAATGACACTGGCAGTGAAGGGGTTAACCACTAGGGGGCTGGGAGGGGTTAATCAGTACTAGGGGAGTGTTTTCCAACTGTAGGGAGGGCTGTATGTGTCACTAGACTGATCACTGCTCCCGATGACAGGGAGCAGTGATCAGTGACACTTGTCACTAGGCAGAACGGGGAGATGCTGTTTACATCAGCATCTCCCCGTTCGTCCTCTCCGTGAGGCGATCGCGGGTATCTCTGCGGCGATTGAGTTCGCGGGACCCGCGACCCGACTCACGGAGCTCCCGGTTGGCGCGCACGCAATGGCACGGCGGGGAACTCAAATGGACGTACAGGTATGCCCATTTGCTCAGCCGTGCCATTCGTTGTGCGCCGGGCGGGAACCGGTTAAAGAAATTTGTAGAGTTACAAAATGGTATGTTTCTCTGGATTCGAGGCGTTACTATTTAAAACCGCTTTGGTATTAGCATTTTTTGGCACCATGAGAATATCGTAATTGTTACCCAGAAGCATAAATCGGTATCTGGCCTGTTGACCCATCACGTATTGGTCCACAGGGCAGGACCTAATATATTTATTGCACGTTCAAAAACAGACAGATCAGGAAAGGGTTATGGATTACTCTTTATAGTTGCGGAGCAGTGGAAATTTGTCCATTAAGAATGGTAAAGGAGTACCTAGCAATTAGACCATCCGGTGAAGGCCATTTTTTGGTTCATTTGGATGGGTCACCCTTTATAGGATATCAATTTAACATGGTTCTCAAATAATGCATGTTGAAGTTAGGGCTACAAGCATTTAATTTCACATCCCTTTCATTTAGGATTGGTGCAGCAACCAAAGCTGCAAAAATAGGCCTTGATGCAGCAATAATTAAAAGAATAGGAAGATGGGATTCACAGCGATTTAACATATATGTTAAACCTGATCTCTCTCTTTAATTTCTCCTATAGGTAATGAAAGAATGATTTGGATCCTGGGCCACTCCTTTATATTTTGGGCCAACAAAAGATCCAGGTTGCATTGTTATACACCTAATCTGTCAATGGATCCTCAGAAATTTCAAGTTTTATGGAAAGGAATTTGTGGTTTGAAATGTTTAAACTTGTCTTTTTATCTCTCTAGATTGTTGGAATTGGGGCCAGTCCCAGATATACTAATCGTCCACTTGGGAGGAAATGATGTGGGTAGAACCAAAAACCTAGACCTTATGTTTGCGATGAAACGGGATTTAAATACATTTAAATTGTCTGCCCCGAATACAACCATAATATTTTCAGAAATAGTCCCAAGACTAATATGGCTTCAAGACGCTCAATTTAAAAATATGGAAAAAATCAGGCATCGGATAAATCGGTCTATGGAAAAATTCATGCCACTTATCGGTGGTTTTTCATACAGACATAGGGATCTAGAGGGAGGTTATGAAGGCTTATACACGACAGATGGAGTTCATCTGTCCGATATAGGTCTAGACTTTTTCAATGTGGGATTTCAGAACAGCATAGAATTGGCCATGGCGGTGGGGTAGGTCGGACTTGATAATTCAAGCCTGGCTGGTGGGGACTTGTTTTTTGAAATACGGTATTGCTCGAGTCCCGAAGACTGAGCTGTTTTATTATTTACGAGTGAGAATTTTATGATTTAATAAAATGATTGGATGGATTTAAGTTATTTACAGTTTACACCAATAAACGTGCCTCGGCCAATTATATTTCAAATAAGTCCTGAGTGTATTTATTTATTTATTAAAGGTAAATTGGGTATGGAAGGAGGGATAGGTGCGGCCTACATTTCCAAGATGATTATTAAATCTGGGCTTTGGTGCCTCATCTGTCATGGTCAAAGCACAAAATAAGATAAGGATATCTGGACTGACAATGTGATATGTTTACAAAGTTACATTATATTATCAATGTAGCAAGCTATTATAGTGATAATTTAAACTGGGGCCTTTCTGATGAAATTGTTCTTGCAAATGAGGACTTTGACTGTCAAAAAGTAATAAATCTCTTGTCTTAACTAGTAGCATTAGCTTAAGTTCAAATCACCCTTAATGAGAACTTAATTTGTATTAGCTACAGCTTTAATCTGTAATGGCATTTGAACTTAAGCACAGTTGTCTCTGTAAACTGTATTGTAAAAAAAAAAGTACATAACTAATATGACTCCATGCTGTCACAGCCTTCACAATCATTTTTTAAAATTTGGTATCAAACAATCATTGACAAATGAATCAAAATCCTCTTTAGCTTTAGTTATATTATCCAGTCAAGTTTCCATTATTCCCACTACGTCATAATCTTGTTCTACCATAAGCAATTTCAGTTGTATTTGTGAGACTACATCCTCATTACTGGGTCCCTCTAAATAGCTATGCCCTGACAGATTACCATAGCTATTCATCTAATAATTCATCTCCATTCAACCGATCTTTGCTATGTATAATCTCGTTCTCACTGCACTGATTTTCCCTGGTTACAAGGTAACATATGTTGTTGCATCACTGGTACTCCTGTTCTAATATCAGCCAATCAGGAATTTGACTCTCTTGAGAACTAACTTACCTGATGTTCATGGCTTATTATTTCTTTGTGACCTAAATACAGTGCCAATCTGCTAAATTCCTTCCACCATTTAACTTTCTTCACCTTAATGCATCCTATGCATTAAGGTTAAAAAACACCTGGCATTGATCAGCCCCCCAGCCCCCCCCCCCCATTTTACTTACCTGAGCCCTGGAATTTCACATGCCGGAGACGCACTCTTCCTCTGCCCGGGGTTCTCGGCTCTTGATTGGACAGATTGATAGCAGTGCAGCCATTGGCTCCTGCTGCTGTCAATCCAATCCAATGACCCGGACGCCGGGGGCGGGGCTGAGCCCAGCATTCGTGTCTATGGACGCAAATGCTGGACTCGGGAGCAAGGTAGCCTTCTGGGTAGAGGGCTTCTCCTGAAGGTTATCTGATGTGGGGAGGAGCCGCAAGAACCACAGAGGGACCCCAGAAGAGGATGTTCGGGGCCACTCTGTGCAAAACGAGCTGCACAGTGGAGGTAAGTATGACTTGTTTGTTATTTAAAAAAAATAAAACACGAGCCTTTACAATCACTTTAAGAATTTTTTTAATTAAAATAATATATATATATATATATATATAATACTTTCCTTCTCTGTGCAATTGTAGTGCACAGAGCAGCCCCAAACCTTGTCTTCGGGGGTCCCATGCCGGCGATCTTGACTCTTCTTCTTCTGTGTCTGCTCTCATAGCAAGCGCTTGCTATGCAGGCAGACATGTGATCTAATTCCCAAGCTGGGCTCTGTGTGACCATAGACACACAGGGCATGGCTTGTCCCTTTCCCTCGCTTTTTTTTTACATTAATTCATAGAATGCCATGGGAGACATATACCAAAAAACAAGAAAATGTTTTTTAAAAATACTGTATAGTAGGGGGAGAGTTTTTTCATATGACTTCAAGGGCAATATTGAAAACACACTAATCATTTATGTAACATGCTTGTAGGATGTTTAAAGCAGAATATTGTGTTATGGATGTAGCGGTACCCCCGTAGGGGCTGCTGAGAGTTGTAGTCCATCTGTCATTCACTTTCTGAAGCACAAAGAGTCAATAAATAGTCTGTTAACTTTGTTTTTGTGTTTTTATTGAGGGGCTAAATGGATGGGGTTAGGGCATTTATGAGACGCCCAGTGCATATTTATACTTCACATTCCTCCTGCACAAACTTTCTTGCAGACTATTACCTCCTCTCTCTCTCCAGCACATCACTTCTTCTCAGGCACAGCTAGCATATGGTTAGGCCTGACTCTGGTTCCAGCCAGGCCTTGTAGAAATGCCTTTTGCAGGCAGGGACCGCGGCCCTCTGTGGTGTAGCCAGAAAAGTTTAAATTGGTTAAACGTTAGCTGTCCTTGGTGGCCACTGATCCCAGCCAGTCCTCTTCAGGCCCTGCCAGCCCTCCTGGCTGCAGCTACCTGACTCCACTGCCCATGGCATCACAGTCTCTACTGTTGGCTCTACATCCATCTCAGACTGCACACTCCCAGTCCACTCCGGCATGCCTCCCCAGCTCTCCCGACTGTGCCTGCCACTCGCCGACACCTGGTGGACCCCTCCTGGAGACTTTGCCTGGCAGTTCCTTTCACTGTCCTCTCCTGCTCCTGGTCAGAACACCCTGTGGTTTGTACAAGGGTCCCTTCAACTCCTGAGCTCCATGCCCAAGGTGACCCCCAAGACTGGGGAGTTCCCTCAAAGGCCCCCAACAGCTAGTACTCCATCTCCCAGTTCTTCCACCCAAACTCTCCTCCCAAGCTGGGCTGACCCTGGGTATTTCAATGAGGCCTGCCTCCTGACAATCCTAGTTGGGATTGGTCAGGGCTCCCCAAGACACCCCAGACAGCCCCTCCTCACCTTCCCTCCTTCCTTCTAGAATCCTCTAGAAGTAAGAGGGAGGTGACAAGAAGGTGATGCTGTCTGTGAATCACCAGCCTACTCTGAGCAAATCCCAGCCCACACAGGCCTAAAACAAACAGGCCTAGATCACAGCTAGGCCTGATTAAATTTACCTGTACTGACAAAAATCCTACTGCTAGCACCTACCTAAAGTAGAGGATGCTACATGGATTTTCACAGATTGTCTCAGTGACATCTTACATTAGCAGCACATGTTTGGTGGAATTGATTTTTTGACAGTAAGGCCTGCAAGTAGCAGAACCCCAATCTGACTCACTGCAGTATAAATGTAGTATTTGGAAAAAATGGTAAAATATATTGCGGGGTCCCATTGATATTCCCAAAAATGTAAAAACATTGAAAAAAATAATTTTTATGAATGCTCCCCAAACTAATTTCAAATCAGTCACAATATCAAGTGAGGTAATCCACATCACTTCAGGCATCCAGTGATGTAATTAGTCAGTCACCATGACACCATGACCCATCACCTGCTGATGTTTACATGCTGCACTCTTGTCACCAAATGACAGATTTCCTGCCTGCAGTGCTGTACACAGACAGCCAAGAATCTCATGTAAAATTTGCCAGTAGCAATTTTAAGGCCCAAATTTTCAAGAGAAAAACGAGCACAGATAGAGTTGTACTACAAGAATTAGGATACTGAACAGGATACAAAACTTGGCCAGGGCAACAATTTTAAAAATGGATTATATGCCTAACTGGTATATGCCTATTTTTTTATTTTATTTATGAGTATGGAGGGGGGTTAATTATGAATGACATAATGTGAGGTGGTTAAAGTGCACACTGTTCTTGGCACTTTTTTCTTTCAGTTGATGCCTTGGCATGCTGCAAACAAAAGGCTGCTTCAGAAAGAGATCATTAGAAACAAATGAAAGCTAAGCTTTGAACATCCCAAAATGAAAAAAAAAACACCCTAAAAAATAACTCCTCTGAAACTAAAGCCCACTTTGTTTAAAAGTGAAGTCTTGCAGCAACACAAAAAGTTTGCTAAGGGCAGGATAGCAGCTAAAAGTGACAGCTGACCTTAAATGAACTATAAAATAAAATTTTAGACAAAGAAGTCCACAATAATAGCTACAAAAAAAGACGGAAAATTGGTCGATTGCCGAAGGAGCTAGCAATAGGAATTACAGTACAGTTACCTAACTGACCCTAATCTTTTCCTATGAAGTTTGTCAGATTTCCTATCCTTTCCTGCTTTTTACAATAAGCTAATGCTCTGTGGCTGGCTGCTCTGTGCTCCCCTTTCCCTTTTACATTGAGGGGCTATCACTTAACAAAGCGCCTATTATTGGCCCATTTAGGTTCAAAGGTCCTTGCAGTGCATAATTGCTACAAGGAATTACCGCATCAGTTCTTCAGGACCACAAACCTCAAACAGGCAGGATTCACCTTTAAACTCATGGTAGACCCAAACTTAATCCATAATATTGATCATCTAATAAATAACTATATTGAAAACTGTATAGTAGGAAATAAAGAAAAATAAAAAAGCCTATTTTTGAAGTTAATATGTACTGTAGTTGTACCTATTTATTCTTTAAAACTATAATATAAATGTGTTTATTGCCAAAATGGGCAGCAGGTGACTATTAGAAAAACCCAAATGGCCAAAAGCAGATTTACTTTGGTTACCTCGGAACTCGACTTGAATTATTTCTCAGTTTTATTTTGCCCAAAGAAAAAAAATCATATATCTAAATCAATCACAAAGCTTACTTGCAATCACAGAGATTTGTTCTTGTCTCAGGTACAGAGCAGGTTCATTATTTAAATATGGGTGAACAAGTTCTGCAATACAAATAAAGGGAATTTTCCATGAGCTTACATTTGTAAGCTGCTAACCCTTCTCATAAATGTACAAGTTGGCTGTCATTATGATCCTCTGGCTTCAACACTTTCTGACTTACTGCCCTGAAGCAGATATGAAAGTAAGGGTGTCGGTTTTAAGACCCCCCAAACTCATGGGGCTGTGACAACTGAGCAGTTTCCGGGCTTTTCTCTAGGTTTTCGAATCAACAAATCACAGGTCAGGAAAAGTCAAATATGGTCAGCCTACCTGTTCAGGTCAGCTGACATTGTAGGTCAGCTGATCTCTAGGAACATTCTGGAAGATCAGGTCACATGACCTTTTGGAATCTTCTAGAAGGGGCCCCCTATATAAGGCAGCTCCCGGGGTCCCACTTTGCCAGTCTTAAGATCTCCTGCTTGTGAGCTCCCTGGGCTATAATACAAGCTATAATACCCGAGCTTACAGCAGGTGTTTTCTTGTGGACATGAGGAGCCTTATCTGTCCCTTGCTGGAGAGTGCGGTGGAAGAAGGAGGAGAGGATTGAATGAAGAGATGCCTTTCTCTACCTACATCGCCAGAACGCCGGGACTCCTCCACAGGCATTGCCTCTTCAGCTGCAGCTCTGGCTGCCCTTCAACCCTTCAACCCCTCCGTCGCCTCCCCAGCTATACTGCCACATCCGCCATCCATGCGGCACCCTCTGTTGCAGAAGACATCCAGCCGAAGGGACCTAAGATGTCTGTCCGATGGAGGGATGAAGAATCGTGGACCGGCATAAAAGGAAGAGACCCCCTGGATAAAGCCCTGGAAGAGGAAGCCACACCAGCCAGGTCAGCGATGGGCGGAGAGGTGGGTGGGTATCTGGCCAAGAGGAGGTGGACCCAGCAATGCAGATACTCCCCCTCACAGCCCAGCAGAGGATCAGGTGTCCCCGCTCTTAGGAGAGAAGACAGCTCTGCCAGAGGAGTTGGAGCGTTCATCAGAAGGGCGGAGCAACCTCAGTCAGTGGAGGGAGATCTGACATGCCTCGGAGAGGGGTTTCAGCGGAGCAGTCCCCACGACAATGGGACGCTTCAGCTTCTACTTTGGCTCTAGTGAATATTAACCCCTTCGGGGATATTGCAGCCACTAGCAGCAGTTACAGTAGGCAGCAGTTATAAGACCCTACTGTAGTCAACATTCCTCCTCCTTCTGAGGCACAGCAGATACCTGTTGTGTGCTCTCCAGCTGTTTCTCAACCTGGTATGCAAGGTAATACTGAGTCATTTCAATTTCAGCTTTGTCTTCTTTGACTGCTTCATTATCTTCTATTGTTGACAGTTTAAAAGCTAATACTGATGTTTGTTCCCAGCCTGTTTCTAATCCTGTTGCTGCTGTTTGGAATGTATCTTTTTTTCCATCTAGCAGCAATAACATGGATTCTGCACAGGCTACTTTCAGTCCTGCTGGGGCAGCAGTTTTGGCTTCACCAGTTCCCAATGTTATTGTTCCCCAGTTACCTCTTATTAAAAGAAAAGTATGGGTTTCCATTCTTTTGCTTACATCTATTTTATGTGAGCTGCTGATATCTAAAAATCTTTCCAGCCCTCTCAGAAGTGCCCCCATTCTGTTAAAATCGAGCTAAATACCTGTGGGAGGGTCTACAGACTTTTATACAGCATAATACCGACAATGGTCTGGCTTTGGAGTCTGGATCCACCCACTTTCCTGTCATCTTGCTTGACTGATGTCGGCTCTCTGCTCTCTGCTCGCTCCCGAGACTTCACAGAGAGACTTCACAGAGCGCAGATGCTCCCCCCTCCCTCCTCCCTCCTCCTCTGCAATTTGTTCCAATGTTCAGAAGAATCAGCAGAGATATTAGCACTTCAGTCAGTGACTAAGTTAGGAGAAGTCACTGATAGTGCTGTGTATGTAAATGTCCTCTACATATTACTATCTACCAGAGTGAAAACAATATATTTGTAAAGCAGAATACACATATAAATGTGACAGCACACAGGCATCCCATGCATTACTGGTATAGTAAAATGAAATAAAATCAGAGCTAACATTGTCAATGAATACTTTTATTGAAAAAGGAGGAGTTGGTGGCATGTGTGTCTCTAATTAGATATGGCACCTCATCCCAGTAAGAGTTTTAAATTGAAGTGGAGGGCTTGGAATATTGGATTATTACGGTGCCAGGAAAACAACAGTACAAATGATAAAATTAATTATATTTATTGCAAAAAGTTAAAAATACAATTCATACAAAGTATAAAGTACAAAATGGAGCATAGGCAGATGAATACAACCAATGGATGGCAATAAACAAATTATCCCTACTAGTTTTGCCAAAACATTGGCTTCCTCAGGGGATATGATAGGTTGTAGTTCTACAGAAAGAGAATCTTAAATTAGTAATATATAATAAAAAGAGAAAATAAACAACATTATGCATGCTACTCAAGCGACTGTGAAGGAGATTAGTACGGTCTCCCCCGACCAAATAATCCCAATCAAGATGGAGATAACATCAATCAAAGATTGTCACAACATACCCACAGAACCCCAGGGGACCAGATGAACAACGTCCAATGCGAGGGTTGTCCTTCACCGCCTAGTAGTGTGGCTGCAGGGGGCTTTATAAAAAGAACCATGGAAATGGCTGTAAAAATACAGACGTATAAGGCTAAAAAAGCTCAGCTGTATATAATAAAAAGGAGGACAAAACAGTCCTAGATACTTACCAAGTACAAGGTATACTAATTGTTTTCCTGGCACCGTAATAATCCCATATTCCAAGCCCTCCACTTCAATACTTTTATTGACTATCTGGATTTTTATATGAGACAATGAAACTTTCCATTCACTTGTGGTTTCATACTGAAGCATAGAGCTCCTCAGACATGGACAGAGCTTTGCTCCCCCATAATTGGTGTATTACCTAGTACCCCTATAGTAATAATGTTTCCTTCATTGTAAATAGAGTATTACAGGATCACATGCCGTACAGTGCCACCACATGCCGTACAGTGCCATCACATGCCGTACAGAGTCATCACATGCCGAACAGTGCCATCACATGCCGAACAGTGCCATCACATGTCGTACAGTGCCATCACATGCCGTACAGAGCCATCACATGCCGTACAGTGCCATCACATGCTGTACAAAGTCATCACATGCCGGACAGGGATGGGGATGATGGGATTGTATAGGAGTACAGGGGATGGGGATGATGGGATTGTTTAGGATTACAGGGGATGGGGATGATGGGATTGTATAGGAGTACAGGGGATGGAGATGATGGGATTGTATAGGAGTACAGGGCATGGGAATGGTGGGATTGTATAGGAGTACAGGGGATGGGGATGATGGGACTGAATAGGAGTAAAGGGGATGGGGATTATGGGATTGTATAGGGGTACAGGGGATGGGGATGATGGGATTGTATAGGAGTACAGTGGATGGGGATGATGGGATTGTGTAAGAGTACAGGGGATGGGGGTGACATCAGTGGGAGAGAGATTGTGGTGGGGGATGGGATCAGTGACAGAGGAATGATTTTTTATGTACAATAAAATAATTGTATTTATTGCAGTATCATTTGTAAAAAACATTCGGAAAAAAGTGTTGGTTTATTCCAAAATTTAGACATTGTGTTGGAGGCCTACAAAAAGTTTGGAAGGGTATCCTGGTTTGCCTATGATGAGTCATTTAGGCAGAAACTGTCTGTTCGCCCCAGCTTGAAATGGGTTTGCAAAGACATTGGTCTATGGCTTATCCTTTTTCTGCTTCAACGATCATTTGTGGGTAGACAGCAGCCCCTGGTGTCTTCCACACCCACTTACAAAAAAGGAATCTGTTTTGCCTTTAATGACTCCCAGTGTAAATGGCCCAGTTCATGTCGCTTTTGACACGAATGTGCGTTTTGCATGGGAGCCCATCCTGTTTCCAAGTGCTTAAAGATAATGGCAATCGACAATCAACAGCAGGGTCGAGAACCATTTTCAAAAAGCTGCATCGCCAGTGAACCTAATAAAAATCCTCCCATGACTGCATTTGTACATAGACAGGCCGATGGCTCGGCTTCTATTTGAAGGGTTTCAGGAGGGTTTCTTACTTCCTCCTTTTCAAGGCCAGGGCTGTATAGTTGAGAAGAATTTAAAATCCATTTTGGATTTATCTGAGATCGTTAGGGATAAAATATTTAAAGAAATCTTTGACGGTAGGGTGGCAGGCTGCTTTTTGCACCCTCCTTTTCAGGATTTTAGAATTTCACCATTGAGAATTGTGCCTAAGAAGGATCAGCATTCTTAGAGGCTTATTCTTCATTTATCTTTCCTAAGGGATCCTCTCTAAATGATCAGATTAGTGATGAATTGGCTACGGTACATTATGCTACGTTTAAAGACGCTTTTCAAAAAATTTGTAGTTTAGGCTGGGGCGCATTTCTCGCTCAGGCGGATGTGAAATCTGCTTTTCGCTTACTGCCCATTAACCCTTTATCGTTTAATTCTTTAGGTTTTTATTTTGATGATTGTTTTTTCTTTGATAGATGTCTTCCAATGGGCTGCTCAATTTCTTGTACATACTTTGAAGCCTTTTCTACATTTATTAATTGGGTGGTTAGCGTTTGGTCCGGGTCTTCTTTGTTAATACATTATTTAGACGATTTTCTTTTTTTGGGTAATTCAGTTATTGACCGCAACAAAATTTTACACTCCTTTTTAACAGTTTGTGCTGAATTCAATATCCCTTTGGCCCATGAAAAAAACATTCTTCCATCCACTTGCATAATTTTTTTAGGTAATTGATACTGTGGCCATAGAATTCAGATTGCCAGATGAAAAAATGCTACATTACAGAATATCATAACCATGGTAATTGGGAAAAAGAAAGACATTTTGAAGGCCATGCAAAAGCTTCTTGACCTTCTTGCTTTCGCCTCTAGAGTGCTATCTATTGATAGGAAATTCTCTAGGCATTTTTATTTGGCAATCTCAGGTTTTAAATCTCCTACGTCCCATATCAGGATCACTACTGAATTAAGAGAGGATCTTCTGGTTTGGGCACAATTTTTAGACAAATTCAGTGGGAAGGCTATTTATCAGGAAGAATTTGTGGATTCTGGATGATGATTTTTGTCTCTTTTTGTCTCTTCACTGATGCTGTGGGATCAGTTGGTTTTGTATCAATTTGGAAGACCCACTGGTGCACGTCATTATGGCATCATTCTTGGCGAGCTAGAGGTTATTTAAAGAATGTGGTGCTGTTGAAGTTATTTCCTATTCTGGTTGCGTTGGAAATTTGTGGTGAGCTTTTGAGAAACAAAAGGATTCTTTTTTAGCACTGATAAGAAGGGGGTCCTTTTCGCGTTGAATTGCTTATGCTCAAAATTCCCTCCAGTTATCGTTTTAATTAGGCATCTGGTTTTCAAATGCCTGAGTCTTATCATATGGGTGAAGGCTCGCTACTTACCAGGTAAGCATAATGAGATTGCAGACTCTCTTTCTAGTTTGCAGATGAACCGATTCAAGCTTCTTTTACCAGCTGCGGATGAGATAGGAATCCAGGGTCCTTCATAACTTTGGGACCTTTCTACCTTTGCAGCTTATTCAACAGCTTGGTTGCAGTGGCTCTCTTACCTAATTTCAATTGGTGAACTTCCATCAGCTTTCCCTGAATATCTACTTTTATCCTTCTTAAACAGTTTGATGTCCCAATCTTGATCCTGGGCCCATATTTAGAGCTTTCCTTTTTCTTGAAATTACATAATCATCCTGCTTTCCATACATTTTTTCTAGTGAAGCAGGCATTGAAGGGTTACAAAAGTGGCTCCTTTCACCCAGATACTAGATCAGCTATAACACCTTCTATTCTTAGTCAGCTTTGTAGGGCAGCCAATTCAGTTTGTTTTTCCCCTTATGAGGCAAGTTTATTTCAGGCGGTTTTTTCTATTCTTTTTTTTTGGAGCTTTGAGAATTTCTGAAGTGGTACACTCTCATAGATATCAAAAACCGGGCATCTTATTTAGTCATGTGTCATTTGTAAACAAATCCTGGCTTGTGGGGGACAGTTAATAAAAATGGTATTGATGTATGGCAACCCGAGCCGTAGTGGCTGGGTTGTTCTTTTACTGGTCTGTTATGAGTAAGCTTATTATTATTTGATTATAACAGCGTTATTTATTATTAAACTGTTATGTTTAAAAATATACCAATAATAAAGAGGCTGTGGCAATTTTACCTCCACCATTTAGCTCTTGTCTTTATTCTGTGCTCCATTTGCTGTCTACCCCAGTTCCATGAAAGTAAGGGGTGTCGGTTTTAAGACCCCCCAAACTCATGGGGCTGTAACAGCTGAGCAGTTTCCAGGCTCCCCTTTTCTCTAGGCAGGTGGGTGGAGTTAGGTTTTCAAATCTACTAATCACAGGTAGGAAAGGTCAAATAGGGTCAGTCTACCTGTTCAGGTCAGCTGACATTGTAGGTCAGCTGATCTCTAGGAACATTCTGGAAGATCAGGTCACATGACCTTTTGGAATCTTCTAGAATGGGGTCCCCCCATATAAGGCAGCTCTCGGGGTCCCATTTTGCCAGTTTTAAGATCTCCTGCTTGTGAGCTCCCCTCCCTCCCTGTCACGGCCTAACTGTTATGTGGTTTGGTCACCTTTCATTTGCTAGAAAGGGGGACAGTTAATAAAAATGGTTTTGATGTAAGGCAACCTGAGCTGTAGTGGCTGGGTTGTTCTTTCACTGGTCTGTTATGAGTAAGCTTATTATTATTCGATTATAACAGCGTTATTTATTATTGAATGGTTATGTTAAAAAATATATACCAATAATAAAGAGGCCGTGGCCATTTTACCTCCACCATTTAGCTCTTGTCTTTATTCTGTGCTCCAATTTCTGTCTACAGTCCCATGCAAATCAGTTCTGCCTTTACGTACTGCTTACTTGTCCAAAGCCAGTGATTCAATATTGCAGAGGATCAGGAAATAATCAGAAACAGTTTAGAAATGCTAGTCTCCATATTTATTTCAAAACACATTTACTTTAGGGCTATTTTGAATTACATCTCAAAACGTTAAACCAATACACCCCCAATAAACCTGCAATGCAGCACACCCCAGTGCCGTAATGCAATACAGTGTATTGTGTACTGTGTCAGAAAATGTAGTGCGATTCCAAATTTTTGTGCATTGGCAGTCAATTCAAATTAATAGGCTGCCTTTATGCAACACATCTTAATGTGCAACACAATGCATGATAACAGGTCCAATAACCACATCAGCTCCTGAATGTTTTACCCCCTTCTTGACCAGGCCATTTTTTGCTATTTAGCACTTAGTTACATTCATTGATAATTGCGCAGTCATGCAACGCTGTACCTGACAACATTTGTATCCTTTTTTTTTTACAAAAACATAGCTTTCTTTTGGTGCTTTTCGGTCACCACTGGGTTTTTATTTTTTAATATATATATAAAATTAGAAAATTTGGAAATTACTTTCTGCTTTAAAACATATCCAATAACATTTTTTTTAAAATCTTCATAAATTTAGGCCGAAATGTATTCTGCTACATGTCTTTGGTAAAAAAGAAATTCTGAGGAAGTGTCTATTTACTGGTTTGCTGAAAATTCTAGTGTCTACAAACTATGGTATATATGCTGGAATTTTTATTGTTTTTTTTTAATACTACTAATGGCGGTGATCTTATAATGGGACTGTGATACTGCACCAAGCAATCTACTGCCACTGAGTGGGGACAGACTTACTGCCACTGACATCACTGATAATACTATATGCTGTCACTGTACTAATGACACTGGCTGGGAAGGGGTTGACATCTGGGGTAATCAAGGGGTTAAATGTGTGCCTAACAATGTGTAATGTGTGCTGATTTTTACTAAAGATCTTTGTTTCTTATCCCTGCTTTTTAGGGAAACAGAGAGATCGTTCTCTCTGTACAGAGCCCTGTATTGATTGTTAACACAGGACTCTGGGCTGTGATTGGACACACCAGCCAATGATTCCTCATTGTACAATCGCCTTTAGATCTGCCATCAACTATGTAGTGCAAGGGCCTGTCTAATTGGATACAGAGTGATTGGCTAGATGGTGTGTGCTCCTATTATATAGTTTTGGTAAATCTAAAGGAGATTGAACATAGATTGTACAATCAGATTTTATAGTGGATGGTGAGCTTTACAGAACCCACAACATACTTCTCCTGTTTTTAATGCTACAGATCTATCCACCTAGGCTGTTGACTGATCCCTCAGCTCCTGCACACTCTGCCAAATTAACGATCACTGTCTGTGCATTTAGTGAGAACAGTGATCACTGATTACATTTAAAAAATGTGCACCTGCAGAGGTGGATGATAGTGCTCTCCTGGAGTAGAAGGGTAGATGATCCAGGGTGTGTGCTAATGAGGTCAGCTGGTGAACTTCCTGTGTCATGTCCTAAGGTCCATCCAGGAAGTAATGGAGAAGATTTTTTGTACAACAAGCAAGGCAAGGGCTGTGTATGATAAATAAAACACTTTTTTATTTATGCAAAAGAAGTACATGAATGGTATATTGGTACATAGGAGAGCTGATTTAGATAAAAAAAAGGTGAACTTAGCCTTTAAGCCCCATAATACAACATTGACTGCTGCTTTGAAATTTGTGAGTGTGCTTGGTAAAAACAAAGCTTGCTCCTGTTTCCTCAATATTGTTGCTCCATTGAAATCATTTACACTTGACAGCACAGTATAGAATTTTTCTTTTTTTTTTCTTTTTTTTTTTTACAGAGAGAGGAACTGAATGCTTGTGATAGCTGTTATTTACTATGCAAATGGCCTCTGCCATGGTAACAATGCATCCAGCACAGTTTTATTTGCTACAGTACACAGTCTGCATGTTTAAATTGAAGTTGCTTACTTTTGTGCCTACACATTACACAGATTTTGTTTTCCTTGACACTTACTAGAGAACAAACTGCAATTAATACAGCTTATTTTAGCAGACAGCATCCAATTAGTTATCATCCATTTTCAAATTGGGATGCTAGACAAAAAAAAACCTGGAGCTGGCTTCTGATTCAAAAGAAAAATACATACAAACTACAGGTTTTCAAAGACACATTTTGCTCACAATGGCAAGGATACTCACTTGACCTTTAATGTGAAACGGAGTGTTAATTTTTCTCTGTCACCTCTTAATTGCTTCCTTATTATACTGTTCATGCAGTTAATTGCTAGACTGAGGGAGAAAGTGTTTTCGGGGGGCAAGGAAGTGCCACAGCATGAAAGGAACAGTATGCTCGAGTAATTGGGTCTGTTATAACACTAGCTGTGGCTTTACTTTTAATGGTATCTACTAAAATTAATAGGGGAATCTTAATTGTTTTATTGTTAAAACAACAAAAATGTCATCTTCATTTTTTTTCCATCCATAACAGTAGCAGCCATAATCTGGATTTTACCTGCAAAGCTATAAAAATAAATAACACTTGCAGTATCCCCAGCACTGCTTAAAGGTTTGTTGATGTCCACCTCAGGTGTGGGTGCTCACGTCTCCAGGATCCGCTTCTTCTAAACTAGTCCATGTACCATAATAGAAAAATGCGCACTGCTAATCCATTAGGCATAAAGGTGACTTTATTGTTTCAGCACTAGTGAGGACACTCCACCCAGCATTCTTTTTGATGCTTTTCTCCACCTGCTATGCTGAACAAGCCTTAAAGAGGACGTAAACCCTGAATGGGGTTTCTCTAAACCACTTAGTAAAAAGCCCAAGACGAGGTCATCATATTCTAGACCTAGTACTGACAAATGGGGATTGACTGTCTGATGATAAGGTGGGAGAAAATGTGGGTTCTACTAGTGATTACTAATGTCTTTGGCTTGATATTAAAACAAGAACTGAAAAACTATATACACAAACAAAATGTTTAGTTTTCAAAAGAACAAATTTTGCTGAAATGGGGAAATTTCTAAAAAATTAGTTGAAAGGTTGGAGTAAAACAGAAAGGAGCAAGTAATCAGCAGGCTTTGTTAAAGTCTACCATCCTAAAGGCAACTAGATTATATGTCAGGCAAGTTAGTATAAATAAATGGAAAAAAACATTATGGTTCACTAAAAAGTCAAGTAGGATAGTAAAGGAAAAAAGCATATAAAACATTCAAGGAAACAGGAGGTGTAGCTGACTAAGAAAAGTATAAAAATAGTCAAACAGAGGCCAAACACACTATCAGTACTGCCAAACCATTAAATACATCAAAGGTTCAAAGGGGGAAATAAGGTTCAGGAGGGCAGTTTTTTCAATATGAAACCAAAATCAACAACACAGGGATATGACCTCAAACTAACTGGGGGAAAGTTCAAAACTAATTTTAGAAAGTATTATTTTACTAAAAGGTTAGTTGATGCTTGGAATAAATTTCCGGCAGAGTTATTGAGACAGTAAACAGTAAATGGCTTCATGCTTGGGACAAACATAGATCTATACTTAAAAAAGTTATATACATAAAAGTTAACTAAAAAAAAAAAAAAAAGGCAGCTTCAATTAACTACTCTGTCTTTTTTCTGCCATAAGATTTCTTTGTTTCTATGTAGATTAAGTAACTGAAAGGTATAGTATTTTGAATATCTGTATAGGCAGTACAGTGGCTTAGTGGTTAGCACGTCTGCCTGGCAGTGTTAGAGACGTTCGTTTGAATTCCAGCTGTGACACTACCTGCTTGGAGTTTGCAGGTTCTCTCTGTGCTTGCTTGGGTTTCTTTCCACACTCCTGTGTAAATTTGCCCTAGTATGGGTATGTGGCTCCTTGGGGGCAGGGACTGATGTGAATGTGCAATTAATATGTAAACTGTCAGCGCAAAATAAATACCTGACATAAATAAATGTCTGGCTAAGACAGTGCAAGAGAAATATTTAGTTTTGCTGTTGCCTAAAATAAATATACATCTTTAATTTTATAGCATTTTATGTAAAAAAAAAAATACACTTAACATATTTGACACCCATCAGCATTAAGAGTTCATTAATTAAAGACAGACAAAGTGTACTAGATTAGTAGTTTATCTCAAAGTAGGTTGAAATGGAATACAGTGCTTTATGTTTAATGACTTGCCATCTAGCATATGTATATATACAGGTATATTATGATTATTATAGAGGATTTACCGTATATAGCGCCAACATTTACACAGCGCTTTACAATATAAAGGGGGACAATACAATTACAATACAGTTCAATACAGAATGAGTATATATGTATAATACTGAGTGTATATATATATATATATATATATATATATATATATGAGTATATATATAATAATCATTTTGTATTGAACTGTATTGTAATTGTATATTATATATATTGTATATATAATATATTATATTGTATATATATATATATATATATATATATATATATATATATATATATATCCACTTCAATACCAGGCACTTATGCACCTTCCCGCCCAGACCAATTTTCAGCTTTCAGCGCTCTCACACTTTGAATGACAATTACTCAGTCATGCTACACTGTATCCAAACAAAATGTTTATCATTTTCTTCTCACAAATAGAGCTTTCTTTTGGTGGTATTTAATCACCACTGGGTTTTTCATTTTTTGCGATATAAGCAAAAAAACAGCGAACATTTTGAAAAAAACGTACTTTTTTTTAGTTTCTATTGTAAAATTTTGCAAACAAGTCATTTTTCTTCATAAATTTGTGCCAAAATGTATACTGCTACATATCTTTGGTAAAAAATAACCCAAATTAATGTATATTATTTGGTCTTTGTGAAAGTTATAGAGTCTACAAACTATGGTGCCAATCACTGAAAATTGATCACAACTGATGTACTATCTCACCTGAAGGCCTATCTCATTTCTTGAGACACTGAGAGCCCATTCACACAGGGGCAACACGACTTGCAGGTCGCCTCAGCGAGGCGACCTGCAAACGACTTCCGCGGCGACTTGCAAAACGACTTCTGTATAGAAGTCTATGCAAGTCGCCCCAAGTCGCCCCCAAAGTCGTACAGGAACCTTTTTCTAAGTCGGAGCGACTTGCGTCGCTCCGATTAGAACGGTTCCATTGTACAGAACGGGAGGCGACTTGTCAGGCGACTAGGTCGCCTGACAAGTCGTCCCTGTGTGAATGGGCTCTAACAAGCCAGGAAAGTACAAATACCCCCCAAATGACCCCTTTTTGGAAAGTAGACAGTCCAATGTATTTACTAAGAGGCATGGTGAGTTTTTTGAAGCTGTAATTTTTTCCCACAATTCTTGGGAAAATTAAGATTTTTTTTTTTTTTTTACACAAACTGGTCATATTAACAGGTTATTTCTCTCACACAGCATATGCATAATTGCAACTACACCCCAAAATACATTCTGCTACTCCTCCTGAGTATAGCGATACCACATGTGTGAGACTTTTACACAGCCTGGCCACATATAAAGGACCAACACTGAAGTAGCACTTTCAGGCGTTCTACAAGCATAAATTGCACATATCCTTTCTCAACCACCTATTACACTTTTGAAGGCCCTGGAGCACCAGGACAATTGAATTGTCCACAAAATGACCCCATTTTGGAAAGCACACACCCCAACGTATAATCTATGAGGCATAATGAGTCTTTTGAACGATTCATTTTTTTCCATAAGTTTTTGGAAAATGTGGAAAAAAAATGAAAATGCATTTTTTTTACACAAAGTTGTCCATTTATAAGATATTTCTAACACATAGCATGTACATAGCAAAAATGACACCCCAAAATGCATTCCTCTACTCCTCCTGAGTATGGCGATACCACATGTGTGAGGCTTTTACACAGCCTGGCCACATACAAAGGCCCAACATTGAAGTAGCACTTTCATGCGTTTTACAAGCATAAATTGCACATATCCTTTCTCAACCACCTATTACAGTTTTGAAGGCCCTGGAGCACCAGAACAATGGAATTATCCACAAAATGACCCCATTTTGGAAAGCACACACCCCAACGTATAATCTGTGAGGCATAATGAGTCTTTTGAAGGGTTCATTTTTTTCCAGAAGGTTTTGAAAAAGTGAGAAAAAAATTAAAATGCATTTTTTTTACACAAAGTTGTCCATTTATAAGATATTTCTAACACATAGCATGTACATAGCAAAAATGACACCCCAAAATGCATTCCTCTACTCCTCCTGAGTATAGCGATACCACATGTGTGAGACTTTTACACAGCCTGGCCACATACAAAGGGCCAACACTGAAGTAGCACTTTCAGGCGTTCTACAAGCATAAATTGCACATATCCTTTCTCAACCACCTATTACACTTTTGAAGGCGCTGGAGCGCCAGGACAATTGAATTGTCCACAAAATGACCCCATTTTGGAAAGCACACACCCCAACGTATAATTTATGAGGCATAATGAGTCTTTTGAACAGTTAATTTTTTTCCAGAAGTTTTTGGAAAATGTGGAAAAAAAATGAAAATGCATTTTTTTTACACAAAGTTGTCCATTTATAAGATATTTCTAACACATAGCATAAATGACACCCCAAAATGCATTCCTCTACTCCTCCTGAGTATAGCAATACCACATGTGTGAGACTTTTACACAGCCTGGCCACATACAAAGGGCCAACACTGAAGTAGCACTTTCAGGCGTTCTACAAGCATAAATTGCACATATCCTTTCTCAACCACCTATTACACTTTTGAAGGCACTGGAGCACCAGGACAATTGAATTGTCCACAAAATGACCCCATTTTGGAAAGCACACACCCCAACGTATAATCTATGAGGCATAATGAGTCTTTTGAACGGTTCATTTTTTTCCAGAAGTTTTTGGAAAATGTGGAAAAAAATGAAAATGCATTTTTTTTACACAAAGTTGTCCATTTATAAGATATTTATAACGCATAGCATGTACATAGCAAAAATGACACCCCAAAATACATTCTGCTACTCCTCCTGAGTATGGCGATACCACATGTTTGAGACTTTTACACAGCCTGGCCACATACAGAGGCCCAAAATCCAAGTAGCACCTCCAGGCATTCTAGCAGCATTAATTACACATATCATTTTCTGACTACCGATCACATTTTTGCAGGCCCTTCATATTTCTAACACATAGCAGGTACATACCAAATAACAAAAGATTACCTGTGGTTTTAGAAGTGCAGTGGTCCACAGAGGAGAGCATCGGTCCAGGCAGCAGGCAGGAATGAGGTCAGCGACAGCAAAAGCAATCATCCAGGCAGCAGGCAGGAATACTGTCCATAGTTCATACAGGCAGAGATACTGTCAGCACAGCCAGAGCACAGCCAGAGCACAGCCAAAGCACAGCCAGAGCACAGCCAGAGCACAGGTCCAGGTAGCAGGCAGAGGTGTCCCGGCAGAAATACTGTCCAAAGTCAGTAGAGGCAGCAGGCAGATATATGGTCAACACAGCCAAAGTATTGGTCCAAACAGCAGGAAGAAACATGGTCCATAATGTCATGGGTCTTTACAGGCAGCAATATGGTCAGCACAGCCAAAGTATTGGTCCAGGCAGCAGAAAGGACCATCAAGCTTAGGGCCAGCGGGACAGGGGTAGAGGCTTCTCCCACCCAAATCGCTTTGAAGCCTCCGGGCAACCAGACCCTGTTCTGGGAGCACAGAAAACGAAAAACTGGTTTTCTCTACTCAGAACGCTATTCTGAAGCCCCTCACATATGTGAGACCCCTGTGTACTAAAGTAGATGGCCAAAAGATCAGTCCAAGTGGCAGGCAAAAACATGGTCGATTAACAGGCCAAGGTCGGTACACGTGGAAGTCAGAAACGTGGTTTAAATCGGCAGGCAGAGGCATCGTCGGTAAACAGGCTGTGGTTGGTACACGTGCAAGTCAGAAACGTGGTTTAAATCGGCAGGCAGAGGCATCGTCGGTAAACAGGCTGAGGTTGGTACACATGCAAGTCAGAAACGTGCAGAAACGGCAAGCAAAGACATCGTCGGTATGTTTACCAGGGTCAGTTAATTAACATGGTAGCAGGCAAATGGGGAAATGGCAGTCTGGTAATAATACAGGGAACTAATATTGGATGAATGCATGATAATTTCTGAAGCAATCTCCGATGCACAGGCCAGGTTGGGAGGGACATTGGGGACAATAATAGCTGGAATCTCTTCTTACTCCTCCTCTGCTGCATACACGGCATTTTTTTTGGCGTCTTCTTCCAGATTCTGGGGGGGGAATGCTATAGGGAAGGTGTTGCTCGTGAAGTCTACTCACAGCATCCGAGCGAATGCTTCCTGGGGCGGGACCTTGTGGGTAAATGAGGGCAGTGACAATCGATTCAAAATACTTGAGGTAGGTGACTTGTTGGTTTTGAGTTGCTTTTTGGTAGCAGACAAACAAATTAAAAAGGGCCATGTGAAAAAGGTGAAAGGCAACTTTCTTGTACCAGTAACGGGACTTTCTGTTTGATAAGTAGGGCTGTAGCATCTGATCGTTTAAATCCACCCCCCCCCATATACATATTGTAGTCGTGGACACATTCAGGCTTTACAATGGGGCCACGTCTTCTTTGGATCTCCACCACAGTGTCATTGTGGATGGTAGAGAGCATGTGGACATCTTTCTTGTCCCTCCACTTCATGGCCAACACCTCCTCGTTCCTCATGAATGCCGATTCTCCCCTTCTTAATTTTTTTGCTAGCAGATTTTGTGGGAATCCCTTACGTTTTTTTTTTAAGGTACCACAGGCCGGGGTTTTTTTATTATAAAGGTGACGAAAAAGGGGCAGGCTGGTATAGTAGTTGTCAACATATAAATGGTATCCTTTGTCGAATAGGGGGTATGCCAGCTCCCAGACAATTTTTCCACTGGTTCCAATATATGTGGGGCAATCATGGGGCTGGAGCTGGGAATCTTTGCCTTCGTAGATCCGGAATGTGAAGACATATCCAGTGGCTCGATTGCATAATTTATTTAACTTCACCCCATACCTGGATCTCTTGCTTGGTATATACTGCTTGAAGTGCAGTCGGCCAGTGAAATGTATGAGGGACTCGTCCACACAAATTTTTTGGTCTGGGATGAAAACTTCTCTGAATCGCTGGGAAAAGTAATTGATTAGGGGGCGTATCTTGAACAATTTGTCATGGTTGGGATGATCTCGGGGAGGGCACTGGGAATTGTCACTGAAGTGGAGAAAACGCATAATCATGTCGTATCTTGTCCTGGACATGACAGCGGAATATATGGGCATGTGTTGGATGGGGTGGGTGGACCAATATGCATGGGCTTCATTCTTTTTTGTAAGCCCCATATTAAAAGTTAGGCCCAAAAACATTTTAAATTCATCCAGTGTGACACATCGCCACTGGAACATGCGGGCGTAGGAAGAATTGGGGTTGGCAGCAATAAATTGGGATGCATATAAATTAGTTTGATCCACCATATTCTGCAGAAAATCTTGGGGGAAAAATAAAGAAAAATAATCAAATTCAGAAAAATTCGTAGTGTTGGGCTGCACACCTGGCTGTGCGGTGAAAGGGGGGATGATAGCAGGTCCTGAGTTGGCAGGCAACCAAAAGGGGTTTGCCAGGGCATCGGGAAGGTAGGACTGGGGCTGAGTTCTTCGGGTTGGGCGGGTAATTCCAGTGCTTGTACTGGGCTCCTCTTCCTCTTCCTGGGGTCTGGCGCTGCTGGTGGTAATTCCAGTGCTTGTACTGGGCTCCTCTTCCTCTTCCTGGGGTCTGGCGCTGCTGGTGGTGGGCAGATCTCCTGATCTTGGTCCTGATCTTGGTCCTGATCTCAATCTTTTGGGAGGGACGGTTTCCTCCGCGGACTCGGACTCTGATCCACTATCCTCCACTGGCTGGTATTCCGAACCAGATGATGTGAGCTCCCCGCTGCTCCCATCATCCGACATGGCAAGAATCTCATATGCCTCCTCAGGTGTGTAAACCTATTGTGACATTATGGCAATTCTTATTGGCAGGCCTGTGTGGTGGTACAGATGGCGGTATGGGTGGTGGTACGGATGGAGGTACGGGTAGTGGTGGTGGTGGCGGTACCGGTGGCGGTACGGGTGGTGGTGGTACCGATGGCAGTACAGGTGGTGGTGGCGGTACAGGTGGTGATTGTGGTACCGGTGGCGGTACCGGTGGTGGTGGCAGTACCGGTGGCGGTACGGGTGGTGGTGGTACCGATGGCGGTACAGGTGGTGGTGGCGGTACAGGTGGTGGTGGCGGTACCGGTGGCGGTACAGGTGGTGGTGGTACCAATGGCGGTACGGGTGGTGGTGGCGGTACAGGTGGTGATGGCGGTACAGGTGGCGGTATGGGTGATGGTGGCACCGATGGCGGTACTGACGGTGGTACGGGTGGTGGTGGTACCGATGGCGGCACTAGTGGCGATACTGCTAGCGGCCTGTGTGGCAGTATAGATGGTGGGCCTGATGGAGGTACTAGTGGCGTTACTGGTGGTGGTACCGATGGTGGTACTGGTAGCCTGTGTGGCGGTACCGATGGCGGTACTGGTAGCCTGTGTGGCGGTACCGATGGCGGTGGGCCTGTGACAGATGGGCTGGTTGACAGATGGGCTGGTTGACAGATGGGCTGAATGACAGATGGGCTGATTGACAGATGGGCTGATTGACAGATGGGCTGATTGGCTGGGCTGTGTGACAGGTCCTCTTTATTGGGGGGGGCGTGTTGTGCACAGTACAGAACAATACAGTTATGTCAGACAGACACTGATTCACTCACTGATCCCTGCTCTCTCCTCTCACGATCGGTGTGTGAGGAGAGAGCAGGGATCAGATAGTAACAGCAACTTTTTTGTTTACATTTGTGACAGGCTGTGATTGGACACAGCCGGTCACCTGGTAAACAGCCAATTTCATTGGCTGTTTACCGATCGGGGAAGCGCTGTGTCCAAGGGACACTCGCCTTCCTCGATCACTACGCTGGAGTTTATTGTGACAGGTGATCGGCTGTGACTTTGACACAGCCGATCACGGGGTAAACAGCCAATAGAATTGGCTGTTTACCTAGATCGGGGAAGCGCTGTGTCCGAGGGACACGCGCCGCCACCGATCGCCGTGCTGCGCGCTCCCGCGGGCACGCGCCGGCATGTTATCCTGCTGGACGTCATATGACGCCCAGTCAGGATAACGCAACCACTTCCCGGACGTCAATATGCTATATGCTATATTTGTCTTGGGTAGCAATCGGTTATACCAGGATCATGGCTGCAGCTACACTGTTTTTTCAGCTGTCAATCAGCTTTCATGTATAGGCAATACAGATGGTTGCTGATCAATTTTACAGCATCCCCCTCCATGTACCACCCACCACTGGACTCTTCTGTTCCACCAGGGAGCCTGGGACCACTGTACAGTGTCTTGCAAAAGTATTTATACCCCTTGAAATTTTCCACATTTGTCATGTTAAAACCAAAAAGTCAATGTATTTTATTGGGATTTTACTGTATGTGATAGATCAACACAAAGTGGCACATAATTGTAAAGTGGAAAGAAAATGATAAATGGTTTTCAACATTTTTTACAAATAAATATCTGAAAGTGTGGCTTGCATTTGTATTTAGCCCCCTTTACTCTGATACCCTAATCTAGTGGAACCAATTGCCTTCAGAAGTCACCTAATTAGTAAATAGAATCCACCTGTGTGTAATTTAATCTCAGTATAAATACAGCTGTTCTGTGAAACCCTCAGAGGTTTATTAGAAAACCTTAGTGAACACACAGCATCATGAAGGCCAAAGAACACACCAGACAGATCAGGGATAAAGTTGTGGAGAAGTTTAAAGCAGGGTTAGGTTATAAAAAAGTATCCCAAGTTTTGAACATCTCATGGAGCACTGTTCAATCCATCATCCAAAGATGGAAAGAGTATGGCCCAACTGCAAACCTACCAAAACATGGCCGTCCACCTAAGCTGACAGTTCAGGCAAAGAGAGTATTAATCAGAGAAGCAGCCAAGAGGCCTTGCCCCCCTCACCCCAAAGCACCTTGTACCCTTGTTGATGAGGACAAGGCTCTCTTCCCCACAACTCTGGGTTGTGGTTATGGGGGCATGCGGGCTAGGGGCTTATCGGAATCTGAAAGCCCCCAGATCCCGCCCCCCAATGTGAATGAGTATGGGGTGGGCATCGTGAATGATGATGGATTTACATCGGGGGACACTGTTTTTTTTATTTTTTAATAAAGGAATTGTCAAAAACTGTCTTGTAACTAAGTTTTTATTACTTTTTGACACTTTTTTGGTGAATGGATAGTGGTACTATGTACCCCATACTCATTCACATAGGGGAAGGGGATCTGGGGGCCCCCTACTTAAAGGGGGCTTCCAGATTCTGATTACCCCCCTGCCCGTAGACCCCCACCACCACAGCCCAGAGTTGTGGGGAAGAGACCCTTGTCCCCATCAACATAGGGACAAGTTGCTTTGGGGTGGGGGGCACATGGGGACTAGGTGCTTTAGGGTGGGGGGGCACTCCCCATGTTGAGGGCATGTGGCCTGGTATGGTTCAGGAGAGGGGGCGCTTGCTCACCCCCTTTTCCTGACCTGCATGCTCAGATAAGGGTCTAGTATTATCTAGTAATTTTGGGGGGACCACAGGCCGTTTTTTCATAAATGTCATTTTTGCTGCAGCATGTTTTATGCATACTACAGATGCGCCATTTTACAGGCAGACTAAGGGGACCCCACCAGGCAGTATATTTAAAGGAATTTTTCATTTTTATTGTTTCACTGTAAGCATCATTAAAATATCTGCTCCTTCAAAAACTATAGTTTTAAAAAAAATTGTATTGATACATGTCCCCCAGGGCAATACCTGGGCCACGATACCCTTTTTATAGCCAATAACTTGCATATAAGCCTTCAAAATGGGGACTTTTGATTTTTCAAGTTCAGGTCCATTAGACTTTAATGGTGTTCGGGTCCAAGCTTTTTGCGATGTTTGGCTGTTCTGGTGTGAACTGGGGTTATTTGGCCCATCTCTATTCCCAAAGCATACAACTTATTCTGGAACTATAAGCACTCAATGTAGGACAGACTCCTGAATCTACGCTACCATATTTGGATTCTGCAGTCCAGGAGCCATTTAACTCACTGCTTTTGTATAGGCTTGATGGTGGTCTGCGAGGCAGTCCCATATGCTCATTTCCACTACAGACTGTTGCACTTCAAAGTTCTGACTGCATGGAACAATAACGTACAGTCTCTGGATTCACCAATTCACCTGATTCCCAGGACCAGGTTGTCGCTCACCTGCTGGCTCACAAATACACCCCTGAAGTCAGGAATATCCTTCCTTTCCTTAGCCTGGAAAACTCCCTTAATGGATATCAGTCTGACAGGCTGGGGAGGAGTCATGGTCACCCTATGGATTCAGAGGTCTTGGTCACAAGAGGAAGTTAATCTCTTGATCAATATCCTGAAGCTATGAGCAATTAAGTTGTCCTTTCAATACCGGATCTCTTTGTTGCAAGGTCATATGATCTGGATTGAGATGGACAATAGCACAGCTGTGGCATACAGTACATCATTCATCAGTGAGAAACCAGATGTCTCACTGGTAGGGATGAGCTTCGTGTTCATGTCGAACCCATGTTCGACTCGAACATCGGCTGTTCGGTCGTTCGCCGAATTGCGAACGATATGGGCCGTTCGCGCCAAATTCGTGTGGCGCGTCACGGCCCATAATTCACTGCGGCATCGCAGTGCATTGCTTGCTGATGATTGGCCAAGCATGCACTATGACCCGCATGCTTGGCCAATCACAGCGCCGCCTGAACAGAGAGCCGTAATTGGCCAAAGCCAAGGAGGCTTTGGCCAATTATGGCTCAGGGGATTTAGTACACGCCCCACACTATATAAGGCCGCCTGCACGGCGGCCCTGTGCAGTGTGTTCCGGTGTGCTTAGAGGGAGAGAGAGACAGTGTCATTTCATTTGAGTTAGCTAGATTAGGCAGGACAGTCAGTCAGTTAGCTGCACTTAAAGTGTATTGTGTATATATATGCATCCCAGGTGTTGCATATATATATATATACACTGTATTCAGTTTAGCTAGATCCGTTCCTGTTATCTTCTAGACTATTTACATTAAGTGCAGTGCGTCCTGCTCACAGTGTTCAGCTAGATCCATTCCTGTTATCTTCCTACTGACAGGCAGGCTTGTCTTGGTACAGTATTTACAGCTATCTAAAGAAAATTACTGGTGTTCTTTTGATCCTATTAGTACCACGGTCAGGCAGCTAGACTATTTACATTTAGTACAGTGCGTCCTGCTCACAGTGTTCAGCTAGATCCGTTCCTGTTATCTTCCTACTGACAGGCAGGCTTGTCTTGTTACAGTATTTACAGCTACCTAAAGAAAATTACTGGTGTTCTTTTGATCCTATTAGTACCACGGTCAGGCAGCTAGACTATTTACATTTAGTGCAGTGCGTCCTGCTCACAGTGTTCAGCTAGATCCGTTCCTGTTATCTTCCTACTGACAGGCAGGCTTGTCTTGTTACAGTATATAAAGCTACCTGAAGAAAATTACTGGTGTTCTTTTGATCCTATTAGTACCACGGTCAGGCAGCTAGACTATTTACATTTAGTGCAGTGCGTCCTGCTCACAGTGTTCAGCTAGATCCATTCCTGTTATCTTCCTACTGACAGGCAGGCTTGTCTTGTTACAGTATATAAAGCTACCTGAAGAAAATTACTGGTGTTCTTTTGATCCTATTAGTACCACGGTCAGGCAGCTAGACTATTTACATTTAGACAGTGCGTCCTGCTCACAGTGTTCAGCTAGATCCGTTCCTGTTATCTTCCTACTGACAGGCAGGCTTGTCTTGTTACAGTATATAAAGCTACCTGAAGAAAATTACTGGTGTTCTTTTGATCCTATTAGTACCACGGTCAGGCAGCTAGACTATTTACATTTAGTGCAGTGCGTCCTGCTCACAGTGTTCAGCTAGATCCGTTCCTGTTATCTTCCTACTGACAGGCAGGCTTGTCTTGTTACAGTATATAAAGCTACCTGAAGAAAATTACTGGTGTTCTTTTGATCCTATTAGTACCACGGTCAGGCAGCTAGACTATTTACATTTAGTGCAGTGCGTCCTGCTCACAGTGTTCAGCTAGATCCGTTCCTGTTATCTTTATACTGACAGGCAGGCTTGTCTTGTTACAGTATATAAAGCTACCTGAAGAAAATTACTGGTGTTCTTTTGATCCTATTAGTACCACGGTCAGGCAGCTAGACTATTTACATTTAGTGCAGTGCGTCCTGCTCACAGTGTTCAGCTAGATCCGTTCCTGTTATCTTCCTACTGACAGGCAGGCTTGTCTTGTTACAGTACACACACATATATATATATATATATATATCCCAGCTTAGTGCAGCTACAGGCCATTAGTATGTCTGGAAGGCCAAGAAGGAGAGGCAGACAGTCACAAGCCAATAAGAGAGGGCAAGCAGGCTCTGTGTCTAGTGCTGGTCGTGGAGATGGTGCATCCTCATCAGCACGTGGCCATGGGACATGCTTGGCCTTTTTTTCGGCAGCTGGCCGTGTTGAGCCGCAACATGCGGAAGACTTGGTTGAGTGGATGACCAAGCCGTCCTCATCCTCCTCATCCTCACTCACTCATGCCCAGGGTGCTTTGTCTGGCAAAGCAGCGGCCTCTTCCCTCGGCTCAATGTCATCAGTGACTCCTTCCCTAGCTCCACCATGTCCTCCTGAGGAGTCCCTCGAACTGTTTGACCACAGTGTTGGGTACATGCTCCAGGAGGATACCCAGCGTTTGGAAGGCTCTGATGATGATACTGAGCTCGATGAAGGCAGTAACATGAGCACGGACAGAGGGGGTGCCCAAGAAGGACAGCAATCTGGCAGTCATGCTCCCCCTGCTGCAGCATACTGCCAGGTTTGCTCCATGGCGGAGGGAGGGGATGATGAGGTCACTGACTCAACGTGGGTGCCTGATAGGAGAGAGGAGGAGGAGGCGGCACATCACCAACGAGGCAGGATGCCCTCCAGGGGCCAGCCTAAGGGCAGCACATTGACTGCATCACACCCCAAAGCTCCACATGTGCAGGGCGCTGCAGTCTCTTATTCAAAAAGTTCTTTGGTGTGGGCCTTTTTTGAGACGAGTGCATCAGATCGCACCGCTGCTATTTGCAACATATATCTCAAGCGTATCTCACGTGGCCAAAACATCTCCCGCTTGGGTACCGCATGCTTGACCAGACATATGTTGACCTGCCATGCAGTTTGTTGGCAAGCGTATCTAAAAGACCCACACCAAAGAACAAAGAGGACCTCTCCTTGCTCCTCATCAGCTGAGATTTCCAACCCCACTAGACCTCCAGTCCTCTCTGAGACCTGCACTGAGAGTAATGAAGGTGTAGAATTAGGTGTGTCACAGCCAAGTACTTGTGGGCAATCTGCTTTTGGTACACCGACGTCAGATTGTACCAGGCAAATTTCCCTGCCCCACCTGCTGTACCGCCGAAAAAAGTTTACTCCCAGCCATCCACATGCCCAGCGGTTGAATGCTAGCTTGGCAAAATTGCTAGCACTTCAACTGCTGCCTTTTCAGTTGGTAGACTCTGCCCCCTTCCGTGAGTTTGTGGAATGTGCGGTTCCTCAGTGGCAGGTACCCAAACGCCACTTTTTCTCACGGAAGGCGATTCCGGCTCTCTACCGGCATGTGGAAGGCAATGTCCATGCCTCGCTGGACAGGGTGGTCAGCGGTGAGGTGCATATTACCGCTGACTCATGGTCCAGCAGGCATGGACAGGGACGTTACCTAAGTTTCACGGCGCATTGGGTGACTCTGCTGGCAGCTGGGAAGGATGCAGGACAAGGTGCAGTAGTGTTGGAGGTTGTTCCGCCACCACGCCTCCAAAATGCTAATGATTGTGACACACCTCTCTCCTCCACCCCCTCCTCTTCTTCCTCCATGGCCTCTTCCTCGGAACCAGCGGTGCTCCGTAGTCGTTCAAGGGGCTACGCAAGTACGCAGGCCAAAGATGCCATGCGGTGCTTGAGCTGGTGTGCTTGGGGGACAGGAGCCACACTGGGGCAGAGGTTCTGTCAGCTCTGCAGGGGCAAGTTCAGAGGTGGTTGACGCCACGCCAACTTAAGGCAGGAATGGTGGTTTGCGACAATGGCACCAACCTCCTCTCTGCCCTCCGACAGGGACAAATGACCCATGTGCCCTGTTTGGCTCACGTCCTTAACTTGGTGGTGCAGCGGTTCTTGGGCAGGTACCCGGGCTTACAGGATGTCCTGAGGCAGGCCAGGAAAGTCTGTGTGCATTTCCGCCGGTCATATAATGCCAGTGCTCGGCTGATGGACCTCCAAAAGGAGTTTAACCTGCCCAAGAACCGGTAAAATCTGTGACATGCCCACCAGGTGGAACTCAACATTGGCCATGCTGCAGCGGCTGCACACGCAGCAGAGGGCCATCAATGAGTACCTGTGCGAATATGACACCAGGACAGGGTCAGGGGAGCTTGGTTTTTTTTCCCCACGCCAGTGGGCCATGATCAGGGATGCATGCACTGTCCTGTCACCATTTGAGGAGGCCACGAGGATGGTGAGCAGTGACAGTGCATGCATCAGTGACACTGTCCCCCTTGTCCACCTGTTGGAGCACACGCTGCGTGGAATAATGGACAGGGCACTTGAGGCAGAACAGAGGCAGGAAGAGGAGGACTTCCTTAGCTCTCAAGGCCCCCTTTATCCAGACAGTGTTCCTGCGTGCCCGCCGATCACACAGGAAGAGGAGGAGGAGGAGGAGGAGGAAGATTGTGTCAGTATGGAGGTGGAGCCTGGCACTCAGCATCAGCAGCAGTCTTTAAGGGATCAGTCCCAAGAAACACATGGACTTGTACGTGGCTGGGAGTTGGTGGCTGCGGACGTTGTCGTCCTTAGTGACCCAGAGGACTCCGGACCGAATGCCTCAGCAAACCTACTCTGCATGGTCTCCCTGATCCTGCAATATAACAAGTATTCGGCGCAACGATGGACAGCAAAAACCAATATTACAATGATGCACATAAAATGAATGAAAGGGTTAACAGTTCATAATAACAGTAAGTGGAGGGTAAGTCCGTGATGTGACACTGCAGGTGTAAGAGGCAGGGTTAATGTGTAGAATCCACATTCAGGGCAGCCTTCCGAAGGGAGTGAAAGCCATTATCCCAAAGCACTGTAAGACAAGGAAAAGGAGGCGCCTCTGGGTGCAGACTTTTAAAACAATTTATTAAAAAACAGCAACAGCTGGTAATACACTCACATTTGAGTAGAAAGTTACAAGCATTAAACATGTCCCAGGGCAATCCAGGGGATCCGTGGAGTCATCTCTCGGCTGGTAGGTGTTGAAAAGCTCTGGGCAGTCTAAGAACACTGGATGTGGACGGCCGAGACACACATCCGGAGACAGGCACCAAAGAGAGGCTTGGTTAGCATCCGATCCAGGCACGGGATGATGACGTTGCGCGATGTGCGATGCATTTCCTGAGCTGGCACGCCGTGAGTGGTGTGACGGCGGGGCTCCTTTGTCAAGCTGATTGGCTGGGAGCTGAAGAGGACTTATATATGGAGGGCAGTGAGGGGGAGGAGAGCGGAATAGTAAAGGAGAGGGGGGGAGTGGCCTGAAAATCTGTGTATAGAAGTGTCAGCAGTGGGAGGAATCAGGGAGAGGCAACAATAAAAGAACATGGAACTTTTATTCAGGGCAGCCTTCCGAAGGGAGTGAAAGCCATTATCCCAAAGCACTGTAAGACAAGGAAAAGGAGGCGCCTCTGGGTGCAGACTTTTAAAACAATTTATTAAAAAACAGCAACAGCTGGTAATACACTCACATTTGAGTAGAAAGTTACAAGCATTAAACATGTCCCAGGGCAATCCAGGGGATCCGTGGAGTCATCTCTCGGCTGGTAGGTGTTGAAAAGCTCTGGGCAGTCTAAGAACGCTGGATGTGGACGGCCGAGACACACATCCGGAGACAGGCACCAAAGAGAGGCTTGGTTAGCATCCGATCCAGGCACGGGATGATGACGTCGCACGATGTGCGACGCATTTCCTGAGCTGGAGAGGGGGGGGAGTGGCCTGAAAATCTGTGTATAGAAGTGTCAGCAGTGGGAGGAATCAGGGAGAGGCAACAATAAAAGAACATGGAACTTTTATTGTTGCCTCTCCCTGATTCCTACCACTGCTGACACTTCTATACACAGATTTTCAGGCCACTCCCCCCCCTCTCCTTTACTATTCCGCTCTCCTCCCCCTCACTGCTCTCCATATATAAGTCCTCTTCAGCTCCCAGCCAATCAGCTTGACAAAGGAGCCCCGCCGTCACACCACTCACGGCGTGCCAGCTCAGGAAACGCGTCGCACATCGTGTGACGTCATCATCCCGTGCCTGGATCGGATGCTAACCCAGCCTCTCTTTGGTGCCTGTCTCCGGATGTGTGTCTCGGCCGTCCACATCCAGTGTTCTTAGACTGCCCAGAGCTTTTCAACACCTACCAGCCGAGAGATGACTCCACGGATCCCCTGGATTGCCCTGGGACATGTTTAATGCTTGAAACTTTCTACTCAAATGTGAGTGTATTACCAGCTGTTGCTGTTTTTTAATAAGGCGCCTCCTTTTCCTTGTCTTTCCCTGATCCTGCAAAGCCTGCGTAAGGATCCTCGTATTCGTAGTATCAAGGAGAAGGACCAATACTGGCTGGCAACCCTCCTTGATCCACGTTACAAGGGTAAGGTTGCGGACCTTATCTTGCCATCGCAGAGGGAGCAGAGGATGAAACATCTTCGGGAGGCCTTGCAGAAAGGTCTGTGCAACGCGTTCCCAGAGACTGGGAGGTTACAAACTCCTGTTTCTGGACAACGTGTTGCTGAGGCTTCGGTCAGTCAAAGAAAGAGCGGTGGAGAAGTTGGCCGTCTGACCGATGCGTTCAGACAATTTTTTGGTCCGCAGCCCCAAGGTATGATCGGTTCCAGCAACCATCGCCAGCGTCTGTTTTACATGGTGCAGGAATACCTAGGGGCAAGATCAGACTTGGACACCTTTCCCACCGAAAATCCTCTGGGTTACTGGGTCTTGAGGATGGATCACTGGCCAGAGCTTGCACAGTATGCAATTGAGCTACTGGCCTGTCCTGCATCCAGCGTTCTTTCAGAACGCACATTCAGTGCTGCTGGAGGCGTGGTAACCGATCACAGGGTGCGTCTGTCCACCGACTCGGTCGATCGACTGACCTTCATAAAAATGAATCAGTCTTGGATCACCACCAGCTACCAAGCACCTGATGCTGATGTAACCAAATAATTTTTTTTGAAATCTCAGATCCCCTCAAAGACTGCCTATGCTGATGCTGAGTGACTATCCCTGAGTAATTATCCTCTTCCTCCTCAATCATCACGCTGATAGCTTGTAAGAACATTTTTGGTTCTGGGCGCCACCACCAGTGCCTAAGGCACAATTTTTCAGCCCCTGTTTAACAGGGGCGTGTAATTACAATTTTTGATGTAATACTTTGCAGCAGGGCTCGTTCCTGCATTCCAACTAGAGTGTCTGTGAGGGGTTGCAGTGTTGTGGCACCAGCACCAGTGCCTAAGGCCCAATTTTTCTGCCCCTGTCTAACAGGGGCGTGTAATTACAATTTTTGATGCAATACTTTGCAGCAGGGCTCATTCCTGCGTTCCAACTAGAGTGTCTGTGAGGGGTTGCAGTGTTGTGGCACCAGCACCAGTGCATAAGGCCCAATTTTTCAGCCCTTGTTTAACAGGGGCGTGTAATTACAATTTTTGATGCAATACTTTGCAGCAGAGCTCGTTCCTGCGTTCCAACTAGAGTGTCTGTGAGGGGTTGCAGTGTTGTGGCACCAGCACCAGTGCCTAAGGCCTAATTTTTCAGCTCCTGTTCAACAGGGGCATGTAATTACAATTCTTGATCTAATATTTCACAGCAGGGCCCTGTGAGGGCTTACAGTGTTGTGGCCACAGCAACACCTAAGGCCCAAATTTCTGCTGAGTATATAGGGCAGGACCCTACTTTCAAACATCTAACTTACAAACGACTCCTACTTGCAAACGGAAGGAGACAACAGGAAGTGAGATGAAATCTAACCCTAGGAAGGGAAATTCTCTCCTGTAAGATTTAATATGGGAAAAAAAATTCTCCTTTCCACTGATGCTTTCCAATCCTTGTTCCACAAAAAAATCCAAATTTTCAAAAAACATTTTTCATTGGGACAAAAAGTGAGGTGAAATCTTCTGAAGAGGAGGAAAGACAGCAAAACAAATGTCACAGGGGTGATAACCCTTCCCTATGTTTTCCAAAAAGCTTAAAAAAGATTTTTTGGCTGGAGCTAAACACGTTAAAAATGTACCCGTTCAAAATTACAAAGAGATTCTACTTAACAACAAACCTACAGTCCCTGTCTTGTTTGCACTGCCTGTATACTGCTGTTCAGAGTATATAGGGCCTGGTGGCCCCACACCTTTCCTTATTTTAATTTGGGTGCGGGGTTCCCCTTAATATTCATACAAGACCCAAAGGGCCTGGTAATGGACTGGGGGGTACCCATGCCGTTTGTCTCACTGATTTTCATACATATTGCCATGACCCGACATGACATTAAACCCGCAAGCAGTTTTAAATGAGATTTTTTCCTTTGAAAATGACATTTGGTGCAGGGACTGTTCTAAACACGGGAAACACGCGTCACTTTACAGGCATACTATAGACACCCCCCAGGTACGATATTTAAAGGAATATTTCACTTTTTTTTTTTTTACTTTAAGCATCATTAAAATCACTGCTCCCGAAAAAACGTCCGTTTTTAAAAGTTTTTTTTGCATTGATACATGTCCCCTGGGGTAGGACCCGGGTCCCCAAACCCTTTTTAGGACAATACCATGCAAATTAGCCTTTAAAATGAGCACTTTTGATTTCGAACGTTTGAGTCCCATAGACGTCAATGGGGTTCTAACGTTCGTGCGAACTTTCGGTCCGTTCGCAGGTTCTGGTGCGAACCGAACCGGGGGGTGTTCCGCTCATCCCTACTCACTGGTAAAGGAGAGGCTGACAAGATTCTGTCTTGGACAAAACATTACATTCTAGCCCCATCTGCACATTCTAGGTGTGGACAACTGGCGGCAGACTTCCTCGGTCACTAGTGTCTGGAATCAGCAGTATGTTTTCTGCATGGGGAGATGTTTCAGGACCTGTGTGGCCAGTATGGAATGCCAGATTTGGGCATCTCAGCTTCCAGATTCAATGGCAAACCGCACAGGTGTATTTCCAGGTCAGACTCCTGGAAGATACCCTGTTGACTCTTCCAGATCATCTGGCTCTTCCATCCCAAGGAGTGGTTTACCACCCCACTTCAAGGTCCTTGGCCTTGTTGGCCTGGCTGTTAAAGCCCAGATTCTGAGAGATAGACACCACTCTGATTAATTTATTCCTATGCTTCTGAAAGCTAGGTAACCCACCTAGCTCTAACTTTTTTGAATGGTGCAAGGCACTTCAAGGAGCTCTTTGAGCTGCAAGCCCCCCACTGTTTTTTGTGGGATGGTTAGACTTTTGTTTGCTGTGTTGCCTACTCCTCGCTTGGACTGCTTTTAGATTTTTTTGGATCTTGGTTGTCCCAGAATTACTTCTGACCCTGTGTCCCTTAATGAACAAATAAGAAAGGATTTTTGTCACAGTTTCCATCTCTGTCTTATGATCCACTCCTACTAATGCTTTTTCACAAACCAGAAGCTTGATGGAAGTGGGAAAGGTTATAACCAGCTGACCAAAAACGTTTTTGTTTGCCAGTGTCCAGTTCTGATCCTGTGTCCCTTATTGAACTCCAAAAAAGGATGTTATAGTAAGTCAAAAATCCTGTCATTTTTTGAGGAAAGCCTTTTAGCAAATAAAGTTTTCTATAGAAGGGACAGCAGCTAAAAGTGACCACTGACCTCAAATCAAAAAATAAAACAAAAGGCAAAAAGCCCCCACAATAATTAGGGAAAATGGCAGCAAAAAGCATAATTGCCCAGAGCACTACCAATGCAGTTATTCAGCTTTTCCTACAAGAGCTTCCAATTTACTGACACTATGAATACTCTGTGCACCCTTTTAATACAGTAAGGGTACTGGCTTAAAGCGGTTGTTAAGCTACTGTAACCTGTATACATCATCAGCACTGCCTCCTATTGTTGTATCCCCCTCTGTGTGTGATTTATAAAAATAAATGCTGCAAATACCTAATTTCACAGCTGAGATTGTGATCACGTGACTGGCCAGCTTTCTCCTTTTCTCATCTGAGAGATGTAGCGGGCAGGGCTGAGATTCCCCTGCTGATGTCAGTCTGGAGGGGAAGAGGAGGGGAGGAGGAGAGGAGGAGAGAGCTGGCTGGTCATGTGATCACAATCTCGGCTGTGAAATGAGGTATTTACAGCATTTATATTTATAAATCATTCACAGAGGGGGACACTGCAATAGGAGGCGGTGCTGATGGTGTATACAGGTTAGTGTTATGAGAGCAGCAGGAGGGGGGAGAAGGGGCTCACACACAGACAGAGAGGGGAGGGGGGAGGAGGACACAGGAGCAGAGAGGAGAGCAGATAGCAGGCTGTTGATGACAGAGGCACGTAAATTTACCACGGTGTTTGGTCTCAGCAGCCATTAGGGATGAGCCGAACACCCCCCTGTTCGGTTCGCACCAGAACATGCGAACAGGAAAAAAGTTCGCTCGAACACGCGAACACCGTTAAAGTCTATGGGAAACGAACATTAATATTTAAAAGTGCTAATTTTAAAGGCTTATATGCAAGTTATTGTCATAAAAAGTGTTTGGGGACCTGGGACCTGCCCCAGGGGACAAGGATCAATGCAAAAAAAAGTTTTAAAAACGGCCGTTTTTTCAGGAGCAGTGATTTTAATAATGCTTAAAGTCAAACAATAAAAGTGTAATATCCCTTTAAATTTCGTACCTGGGGGGTGTCTATAGTATGCCTGTAAAGGGGTGCATGTTTCCTGTGTTTAGAACAGTCTGACAGCAAAATGACATTTCGAAGGAAAAAAAAGCCATTTAAAACTATCCGCGGCTATTGCATTGCCGACAATACACATAGAAGTTCATTGATAAAAACGACATGGGAATTCCCCACAGGGCAACCCCGAACCAATATTAAAAAAAAAAAATGATGTGGGAGACCCCCTAAATTCCATACCAGGCCCTTCAGGTCTGGTATGGATATAAAGGGGAACCCCGGCCAAAATTGAGAAAAAAAAAATGACGTAGGGTTCCCCCTAAATTCCATACCAGACCCTTCAGGTCTGGTATGGATTTTAAGGGGAACCCCGCGCCAAAAAAAAAAAAACGGCGTGGGGTCCCCCCAAAAATCCATACCAGACCCTTATCCGAGCACGCAACCTGGCAGGCCGCAGGAAAAGAGGGGGGATGAGAGTGCGCCCCCCCTCCTGCACCGTACCAGGCCACATGCCCTCAACATTGGGAGGGTGCTTTGGGGTAGCCCCCCAAAACACCTTGTCCCCATGTTGATGAGGACAAGGGCCTCATCCCCACAACCCTGGCCGGTGGTTGTGGGGGTCTGCGGGTGGGGGGCTTATCGGAATCTGGAAGCCCCCTTTAACAAGGGGACCCCCAGATCCCGGCCCCCCCTGTGTGAAATGGTAAGGGGGTACTTACCCCTACCATTTCACTAAATAACTGTCAAAAATGTTAAAAATGACAAGAGACAGTTTTTGACAATTCCTTTATTTAAATGCTTCTTCTTTCTTCTTTCTTCCTTCATCTTCTTCTGGTTCTTCTGGCTCTTCTGGTTCTTCCTCCGGCGTTCTCGTCCAGCATCTCCTCCGCGGCGTCTTCTATCTTCTTCTCCTCGGGCCGCTCCGCACCCATGGCATGAGGGGAGGCTCCCGCTCTTCTCTTCATCTTCTTCTTCATCCTCTCCTCTTCTTTCTTCTTCTCTTCTTCATTTTCTTCTTCGGGCCGCTCCGCATTCATGCTGGCATGAAGGGAGGCTCCCGCTGTGTGACGGCGTCTCTTCGTCTGACGGCTTTTAAATAACGGGGGCGGGGCCACCCGGTGACCCCCGCCCCCCTCTGACGCACGGTGACTTGACAGGGACTTCCCCGTGATGTCACGGGGAATGCCACAGGGAAGTCCCGTCATGTCCCGTGCGTCAGAGGGGGCGGGGGTCACCGGGTGGCCCGCCCCCCCCCCTTATTTACCTGAAGGGCCTGGTATGGAATTTAGGGGGTCTCCCACGTCATTTTTTTTTTTTTTTAATTTTGGTTCGGGGTTGCCCTGTGGGGAATTCCCATGCCGTTTTTATCAATGAACTTCTATGTGTATTGTCGGCAATGCAATAGCCGCGGGTAGTTTTAAATGGCTTTTTTTCCTTCGAAATGTCATTTTGCTGTCAGACTGTTCTAAACACAGGAAACATGCGCCCCTTTACAGGCATACTATAGACACCCCCCTGGTACGAAATTTAAAGGGATATTACACTTTTATTGTTTGACTTTAAGCATTATTAAAATCACTGCTCCTGAAAAAACGGCCTTTTTAAAACTTTTTTTTGCATTGATCCATGTCCCCTGGGGCAGGACCCAGGTCCCCAAACACTTTTTATGACAATAACTTGCATATAAGCCTTTAAAATGAGCACTTTTGATTTCTCCCATAGACTTTTAAAGGGTGTTCCGCGGCATTCGACTTTGCCGCGAACACCCCAAATTGTTCGCTGTTCGGTGAACTTGCGAACAGCCAATGTTCGAGTCGAACATGAGTTTGACTCGAAATCGAAGCTCATCCCTAGCAGCCATGATAAACCGTGGTCAGTATACAGAGGGGTGTGGAGAAACTGGCAGGATCATTAAGGTTTTTTAGGTGTTACAGGGGGCAAAATTACACAGGACAAGCACTGCGTCATATAACACGCTTTAAAGGAGCAGGATTCTTTTTTTTTTTTTTAATTGGGGTTATCAAACGCTTTACCCACAAGCTCCCTTCTTGGCCTTTATAAGGCTAGAGGCCACAGTTCAAAGGCCTTTACGGTGCTTTATGGTTTAAAACAAATCTCCTGGGAAAATCTGAACATGAATACCAAATTCACAAGGTTCTTCTCAAACCATAGTAGCGGTGAACCCGAACCTCATCCCTACTGATCACTAAGACACTGCAAGAATAATTATTTTTATTATTTAAAAATGATGTGTATGACACAATGTTTTACCACTTGCTGTCCTTAGGCTGTATAGATACTATACTAGAATACTATATAGATATATATATATAGCCTCAGGAGCAAGTGGTTAAAGTGATATTAACCACTTCAGTCCCGGAAGGATTTACCCCCTTCCTGACCAGAGCACTTTTTACAATTCAGCACTGCGTCGCTTTAACTGCTAATTGCGCGGTCATGCAATGCTCTACCCAAACGAAATTTGCGTCCTTTTCTTCCCACAAATAGAGCTTTCTTTTGATGGTATTTGATCACCTCTGCCGTTTTTATTTTTTGCGCTATAAACGGAAAAAGACTGAAAATTTTGAAAAAAAATGATATTTTCTACTTTTTGTTATAAAAAAATCCAATAAACTAAATTTTATTCATACATTTAGGCCAAAATGTATTCGGCCACATGTCTTTGGTAAAAAAAAGTCAATAAGCGTATATTTATTGGTTTGCGCAAAAGTTATAGCGTCTACAAACTAGGGTACATTTTCTGGAATTTACACAGCTTTTAGTTTATGACTGCCTATGTCATTTCTTGAGGTGCTAAAATGGCAGGGCAGTACAAAACCCCCCCAAATGACCCCATTTTGGAAAGTAGACACCCCAAGGAAATTGCTGAGAGGCATGTTGAGCCCATTGAATATTTATTTTTTTTGTCCCAAGTGATTGAATAATGACAAAAAAAAAAAAAAATTTACAAAAAGTTGTCACTAAATGATATATTGCTCACACAGGCCATGGGCATATGTGGAATTGCACCCCAAAATACATTCAGCTGCTTCTCCTGAGTATGGGGATACCACATGTGTGGCACTTTTTGGGAGCCTAGCCGCGTACGGGGCCCCGAAAACCCAGCACCACCTTCAGGATTTCTAAGGGCATACATTTTTGATTTTACTCCTCACTACCTATCACAGTTTTGAAGGCCATAAAATGCCAAGATGGCACAAACCCCCCCCCCCCAAATGACCCCATTTTGGAAAGTAGACACCCCAAGCTATTTGCTGAGAGGCATGGTGAGTATTTTGCAGCTCTCATTTGTTTTTGAAAATGAAGAAAGACCAGAAAAAATTTTTTTTTTTTCTTTTTTCAATTTTCAAAACTTTGTGACAAAAAGCGAGGTCTGCAAAATACTCACTATACCTCTCAGCAAATAGCTTGGGGTGTCTACTTTCCAAAATGGGGTCATTTGGGGGGGGGGTTGTGCCACCTGGGCATTCCATGGCCTCCGAAACTGTGATAGGCAGTGAAGAGTGAAATCAAAAATTTACGGCCTTAGAAAGCCTGAAGGCGGTGCTTGGTTTTCGGGGTCCCGTGCGCGGCTAGGCTCCCAAAAAGTCCCACACATGTGGTATCCCCGTACTCAGGAGAAGCAACAGAATTTATTTTGGGGTGTAATTTCACATATTCCCATGGCATGTTTTAGCAATATAACATTTAGTGACAACTTTGTGCAAAAAAAAAAAAAAAAATTTGTCTCTTTCCCGCTACTTGTGTCACAATATAAAATATTCCATGGACTTGACATGCCTCTCAGCAAATAGCTTGGGGTGTCTACTTTCCAAAATGGGGTCATTTGGGGGGGGTTTGAACTGTCCTGGCATTTTATGCACAACATTTAGAAGCTTATGTCACACATCACCCACTCTTCTAACCACTTGAAGACAAAGCCCTTTCTGACACTTTTTGATTACATGAAAAAATTATTTTTTTTTGCAAGAAAATTACTTTGAACCCCCAAACATTATATATTATTTTAAAGCAAATGCCCTACAGATTAAAATGGTGGGTGTTTCATTTTTTTTTTTTCACACAGTATTTGCGCAGTGATTTTCAAACGCATTTTTTGGGGAAAAAACACACTTTTTTAAATTTTAATGCACTAAAACACACTATATTGCCCAAATGTTTGATGAAATAAAAAAGATGATCTTAGGCCGAGTACATGGATACCAAACATGACATGCTTTAAAATTGCGCACAAACGTGCAGTGGCAACAAAATTAATACATTTTTAAAAGCCTTTAAAAGCCTTTACAGGTTACCACTTTAGATTTACAGAGGAGGTCTACTGCTAAAATTACTGCCCTCGATCTGACCTTCGCGGTGATACCTCACATGCATGGTGCAATTGCTGTTTACATTTGACGCCAGACCGCCGCTTGCGTTCGCCTTAGCGTGAGAGCAGGGGGGACAGGGGTGCTTTTTATTTATTTATTTTTTTCTTTATTATTTTTTTGCTTTTTTATCTTATTTTTAAACTGTTCCTTTCATTTTTTTTTTAAATCATTTTTATTGTTATCTCAGGGAATGTAAATATCCCCTATGATAGCAATAGGTGGTGACAGGTACTCTTTTTTGAAAAAATTGGGGTCTATTAGACCCTAGATCTCTCCTCTGCCCTCAAAGCATCTGACCACACCAAGATCAGTGTGATAAAATGCTTCCCCAATTTCCCAATGGCGCTGTTTACATCCGGCGAAATCTAAGTCATAAAATGCTCGTAGCTTCCGGTTTCTTAGGCCATAGAGATGTTTGGAGCCACTCTGGTCTCTGATCAGCTCTATGGTCAGCTGGCTGAATCACCGGCTGCATTCTCAGGTTCCCTGTTGAGACAGGAGAGCCAGAGAAAAACACGGAAGACGGTGGGGGGGGGGCATTCCCTCCCACTGCTTGTAAAAGCAGTCTAGAGGCTAATTAGCCGCTAGGATTGCTTTTACATGAAAGCCGACCGCTGGCTAAAAAGAATGATACCAAGATGATACCTAAACCTGCAGGCATCTTTCTGGTATAACCACTCAAAGTCGTGAATGGCGTACCTGAAGACAAAAAAATGGTTAACAATAAAGCACAGTAAACGGTAAAGTATAAAAAATTGCATACCTGAAAAGCAAACATGATAAAACATAATAACAATAAAACATTGCAGAATAGAACACAGTAAAAAAGAGCAGAACAATAGAGAGAGAATAGAGAGAGAGAGAACAATAAAACGACAACTATTTTTTTTTATTTTTGTTTGTGTTTTTTTTTTTTTTACACTTTTTTTTTGTAACTGTAACTTTTATAACTGTAACCGGTTCCAGGTTCGGGTCTCTCAAAATGCGATGGCATCTTGGGAGACCCTGTGAAAGTGCGCCTAGTCTGTGGAATGCTGTACCCTACGCTAATACTCAACTAGTGAATGGTAGCGTTCAAAACATTCACCAATGCAAAGACCAGGATTGTCAGGACAGGAGGGACAATAATAGCGGGTGTCACGCCTATATCCGTGCTTGCTGCAGACACAACATCTTTTTTGGGGGGGGGTTCGTTGGGTAGGGGTACTCGGGAGGACATAAAGAAAATGCTTCTCATGCAGCCGACTGCATTTGGTTGGGGATGTGAATGGGGGAAGTATGGGCGCTGCAGAAGCGGTGGGTTCCCAATTAGGATTGGCGAATGCAGCAGGAAGGGCACTATGGGCACGACGGGCCTGTGTTTGTCTTTTTGGTGGCAGCGGGACACTACTTGTGCTTGCCACCTCACCAGCTTGAACTGCACTTATGGGACTCGCCACGTCACCAAGTGTTACTGCAGTGCTGGTTTGACTACGACCGGGGTGTACTAGGGCGCTGGTGCTTGCCAGTTCACCAAAACGCTACAAAAAAAAGTGACAGTGATCGATCGATACTGCACTTGGGTGGGCTGGACTGGGCTGGGCCGGGCGGAGGGGCAAAACGCAGGTGCTAGCAGGTATCTGGGCTGATCCCGCTAACACTGCGTTTTTGGGAACCCTAAACTGCTGGGGACGCTAGTATAGATCTGATCGGATCAGATATTGATGCGTTCAGATACTATACCACTAAGGGAGGTGTACGGTGCGTGTACGGTGCGTGCGTGGGTGTTCGCGGTACTGGCGCTAATCTGACGCTGCCTAGGGCGACGCATATCACCGCCGGGCGATCAGGGGGCTAAACCTTTTTTCGGTAATAAACGGCGGGTGCCCTGACACTATAAAAAATAAACAAACTAACCAGCGTCACCCGTAACGGTTATACGGTGATCAGTGGTGAAAGGGTTAACTAGGGGGCCATCAAGGGGTTAAAACATTTATTAGATAGTATATGGGGGTCCCTGTCGCTATAAAACACTGACGGCGAACCTAAATATTTACGTCCCTAACTAGCGTCACCAGCGACACTAATACAGCGATCAGAAAAATGATCGCTTAGCGACACTGGCGACAGGGGGTGATCAAGGGGTTAAAACTTTATTAGGGGGGGTAAGGGGGGTACCCTAGACCTACAGGGGGCTAAACCTTTATTCGGTAATAAACGGCGGGTGCCCTGACACTATAAAAAATAAACGAATTAACCAGCGTCACCCGTAACGGTTATATGGTGATCAGTGGTGAAAGGGTTAACTAGGGGGCAATCAAGGGGTTAAAACATTTATTAGGTAGTATATGGGGGTCCCTGTCGCTATAAAACGCTGACGGCGAACCTAAATATTTACGTCCCTAACTAGCATCACCAGCGACACTAATACAGCGATCAGAAAAATGATCGCTTAGTTACACTGGTGAGGGGGGGTGATCAAGGGGTTAAAACTTTATTAGGGGGGGTAAGGGGGGTACCCTAGACCTACAGGGGGGTAACAGTCACTACCCTAACACTGCTAACTGTCACAAACTGACACTATGCAGTAATCAGGAAAAAAAAAAAAACCTGCTTGGTGTCAGTTTGTGACGGGGGGGGGGTGATTGGGGGGGATCGGGGGCGATCGGGGGGCGATCGGGGGGGGATCGGGGGTGTAATGTATGCCTGGCATGTTCTACTGTGTGTGTGTGTGTGTGTTTGGTGCACTTACATGTCATCTCTCCTCGGCGCTGGAACGGAAACTGGCCAGCCGAGGAGAGATGACATCACATCCTCTGCCTCTGTGTACAATACAGAGGCAGGGGATGTTTCTCATTGGCTGGGAGCGATCGCGAGGGGGGGGCCACGATCGGATGGCCTCCCCCTCGTCTCTCAATGCTCCCAGCCAAATGCCGACCGCAGCTGGCACCGGGGGGGGGGTCCGATAGGACCCCCACCCGCGGGAAGGCAATCACGTTTCAGGTACGTGATTTTGCCTGCCCGTGCCGCTCTGCTCACGTATATAGGCGTGAGGCGGTCGGCAAGTGGTTAAAGGCAATTTTTTTATAACAAACATGTTATACTTACCTGCTCTGTGTAATGGTTTTTGCGGGGATCCCTCTTCTCGGGTCCCCCGCTGCTGCTTGTGGCTCCTCTCTCCTGCTGAGTGCCCCCAGAGCAAGAAGCTTGCTCTGGGGACACCCAAACAGGCTCTCTCCTAAACCACTGCTCTGCGTGTCCATTCACACACAGAGACGTGATTCAGCCCTGCCCCCTCTCTCTCCTCATTGGTCCACTGGCTGTGATTGACAGCAGCGGGAGCCAATAGTCGAGGCCGAGGCTCTTACGCACATCACAGGATCATGATGGGGCTCTGGTAAGTATTAGGGGGAGCTGCTTCACAAAGAAGTTTTTTTACATTTTTTTTTTATAGAATGCATGAAGGTAAATAACCTTGAGCTTTTAGAACAACTTTAACACAGGATCGTGTTTTCAGCTGCAGTCATGACCATGGTATCATTTTGCGAGTCAGCAATCAACTTTCAGGTAAAAGTGATCCAGGCGGCTCTACAGCTGCCTGATCACTTCTACAGGGCTCAGAAGGGGTCCCTCTTGCTGCCACCCTTAGCCAATTCCTGGGCTCTTGTTCCAACAAGGAGCCCAGGACTGCTGTAAACAGTTGGGCCGGCTGACCACAGAGCAGAGAACATACCATCTGCCAAGATGCCAAGAACATCCATTCCCCCCATCTTTTCTGTGATGAATAAATCCAGAAGTGAAACTTCTGGTTTCAGTGTCATGTTTCCCTGGCCAGATCATTGTTTGATCATCTGTCTTGAAGGGCACAAGAGTGATCATGGGTATAATTGTTCCCTGGTCTTTCCAAAAAGGGTACTTATCAATAAAGTTGAATTAAAAAAATGTAAAAGTGTAAAAAAAATCAAATAAATGTAAAAAAAACTAAAGCACCCCTGTCCCCCCATGCTCACGCACAAATGCAAATGTGCAGATAGGTCCCGTACACATACACTACCGTTCAAAAGTTTGGGGTCACCCAAACAATTTTGTGTTTTCCATGAAAAGTCACACTTATTCACCACCATACGTTGTGAAATGAATAGAAAATAGAGTCAAGACATTGACAAGGTTAGAAATAATGATTTGTATTTGAAATAACATTGTTTTTACATCAAACTTTGCTTTCATCAAAGAATCCTCCTTTTGCAGCAATTACAGCATTGCACACCTTTGGCATTCTAGCTGTTAATTTATTGAGGTAAGCTGGAGAAATTGCACCCCACGCTTCTAGAAGCAGCTCCCACAAGTTGGAATGGTTGGATGGGCACTTCTGGCGTACCATACGGTCAAGCTGCTCCCACAACAGCTCAATGGGGTTCAGATCTGGTGACTGTGCTGGCCACTCCATTACCGATAGAATACCAGCTGCCTGCTTCTGCTGTAAATAGTTCTTGCACAATTTGGAGGTGTGTTTAGGGTCATTGTCCGGTTGTAGGATGAAATTGGCTCCAATCAAGCGCTGTCCACTGGGTATGGCATGGCGTTGCAAAATGGAGTGATAGCCTTCCTTAGCTTTTACCCTGTACAAAGCTCCCACCTTACCAGCACCAAAGCAACCCCAGACCATCACATTACCTCCACCATGCTTAACAGATGGCGTCAGGCATTCTTCCAGCATCTTTTCATTTGTTCTGCGTCTCACAAACGTTCTTCTTTGTGATCCAAACACCTCAAACTTGGATTCATCTGTCCACAACACTTTTTTCCAGTCTTCCTCTGTCCAATGTCTGTGTTCTTTTGCCCATCTTAATCTTTTTCTTTTATTGGCCAGTCTCAGATATGGCTTTTTCTTTGCCACTCTGCCCTGAAGCCCAAAATCCCGCAGCCGCCTCTTCACTGTAGATGTTGACACTGGTGTTTTGCGGGTACTATTTAATGAAGATGCCAGTTGGGGACCTGTGAGGCGTCTGTTTCTCAAACTAGAGACTCTAATGTGCTTATCTTCTTGCTTAGTTGTGCAACGCGGCCTCCCACTTCTTTTTCTACTCTGGTTAGAGCCTGTTTGTGCTGTCCTCTGAAGGGAGTAGTACACACCGTTGTAGGAAATCTTCAATTTCTTTGCAATTTCTCGCATGGAATAGCCTTCATTTCTAAGAACAAGAATAGACTGTCGAGTTTCAGATGAAAGTTCTCTTTTTCTGGCCATTTTGAGCGTTTAATTGACCCCACAAATGTGATGCTCCAGAAACTCAATCTGCTCACAGGAAGGTCAGTTTTGTAGCTTCTGGAAGGAGCTAGACTGTTTTTAGATGTGTGAACATGATTGCACAAGGGTTTGCTAATCATCAATTAGCCTTCTGAGCCAATGAGCAAACACATTGTACCATTAGAACACTGGAGTGATAGTTGCTGGAAATGGGCCTCTATACACCTATGTAGATATTGCACCAAAAACTAGACATTTGCAGTTAGAATAGTCATTTACCACATTAGCAATGTATAGAGTATATTTGTTTAAAGTTAGGACTAGTTTAAAGTTAGCTTCATTTAAAAGTACAGTGCTTTTCCTTCAAAAATAAGGACATTTCAATGTGACCCCAAACTTTTGAACGGTAGTGTAAGTAAACAGAGATTACACCACACATGTGAGGTATCACTACGAATGAGTGACAACAATAATTCTCATGCCAGTGCTAATGTTTAACTCTTAACTGGTAACCTGTAGAGCCTTTTAAAGCGTTGCCTATGGATAATTTTAGGTACCGTGGTTTGTCACCATTGCACAGGTGTGCGCAATTTTAAATCTTGACATGTTTGGTATCTATTTACTGAACACAACGTTATCTTTTATATTTTTTATTTTACTCTAGAATTGGGTAATAAATTGTGTTTGTGTGCACTAAAATTCATTTAGTTGTATTTTTTCCTGAAAATCTGAGTTTGATAAACACCTGCACAAATATCACGTGACATTAAAAAACTGCAACAGTCACCATTTTATGCTCCAGGGCCTTTGCTTTCAGAAACTGTATAACATTTGCAGGTTCTAAGTAAGCAAAAAAAATGCTGATTTTAACATTTATGTGAGAAATGTCAGAAATTGTCCTGGACGGCAAGTGGTTTATAGCAAAACATAAAAATAATAAGGCACAGAAAATAAAGTATTTGTTCTGCACCTTTTTAATGGACAAAGTGTGTATTGGCAATTGGAAACAGAAGAACTTTAGGAAAAAACAGGCAAACACAATTAATATTAATTGGCCAAAGGCAATACATTAAGCCAAACAATGTGCTTTGAAACCTTTCAAGGATTTTTTTCCCATAAAATAATATAAACTTTATGTTGTCTATTTTATTTTAGATCTTAGAAAAAGAATTACTCAATAAGAGTTGGAGACAAAGGGGGATGGTAGTCAATCAGCTTCTGACTTCAGCTTGTTCAATTAAGCTTTGCAATAAAACCTGGAAGCTGATTGGTTTCTATGCACAGTGCACAGCTGCACCAGATTTTGCACTCTACAGTTTTAGTAAATTTCCCCCAAAATCTCTAATGCACAATGGATCTACTTTAATCCAAGTATTGTGTTATCATTGTGGAGCAAAAAATGCAGCCTCCATTCTACATTATCTTTGCAGAAAGATTGCATTGTCTGACATTCCAGTAATCATCGAAATGAAAATGTAAAAATATGCACACAAAATGCCCTCATGAAAATTTAGGGCAGCATAAAAATAAAATATATTATACTATATACTATATATAATGACATTTTTTTTAAGTAAACTTGATAATAACAACTCAAATTGCCTTTACCATATGACCAAAATCTTTCTGTCTCAGTAAAACAGCCCCAACAGAGGAAATATGATAAACCTACATGTAAACCAGTAGGACCAACAAACAGCTAATTTGCATGACAAAAATTGCATGAAGGAGTGATTGCAGCTAACAGTGATAATATTAGAAGATGGTTTTCATAAAATTTGAATCATGTTTTTTCATTAAAAAAATTAAGACAACACACCTACACACTTAAGTTGTATGGTTCAGGTGGTAACTGGTGGTCAGTCACTCTCTTCCACTGCTCCTGTCCATCTGAGAGTTTTGGTTGTATCCATCCACCATTAAATGTTTCAACAATTCCTGTTGCATTCTCCATATATTAAAATAATTAAATACATGAATGAATCCCCTCATAATAGCCAGAGCATGTGTGCAGATACAAGAGCCTAGAATCGGATATTTTATCAGTAGGTTTTCTGGACAGATAAATGTAACTGTATGTTTTTCACCAGCATCTACCAAAAACAGAAATACCAGTTTTTAATGGACTGACCCTTAAAGACACTTCAGGCATAAATATAGCTGGATGAATTAGGACTTCCACTGCACTTAAACTAAGAATTCAAACTGAATGTATTTTAAGTGATCAAACTGACTGTCAGTCTTGGAATACCAATTTTACACTTGAAAAATAATCATTGAACTAGAGCTTTTTGACAGCAATCATTCTGTCAGATTCCATTATACCAAAAAGTATGTTAATGTAATTTGTCTAATTCATTAACTACCTCTGAATTCCCAAGCCCATTAATATGTTTCTGCTAAAATAGTTGAATGTCTCCTTTATGCCTTTGAGTACTTAAATACACGTGGCGCATTTGTATTGCTTGGTAGCAGCAATAGTTTAGTGTGTAGAACATAGTGTATCTCTCATTCCGTCGGAATAAACTCTGAAGGTTTTTCCGGCGGAGTTCCGGCGGAATTCCGCTGAAACTGTCTTGCGTACACATGATCACACCAAAGTCTGACCATCAAGAACGCGGTGACGTACAACATGTACGACGGGACTAGAAAAAGGAAGTTCAACAGCCAGTAGCCAATAGCTTCCGTCTCTTACTTGCTTCAGAGCATGCGTCGTTTTTGGTCCGTCGGAACAGCATATAGACGAGCAGTTTTCCAGATAGGAATTGGTTCCGTCGGAAATATTTAGAACATGTTCTATTTCTAGGTCCGTTAGAATTTTCGAAAAAAAAAAAGTCAGATGAGGCATACACACGATTGGAATATATGATGGAAAGCTTTTTCTGTAGAACATTCCGCTCGTGTGTACACGGCATCAGAAAGAGTTAATCTTAAATTGTAAGCTCTAAGGAGCAGGGCCCTCTGATTCCTACTGTATTAAAGTGTATTGCATTTGTACTGTCTACCCTCAAGTTGTAAAGCGCTACGTAAACTGTTGCCCTATATAAATCCTGTATAATAATAATAATCTCATGCTACTCGGAGATTACATATCACACATATAGCTGCACTCTTGTTCTTGATAAAATATGTATATATTGTTATATTGTACATATATGTATATTTAAAATATGCATATTATGATTCTGTACAAAATTTAGGGTGAGTTTATCTTTCTGGATTTACCAGGATTTGCACATGTTCACCAGCAACATGGTGGTCCAAATGCTATTTTTTAGCAGACTATTGTTTTCAGTCCAACCATGGGCAGAAGGTTGACTTTAATGCCTTTGTAAACAGAGAATGTACTTTAATTAGGGATGAGACTTTCAGTTAAAGTGGGCATGGTTCATGCAAGAATCATATTATTACCTAGTGTACAATTTTACTTACATCCCAAGGAGTGGTTTACCACCCCACTTCAAAGTCCTTGGCCTTGTTGGCCTGGCTGTTGAAGCCCAGGTTCTGAGAGATAGACACCACTCTGATTAATTTATTCCTATGCTCCTGAAAGCTAGGTAACCCACCTAGCTCTACCGTCTCACTTCTTTGAATGGTGCAAGGCACTTCAAGCCTCCTCTTCTCGGGTCCCCCACCTTCAAGCCTTCTTTGAATGGTGCAAGGCACTTCAAACCTCCTCTTCTCTGGTCCCCCACTGGAATTCCTGACTCCTCCTCTCTGTCCAGTGCCCCCATGGGAAGCGGCACTCATGCATGCTCACTCCTGAGCCCTGTTGTAGCTTCTATTGACATAGACAGTAGGACTCGGCCCCGCCCTGTTCCCTCATCGCTGGCTTTGATTGACAGCATCGGGAACCAATGTCTCCCAGTGCCCCAGCAAATGCAGAGAAGAGCTGCAGAGGTGCACAGTGCTGGATCGAGTGAGGGCTCAGGTAAGTAAAAAGGGGGGGCATGAGGGGGATGTTTAGGCTTTAGAACTACTTTAAACAGGTTGTAAACCTCCATTGGTAAATTGTACCTATAGGTAAGCCTATAATAAAGCTTACCTATAGGTACTGTAAATATCTCCTAAACGTGCGCCGTTTAGGAGATATTTGCTATACACTGCTCCGATGATGTCATCGGCGCATGCGCTGTGAAGAAGCAGAGGCCCACGACATTTCTTCAATAGCGCATGTGCAGGAGTGACGTCACGTGACTCTGACCAGTCACAGAGCCGGATGCGGTCAGCGGGGACAGTGCGGGCAAGATTGCAGGTAAGTGTCACATAATGTGCTAGTATGCATTGCATACTTTTACTTTGCTGGGAAATAAAAAGGAAGTAAAACCCATCAGTGCTTCCATTACATCCCTGCTTCTGCTTGTAATAGCAGTTTGAGAATTCCAGTTAATGTCAGGTATGTTGAGGTCACCCATAATCAAAACTTCTCCCTTCATTGCCATTTGAGTTATCTCGACAATCAACAATTTATCATAATCTTCAGTCTGTCCTGTGGGTCTGTATATTACAGCAATTCTAAGGAAAGATCTCTATCTGGTTGGAAGGCAGACCCAGAGGGTTTTGATTATTTCATTTGTTTTTTCAATTAATGTTAGCTTTATGCTATTTTTGACATACTGTATATGGCAACTTCACCTCTCCTCTTCCCTACTCTGTCTTTCCTGTATAGTGTATATCCTGGTATTGTTATTTACTAGTCATTTGAATCCTTGAACTGTGTCTCTGTAATTGCAACAAGATCCAAGTTGTCTCTAGACATAAGAGCTGTCAGCTTACAAAGCTTTTTGCATAAACTACGAGCATTAGTGCACACAAACACTGCTATCTACTGCTATATTTTTACCACAAGAAACTTTAACCGAAGTGACAAACCCATTAGTCCAGTCCTCAGCAACAAAAACCCTCACATTTGTTTCAACCTGCCGGGGGCATAAATGCTCCTCATCAATTACATCTCTACCCCATTTCTCAATTTAAATGCATCTCCATGACTAACATAACCAAAACCTTCAGCATTGCACCAATCCTTTAACCAAACATTGAATTTTGGTATATGAAGTACTTTCTCTTGTTGTCCATTATGCACAGGTAAGACCTCTGAAGATGTAACAGTACTCTAAATATTAAAGATCCTGGCCCAAATTCTGAAAATCCTTTTTTACAGAACGCACACTATACTGGGACAAATCATTTGTGTCAAGGTGCACAATAACATCAACATTGCACACTTCGCTAGCTTTTTTGACTTTTTTTTTCAATGTGCCTTTTATCTCTCCTAACAGTAGCACCAGGCAAACACCACTTCCACATGATTTCCTAAAGAAACACCTCTTTCAATTATGTCTACTATAAACCATACCATTTTTTTTGTGTTACTATGCCAAAAATATCTATTAAACCAAACATTGCAATACCCCCAAAGGGGCTGCTTAAGTATGTTCAGTCCATTACTCTGCCTCTCAACCCTAATAATAACCTCAGCCCTCTCTGGCACACCTGGCAATAGTGTAAGTGCAATGACCAATGAGAAACACACATGTTATAATAAAACACAGCAATTGTCTTTACTGCAATATTTCTGTGGAAGAATAACAAACAGGAACAGTATATAGTCAAGTGATCAACTAGAGATCAATAACTGAGATTTAGGAGAAATATAGCTCTCAATCCTATATTCAAGCTGCTTTCAGGGGATTCCAAACCTGAGAATGTCCCCAAGAGTAGAGGAACACTTTAATGGTAAATAAAGCACAATATAGAACTTCAAATTTAGATTGATTACCTTTACCCAGATTGGCTCTATGAGTCCAGGCAGGAGGAGAGAAGAGGAATGACTCCCTTTGTGTCTGGCCTCTCTCTACTGTCCCCTGACACCACAGGCCCAACTTTACACACCTATTCAAGTCAGCAAGTAATGGCTTAACTTTATAGATATACTGTCCCACACACCCAATACATATGCAGAGCCCTGAATATGTGTGTGTTGATCCTTATGGCCCTAAAAGCTTCAGTCCTTTTTGAAGAAAAGATAAGCTTTTGTGTCTTCAGCTAGCCACATTCGTTGGTGCACTTTAACTCCTGGGTAGCAGGGAAAACAATATAACTGGCCCAGATTATCAAGTGAAACAGGCAGGATTTTGTTCAACAAGGTGAGAGGTCACTGGTGTTTGTATACAATGTCCCAGAAATGGATAGCCTTATCCTTTAGTGTCAGCAAGATGACTACCGGCAATGATGTTTGTATATAGTGTTCAAATAACTCCTTCTGTAATGCAGTGTCTCTGTTCCCTGCAGATGGGCAGAAATGCCCTCTCACCAAATCCTGTGATCAGGGCCCAAGCGAACGTCCTGGAACAGGCAGGCTTTCATGGTGACCCGACCAGTCCCCCCACTTTCGAACAGTTTACCGTTGATGGAGATGCACCTCAATATTCACCTGGGGTCCCCCTCTCTCAAGCTGGATGTCCCAACTCGCGGTGGAGGCCTGAATAGTGCTGGGAGAGACAGCACCTCTCTCTCAGGTCTGGTCTCTTCACTCCCTCATGGAGTCTTTTACTTTCCTGTCAGCAAAGCATCATGGTGTTTGTAGTTCTCCCTGTATACCAGTTCTCCCTGTATACCAGTCTATGGGGCCGTTTTGTGTGGGAACTGCATGTCCCGGAATCCATTGCTGTTCCCTCTGCAGTTCAGTAGAATCTCTTCCATTGGCTGTTGTAACTGTGCTCTTAATTGTTTTTTCTCTTCCAGCCAATAGGGGCACAAGAGAGGCCACTGAATCCAGAGCTCTATGTGTGTCAGCTCATATTACATTAACTCAGTCAGTGAAAACAGGAAGAAGGAGGGGTGGGAAAAGCCCAGACATGACAGGCAACTTTCTCCCTAACTGAAGCTAGGAAGTCTTTGTACATTGTTCCCGCCAGCTTGGCGAGATTTGCAGGTTATAGAGTGAGACACCTGCTACACAAAGTGCGCATTCGGCATGTTTTTAGCCGTATTAGGGGAAAAAAATATATACCGTATATATACGTATATATATATATATATATATATATATATATATATATATATATATATATATATATATGGGATCTGGGGGTGACAAACACTGCAAATACTGTTCACAGTATGTCATATTTTTCTTTTTCTAGTTCTTCAAACACAAAAATTAAATATTTTGTTGCACTGTTATATTTGGACTTCAATCCAAAGTTCAATAAATATTTATCTTGCAGTTTTTAGAAGTGCAGTGACAAGCTTTAAATGGTGTCTCTGTCAGTCTCTCAGTTTCACATTTCATATATGTCATTGATGTCATTTATTGGGTGCAGCCGACCATTTAAAAAAATGTGATATAAAAAGTAGTATAGCACTGAGAAATGGAATTCCAACGCCACCCTATCCAAAACAAGAAACTTGGGGGAGGCTATAGAAATTAATAGCAGCAGCAAGAAAGTATTTCAGTTATCAAATGTGTTATAAAAAGTAGCAGTGAGCTAGTTCACACCAGAAAAGCAGCCAACGTTGTGATGATGACTCTAAGCATGTTTTGTTAGTTTACCACTTGATACTCCACATCCCTTCTTTGCACTGTTTTTTGAAGTAAATACCATATTTATTGGTGTATAACACACACTTTCCCCCCCTTAAAATAGGGGGAAAATCGTTTGTGCATGTTATACGCCTATAGGCTGCCACAAGGGGAAGGAGGGGAAGAGCGCCGCTGAAATAGACAAAGCAGTCAGGCTCAGTCCTGCCCCCTGGATGGCTCCTAGCATTGATGTCCCGACATTGGACCGGCGTTATGTCCATCATAGGATCCGGGCCAAGGGGCGGGACTGGGCGTGATGCCGAGCCGAGTACACAGGAGATCCGGCTCTGTCTATTTTGGCAAGGCTGCAGATGGGCACTGATCAGGCTGCAGTGAGGAGCAATGCTGTAGATGGGCACTAATTAGGCTGCAGTGAGGAGCAATGCTGCAGATGGGCACTGATTAGGCTGCAGATGGGCACTGATTAAACTGCAGTGAGAAGCAAGGCTGCAGATGGGCACTGATTAGACTGCAGTGAGGAGCAAGGCTGCAGATGGGCACTGATTAGGCTGCAGATGGGCACTGATCAGACTGCAGTGAGGAGCAAGGTTGCCGATGGGCACAAAGTAGGCTGCACTGAAGCTGCAGATGGGCATAGATCAGGCTGCATTGAGGCTGCAGATGGGCACTAATCAGGCCTCATTGATGCTCACTGACCATTATTTTGGTTCAAAGTGGTTTATTTAAAAAAAAAAAAACGTTTTTTTCCCTGAAACTTCCCTCTTAAATTGGGCCGTTATATGGTATTTATCATCATATCACTCTCCACAAGATTCTTGTTTTGCTATTTCCGTTGTATGAGAAAGCAGCACTTGTAGTGGTTGCTTTTCACTTAAATTGGATGCCACGATAAGGCTACTAACGGCAATTGTTTGAAACCTGCTTTATTGGATAATTGACATAAACAATATTTATTAGATTGTAAGCTCCCATGGGCAGGGCCTTCCTAACCCACTTGAATTGTATTATAATGATATGGTTTCCCTTTATATTGTAGAGTTGAGGAAAGTAGAAAAATAGCTCTGGACCATAGGTTTATCTCACTGGAAATGTTATCTTAGAGTAGGAGTAAACTCCCATACATGACGTTTACCTATAGGTAAGCCTATAATGAGGCTTACCTATAGGTAGTGTAAATATCTCCAAAAGTGCACCGTATAGGAGATATTTTTTGTACTTGCAGCCGGTAACATCACTTGCGCATGCGCTCTGAAGGAATGGCCACCCAGGCCATTCCTTCAGTGTCCTGTGCTGTTAACAGTATCTCCCACGCACATGTGTGATGTCATTGCGGCTCTGGCCAATCACACAGCCGGAGTCCACGAACCTGGAAAGAAGACAGATAAAGATGGAAGCCGTGTCAGCGGTGACAACTCGCTGCTGGAAGCGCTTCGTTCTAAGGTAAATTTCACATAATGTGCTAGTATGCAATACTTATGCACATTATGGCTTTACCTTGCAGATTAAAAAAAATAAAATAGGTGTCGCCGGTTTACTACCACTTTAAAGTATTACGGTAGGGTTGTTGTAAATGATTTGTTTCCTGGGCAGGCAGCTTCTACACCTCAAAGGATCACTGCAGTCTCCTTGGCTTGTAGCGCAATGTAGCAAGAATTGAAATTAAAGCACTACACCACTGCTAAGAAGTCCAGCTATAACTATATTCTGATAAAAGTCAGGGATACAATACAAAAAGTAGCCAGTATGTTTTGGGGTTCCAGAAGCACCCCCTTCATCAGTGCCAGAAAGAACCTAAGACCATCTCAATATCCATTATTTGTTAATTTCGACACTTCTGATACTATTTGGTTTTAAATATTACCCTGAGGAAGGGATATTGTATTGGTATTAGATTGATATGAAGATGTTCTTATGTTCTTCCTAGCCCTGATGAAGGGGTGCTCTTGAGCTCCCAAAATGCATTGGCATCCTTTTTGATTGTACTCCTGACTTTATCAGAATAAAATTGTCTCTGAAACTCTTAGCAGTGGTGTGGCACTTCAATTTAAACTTTTTTTTGTTATATTGTAAAGGGCTGCGCAAACTGCTGGTGCTATATAAATCCTGAATAATAAAAATAATAATAATACCACCATCCCATCACACTAATGAAAATAGGCAACAACATTAAATACAACATTATCACCATTAACAGTGTCCTTTTATCAAAATGTGTAAGGGCCCATACTGTATGCATCTTTGCAGTGCATTTAAAGCACATGCCTAATGAGTATTTATGTTATGAATTAACATGTATTGCTTTGCAGCCCATTTGATTGAACAACTGAATATTCACATTAATCTTGTAAGAAATATGTGACAATAAGCTGTCATTTATTTTCTACAGATCCTGACGTTTCCTTACAGAAAGGTGAAAACAGTGCTCTATAATTGTAATTGTAAAAAACACAAAACATAACCAAAGGAACAGGGCATGCTCATTTTGCAAAGTGATTTTCATTTTGTAAGGGAAATTTCTTTAAAGGGTAACGCCGCTTTCGTGGGAAAAAAATTAGCACATAAAAAGAAAATAGAAATGATATAGTATATACAATTGTGACACAAGTCATATGGTAATTGAATGTTATTAAAAATTACCTTTCTTTTTCAATCTGCAGCACTGTAATTCTCTGAAAAATGCAATGCAATATGGCTACCTGGAGGTGTTCTGTACACAGATGGTATAAAGAATGCCACCAGATATGTTATTTCCTGCTGGTGTGATTGGCTTACTGATTTTCGCAGACGTCTGCACTAAGATACTAATTCGATTCTGGGCATCCCCTGCAACGAAAATGTATTTTTTGCTGAAATACTCTCAAATGGAAATCACATTTAAAGGGATGCAGACCCTCCAATTTTCTTCATTGGAGCCATGCAGGTCCAGCAGCTGATTGATAATTACAAAACCACTCCCATACATATTCACTGCCCATGGACACAGACAAACAAACAGATATTTCTCCAAAATAACAAAAGGTAGGAACCTGCAACAAAGTTTGTTAAAACCCTTGCAATGTACATAGATCACCCAAAGGGGAATGTTTTTTTTCTCAACAAAATTGGAGTTACTCTTTAAGCTTAGAATGTGGGGAAACTGTGTTGATTTGATCAACCAATCAAGTGCAAGCAAAAATCCATTTTTTTCTACATTTTTCTTGCAAGTAATTGGGTATTCTTTACAGCCCATTTTGACCACAGCCAATAAGCTAAGTGAAAATGCCCAAGCAAAGTGAAAATTAACTTTGAAAAGTAAACATGCTCAATTGCTTCAGTAAATCATGGTCATTAGGTTCACATGTATTCTCTCCTTCCAAAGGACTGTCATTGGCTTTTGTAAGCACTTTTATGTATTTCCTTTTAAAACATATACAATATACTGTATATTGTAAAAGGCCAATCATTTATTCTCAAAATACAGGCATGCATCCAATACCATTGGAATTTTGCCAAGCAGTTTGACTGACTTGGCTTTGCCAGGGTCCAAAGCAGTAATGAATGTTATATAGTCTTCTATGTAAGCAGAAGTTGGGGCTATAGGCCTATTTTAACATGCTTCTCCAAATCTTCTTAGCCCTTCAGAGCTCTCCCTTTTTCCATAATTCTGTGCCTTCTAGTTGGCCTACAGCACATAGCATGTACAATTTAGCATTATGTGTTGCGTTAAAAGATTAAATCCGCAGTGACGTTTTAATCAATCAAACAACATCTGAATGTAGCCTGCTTCTACTGCATTGCATGTTTGCAACTCATTGAGCTCTGGTAATCCACTGTTGTGTATAAAACTTTTATTACAAAAGCAATGTTTGTATAGAAAAAGTAAATAGAGATAAAACATCAGAACTTTAAAAACCTTTTAAAAAATTGACTCAATGCTGTTTTTGTTTCCTTTAACCACTTGACAACTCTGCACTTAAACCCCCCTCCTGCCCAGACCTATTTTCAGCTTTCAGCGCTCTCACACTTTGAATGACAATTTTTTTTGTCCTTTTTTTCATACAAATAGAGCTTTCTTTTGGTGGTATTTGATCACCTCTGGGTTTTTTATTTTTTGCGCTATAAATGAAAAAAGACAGAAAATTTTGAAAAAAAAACACGCATTTTTCTTAGTTTCTGTGATAAAATTTTGCAAATTAGTAATTTTTCTTAATACATTTTGGCCACAATTTATACTGCTACATATCTTTGGTAAAAATAACCTAAATTAGTGGATATTGTTTGGTCTTTGTGAAAATTAGAGAGTCTACAAACTATGGTGCAAATCATAAAAAATTTATCACACCTGATGTACTGGTGGCCTATCTAATTTCTTGCGACCCGAACAAGCCAGCAAAGTACAAATACCCCCCAAATGACCCCTTTTTTGAAAGTAAACATTCCAAGGTATTTAGTAAGAGGCATGGTGAGCTTTACTGGTGAGTATTACGATACCACATGTGTGGGACTTTTTCACAGCCTGGCCACATAGAGAGGCCCAACATGCAGGGAGCACCATCAGGTGTTCTAGGAGCATAAATTACACATCTAACTTGTTGACTACCTATTACACTTTTGAATGCCCTGGAGCACCAGGACAATGACATGTGACACTAACATGGCACTGATGACAGATGGCACTGATACGTGGCACTGATGTGGCACTGATGACAGATGGCACTGATACGTGGCACTGACACTGATGTGGCACTGATGACAGATGGCACTAATACGTGGCACTGACAGATGGCACTAATATGTGGCACTGATGACACGTGACACTGATGACAGATGGCACTAATATGTGGCACTGATGACACATGGCACTGATGACAGATGGCACTGATGACAGATGGCACTAATACGTGGCACTGATGACAGATGGCACGAATACGTGGCACTGATGACAGATGGCACTAATACGTGGCACTGATGACACTGATGACAGATGGCACTGATACGTGGCACTGATGACACTGATGACAGATGACACTGATGACACGTGACACTGATGACAGATGGCACGTGACACTGACAGGTGGCACTGATGACAGATGGCACTATGTGGCACTGATGACAGATGGCACTTATACGTGGCACTGGGGACAGATGGCAGTGGGGACAGATGGCACTGGGGACAGATGGCAGGGACATGACAGTGGGGACAGATGGCAGCGACATGACAGTGGGGACAGATGGCAGCAACATGACAGTAGGGACAGATGGCAGGGACATGACAGCAGGGACAGATGGCAGGGACATGACAGCAGGGACAGATGGCAGGGACAGATGGCAGTGGGGACACTTTTTTTTCATTTTTTTTTCACTTACCGCCGCAGCGGTTCGCTCTCCCTCCTCACACGCTGTCTCTGTGTGAGGAGGGAGAGCCGGCAATGAGAGATGATCTCATATGTTTACTTATGAGACCGTCTCTCATTGGCACTACTGATCACGCTGAAAACGGCCGCTATGATTGGCCATTTTCAGCAATCTGTGACTGGCTGTGTCCAAGGGACACGGCCAGCACAGAACTTCCCCGATGCGCGCCCACGGGAGTGCGCATCGAGGAAGTAAACAGGAGGACGTCCAGGGACGGCCTCCCGGCAATTAGCGTCCGCGCTGCAGCCGTCTTTCGGCTATAGAGCGGGCGCGAAGAGGTTAAAGAGCATCCCCTGAATAACATGAAAAGTACACATAAAACTGACTGCATTAAAACTATACAATAAATCTTTACTAGAACCTTCTAATAATTATCACTAAAAAAGCTAGTCTTAAAGAGGTTGTAAACCTCGGAAAAACAAAAATAAACCCTGCAAGACAAAGGCATAATGAGCTAGTATGCATTGCATACTAGTTAATTATGAAATACTTACCTCAGAACGATGCCCTGAATCGGTATCGGCACTCCGAGTACATGGCCAACATCTTCCACTGGAGTTACTTTCGGGTTCACGTAGCTTTGATTGGCCGGAGCCGTGATGACGTCATGTGCGCGAGAGCCGCCGGTCATGGCACGAGTCCTGAAGAAACGGCACCAGCAAGCTGTTTCTTCAGTGTGCATGCACCAATTACGTCGGCAGAGGTGCATATATTGAATATCTCCTAAACTGTGCAAGTTTAGGAGATTCTCACGGTACCTACAGGTAAGCCTTGTTATAGGCTTACCTGTAGGTAAATGTGGTGTAACAGAGTTTACAACCACTTTAAGATTCATGATTAGACACTTAAACAATACTATCCAAAATCAAAAATGCCATTAGTTTATTTTTCAGAAATTTCTGACATTTACTTTCATCTTTTCTAGAACTTATTGATTTATCTTAACCATAAAAGGCATCCCAACGGGATTTTATCTTAATATTTAAATCAAGAGATAAATTATGTATTTTTAAACCTTCCTAATGTTGTCAATATACTTTTTGAATGTAATACCCAAAGTTGTACATGCTATGTGCTGTAGGCCGAACAGAAGACACAGAATTACAAAAAAAAGGAAATAATTAGATGTAATTTCCTTGTTGCTTTAGAACAAAAACAGCCACTTCTTGGGGATTACATGTTTTGTTCTTTCATGCAGCACATTTCTTGCAATAATAAAACACTTTAATTGGAAATAGAGACTTACTTACTGGTTTATCCGCCACATATGATAATATAATAACCCTATATACATTGTATAGGTATTTCTATAAATAACTTTTAGTCACAGGGGTAACAACAGGCCTAATATGTATATCTTTTTAACATTGGACAATGATTGGACTTTGATGACGCCCCGGAGGAGGGGCGAAGCGTGTCAGCATAATATCCGGCTCACATCCTAAACCAGAGAAGCTGCTTCCTGTTCCCGTGGAACGCGCGCTTACAGCGGCGAACGCGGAAGTCTCTCTGAATGCCTGTTCAATACCTTGTTCTTGCATTGTACCCTTGGTTTTGGGAGACCATAATCCCTATGCTGGGCGAGACTGCCGTATTAGCAGTCATCGCCGTCCGGTAAGCAGATTCTACTCACACACGCCTTGGTGGATCATATATAGGCACCTTTCGTCACAACCTTTCTTGGATGGGTGTTCTTTATTTATTTGTGGATTTATCAAGAACTTTTGGACTTCTTTTTCAATAATTTCTCACATACACTTGTGATTTTAGTTTTGTTCATTATTGATTGAATTTGAAATATGTTTTCTCACTGATTGTTTTATATGTCACTTGGTGAAACTCATTTTTATTTTCATATATTATATTAGCGCTGCACTTTGCTGTTTATTATATTGGGCAATATCCTACTGATAGGATGCATCATACTAAAACCACAAACTCCTTGTAGTCTTTGATTATGTAAAACATCCACAAATCACCTGGTAGAGAGAGACCAGGCCACCTTTTTCTTCTGTTCTTTATTTATTGATAAAAAAGGTCATTTTATAATCGCAGATTATTTAAATATAGATTTATCTGAATATTTACATTTAGATCTGTGGGATTTATGGAGAATTAGGACATTTTAATATACGGTATTCACAAGATGCATGAGCTGTAAAAACTCTACTGCCCCGTATACACGGTCGAATTTTCCGACGGAAAATGTGTGATAGGACCTTGTTGTCGGAAATTCCTACCGTGTGTGGGCTCCATCACACATTTTCCATCGTAATTTCCGACACACGAAGTTTGAGAGCTGGCTATAAAATTTTCTGACAACAAAATCTGTTGTCGGAAATTCCGATTGTGTGTACACAAATCCAACGCACAAAGTGCCACGCATGCTCAGAATAAATTAAGAGACTAAAGCTATTGGCTACTGCCCCATTTATAGTCCCGATGTACGTGTTTTACATCACCGCGTTCAGAACAATCGGATTTTCCGACAACTTAGTGTGACCATGTGTATGCAAGACAAGTTTGAGCCAACATCTGTCGGAAAAAATCCATCAATTTTGTTGTCGGAATGTCCGATCAATGTCCGACCGTGTGTATGGGGCATACTACTTTTTTGCTCATTATAAAGTACCGTATTTATCGGCGTATAACACGCACTTTTTTCCCCTTAAAATAAGGGGAAAATCGTGGGTGCGTGTTATACGCCGATCCCCGCTATTTTGTGATCTGTCGGAGCGATCGCCGCGATCGCCGCCGACATTCACATATCTTGTATTTTTAAACATGGCGTTGCGGAGTTCGGAGGGACTCGGCGGCGCTCGTTCAGCTGAACGAGCGCCGCCGAGGACACAGTGACTGGGCGGAGCCGAGACACACATAGCCGAGGGTGCTCGGCTTTTCTCGGCGCCGTTCATAGTCACGCCCAGTCCCACCATTGGACCTGTGTTATGTCCATCATAGGGACTGGGCGTGACTGTGAAAGGCGCCGAGAAGAGCCGAGAACCCTCGGCTATGTGTATCTCGGCTCCGCCCAGCCACTGTGTCCTCGGCGGCGCTCGTTCAGCTGAACGAGTGCCGCCGAGTTCCTCCGAACTCTGCGGCGCCATGTTTAAAAATACAAACTAAACGTTTGTATGTTGGCGGCGACAAGGCTGCACAGACCACTGGGGCAAGGCTGCACTGGGGCAAAGCTGCACTGGGGACAAGGCTGCACTGGGCCAAGGCAGCACTGGGGACAATTCTGCACTGGGGCAAAGCTGCACTGGGGACAAGGCTACACTGGGGCAAAGCTGCACTGGGGACAAGGCTGCACTGGGGCAAAGCTGCACTGGGGACAAGGCTGCACTGGGGCAAAGCTGCACTGGGGACAAGGCTGCACTGGGGCAAAGCAGCACTGGGGACAAGGCTGCACTGGGGCAAAGCTGCACTGGGGACAAGGCTGCACTGGGGCAAAGCTGCACTGGGGACAAGGCTGCACTGGGGCAAAGCTGCACTGGGGACAAGGCTGCACTGGGGCAAAGCTGCACTGGGGACAAGGCTGCACTGGGGCAAGGCTGCACTGGGGCAAAGCTGCACTGCGGACAAGGCTGCACTGGGGCAAAGCTGCACTGGGGCAAAGCTGCACTGACAAGGCTGCACTGGGGCAAAGCTGCACTGACAAGGCTGCACTGGACACTGGGGAAAGGCCGCAGATGAACACTGATGAGGCTGCATTGATGGGCATTTAAATGTAAGTTTTTTTTCCTTAAACTTCCCTCCTAAAAGTTTTTTCCTTAAAATTCCCTCCTAAACTTGGGGTGCGTGTTATACGCCGGCGCGTGTTATACGCCGATAAATACGATATGTAGTATTGGTGTATACTCCACTGAGATATGATTTTAAATGATTTGCACACTTTTAATGCTCACGGTTCCAAGTAGGGATGAGCCGAACACCCCCCGGTTCGGTTCGCACCAGAACCTGCGAACGGACCGAAAGTTCGCACGAACGTTAGAACTCCATTGACGTCTATGGGACTCGAACGTTCGAAATCAAAAGTGCTCATTTTAAAGGCTAATTTGCATGGTATTGTCCTAAAAAGGGTTTGGGGACCCGGGTCCTACCCCAGGGGACATGTATCAATGCAAAAAAAACTTTTTAAAACGGCCGTTTTTTCGGGAGCAGTGATTTTAATGATGCTTAAAGTAAAAAAAAAAAAGTGAAATATTCGTTTAAATATCGTACCTGGGGGGTGTCTATAGTATGCGTGTAAAGTGACGCGTGTTTCCCGTGTTTAGAACAGTCCCTGCACCAAATGTCATTTTCAAAGGAAAAAATCTAATTTAAAACTGCTTGCGGGTTTAATGTAATGTCGGGTCATGGCAATATGGATGAAAATCAGTGAGACAAACGGCATGGGTACCCCCCAGTCTATTACCAGGCCCTTTGGGTCTTGTATGGATATTAAGGGGAACCCCGCACCCAAATTAAAATAAGGAAAGGTGTGGGGCCACCAGGCCCTATATACTCTGAACAGCAGTATACAGGTGGTGCAAACAAGACAGGGACTGTAGGTTTGTTGTTAAGTAGAATCTCTTTGTAATTTTGAACGGGTACATTTTTAACGTGTTTAGCTCCAGCCAAAACATTTTTTTTAAGCTTTTTGGAAAACATAGGGAAGGGTTATCACCCCTGTGACATTTGTTTTGCTGTCTTTCCTCCTCTTCAGAAGATTTCACCTCACTTTTTGTCCCAATGAAAAATGTTTTTTGAAAATTTGGGTTTTTTTGTGGAACAAGGATTGGAAAGCATCAGTGGAGAGGAGAAATGTTTTTCCCATATTAACTCTTACAGGAGAGAATTTCCCTTCCTAGGGGTAGATTTCATCTCACTTCCTGTTGTCTCCTTCCGTTTGCAAGTAGGAGTCGTTTGTAAGTTAGATGTTTGAAAGTAGGGTCCTGCCCTATATACTCAGCAGAAATTTGGGCCTTAGGTGTTGCTGTGGCAACACTGTAAGCCCTCACAGGGCCCTGCTGTGAAATATTAGATCAAGAATTGTAATTACATGCCCCTGTTGAACAGGAGCTGAAAATTAGGCCTTAGGCACTGGTGCTGGTGCCACAACACTGCAACCCCTCACAGACACTCTAGTTGGAACGCAGGAACGAGCCCTGCTGCAAAGTATGGCATCAAAAATTGTAATTACACGCCCCTGTTAAACAAGGGCTGAAAAATTGGGCCTTAGGCACTGGTGCTGGTGCCACAACACTGCAACCCCTCACAGACACTCTAGTTGGAACGCAGGAACGAGCCCTGCTGCAAAGTATTGCATCAAAAATTGTAATTACACGCCCCTGTTAGACAGGGGCAGAAAAATTGGGCCTTAGGCACTGGTGCTGGTGCCACAACACTGCAACCCCTCACAGACACTCTAGTTGGAACACAGGAACGAGCCCTGCTGCAAAGTATTGCATCAAAAATTGTAATTACACGCCCCTGTTAGACAGGGGCAGAAAAATTGGGCCTTAGGCACTGGTGCTGGTGCCACAACACTGCAACCCCTCACAGACACTCTAGTTGGAATGCAGGAACGAGCCCTGCTGCAAAGTATTACATCAAAAATTGTATTTACATGCCCCTGTTAAACAGGGGCTGAAAAATTGTGCCTTTGGCACTGGTGGTGGCGCCCAGAACCAAAAATGTTCTTACAAGCTATCAGCGTGATGATTGAGGAGGAAGAGGATAATTACTCAGGGATAGTCACTCAGCATCAGCATAGGCAGTCTTTGAAGGGATCTGAGATTTCAAAAAAAATTATTCGGTTACATCAGCATCAGGTGCTTGGTAGCTGGTGGTGATCCAAGACTGATTCATTTTTATGAAGGTCAGTCGATCGACCGAGTTGGTGGACAGACGCACCCTGTGATCGGTTACTACGCCTCCAGCAGCACTGAATGTGCGTTCCGAAAGAACGCTGGATGCAGGACAGGCCAGTATCTCAATTGCATACTGTGCAAGCTCTGGCCAGTGATCCATCCTCAAGACCCAGTAACCCAGAGGATTTTCGGTGGGAAAGGTGTCCAAGTCAGATCTTGCCCCTAGGTATTCCTGCACCATGTAAAACAGACGCTGGCGATGGTTGCTGGAACCGATCATACCTTGGGGCTGCGGACCAAAAAATTGTCTGAACGCATCGGTCAGACGGCCACCTTCTCCACCGCTCCTTCTTTGACTGACCGAAGCCTCAGCAACACGTTGTCCAGAAACAGGAGTTTGTAACCTCCCAGTCTCTGGGAACGCGTTGCACAGACCTTTCTGCAAGGCCTCCCGAAGATGTTTCATCCTCTGCTCCCTCTGCGATGGCAGAATAAGGTCCTCAACCTTACCCTTGTAACGTGGATCAAGGAGGATTGCCAGCCAGTATTGGTCCTTCTCCTTGATACCACGAATACGAGGATCCTTACGCAGGCTTTGCAGGATCAGGGAGGCCATGCAACGTAGGTTTGCTGAGGCATTCGGTCCGGAGTCCTCTGGGTCACTAAGGACGACAACGTCCGGAGCCACCTCCTCCCAGCCACGTACAAGTCCATGTGTTTCTTGGGACTGATCCCTTAAAGACTGCTGCTGATGCTGAGAGCCAGGCTCCACCTCCATACTGACACAATCTTCCTCCTCCTCCTCCTCTTCCTCTTCCTGTGTGATCGGCGGGCACGCAGGAACACTGTCTGGATAAAGGGAGCCTTGAGAGCTAAGGAAGTCCTCCTCTTCCTGCCTCTGTTCTGCCTCAAGTGCCCTGTCCATTATTCCATGCAGTGTGTGCTCCAACAGGTGGACAAGGGGGACAGTGTCACTGATGCATGCACTGTCACTGCTCACCATCCTCGTGGCCTCCTCGAATGGTGACAGGACAGTGCATGTATCCCTGATCATGGCCCACTGGCGTGGGGAAAAAAAACCAAGCTCCCCTGACCCTGTCCTGGTGCCATAGTCCCACAGGTACTCATTGATGGCCCTCTGCTGCGTGTGCAGCCGCTGCAGCATGGCCAACGTTGAGTTCCACCTGGTGGGCATGTCACAGATTAGGCGGTTCTTGGGCAGGTTAAACTCCTTTTGGAGGTCCGTCAGCCGAGCACTGGCATTATATGACCGGCGGAAATGCACACAGACTTTCCTGGCCTGCCTCAGGACATCCTGTAAGCCCGGGTACCTGCCCAAGAACCGCTGCACCACCAAGTTAAGGACGTGAGCCAAACAGGGCACATGGGTCATTTGTCCCTGTCGGAGGGCAGAGAGGAGGTTGGTGCCATTGTCGCAAACCACCATTCCTGCCTTAAGTTGGCGTGGCGTCAACCACCTCTGAACCTGCCCCTGCAGAGCTGACAGAACCTCTGCCCCAGTGTGGCTCCTGTCCCCCAAGCACACCAGCTCAAGCACCGCATGGCATCTTTTGGCCTGCGTACTTGCGTAGCCCCTTGAACGACTACGGAGTACCGCTGGTTCCGAGGAAGAGGCCATGGAGGAAGAAGAAGAGGAGGGGGTGGAGGAGAGAGGTGTGTCACAATCATTAGCATTTTGGAGGCGTGGTGGCGGAACAACCTCCAACACTACTGCACCTTGTCCTGCATCCTTCCCAGCTGCCAGCAGAGTCACCCAATGCGCCGTGAAACTTAGGTAACGTCCCTGTCCATGCCTGCTGGACCATGAGTCAGCGGTAATATGTACCTTACCGCTGACCGCCCTGTCCAGCGAGGCATGGACATTGCCTTCCACATGCCGGTAGAGAGCCGGAATCGCCTTCTGTGAGAAAAAGTGGCGTTTGGGTACCTGCCACTGAGGAACCGCACATTCCACAAACTCATGGAAGGGGGCAGAGTCTACCAACTGAAAAGGCAGCAGTTGAAGTGCTAGCAATTTTGCCAAGCTAGCATTCAACCGCTGGGCATGTGGATGGCTGGGAGCAAACTTCTTCCGGCGGTGCAGCAGCTGGGGCAGGGAAATTTGCCTGGTACAATCTGACGTCGGTGTACCAAAAGCAGATTGCCCACAAGTACTTGGCTGTGACACACCTAATTCTACACCTTCATTCCTCTCAGTGCAGGTCTCAGAGAGGACTGGAGGTCTAGTGGGGTTGTAAATCTCAGCTGATGAGGAGCAAGGAGAGGTCCTCTTTGTTCTTTGGTGTGGGTCTTTTAGATACGCTTGCCAACGAACTGCATGGCAGGTCAACATATGTCTGGTCAAGCATGTGGTACCCAAGCGGGAGATGTTTTGGCCACGTGAGATACGCTTGAGACATATGTTGCAAATAGCAGCGGTGCGATCTGATGCACTCGTCTCAAAAAAGGCCCACACCAAAGAACTTTTTGAATAACGCGCAGAGACTGCAGCACCCTGCACATGTGGAGCTTTGGGGTGTGATGCAGTCAATGTGCTGCCCTTAGGCTGGCCCCTGGAGGGCATCCTGCCTCGTCGGTGATGTGCCGCCTCCTCCTCCTCCTCCTCCTCTCTCCTATCAGGCACCCACGTTGAGTCAGTGACCTCATCATCCCCTCCCTCCTCATCACTGGAGCAAACCTGGCAGTATGCTGCAGCAGGGGGAGCATGACTGCCAGATTGCTGTCCTTCTTGGGCACCCCCTCTGTCTATGCTCATGTTACTGCCTTCATCGAGCTCAGTATCATCATCAGAGCCTTCCAAACGCTGGGCATCCTCCTGGAGCATGTACCCAACACTGTGGTCAAACAGTTCGAGGGACTCCTCAGGAGGACATGGTGGAGCTAGGGAAGGAGTCACTGAGGGAAGAGGCCGCTGCTTTGCCAGACAAAGCACCCTGGGCATGGGTGAGAGAGGATGAGGAGGATGAGGACGGCTTGGTCATCCACTCGACCAAGTCTTCCGCCGCATGTTTCGGCTCAACACGGCCAGCTGCCGAAAAAAAGGCCAAGCGTGTCCCATGGCCACGTGCTGATGAGGATGCACCGTCTCCATGACCAGCACTAGACACAGAGCCTGCTTGCCCTCTCTTATTGGCTTGTGACTGTCTGCCTCTCCTTCTTGGCCTTCCAGACATACTAATGGCCTGTAGCTGCACTAAGCTGGGATATATATATATATATATATATATATATATATATATATATATATATATATATATGTACTGATACTGCAGCTAGCAAAATCAACTGCCTGCCTGTAGTATGAGAACACCACCAACCTTCTACAGGTAGCTTTAGCTGAACACTGTGAGGTGGACGCACCCCACTAACTTGTAGGTTTAGCTGAACACTGTGAGCAGGACGCACTGCACTAAATGTAAATAGTCTAGCTGCCTGACCGTGGTACTAATAGGATCAAAAGAACACCAGTAATTTTCTTCAGGTAGCTTTATATACTGTAACAAGACAAGCCTGCCTGTCAGTAGGAAGATAACAGGAACGGATCTAGCTGAACACTGTGAGCAGGACGCACTGTACTAAATGTAAATAGTCTAGCTGCCTGACCGTGGTACTAATAGTATCAAAAGAACACCAGTAATTTTCTTCAGGTAGCTTTATATACTGTAAAAAGCAAGCCTGCATGTCAGTAGGAAGATAACAGGAATGGATCTAGCTGAACACTGTGAGCAGGACGCACTGCACTAAATGTAAATAGTCTAGCTGCCTGACCGTGGTACTAATAGGATCAAAAGAACACCAGTAATTTTCTTTAGGTAGCTTTATATACTGTAACAAGACAAGCCTGCCTGTCAGTAGGAAGATAACAGGAACGGATCTAGCTGAACACTGTGAGCAGGACGCACTGTACTAAATGTAAATAGTCTAGCTGCCTGACCGTGGTACTAATAGTATCAAAAGAACACCAGTAATTTTCTTCAGGTAGCTTTATATACTGTAACAAGACAAGCCTGCCTGTCAGTAGGAAGATAACAGGAATGGATCTAGCTGAACACTGTGAGCAGGACGCACTGCACTAAATGTAAATAGTCTAGCTGCCTGACCGTGGTACTAATAGGATCAAAAGAACACCAGTAATTTTCTTTAGGTAGCTTTATATACTGTAACAAGACAAGCCTGCCTGCCAGTAGGAAGATAACAGGAACGGATCTAGCTGAACACTGTGAGCAGGACGCGCTGCACTAAATGTAAATAGTCTAGAAGATAACAGGAACGGATCTAGCTAAACTGAATACAGTGTATATATATATATGCAACACCTGGGATGCATATATATACACAATACACTTTAAGTGCAGCTAACTGACTGACTGTCCTGCCTAATCTAGCTAACTCAAATCAAATGTCACTGTCTGACTCTCTCTCTCAATGAACGCCGGAACACACACTACACAGGGCCGCCATGCAGGCGGCCTTATATAGTGTGGAGCGTGTACTAAATCCCCTGAGCCATAATTGGCCAAAGCCTCCTTGGCTTTGGCCAATTACGGCACTCTGTTCAGGCGGCGCTGTGATTGGCCAAGCATGCGGGTCATAGTGCATGCTTGGCCAATCATCAGCAAGCAATGCACTGCGATGCCGCAGTGAATTATGGGCCGTGACGCGCCACACGAATTTGGCGCGAACGGCCCATATCGTTCGCAATTCGGCGAACGACCGAACAGCCGATGTTCGAGTCGAACACGAAGCTCATCCCTAGTTCCAAGTAAGAAAGTGCAAAAAATGATTGATATTTTTATCTAGAATGCAAGGTGAATGTTAAAAAAAAACTGTGTTAGAACATAACATAAAGCATTTTTATTCAATGTGCTATCCTATAAATACCTAACATGGGCATGTTTATTTTTAACTAAACTATAGAACACAAGATTCTTTAAGGGGCATATAAAAATGGTCGAATCAAGACTAGTGCTGGGGGGTGACATTAGTGCTGCGGGGGTGGCCTCAGTGTCAGTGCTGTGGGGGTGGCCTCAGTGTCAGTGCTGCTGGGTGGCAACAGTGTCAGTGCTTGGAGGGTGGCATCAGTCTCAGTGCTGGGGGGTGGCATCAGTGTCAGTGCTGGGGGGTTGCATCAGTGTCAGTGCTGGCATTTGTGTCAGTGCTGGGGGGTGGCATCAGTATCAGTGCTGGGGGTGGCATCAGTGTCAGTGCTGGGGGGGTGGGATGGAATCAGTGTCAGTGCTGGGGGGGTGTCAGCAGTGTCAGTCTTGGGGGGTGGCATCAGTGTCAGTGCTGGGGGGGTGGCATCAGTGTCAGTGCTGGGGGATGGCATCAGTGTCAGTGCTGGGGGTGGCGTCAGTGCTGGAGAGGTGGCGTCAGTGCTGGGGGGTTGCATCAGTGTCAGTGCTGGCATTTGTGTCAGTGCTGGGGGGTGGCATCAGTATCAGTGCTGGGGGGGTGGCATCAGTGTCAGTGCTGGGGGGGTGGGATGGAATCAGCGGTGGTGGTGGGGACTGGTTTCATTGGCAGCACTGGGGTTTCTCCAGCATTGCTCTGTATCTCTGGTCTGGGCTCCCTCCGCTCCCCACGTGTCTTGCATCTGTCAGGAGATGGGGTCTCCTCACACAGCGGCCGCAACCTCCTGCAGCTCCTCCCCCATCACTGTACTGGGTCAGCCATCATCAGCCTGCTTGTGAATTGGGCAAACCCAGCAGAGAGACAGTGTGGGCGCTGTGCAGTGAGAGTCAGGCAGCGTGTGTGTGGCTGTGTGGACTGGAGGGGCAAGAGTGTGTCAGTGTCAGTCTCTGCCTGTGGGCCCTGGGGTCAGCAGTGCTAGCACACACTTACCTTCAATGGCGCCACTCTTCTCTCTGAATCCACTGCACGCATGCATACGCACTCCAGTCGACTCCTCCCCTTGTGACCGGGAAACCAGAAGTGACTCCACCCCCATAGTACCACCCACTGTCCTCTCCTCCGGTCCCCGCCTCGCAGTCGCAGCCAATCCCAGGCTACTAATAGCATATACTGACAAATTCCAGGAGAGTGGGAGTGTTGCAGGCGCACAGCCCTGCACACAGGCAAATCAGCCTCCCATAGACCGCCGCATGTCCGGTGCCCGGTCACTCTTAAAGTGACATTTTTTTTTCTTCAGCTTGGGGTGCGGCGCCCAAGCGCCCCCTATGGACGGGCTGCCACTGGTTGTTTGACTAGTAATAATAATTAATAATTATAATTATTTCTAGTCAAACAACATTAGAATTCTACTATAGCTTGCGGGTAGAGCATTCGACCGGAAATGTACGACCGCGGCGTTGTACAGTTTAGCTGCATTGTCGAATCTTCTTAGAACATCCAACAGACACCATAAGCCTTCAATTGACAGATTCAACCTTAATTAATTAGGATTTTCTTACGAATGCATTTTTTAACAAAACAAAATAAATAAAAACGAATTTCGGAAGTAACTAAATAAATACATTTTCCTGACAGACTCCATGGCAGCAACGTGTGGGTTAAGTCCCGCCTCCACTACCCTATAGGACACTACTCCCATAAATCTTTGCTCCCTGCCCATGGCCGTGTTCTTTTTTTGTCCTCCTCCGTAGGACCTAGGTTGGTCTTCTACCTGAAGATTTACTCCCACACTTTTCCACGCTCTGATGGCCGAGTAGCGATTTGGGACTGGAATGTCGCTAGACTCCGTTAAGCCCTAGCTATTAGCGGGGTATGGAGCGGGCACTGGAAGAAGCGCTGGAGGAAGCCAGGAACCTAGCCACTGGCAGGCAGGCTGCGCATTGGTCTAATAGCCCAGCTAACTAGCAGGTGACCTTGTTTGCCCACGAGAAGTCGGTGATCTTCTTACCTTCGGCCTTGGTGATGATCGTGTGGGGGTGGTAAGATTATGGCTTTCCCTTCATGGCAGCAGTATTCGTTTGTCTTTTTGTTATTCATAGATCCTGTGTTTATTTCCTTTTTTTTGTAGCTAGGCATGGCGGCTGGTTCCCCTGCGTTCCAGCCGCCGTTTACTTTAGTTTTCGCCCGCTCGGCCGTACTGCGCATGCGCGAGTACGGCGTGAGAGCGAGGCTTGGTTCGCACATGCGCGGTAGCGGCGAAATGACGCTAATCGCGCATGCGCACTAGCACCGTGCTCGCTACGGCGATGACGTCACAGGGGCGCCTTATTTAAACAGGGGAATAGCCTACAAGCCTTGGGAATGCTTGTGGGCTATTGCGACGACTTCCCCTAGTCCCTAGTGATTAGTGTCCTGGTAAGTGGCTCTCTGGGGCTGGTGGGGAGAATTCCTTCTACATCTGGCTTCATTTTAACTGTTGTTACAGCTCTGATGGAGGCATCTAGGGATATGGACTCTCCACCGCCTGTTTGTGGCCAGCCCTCTCACCAAAGGTATTGCGGGCCGGGGGGGGGGGCGGCAGAGGGCGGGGGGGGAGAACCTGTCTTGGTCGTCCTAGATTACCTTTATCTGTATCTTTTTGTTCCTTGTTTTTCCTTTATGCAGCCCATCCAGGTCAGAACAGCGATGCAGCTCTCACAGGGGAAGCGACTCTTCAAAAACGCATCACCAGCATTCTTCTTCCAAATCTAAACACCACGGCTCACCCTCAAGATCCGGGCGCCGTAGCGAGGATCGGTCTCGCTCCTCCAAGGCTCACTCCAGCCGCTCAGCCGCTAGCGTTTGCTGGGGTTGTAGATCACAAGTACCTCCTGGAAGATCTCTTTGTGATCTTTGTTTTTCCAAGGCTTCCAATGAGAGAGGGAGCACGGGCCAGCAGCTCAAATCCCTGGTCGAAAAGGCTGTTAAAGAGTCTCTTAAGGGTATCGGGTCTAGCCAGATCACCGTCCCTCAAGCAGAGTCTCCACAGTCGCCAGTAAGGGACTCACAAGTCCAGGACACCTGGGAGTCGTCTCTACCAAGTCATCCTTCAGTTGCAGCATCGGACAGTGAGTCTGAGGAAGATACTGCCGGTGTGGGGTTTCACTTTGCTTTACTTCCCCCCTTGGTAAAAGCTATTAGAGAGGCCTTGAATTGGGAGGATCCTGTGGCCTCTCCTTCCAAACAAATAAACTATTTTAAGCAACTAAAGAAGGAACGTCTCAACTTTCCTTTTTTCGCCGAACTTGGTGAGGTCATTACGGATGAATGGAGCAAGGTGGAGAAAAAGAATTCTTTGCTTTCAAAAATTCTTAAGCTATACCCCTTCAAGGAAGAGGAAGTCAAGCATTTGGAGTCGGCCCCTATGGTGGACGCACCTGTGATGAGGCTAGTAAAACATGTTACACTCCCCTTAGAGGATACGGTTTCGTTTAAAGATGCCTTAGATAGGTGGATTGACTCTGACCTAAAGAGAGTCTACCTCACGGCTGGTATGGCCTGTAAGCCAGCTTTGGCTCTGGCCGCAATGTCCAAAGCGATGGAAGTCTGGTCGGACAGTGTGGATGATACTCTCAAGAGCATTTTGGATGAAGCTGCAAAGAGCTCTCCTATCCAGGAGTTACGGTTAGCATCCGCTTTTCTGGGGGAGGCATCGATTGATATCATCTGTCTGGTGACTCGGGTCATGCTATCTGCAGTTACGGCCAAACGAGCCCTTTGGCTTCGCCCCTGGCTGGCCGATCCAGCCTCTAAGCAGGTCTGGTGCCGAATTCCTTTTGATGGGTCTTCCCTCTCCGGCAACAAATTGGATTCCGCCATAACCCGAGCCACTGGGGGGAAGTCGGGGTTCCTTCCTCAGGATCGCCGTTTGCAAAACCAGAGAAAATTTTTTTCCAAGAAGCAATACCAGGAACGAGCCAGGGAGGCCCGTAACTACAGGCCGGGCCGTGAATTCTCCAGGACATGGAAGTCGAGGCAGTCATCCTTCAAAAAAGCTGCTAAGGGCAGTTCGACAGGGGAAAGAGAGCCGACCAAGTCTTTTTGAGATTGGGCCCGCTCAGACAGGCCAAGTGGGAGCTCGTCTCCTGCGTTTTCGGCACGCCTGGGCGGCCTCAATCCAGGACTTCTGGACCGTCAGGACGGTCTATACAGGTTATACCTGGACTTTCAGCGGATCTCCCAGACTCAGGTGTGTTCCCACCTCCCTTCCGGCCTCAGAAGAAAAAAGGGTGATTCTTCTAACCTACGTGAAATCTTTATTGGCTCAAGGCGCTGCAGTTCCCGTCCCAGACGAACAAAGAGGTATGGGAATTTACTCTCCTCTCTTCATGGTCCAAAAGAAAAACGGATCTTGGAGACCTGTCATAGACCTTACCCATGTGAATCGGTTCATCAAAAAAGAAAGGTTCAAGATGGAGACACTGTCAACAATCCAGCAGTCGGTCCAATCAGGAGATTGGATGATCACTATAGATCTAAAGAACGCGTATTTTCATGTCCCTGTGGCAGAAGATTTTCAGCAATTCCTTCGCTTCTCCTTGGGCAAATTGCACCTACAGTTCACATGCCTACCATTCGGGCTATCGACATCTCCCCGTGTCTTTTCGAAGGTATTGTTAGCAGTAGTGGCCCTCTTGAGGACCAAGGGGATCCGTCTCCATCATTACCTGGACGATCTTCTACTACTAGCCCAAAACAGAGATCGATTATTAATGCACAAGAGTCAGGTTATGTCCACACTCCAGGAATTCGGTTGGATCCTGAACCTAGAGAAGAGTCAGTTAATACCATCTCAAACTCTAGTATTCCTAGGAGCCCTTTTCGATACAGTGAAAGGCACCATCTCGCTCCCCGAGGAGAAAGTTTCAATAATTCGGGACAGAATTTGTCCGGCCATTTTAGCCTCCCACCTCCAAGCTCTCCAGTGTCTGAGGATCATCGGTACTATGGTGGTGACGATTCCAATGGTGAAGTGGGCTCAATGGAGGATGAGACCCTTCCAAAAAGGGTTTCTTCACCAGTGGTCAGGCAGCAAGACTCAGCTCATTCGTGTCACCTCTTCAATGAGGAGCTCCCTGCCCTGGTGGCTCCAGCGGGAAAATCTTTACAATTGTCATTCCATTCTTCCCATCTCGTGGATAACAGTAACAACGGATGCCAGCAACAAGGGCTGGGGCGCCCACTGTCTGACAGAAGTGGCACAGGGTACTTGGGATTTTCCCTCCAGAAAAACGGTGTCGAACATTCTGGAACTGAGGGCAGCATTCAAGGCGCTACTAGCTTTTCGCCACCTGCTTTCCGGAACCTCGGTCCGTCTCAGGTTAGACAATACGACAGCTGTGGCATACATAAGGAGACAAGGAGGTACTCGGAGTCTGTCCTTACTTCAGGAGGTAGAGCCAATTATGACTTGGGCTCAGAAGAACCTGGTCAATCTAACAGCAACATACGTACCAGGGATGCAGAATGTTCAGGCAGACTTCCTGTCTCGAGTTCGTTTAGACAACAACGAATGGTCCCTCAACGAGGAAGTATTCAGTTGGATTCTGACCTTAGGAATCTCTCCAGAAATTGACTTATTCGCCTCCCCTTGCAACAAGAAACTGGCGAGATATTATTCGAGGTTCCGGGATCCTCAGGCTTATGGGGTGGACGCCTTGACGGAGCAATGGTGGTTCCGCAGAGCTTATGCCTTTCCTCCGACCCCTATCATTCTTCAGTTCCTGCGGAGACTCCGGTCAGAAGCAGTAGAAGTGGTAGCCATAATACCTTAATGGGCCAACAGACCCTGGTTTCCCCTGCTAATGCTTCTCAGTGTCAAGGATCCGATTCCCTTACCCCTCATATCCGACCTTCTATCCCAAGGCTCGAAACTACATCCTTGCCCAGCTCATGTGCACCTGAAGGTCTGGTTTTTGAGAGGGGAAGGTTAGAAGCTCTTGGATGTCCAAAACAGGTTATTCCTACTCTTATGAGTGCGAGGAGAAAAAGTACCAATCAGGTGTACGAAAGAATCTGGGCTAGATTTACAAACTACATGTCCTCAGGGTCCAACTCTGACTGTATTCCGACAGTTCAGGATGTCTTAGGTTTCTTACAATCTGGACTAGATGTCCCTCTATCTGTGAGCGCTCTTCGTGTGCAAGTCTCCGCAATTTCAGCCTTTTCTGGAATATCATGGGCTAAACATCCCTTGGTTCAACAATTCTTCAAGGGAGCAGTTAGGCTCAGACCTCAGAGGAAACCTAGATTCCCTAAGTGGGATCTACCACTAGTCCTTGACTTCTTCTCTCAGCTGGACAAGTCTCTTTCGGTTAGAGATCTCACCCTCAAGACTTCCTTTTTGATAGCCATTTCCTCGGAAAAAAGAGTCTCTGAAATCCAGTCTCTAGGATCAAAGGAGCCCTTTCTCACCTTTTTCCCAGATAGAGTGGTCCTTATTCCGATGCTAGGATCAAATCCCAAGGTCACTTCTGTCTTCCACAAAAATCAGGATATCACACTCCCTACATTTAATTCTGCTGGAAGTCTGGAGACACATCCCCTCGACATGGGAGCTATCTTGAAGCAATACTTGGAGGCTACAGCTTCCTTTCGACAAACGGACTACCTCTTTGTCCTGTTTCACGGGAAGAACAGGGGTCTCAGAGCTTCCGTCAGATCTATCGCAGCATGGATTGTTCAGGCTATACAATGGGCTTACAGAGAGAAGGGCTTGGCTCCTCCTGTGGCGGTTACAGCGCATTCCACAAGAAGTCTTTCTACTTCCTGGGCGGCTTCACGTCATGTGGCACCTGAAGTTATCTGCAAGGCAGCCTCCTGGTGAACGATTCATACTTTTATGTCTCATTATTGCGTTGAACCAGCGACTCTATCTTCTGTTGATTTTGGCTTAAAAGTGCTGTCAGTGGACAGTGTTAAATAAATCTTTTTGTTCAGCATTTATGCCCACCCGGGTGTGTATGGCGAGTTATTTCCCACACGTTGCTGCCATGGAGTCTGTCAGGAAAACTGAAAATTCCTATCAAAATACTTACCGTAATTTTCCTTTCCTGATGGACTCCATGGCAGCAGGAATTCCCTCCCAAATGGCTGGAGTAGGCTAGTCATCGAACACAGCCATGGGCAGGGAGCAAAGATTTATGGGAGTAGTGTCCTATAGGGTAGTGGAGGCGGGACTTAACCCACACGTTGCTGCCATGGAGTCCATCAGGAAAGGAAAATTACGGTAAGTATTTTGATAGGAATTTTCCGTTTTTCAGATGAAACCAAAATTCCGAATTAAAATATTTCAGTGTGCACATGTCTAGGAACTGCCAGGGTTTCAGCTGTCGCACTTGCGATGGGGCCATGGAGTTTTGCCGCTGTAGGGGGGCCCGGCGCCACCCGGGAGATAGCACACTTTTCATTCACGTGCACTCTCACAGGTACCAAGTCCCCGGCTGATCCATCCTCTCCGCCCGCAAACATGGGCACTCACAGGCACACGGGTCCCGCCCATCCTCTCTGCCCACCCATTGAGTTCAGTAGGGTAGGGAGATGCCACGTCGGAAGATTGAAAAAGAAAATTAGCTGACCCAGCCTGGGCCGGCCAGTAGAGTGAAGGGGAAGAAGCTCTCCACCGTGTGAAGAGACCCCTTGTCGGGATAGGAGTTACTTGAGACACAGGAAGGAAGCCGAAAATACACTGAGACCTAGCAAGGAGGGGGAAACGAGTGATTTGCAAGTGAGTGACACTGATCCTATCCCTCAATATCAGCACTGCCACTGATTCCTCCCCCCACACCACTACCACCACCACTGTCACTGATCCCATCCCCGCCTCCCACAAAACCACCACTGCTGCCACTGTTCCCTTCCCCCACCCCACACCACTGCTGCCACTGATCCCTTTCCCCACCCCAATCCACTTCACACCACCACCACTGCTGCCACTGATCCCCCCCACACCACCACCACTAGCTAGTATCAGAGCCAAATACACACAGGTTACATACGTCGTGAACCTTAGAGTGAGAACAATAATTCTAGCACTAGACCTCCTCTGTAACTCTAAACATGTAACCTGTAAAAAAAATTTAAGCCTATGGATATTTTAAAGTACTGAAGTTTGGCACCATTCCACAAGTGTGCGCAACTTTAAAGCATAACCTGTTAGGTATCTAGTTAATCGGTGTAACATCATCTTTCACATTATGTAAAAAAACGGGCTAACGTTAGTGTTTTGTTTTTTTTGTTTTTTGTATTCATGAAACAGTTTTTTTCCAAAAAAAGTGTTTGAAAAATTGCTGTGCAAATACCGAGTAACACAAAAAATTGCAATGGGTAATTTTCTAGCAAAAAAAATATTTTTACATGTAGGAGAGAAGTGTCAGAATTGGCCTGGGTGGCAAGTGGTTAAAGTGGAGTTCCACCCAATTTTGAGAGGTGGTCTTAACCACTTCAGCCCCGGAAGGATTTACCCCCTTCCTGACCAGAGCACTTTTTACAATTTGGCACTGCGTCGCTTTAACTGCTAATTCTGCGGTCATGCAATGCTGTACCCAAAAAAAATTTGCGTCCTTTTCTTCCCACAAATAGAGCTTTCTTTTGATGGTATTTGATCACCTCTGCCGTTTTTATTTTTTGCGCTATACATGGAAAAAGACCAAAAATTTTTTAAAAAAATGATATTTTCTACTTTTTGTTTTAAAAAAAATCCAATAAACTCAATTTTAGTCATACATTTAGGCCAAAATGTATTTGGCCACATGTCTTTGGTAAAAAAAATGTCAATAAGTGTATATTTATTGGTTTGCGCAAAAGTTATAGCGCCTACAAACTAGGGTACATTTTCTGGAATTTACACAGCCTTTAATTTATGACTGCCTATGTCGTTTCTTGAGGTGCTAAAATGGCAGGGCAGTACAAAACTCCCACAAATGACCCCATTTTGGAAAGTAGACACCCCAAGGAAATTTCTAAGAGGCATGTTGAGCCCATTGGATATTCATTTTTTTGTCCCAAGTTATTGAATAATGACAAAAAAAAAATCACAAAAAGTTGGCACGAAATGTTATATTTTTGATTTTACTCCTCACTATCTATCACAGTTTTGAAGGCCATAAAATGCCCAGATGGCATAAAACACCCCCAAATGACCCCATTTTGGAAAGTAGACACCCCAAGCTATTTGCTTTGAGGCATGTTGAGTCCATGGAATATTTTATATTTTGACACAAGTTGCGGGAAAGTGACAATTTTTTTTTTTTGCACAAAGTTGTCACTAAATGATATATTGCTCACACAGGCCATGGGCATATGTGGAATTGCACCCCAAAATACATTTAGCTGCTTCCCCTGAGTATGGGGATACCACATGTGTGGGACTTTTTAGGAGCCTAGCCACGTACGGGGCCCCGAAAACCAATCACCGCCTTCAGGATTTCTAAGGGTGTAAATTTTTGATTTCACTCTTCACTGCCTATCACAGTTTCGGAGGCCATGGAATGCCCAGGTGGCACAAATCCCCCCCCCCCAAATGACCCCATTTTGGAAAGTAGACACCCCAAGCTATTTGCTGAGAGGCATGGTGAGTATTTTGCAGCTCTCATTTGTTTTTGAAAATGAAGAAAGACAAGAAAAAAACATTTTTTTTTCATTTTTCAATTTTCAAAACTTTGTGACAAAAAGTGAGGTCTGCAAAATACTCACTATACCTCTCAGCAAATAGCTTGGGGTGTCTACTTTCCAAAATGGGGTCATTTGGGGGGGGGGGTTTGCCACCTGGGCATTCCATGGCCTCCGAAACTGTGATAGGCAGTGAAGAGTGGAATCAAAAATTTACGCCCTTAGAAAGCCTGAAGGCGGTGCTTGGTTTTCGGGGTCCCGTGCGCGGCTAGGCTCCCAAAAAGTCCCACATACGTGGTATCACCATACTCAGGAGAAGCAACAGAATGTATTTTGGGGTGTAATTTCACATATTCCCATGGCATGTTTGAGCAATATATCATTTAGTGACAACTTTGTGCAAAAAAAAAAAAAAAAATTGTCTCTTTCCAGCAACTTGTGTCACAATATAAAATATTCCATGGACTCGACATGCCTCTCAGCAAATAGCTTGGGGTGTCTACTTTCCAAAATGGAGTCATTTGGGGGGGTTTTGAACTGTCCTGGCATTTTATGCACAACATTTAGAAGCTTATGTCACACATCACCCACTCTTCTAACCTTGAAGAGAAAGCCCTTTCTGACACTTTTTGATTACATGAAAAAATTATTTTTTTTGCAAGAAAATTACTTTAAACCCCCAAACATTATATATTTTTTTTAAAGCAAATGCCCTACAGATTAAAATGGTGGGTGTTTCATTTTTTTTTTTCACACAGTATTTGCGCAGCGATTTTTCAAACACATTTTTTGGGGAAAAAACACACTTTTATAAATTTTAATGCACGAAAACACACTATATTGCCCTAATGTTTGATTAAATAAAAAAGATGATCTTAGGCCGAGTACATGGATACCAAACATGACATGCTTTAAAATTGCACACAAACGTGCAGTGGCAACAAAATTAATACATTTTTAAAAGCCTTTAAAAGCCTTTACAGGTTACCACTTTAGATTTACAGAGGAGGTCTACTGCAAAAATTACTGCCCTCAATCTGACCTTCGCGGTGATACCTCACATACATGGTGCAATTGCTGTTTACATTTGACGCCAGACCGACGCTTGCGTTCGCCTTAGCGCGAGAGCAGGGGGGACAGGGGTGCTTTTTTTTTTTTTTTCTTTATTATTTTTTTGCCTTTTTATCTTATTTTTAAACTATTCCTTTCATTTTTTTTTTTTAAATAATTTTTATTTTTATCTCAGGGAATGTAAATATCCCCTATGATAGCAATAGGTAGTGACAGGTAATCTTTTTTGAAAAAATTGGGGTCTATTACACCTAGATTTCTCCTCTGCTCTCAAAGCATCTGACCACACCAAGATCGGTGTGATAAAATGCTTCCCCAATTTCCCAATGGCGCTGTTTACATCCGGCGAAATCTAAGTCATAAAATGCTCGTAGCTTCCGGTTTCTTAGGCCATAGAGATGTTTGGAGCTACTCTGGTCTCTGATCAGCTCTATGGTCAGCTGGCTGAATCACCGGCTGCATTCTCAGGTTCCCTGTTGAGACAGGAGAGCCAGAGAAAAACACGGAAGATGGTGGGGGGGGAATTCCCTACCACTGCTTGTAAAAGCAGTCTAGAGGCTAATTAGCCGCTAGGATTGCTTTTACATGAAAGCCGACCGCTGGCTGAAAAGAATGATACCAAGATGATACCTAAACCTGCAGGCATCATTCTGGTATAACCACTCAAAGTCGTGAATGGCGTAGCTGAAAAAAAAAAAAGGTTAACAATAAAGCACAGTAAACGGTAAAGTATAAAAAATTGCATACCTGAAAAGCAAACATGATAAAACATAATAACAATAAAACATTGCAGAATAGAATACAGTAAAAAAGAGCAGAACAAGAGTGAGAATAGAGAGAGAGAGAACAATAAAACGACAACTATTTTTTTTATGTTATATTTTTGTTTGTGTTTTTTTTTTTTTTTTTTTACACTTTTTTTGTAACTGTAACTTTTATAACTGTAACCGGTTCCAGGTTCGGGTCTCTCAAAATGCGATGGCATCTTGGGAGACCCTGTGAAATGGCGCCTAGTCTGTGGAATGCTGTACCCTACGCTACTACTCAACTAGTGTAAGGTAGCGTTCAAAACATTCACCAATGCAAAGACCAGGATTGTCAGGACAGGAGGGACAATAATAGCGGGTGTCACGCCTATATCCGCGCTTGCTGCAGACACGACATCTTTTTTGGGGGGGTTCGTTGGGTAGGGGTACTCGGGAGGACATAAGGAAAATGCCTCTCATGCAGCCGACTGCATTTGGTTGGGGATGTGAATGGGGGAAGTACGGGTGCTGCAGAAGCGGTGGGTTCCCAATTAGGATTGGCGAATGCAGCAGGAAGGGCATTATGGGCACGACGGGCCTGTGTTTGTCTTCTTCTTGGTGGCAGCGGGACACTACTTGTGCTTGCCACCTCACCAGCTTGAACTGCACTTATGGGACTCGCCACGTCACCAAGTGTTACTGCAGTGCTGGTTTGACTACGACTGGGGTGTACTAGGCCGCTGATGCTTGCCAGTTCACCAAAACGCTACCAAAAAAACTGTTAGCGATCGCAGGGATCAGGCCTGACTCTGCGAACGCTGCAGTTATGCGTTTAGTGTTTTGTAAGTGTCAGTGATCGATCGATACTGCACTTGGGTGGGCTGGGCTGGGCCAGGCGGAGGGGAAAAACGCAGGTGCTAGCAGGTATCTGGGCTGATCCCGATAACACTGCATTTTTGGGAACCCTAAACTGCTCGGGACGCCAGTATAGATCTGATCGGATCAGATATTGATCCGTCCAGATACTATACCACTAAGGGAGGTGTACGGTGCGTGCGTGGGTGTTAGCGCTACTGGCGCTAACCTGATGCTGCTTGGGGCTGGTGCTTGCCAGTTCACCAAAACGCTACCAAAAAATCTGTTAGCGAGTGCAGGGATCAGGCCTGACTCTGCGAACGCTGCAGTTATGCGTTTAGTGTTTTGTAAGTGACAGTGATCAATCGATACTGCACTTGGGTGGGCTGGGCTGGGCCAGGCGGAGGGGCAAAATGCAGGTGCTAGCAGGTATCTGGGCTGATCCCGCTAACACTGCGTTTTTGGGAACCCTAAACTGCTGGGGACGCTAGTATAGATCTGATCGGATCAGATATTGATCCGTACAGATACTATACCACTAAGGGAGGCGTATGCTGTGTGCGTGGGTGTTAGAGGTACTGGCGCTAATCTGACACTGCCTGGGGCTAAACCTTTATTCGGTAATAAACGGCGGGTGCCCTGACACTATAAAAAATAAACAAACTCACCAGCATCACCCGTAACGGTTATACGGTGATCAGTGATGAAAGGGTTAACTAGGGGGCAATCAAGGGGTTAAAACCTTTATTAGGTAGTATATGGGGGTCCCTGTCGCTGTAAAACGCTGACGGCGAACCTAAATATTTACGTCCATAACTAGCGTCACCAGCGACACTAATACAGCGATCAGAAAAATGATCGCTTAGCGACACTGGTGACGGGGGGTGATCAAGGGGTTAAAACTTTATTAGGGGGGGTTAGGGGGGTACCCTAGACCTAAAGGGGGCTAATACTAACTGCCCTACCACTTCTAACTGTCACAAACTGACACCATGCAGTAATCAGAAAAAAAAACTGCCTGGTGTCAGTGTGACGGGGGGGGGGGGGGGGTGATTGGGGGCGGGATTGCGGGGGGGTCAGGGGTGTCTTCTCTCCTCGGCGCCGGAACGGAAACTGCAGAGCCAAGGAGAGATGACATCACACAGGCAGGGGAGGATTCTCATTGGCTGGGAGCGATCGTGAGGGGGGGGCACGAATGGATGGCCTCCCCCTCATCTCTGAACGCTCCCAGACCAAAGCCAACCGCCTCTGGCACCGGGGGGGGTCCGATCGGACCCCCCGCCCGCGGGAAGGCAATCACGTACCAGGTACGTGATT